>OZ022232.1:12550263-13150263 GCA_963978835.1 Tenthredo scrophulariae
CCTCCTCGTCCCAGTTCTCCACATTTTCCACATCCTCATCCAGCTTCGGTGGTTCTCTCACCCTTATCCACATGGGCTCGCCATCGTCGTAATATACCTCTATATACCGAGGTATATTATCCTCATCGTCATTCAAACTCGCATACCAGGTTTCATAACCATTATCGCATTCATCATCGCTATGCAGACGCTCATCCCAAAACTCGCCATCCACATCGGCGGGATTCATAATTTGATTATTCATCTTGGCACTTGGCACTGGTTCACTAGTTTGACTGCTTCTCTCGGTTGTTTGCGGAATGTCTGAAACTCGGTGCAAACCCCGCTTTGTACCCAACTAGAAATCTGAAATACACCCCAATATTGGAGGGGTTGGCCAATTGCAAACTCGAATAATATTTTTCACGAAAAGGTGAAAACCCCAGGTACAAAACCCCACCCGAACTATGGTTGGAAACGCTTGAATTTTCATAGTATTCGAATGGTGGTGGGGTGGAAGGCGTCTGCATAATAAGACCCCGAAGCTCATGGTGGGTGTGAACATTTGCAAGGTGTGGGTTTGAATGCGGAGCTGTAAACTCATTGGAAAAAAAAAATGGACAACGTCAGGTATATGAATCTTGTCGAGATGATGGAAGATGCATACAAGTTATTGTGTACACTCCCTCCAGGACATGCGAGTGAAGATATTTTTATTCGCTGGCGTGATATCGCACTTGAAAATGTTCGATTCTTGAACAACATTTTGATGCAATCAAACCCAAGTGTGAGTGAAAAACAGCGACTACAACATATAGTATCACTCCTCCAATCGTGGGTGGTGAAATTTGGACGACACCGTGCGACTATTGTTGGAGGTAATATTGGCGATGATATTCAGAATCGCGTTCGATGGGATGATATGAAGAGTGCCTTCAAGTGCCGTATACCCACTGGAGCCGTGACAAATCTTCAACATAAGGATTTGGCGAGATTTTTGGCTGACGCTTTGGTGGTAACGATGCAACGCTTGAAAAATGTGCTACGTGAACAGGGATGTATTAAGGTGAATGTGGGGGTTTCGTGTAAATTTGAGAACGTGAAAAACGATCAGATCAGCTTGGAAGTGAAGAACTTCAATACACGCAACGCTACGATTCTTCCATCAACGCACCTGGAGACCTGGTTCAGCGATAACGTAACAAATCCTCTGCTGACCATGGTGGAGGATTTCGAACAACGAGATTCTGGTTGGAGTATGATTGAGATCATAAATGCAGTGGTCGGCATAAACCGATACGAGCCTCTTCGCGGTGGACTCTCAACATATACAGCGCTACCTGAGGATATTCAGCAAAAAAAGGCGGTGGTCAGCGTGCAGAATGATGATGATCGGTGTTCGCTGTGGTCCGTTGCCGCAGCTCTCCACCCCACAGGCGTTAACGCAACCAGACCACACAGCTATCGACGGTATATATCGGAGCTAAATTGTACAGGTATTAAATTCCCAGCGACCCTGCATAGTGTACAGAAATTCGAAAAATTGAACAATTTGAGCATTAACGTGTATGGAATCGAACCGGAAAATTTTCAGAGCGAGAAAAAGTCCAAAAATAGTGTAATTACCCCGCTTCATATGAGTAAGAATATAACTAAGAGCAACACAATCCACCTACTCATAATAGAAAGTAAGAGCGAAATAGAAGATGATGATGATGATGATGATTCAAATAATTTCAAACCACGATTTCACTTTGCTTGGATTGAGAATCTTTCGCGTTCGATTAGCAAACAATTATCAAGCCATAACGGTGAACAATTTTTGTGCGATAGATGCCTGTGTCACTTTAGCGTACACGATGCGTATGAAAGTCACAGGCAAGATTGCATGCGAATAAATAGAATCCGAATGGAATTTCCAGAGAAAAAAGATTTGGAATTTCCAAATTTTCAGAATAAGGGAACTGCGCCATTCGTTGTTTATGCCGATCTCGAGTGTATATTGAAACCAAACGCAAATGAATCTCAAGAGCATATCCCTCACAGTGTCGCCTAATATGTACATTGCTCATATGACGGAACATTATCGGGATATGAGAATAAACGCGGGCCCGATTGTGTTGAATGGTTTATCGGACAGCTTCGCGAATTATCCATTGAAGTAGAGTCACGCATAAAAAATATAATTCCAATGAAATCTCTGAATTAGGCACAACGCGATCATCATATGCGCGCGAAAAATTGTCACATCTGTGAGAAGCGATTTTTACCCAAAGAAAAAAAATGTCATGATCACTGCCATTTCACGGGTACATATCGCGGTGCCGCCCATTGTCGGTGTAACTTGAATTTCAGAGAGAAACACACGATTCCGGTGGTGTTTCATAATTTGTCGGGCTATGATTCGCATTTCATAATTCAATCTTTAGCTTCAAATTTTTCGGGTAAAATCACACTATTGCCCATTAATAAGGAAAAGTATATATCATTCACCAAGAGGGTTGATGACACTATGATGAGCTTGAGATTCATAGATACGATCCGATTTATGGCCAGCAGCATTGACAAATTAGCATCATACGCGCGCGATGCGGATAAAAAAATAACTCAAAATTTTTACAGTGATCAGGGAAAATTCGATTTGATGATTCGCAAAAGTGTATTCCCCTACGAATACATCGATTCTTGGGAAAAACTCGATGAACCGGAATTACCCATTGAAAAATATTTTTATTCGAGACTTAACGATTCCCATATTTCCAATGAGGATTATGAACATGCGAAAAATGTTTGGGCTAAGTTTGAGCTGAAAACTCGGGGTGAATATTCCGATTTATACCTGAAAACCGATGTGCTTTTATTAGCCGATATATTTCAAAATTTCCGTGATAGCTGCTTCGAAACGTATAACTGGATCCTCTGCATTATTACACCGCACCAGGGCTTGCTTTTGATGCTATGTTAAAGCAAACGAAAATTAATCTGCAACTTTTAGACGATCCGGAAATGATATTATTCATCGAGAAAGGCATAAGGGGTGGTGTGGCACAGTGCTCAAATCGCTATGCCAGAGCGAATAATAGATTTATGGGTGAAGATTTTGATTCTAGCAAGGTGGAATCATATTCAATGTATTTCGATGTAAACAATCTCTATGGTGCAGCTATGAGTGAGCATTTGCCGAGTGGATCGTTCGAGTGGGAAGATGATGCCATTGATGTATTGTCCCATCCGGATAATTCACCGACCGGTTATATTCTAGAGGTAGATTGAGATAATTCCGTAGAGCTGCATAAACAGTACGCGGACTTACCTCTCTGTCCCGAGCATTTCATACCACCAGGTAGTAAAATTAGAAAACTCGCGACAACGCTTCTACCCAAGGAAAAGTATGTTCTGCACTATCGTAATTTAAAACAATGCATTAAATTCGGTTTGAAGCTTGTGAAAGTGCATAGGATTTTAAAGTTCGCACAATCACCATGGTTAAAATCATACATCGACCTCAATACAAATATGCGAAAGCAGTCGAAAAATGAGTTTGAAAGAAATTTCTACAAGCTTATGAATAATGCTGTATTTGGCAAGACCATGGAGAATGTGCGTAACCATAAGACCGTGAAACTAATCACAAAATGGGAGGGTAGGGGTGGTGTGCGTGCTTTCATTGCAAGACCCACATTTCATAGCTGCACCATATTTGATGAAGATATGGTGATTATTGAGCTAAATCGCACCAAGGTATATTTCAATAAGCCAATATACATCGGCGCAGCGATTCTCGATCTTTCGAAAATCTTCTTATACAACTTCCACTATGATTATGTAAAAAATAATTTTTCAAGTAGTGAAGCAAAATTAATGTATACCGATACTGATAGTCTGATATATAAATTTACCGTACCAAACATCTATGAAATCATTAGACGCGATGTCGTTACAATGTTCGATACATCGGACTATCCACCAGATAATGTCCATGGTATTCCACTAATGAATAAAAAAACGCCTTGGTCTGATGAAGGATGAAAATAACGGGAAAATCATGACTGAATTTATCGGTCTGCGTGCAAAACTCTACACGTTTAGAACTCGTGGTGATACCGATAAGAAACGTGCAAAGGGCGTAAAGGGTTCCACATTAAAATCTATCACGTTTGATGATTACAAGCGATGTCTTATTGACCATCAAAGTTTAGTTGAGAAACAGTGTATGATAAGAAGTAGTCGACATGCGGTTAGCACTATTGTACAGAATAAGTTAGCTCTAAGCTGGTGTGATGATAAGCGGAAATTGATACCCGGTAAAACCGATACTTTACCCTGGGGTTATCAAGATTCCGCAAACTAGTAAATGTCTTGAATATTTGAAAAGAGTTTTCTCACATTTTCTCACATTTTCTAAAACAGAATAAAATAATTTCCCATCTACTTTGCATGTAAATGTGAGAAAATGTGAGAAAATGTGAGAAAATGTGAGATGATGTGTGGAAATGTGAGATGATGTGTGGAAATGTGAGAAAAAATGTGGGAAATATTTCTTTGCCTCGATGATCACGCAAACTAGCATATTAAGATTGAGGAGGGTTGAGGAACAAATGTAAATATGTTGATAATAAATTTATTCATAAAATTATATTACATATCCGATTTATTTATCCATTTAATATGTGAACTGCCGAATCCCAACCATTTTACATAGAGTTGATCACCACGCCTCCGCAAGACCTTTTTTACAAGATAGCCTTCGGGATATTGCACCCTGCTGAGCTCCTCCTTGTGAAAACCGCCCTCGATGGGTTGGTTCAGGTAGTCGATCAGTTTGTATGTTGGAGGGTTGGTATTTTTTACGGCACAACTGTAAATATTTCCGTTGTCCAATTCGGCGTATACCCCTTTTCGAACACATTTTTGAATTTGCTAATGCGAACTTTATCGCCAACCTTAAATTTGCGTTTACGTTCGCTTCTTTTGATTTGACGCGACTTATACACACGTCGATACATCTGTTTTTCATTAGCTATAGTTACATCTTTCGGCTTCATTCCAATCGTACGGTGTTTGGTGTTATTATACGATGCGATCAAATCTGGTAGAATGTTAATCCATGTATGAGAACCTTGAAGAGTAAATTGCTTCCACATTTTATTCTTCAGTGTTCGATTGAAGCGTTCGCATATCGATGCCTTCAAGTTGCTGGATGTCGAGTACATGTTGATCCCATTGTGCTTCATAAGAGTTCCAAATTCTTTGTTGTAAAATTCCTTGCCCTGATCAACGTGTAGATGTTTCGGTATGCGACCTAAAGTTAGCACAGATTTCATTGCCGCTGTCACGTCTTTGGCATTTTCATTTTCTTGTTCGGTACGGCCCACGCAAATTTTGAAAATATATCAATCACCGTGAGCAAAAATTTGGAGCCTTCGTTGACGGATGAATATGCGGTCATATCGACAAGATCAGCATGCCAGGTCTCATCCAAACCGCGAATATCGACATAGCGTCGGGGATAATTACGTCGAGCGGGTCTATGAAGTTCACTCGCTATTACCGCCTCCATCCTTCCTAATGTTTAGTGTATTCATTCCGTTTGCTGTTCAACGAGTTGGTCGGAATGGGAATTCCCTGGATGTAGTGTTAGCTGAGCTTTTCAACGTTATTCTCCACCATTTCCAACCGCTTATCCAGAGATTCACAATCACCCTTCAGCGCTTCAATCCTTTCTTTTGCCTGGATCCAAATACGTTGGTCTTCTTCAAAACTTTCACTGTGCTCCCGATCCATGCGGGCATTAAGTTTAGATTTAAGAGCTTCGAGAGCCTGCTGCATGGATTGCTCGAATGTCTCTTTTATGGATCGTTCAAGAGCAATATATTGTTACAAAGGGTGGAATCACCTATATTTCTAGGCCACCTGTCTCTATCACACTTAAAAGACATTTAAACATTCCAACAAACACCTAATGCCATTTTGTTAATTAACCGTTGTTTTAAAAACAGTCTCGTTCTAGACTTCAAATTGAACGCTTGTATTCAAATAAAACCAGTTTGCTTGAATCAATTTATTTGTGTCTTTCAAGTCACTTATTTCGCTCGAGAACTCACTACTTTATCTCTTAGATAACTCCTCAAGTTACATTTGGTGTCAGAAGTGTGGACCGTTTCGAACCCGATAAGTAGATTTGCCCTGACACATTTCTTTTGGTCCTTGCTGATTGCTTGAATTTGAATCCACAAGCCTTTAACGCTTTCCTTTTCCTGAGAATTGCTTAAAAAAAAAATAAAAAAGCCTGCTCAATTATGAGCAACCGACGGAATACCCGCCGCCAAGCCTCCCCTGCCGCTGCTGCTAACCGGTCAATTCCACCTCCACAAGCCGAAGAACCCGAAATGAACCCAATAGCTGCTTTGGTGCAGCTTTTACAACAACAAGCTGCTCAACAAGCCGCCCAACAGGCCGCTCAACTAGCCGCCCAACAGGCAGCTCAAACTGCTCAGGCCGAACAGCAGCAGGTTCTTTTACAGATTCTTCAAGATCAGCGAGTAGAACGCGAACGTTCTGAAGGAAGACTCATTGGAGTACTCCAGGACCAGCAGCAGTCCTTCTCCCAACTCTTCTCCACGCTGCGGGATGACTGGCGAGGATCCGGAGGCGAATCCCACCAGCTCCAGTCCCTGACAGCCCCAGTCCCGTCCACTTCCTTTTGTTCACCGGCCCAGTTTCCCTCAACCTTAAGGTCTGTGCCAATTATGACGGGAGACGAAACTCTCCCACCTTTACCTAATGTGCAGACGAATGAGATGGTGACCTTAGTCGGACCACCCGCTCAGTCAAATTCTAACGCTTGCATCATTCAGAACCGCGTTTCTAGGCCAGAGATTTCGTCTAATTCGTCGACGGTCAGGGTGGCCACGTTTGACGGTACTAGTCCCTGGGCCGATTACCAGAGGCATTTTAACCTTATAGCAGATATTAATGGCTGGAATAGCCAAGTAAAAGCCGCAAATTTAGCAGGAAGTCTTAGGGGTCAGGCGCTAACAATCTTGTCTACCTTGGCTGACGACGACATTCAGGATTTCGAAAAGTTATGCTCAGCCGTTAACCTTAGGTTTGGCAATGGTCATCTGACGAAATTGTTTTTAACTCAATTTAACACGAGACGCCAGCGACGAGATGAGGATCTCGCCACTCTAGGACACGACGTGGAACGTCTATCTAGAATAGCTTTGCCAGCCTGCGATGAAACCACCCGTGAAACTCTCGCGATCGATAGGTTCATAAATTCAATTCTTGACTCTGAACTCAAACACGCCCTGAGTGTGGCGGGACCCCCCTCTCTACGCGAGGCCATAATAAAAGCCGTAGAACTAGAAGCATTAAATAAACAGTACCTAGGGACCAACCGTGTAAGACAAATAGAAGTAGAGAAACCAACCCCCGAAAAACGAAAAGAGTATGAGCAGAAACACTCTTCCCTGGAACAGGATCACAGGTCAACCGCGACCAAAGATTATAAAAATAATTCCGAATGCAGGTACTGTAGAAAACGCGGTCATGACATAGAAAATTGCTTTGCTTCACAAAAGAAAAACCGACCTGAAACCTCCTCAAATCAAACCTCTTGGAGGAATAATGATAACAATTTCCACTCGAACGCGAATCGAAACGGTGGTCCTGCTCAGAGAGAGAGAATGCTCCCTTTTAATAATTCTCGATCTACCGATCGACAAAAAAACTAGTCTCTGATGATTTCGGGGGGCGGGAATCATCGCTAGAAACGGATAGGGATAGCCCTGTAGAAAAGCACTTATTAATTAGGAGCTTAAGGCAATCCGGTCTCTATGTTCAGGGATCAGTCAATGGCGTAGACTGTCTCTGGGTTATAGACACCGGAGCAGAAGTGACTGTGGTGCGCTCGGATCTCCTTAGGACGATAAACAAAAATGATCAGTTTGCGACGTTAAGGACCGCGACAGGAGAGACTACTCCCGTTCTTCAAAAGGTTTCAGTCCAAATAAATATCGCGGATCAAATTAGTTCTCCTCATAAGGTCTTCGTAGCAGATATTGAAGATGAGGGAATTCTGGGGATCGACTTTTTAACCGAACACCAGTGCATCATTTCTACAGTAGGCAATTCTTTACAACTAGGGCGACATGAGATTCCGCTTTTAACTAACAAAAACAAAACTCCGAACCCCCTTCCTTTTTCAAACGATCGTTCACAGGCTATTAGAGAAATAGAAGTGATCAATTTGGTCCCTGACACAGTTCCTGAACAGATCCCAGAACATCTCGAAGATCTTTTCCAAAGGTCTTTGATCGAATTAGATTTATCTTCCAAGTCGAAGCTCTTAACTCTTCTACAGGATTTTAGCGATTCTTTCGCAAAGACTAGCGACGACCAGGGTAAGTGTACTTTTTCTCGCCATAGGATAGACGTAGGGGTCAATTCTCCGATAAAACAACACGCAAGACGGATCCCCTTTAATGAAAAAGAAGAAGTTCAGAAGATGGTGGATGACATGCTTCGCAACGACGTCATAGAGCCATCTTCAGGACCCTGGGCATCGCCGATTGTGATCGTTCCTAAGAAGGACGGATCGAAGCGATTCTGTATTGACTATCGGAAGCTCAATACTCTCACCAAGAAAGATTCATACCCTCTCCCTCGGATAGAAGACATACTGGACACGTTGGCAGGAGCTCAATGGTATAGCACCATCGACCTGCAGAGTGACTACTGGCAGATCGAAATGGACGCTGAAGATAAGGAAAAGACCGCTTTTGTCACCGGCCTGGGAGGACTTTGGCAGTATAAGGTTATGCCCTTCAGACTGTGCAACGCTCCAGCCACGTTCGAACGAGTGATGGAGGTCGCCCTCCAAGGATTGACAGGACTGGTCTGTCTGGTATACTTGGATGACGTCATTGTTTTCGGGAAGACTTTTGAAGAAGAGATATTAAACTTGAGAAAAGTCTTTGAAAGACTACAACAAGCAGGCCTGAAGATGAGCCCAAAGAAGTGTCACCTTTTACAACGAGAAGTTTCCTTTCTTGGCCATGTAGTCTCAGCACAAGGTATCCAGACAGATCCCTCGAAGATTGAAAAGGTGCGAGATTGGCTCCGACCTTCGAATAGAGAAGAGATTCAGAGTTTCATAGGTCTCTGCACCTATTATAGACGTTTTGTTTCAGGTTTTGCTGCAATTACTAGGCCTCTTCACAATCTTGCGGGGACAACCACTCCCTTCGAGTGGACTCTCGAATGTGAGGAGGCATTTACTCAATTAAAAACTCATCTCACTTCCTCCCCGATTTTAGCTTATCCTCAGGCCGAAACTGCTTTCATTTTGGATACGGATGCGTCTCTTTTCGGAATAGGCGGGGTTTTGTCACAGATACAGGAGGGATCAGAACGGGTGATTAGTTATTTCAGCAGGGTCTTAAAAAAACCAGAAAGGAATTATTGTGTTACTCGTCGGGAGCTCTTAGGGATGGTAGAGGCTGTAGAGCATTTTAGACATTATTTAATGGGAAGGAGATTCTTGATTCGTACCGATCACGCCTCACTCAAATGGTTACTCTCGTTTAAGGCACCTGAAGGTCAGGTAGCTCGATGGATAGAGAGGTTAGGGCAGTATGACTTCGAGATCCAACACCGCGCCGGAGCTCTCCATGGGAACGCTGATGCACTCTCGAGACGACCATGCGAAGAACTTGAGGACTGCAAACAGTACACACGCATAGAGAAACAACAAGATCCCCACAACATTCGTTTGATCTCCCTGGGAGAAAGCCTAGAGGAATGGAAAAGAGCCCAGGAACAGGATGTTATCCTAAGACTACTACGAACTTGGAAAAGATCTGAACTACGTCCAGACTGGCAGGACGTGTCCCCAGCTGACCAACAACTTGAGATTTACTGGACACAATGGGACTCGATATACCTAATAAACGACATACTCTATCGCAGATGGGAATCACCGAACATGAAAGACGTCAGGTGGCAATTGATAATCCCAAAGGAGAAGATGAGAGAGATCTTCGAGTCTTACCACAACTCTCCAACAGGTGGTCATTTCGCTTCTAATAAAACGTTAGACAAGATTAGGGAAAGATATTTCTGGGCTAGATACCGTTTAGACGTTGAAGATTGGTGCAAAGTATGCCCAGTCTGTGTAGCTAGAAAGGGACCACGAACCAAGGGACGAAGTCCTCTTCAGACATATAACATAGGAGCTCCTTTCGAAAGGGTAGCGATGGATGTTCTCGGACCCCTTCCCTTTTCTCATTCAAGAAATCGATATGCGCTAGTAATAGCCGACTATTTTACAAAGTGGCCCGAAGTGATCCCGATCCCTAACCAAGAAGCAAAAACAGTAGCTCAGGCATTTGTCAAAGAATTTGCATGTCGGTACGGAGCTCCACTCGAACTCCATACCGACCAGGGTCGAAACTTTGAATCGGTCCTCGTAGAAGAGATAGTTAAAGTATTAGGGATAAAGAAAACTCGTACGACTCCGCTTCACCCTCAGTCTGATGGGATGGTAGAGCGCCTCAACCGGACACTATTAAGTTATCTATCTTCATTTGTAGAAAGGAGTCAGAGGGATTGGGACGAATGGGTTCCCCTCTTCCTGCTTTCTTATCGCTCAGCTGTCCACGAGACTACGAAGCAATCCCCAGCTTCTATGCTCATGGGAAGAGATCTTCGGCTTCCCTCCGATTTAGAGAAAGGCCCTCTTCCCACACAGGTCGCTCTTCAGACTGGCTTCGCTACTCATCTGAGAAATAGGTTGGAAGAAATTCATAATTTTCCGAGGGGAAGGATTCAGGTAACTTCAGATAGAGTGAAGGCACGCTATGACGTGAGAGCTAGAAATTTAGCATTTGATACAGGGGACTTAGTTTGGCTTTATCAACCCAGGCGTGAAAGGGGTCGTTGCCCCAAGCTTCAATCGAACTGGGAGGGTCCTTATTCGATTATAAACAGAATAAATGACGTGGTTTATCGGGTCCAGCGTTCCCTGCGCACGACTCCCAAGGTAGTTCACTTGGACCGTCTAGCCCCTTATGAGTCTGAAGGAATAGTTAGTTCATAGTTTATTTGAGGGTATCCCCAGAAACTTCGTTCGTTAGGGTAAATTCACGCACACGGAGCGAAGAAAAGAATACTCCGTAGATTACTTAAAAGTTTTACACGAGGTCCACGATGACTGGCTCATCCGCGGAAAGATTTCAGCTCTTCCAGCACCAGTCTTCGTGACAGATGCCGAGGCATCGATCGACGACGTTTATAAATAATCTGGTAAGGTTATGGTAGCGTGGTGATTTGATAGGACATCAGGTTAGGATGGTTGACGCTCGGTAGTCGACTCTGTTCAGCTTTGTTTGAAAAAAGATATGAATTTTCTTCTGTTTCCCACACCGGAATAAAATATATTTTCGAATATATTTTCGAATATATTTTTAAATATATGTAAAAATATATTTAGAATATATTCGAAAATATATGACAATTTGCCCGAAAATATATCTCAAAATATATCTGAGAAAATATATCTGTAGATATATCTGAAAATATATCTTAAAATATATCTGAAATCATATCTAAAAATATATCTTAAAATATATCCAAAAATATATTTGGAGATATATCTAAACGGGACCCACTTTTCGAGTATATTTATAAGTGTCAATACGCTAATATAAACTAGAAACTCACATTGTTGAGATCTTAAACAGAATTATTTATTTAATCAGCGGTAAGTAAATAAAAAAGGTAAGTATGAATGATCTTGTAACATAAATGAATAGTTTAAATACTGTATACTATGTTATTAAAAACCCTTAAAATATCTAATAGAAATTATTTTGCATGCTCAAGTTATTAATATTAATCTTCAGCTTTTTCATCTTTGTCATTTTGTTCTTTTTTTTCCATCTCGTTTTCATTTTGTTTCTTAGCCTGTAAAAGTAAATAAGTAAAATGTAAAATGAAAACTTTGAATATTAATACTATAAAAATATCTTAGTCACTATTATTGATCGTGAAATTACTTTTTGTTGACGAGCCTCACGCCTTAAAGCCGCTAATTTGTTGTTGATTTCCGTCCCAAATTTACCTTCGTTAAAACTATTTTTGAATTTGTTTCGGACAGTTTCTGAAAACAAATTAATCAAGTTAAGACTTACTTAAGTTTCATACAGTTAGTAATAAATTAACAGTAGTAAGATTTTACACAAACCTTTGATAGCTTTAACAATGTTTGAATCTAATGCGTCATATTTGACGCCTTCTTCAATTGTTTTAACCTTCGATTTACCTCCTTTATAATTACTTTTGATTAACGTCTCAGTATCGAATGCAGCTATCAGTAATGCTCGTGTCATCGATGTAAAGGTAGGTTTGATCTTTATCAAATTCCATTGGGACATCGGGATGAATATGTTACTTCCTGGAGTTCCAATCTCTTTCTAAAAATGCAAATAATATTTAGCACGGATGTAGATTTAAATTATTTTATTAAATATTCCAAAGTAATTTACTAGATCACAATTAACAGTTTCCGTGTCTTGACTACAGGAGCTTCGGCAGTTAAAATTTTTCGCTTTGCCATCACTTCGAAATCCAGTATTTTGTCTACTGTTGCTGTGATCATGAGATTTTGAACTCTCGATCTCATGATTTTTACTCATCGCCAGCTCTAAAGCTTAAATAACAAAACAAATTATAATATATTCATTCTTGTAAGCAGTATCAAAGAATATAATTTATAAATACCTTCTTTCAAATCTGCTTTGGTCACGAAAGTATGCAATAAGTTTTTAGAAATTGTGACACGTGAATCACCCAATAATTCAACATCATTTTCTACAGAGATCTCGTTTATAATCTCTACATCTAAATTCTACAATTATAAAATTCATTATAAATAAAACACTATTAATAATTGAATCAAAACAATAAATTGATTTTCTATTTATTACCGGTAGAGTTAAATTATTCCCCTCCGTAATAGAACTGCCGAAGGAAAGCTTCTTACGTGCATCAATGTCATCATTATCATCCTGATTCTGTTAATTTTATTACATGCATTCACATTATAACACAGTAAAATTTAAAAAATAAGTTAAAACTTATATACTCTTCAAATTCTAACTACTTAAAACACAATTTTGCAAAACATTAAATAAAAAATACTCTTTAGTCTATAAATTATCAATTATACCTTTTTGATTGTACGCTTTCGATTGTTTCCTTCATTTATTTTTTTATTTTTCACCTCTTCTTCTACGTAAACATTCCTGTCAACAACTTTTAATGGTGATTCAATAACGTTTATAATCTTAAGCTTTTTCTCTAAAACATTAATGGAATCTAAATCAAAGAATAAAATATCCATAAAGTCAATCGAATAATAAGAAATAAGTCTTGATTATTAAAAAATTATTATCTTAATTTATATCAATATTTTTTGCATTTACCTGATACAGCAACTATGATACCAGTGTAGCATTCCCATCCACCAAGAGGTTCTTTTTTTTGGTCATGCCATTCAATTACATAGACCCTGTCTGGATCTTCTAAATCATCTTTGTACTTTTCATAATTAAATTCTTTTATCCATTGGGTGTCAATTCCCACTGAATACTGTCCATCGTCATCTCCATCTAACCATTTTATTAATGAAAGTAGTTTTTTCGGCATCCTAATCAAATACATAACATAAATAAACCGTATGTATTTTTATAAAAATTATTCGAGGTTATTTTATCATATTGATGAAGAATTAAATTTACTAGTGATAATATTTTAATATTGAGTTTAGTGTATATTATTATTTTAATATCAAATAAATAAATATGTGTAATAAACAAATAGGTTATAAAAAATAAATTAAAAAACAATTTCAAACAAAACTATGAATTGCAATACTAAGTTTATTTTCTACATGCCATGTAACTACTAATAGAATTTACAGCTCTTGAATCAATACTAATTAATACTTACGTATAAATTCAATTATTAATAACAATTATGTATTTAATAATTAATTTAAGCGTGACTATCTGAGTACTGCTGTTGTGCTTAGATCTGGATCAATAAAACGAGTAAAGCTGTTACAAGTTATTCTCCGCCACCATCTTCATTGCTACCAACTCAACTATTCCTACGTTTCGGCGGGTAAGTAGCAACAGTTTACAGCTGTTATAAATATTTAATAAAAAGTATAAAATTTTTTTAAATTTAAAAATATTTATTTCCAATCAATAAAATACACGTTTTTTCAAATTTTTATTATTATTATAATTTTTTAATAAATAATACTCGTTATATTATCATTACTCTGCTGGTAATTATTATCAACAGTTGCACTGACCATATATAGTATTTATCGAAATGTCACTGTATAACCTCCATAGTAGAAGTGCTTGGATACACTGCAACATACCGAGAATATTCGGTGAGAGTAAACGACCCCCTCCCTACGGCAAAACCAACACAGGGCGCACCGCGTGCGTGAGGCTCGTTCGGGAGGGGGTAGGCGGCCAGTGGTGCGTCCACCGAATCTTCCGCGCTAGGCCCAATCCGTATAGCCCATCCGCGTTCATTCTTTGCCGTGTTCGTGTGATGATCGCTTTTCAAGTTAAGTATTCATCGAATTAGCGCGGATGGGCTATACGGATTGGGCCTAGCGCGGAAGATTCGGTGGACGCACCACTGGCCGCCTACCCCCTCCCGAACGAGCCTCACGCACGCGGTGCGCCCTGTGTTGGTTTTGCCGTAGGGAGGGGGTCGTTTACTCTCACCGAATATTCTCGGTATGTTGCAGTGTATCCAAGCACTTCTACTATGGAGGTTATACAGTGACATTTCGATAAATACTATATATGGTCAGTGCAACTGTTGATAATAATTACCAGCAGAGTAATGATAATATAACGAGTATTATTTATTAAAAAATTATAATAATAATAAAAATTTGAAAAAACGTGTATTTTATTGATTGGAAATAAATATTTTTAAATTTAAAAAAATTTTATACTTTTTATTAAATATTTATAACAGCTGTAAACTGTTGCTACTTACCCGCCGAAACGTAGGAATAGTTGAGTTGGTAGCAATGAAGATGGTGGCGGAGAATAACTTGTAACAGCTTTACTCGTTTTATTGATCCAGATCTAAGCACAACAGCAGTACTCAGATAGTCACGCTTAAATTAATTATTAAATACATAATTGTTATTAATAATTGAATTTATACGTAAGTATTAATTAGTATTGATTCAAGAGCTGTAAATTCTATTAGTAGTTACATGGCATGTAGAAAATAAACTTAGTATTGCAATTCATAGTTTTGTTTGAAATTGTTTTTTAATTTATTTTTTATAACCTATTTGTTTATTACACATATTTATTTATTTGATATTAAAATAATAATATACACTAAACTCAATATTAAAATATTATCACTAGTAAATTTAATTCTTCATCAATATGATAAAATAACCTCGAATAATTTTTATAAAAATACATACGGTTTATTTATGTTATGTATTTGATTAGGATGCCGAAAAAACTACTTTCATTAATAAAATGGTTAGATGGAGATGACGATGGACAGTATTCAGTGGGAATTGACACCCAATGGATAAAAGAATTTAATTATGAAAAGTACAAAGATGATTTAGAAGATCCAGACAGGGTCTATGTAATTGAATGGCATGACCAAAAAAAAGAACCTCTTGGTGGATGGGAATGCTACACTGGTATCATAGTTGCTGTATCAGGTAAATGCAAAAAATATTGATATAAATTAAGATAATAATTTTTTAATAATCAAGACTTATTTCTTATTATTCGATTGACTTTATGGATATTTTATTCTTTGATTTAGATTCCATTAATGTTTTAGAGAAAAAGCTTAAGATTATAAACGTTATTGAATCACCATTAAAAGTTGTTGACAGGAATGTTTACGTAGAAGAAGAGGTGAAAAATAAAAAAATAAATGAAGGAAACAATCGAAAGCGTACAATCAAAAAGGTATAATTGATAATTTATAGACTAAAGAGTATTTTTTATTTAATGTTTTGCAAAATTGTGTTTTAAGTAGTTAGAATTTGAAGAGTATATAAGTTTTAACTTATTTTTTAAATTTTACTGTGTTATAATGTGAATGCATGTAATAAAATTAACAGAATCAGGATGATAATGATGACATTGATGCACGTAAGAAGCTTTCCTTCGGCAGTTCTATTACGGAGGGGAATAATTTAACTCTACCGGTAATAAATAGAAAATCAATTTATTGTTTTGATTCAATTATTAATAGTGTTTTATTTATAATGAATTTTATAATTGTAGAATTTAGATGTAGAGATTATAAACGAGATCTCTGTAGAAAATGATGTTGAATTATTGGGTGATTCACGTGTCACAATTTCTAAAAACTTATTGCATACTTTCGTGACCAAAGCAGATTTGAAAGAAGGTATTTATAAATTATATTCTTTGATACTGCTTACAAGAATGAATATATTATAATTTGTTTTGTTATTTAAGCTTTAGAGCTGGCGATGAGTAAAAATCATGAGATCGAGAGTTCAAAATCTCATGATCACAGCAACAGTAGACAAAATACTGGATTTCGAAGTGATGGCAAAGCGAAAAATTTTAACTGCCGAAGCTCCTGTAGTCAAGACACGGAAACTGTTAATTGTGATCTAGTAAATTACTTTGGAATATTTAATAAAATAATTTAAATCTACATCCGTGCTAAATATTATTTGCATTTTTAGAAAGAGATTGGAACTCCAGGAAGTAACATATTCATCCCGATGTCCCAATGGAATTTGATAAAGATCAAACCTACCTTTACATCGATGACACGAGCATTACTGATAGCTGCATTCGATACTGAGACGTTAATCAAAAGTAATTATAAAGGAGGTAAATCGAAGGTTAAAACAATTGAAGAAGGCGTCAAATATGACGCATTAGATTCAAACATTGTTAAAGCTATCAAAGGTTTGTGTAAAATCTTACTACTGTTAATTTATTACTAACTGTATGAAACTTAAGTAAGTCTTAACTTGATTAATTTGTTTTCAGAAACTGTCCGAAACAAATTCAAAAATAGTTTTAACGAAGGTAAATTTGGGACGGAAATCAACAACAAATTAGCGGCTTTAAGGCGTGAGGCTCGTCAACAAAAAGTAATTTCACGATCAATAATAGTGACTAAGATATTTTTATAGTATTAATATTCAAAGTTTTCATTTTACATTTTACTTATTTACTTTTACAGGCTAAGAAGCAAAATGAAAACGAGATGGAAAAAAAAGAACAAAATGACAAAGATGAAAAAGCTGAAGATTAATATTAATAACTTGAGCATGCAAAATAATTTCTATTAGATATTTTAAGGGTTTTTAATAACATAGTATACAGTATTTAAACTATTCATTTATGTTACAAGATCATTCATACTTACCTTTTTTATTTACTTACCGCTGATTAAATAAATAATTCTGTTTAAGATCTCAACAATGTGAGTTTCTAGTTTATATTAGCGTATTGACACTTATAAATATACTCGAAAAGTGGGTCCCGTTTAGATATATCTCCAAATATATTTTTGGATATATTTTAAGATATATTTTTAGATATGATTTCAGATATATTTTAAGATATATTTTCAGATATATCTACAGATATATTTTCTCAGATATATTTTGAGATATATTTTCGGGCAAATTGTCATATATTTTCGAATATATTCTAAATATATTTTTACATATATTTAAAAATATATTCGAAAATATATTCGAAAATATATTTTATTTCGGTGTGGGTTTCCAAACGACTCGCGTCGAGTCGCCAAAGATTTATCAACTCCCCACTGTTGCTCCTCAGAATTTCTTTCCTTCTCTTGTCAAATGCCGATGACGTTGTAAAGAATTTATACCTTTCAGTTATTGTGGATCGGCTATATTACATAATCGTTTGCCGTCTGGATCGTACTGATTATCGGCGGTGAATTTGAATCCAGCACCCGGAAGGCCTCGAATCACACTTTTTTCAAAGCCGTTGCTCGTCAGCTGTCGTCCAAATATGTCTATGCTCATTGTTCAACGATCCATAACCGAATGATCATTCTATGATTAATCTCATGCTAATAAATGATTCCCGCCTCGCGTAGCTCCTCAATAATGGAGGATATTTCATTGGTATGGCTAGTATTGCCGGCTGCCTGGGATGCCATGAGTAGTCGAAGACGATCAACGAGCTCATTAGGATCATTCCAATAAACATAATCCATGCTTTGCCCTTGCGCAATTTTATGGGTGGGTAATAAACCTCTACCAGATCTTTCTCGGGGTTTTTCCACCAGCGGGTCGATGTATGGGCCGATGAATGGGCCGATGAAATCTCTATACTTCGAACTTTTTTCCCGATCATGATGGGGACTTTTTTCGGCTTTGTAATATTTCCGATATGCATTCGTTTTCTTCGCGATTTTGATATAATTCAATTTGTCGCTTTTATTCACAATCGAGGGATCGGGAAACTTTTTGAATAACAATTCAAGCAATCCCGGCGTGTTTTCATAGCTCTTATCGCCTACATATATCTGATTTTCGCCAAATACGATATCCAAATCGCCGATCTTCATTCCACCGACTAGCTGTCGAACACCATATTTCGTGTCCAAGTTCTTGCGCTCTTTGGATGAGGTAAACATGCTCAAATAGCGCGCCGTCTTGACCACTTTTCTCGACACCGGTGTGCTTGTAGAAGCGACTGCAAACGCACCATCCCAGTTGTTATCATCGTCATCATCATGGGCATCATCTGTATCACCCACAGCGGCGATGGCTGTAACATTGTCTCCAATAGCAACGTTAGCTGCCAGGCTCTCCTCAACCGCACTTCTATATGCATCATTATCATCATCATCATCATCAGAAGCATTCTTATAATCTTCTGTTTTCACAAAATCTTCCGTTTTCTCTGTCTTAACCGAACCCCCCGGCTCCGTTTTCACTTCTCGCTTCATTAGTAGCCGCTGCTGCTGCTTCGATGAATCTACCAACTTGTGCAGTGGTGTGACCAAAGGTTTGAGGATTTCACTAATAGCCTGCTCACTTGTGTCTTTCCCCATTTTCATCATTTTGTGTTGACGTCGAAAGATGTCGCTAGCCCTTGCTATTTCTAGCAGCACATCGTTTTGCTTACGTATCTTAGAGCTCTCCATGCTGCCAGTTTGATCGATGTGCTGTGACTGTATGCGGTTTATTGATGATTCAGACTTATAAAGCAGTCGAAACCTCTCCTATATCGTCCAGCGTTAATCTCGCTGTCTCTGTCGATGGTTACAAAACTATATCTACCGTGATTCCAACATGCTAAGCACAAATCTTTGAATTGTTGATAGGTCATATCGGTGTTCACGTGATCAGCGTAGATGTGTTTCAAATTCATCTCATCTTGACGAAAAAGAACCAGCAAGTTTGCATTATCTCGCACCAAATGTTTCGGTATTCGAGCATATGTTTGACAAAGATAAAAACTATCGACATCTCTGTGCCGCCCCATGCAAAAATAGGCTCTGATATTATCCTGCTTCTCACAGGCCACGTCATCGAAAATCATAATCGAGTTGGGGTGCGCATCTTTCGGCTCTACAACCTCCTTGTGCTCATCAAACGGAAAATAACCCATCCCCTCGACCGGTTTCAACAACCTCTTCAAGAACTCATACTTGGGCTGATTGAGGGATTTTGAATAGACGTACACATTCTCAAATCGAAGACCATTAGCGTGGGTGAGTAGTGTGAGGGGAGCATTAGTTTTACCGCAATTCGAAGGCCCGCAAAAGACAGCCCTCACACTATTTGGTAGTAGGGCCCCGTGTCGTTTCCCCTTCTTCTTTTTTCACTCGACCAATTCATCGAAATTGGCAATGGGTAGTTTAATTGTTTGATCCAGAAATTTCATGATGCTTGGCAACCGTCGCAATGCAAACTAATATATTCATGCATAAAATACGTGCTTTTATAGAATTCATGTTAGTTCATGGTCGACCATGGTTGGACACACACGTAGACAAAGGCGCGGTTGTGGATTAATAAATAAAATCATCAACAATCTCCCCGTCGAATTACATGTTCCTGGTTATCAGTACTGCGGAACTGGCACGAAATTGGCAAAGAGGTTAGCTCGTGGTGATCGAGGCATCAATGCTCTAAACGCTGCATGCAAACAGCGCGATATCGCATACTCCAAGAATCACGATAATATCGCGGAACGTCATAAGGCTGATAAAGTGCTTGCCGAGAGGGCTTGGAATCGGGTTTTGGCTAAAGACGCAAGTGCAGCCGGAAAAGCTGTCGCCTGGGCGGTCACCAACACCATGAAAGCAAAATCCAAACTGGGTATGGGTATGAAGAGGGTCAAGACACAGGCATCGCTCAAGAACAAGAAAAGGACATTGAAATTTATTATACAGGCAGCAAAGAAATCCATGAAGCCTGGTTCCAAAGCTATTGAGTCCGCTCTAGCTGGTTCCCGTTCGGCCATGTCGAATGGAAAAGTGCCCGTGCCTCGTATTTTACCCATCACTAAGAAAACTGGTGGTTCATTACCGTTTCTTATCCCAATATTTGCGGCCCTTAGCGCTACAGGTGCTTCAGCGGGCGGTGCTGCGGGCATAGCGAAGGTTGTCAATGAAGCTAATTCAAACGAACATCAGTTACAAGAATCCAAGCGACACAACGCAACAATGGAGGTGATTGCTTTAGGAAAGGGCTTATACCTGAAACCGTATAAGAAGGTTATGGGGTTGTATTTGAAGCCAGCAAAAAACTAATAAAGCTACCACGCCGAGCCCTCACAGATGCCGACTTGCTCAACTATGCAAGAGCTTTGAAAATTCCACATTTTCGTGGTGTTTTCATGCGAAATGATTTACTCTGCTCAGGGCCTAGCAAGCGTGAGTCTGCGATCATAAATCTTGATGATAAAGACGGTCCAGGGATGCATTGGGTTGCATATACAAAAAACGGCAACGATGCGGTGTATTTCGACAGTTTTGGTGATTCACAACCGCCTAGAGATCTCATGAAATATCTCGGTGTTGGTAGCGTAAGATATAATCATAAGAGATATCAAGAATATAACACAGTAATTTGCGGTCACTTGTGCCTCAAGTTTCTCAGTGGACAACTATAAAATGCATGCGTATTGTTGATGTGGTATTAGTCATGGCTGATTCGTTCACGTTGACCCTCTGTGGGGAATCGTCGGTCTTGAGGACTCAATATTTTCCCCCTATCCAGCTATCACCGACAAAGACGTATGTTCTCGGACTGATAGAGCTCTTGACATTCAACGCAATACCCAATATAGATGAGGGGTGTAATAAGTTTTATGCATCGCCCAACACAATAATTACCATACCCACTGGGAGCTATGGAATTGAAGATATCGCAAATTATTTGAAAAGAGCATTACCTGATGATATAAAATTTAGTCTAAAAGCTAATAACAATGACTTACTCAGCGAAATCAGATGCAATCAACAGATGGACTTTCACCCAAAAGATTCCATTGGTCATTTGCTCGGATTCACCCCCGATGTTCTCCAAGGTGGTATTACCCACAAATCCAAGTTACCCGTTCGCATACTCAGAGTCAACGCTTTGCGGGTTGAGTGTAATATTACCACGGGTGCATATATCAACGAGCATCAAGTACATACGATTCATCATTTTTTTCCAACCGTACCACCCCGATTTAAGATCGTGGAAGTGCCGATAAATGTCATTTACCATCCAATCACCGTACGGTCAATACATGATATACAGTTGAGAATAGTCGATCAGGACGGGAAATTGATCAATTTTCGTGGTGAAACTGTAACTATACGATTACACGTGAAATCTTTGAGATAATATGGGCATTGTGTTTGAGAGGGCAAGAAAATCTGGTAGTAGTTATAAAAGCCTGATAACATGCCCGAGCATCATCAGTCATCGTGCAGCTCCGATTCGGATGACACATCAGAACGCTCAGTTTCTCCAGAGCCTAGTACTTCGACTTCGTTGTGGTGGAAAATAAGAATTCGTTGCTATATCTGCATATGCCCGGCACGAGAATGATAAAAATCCAAACACCTGTGACTTTCGACGAGTCAAGTGCCCACTGTGAAATACATGCACATCAACCATATGCCGCGTCTACATTCAAAAATAATGATGAGATCCGCATAGCTGTGCAGAATCAAGATGCGTGTGTATTACCTGGCAAAAGTTCGCTTCACATCTATGGCCGGATTACAAAATCAGATGGTAGCCTTGCAGGTGAGAGCACTGATTTGGTCAATATGGCTGTGTGTCACATGTTCAGCGAGATGCGTTACGAGCTGAATGGTCATGAGATTGACCAGAATAAGAATGTCGGCATCACGAGTATTATGAAGGGGTACTCATCCTTCACCCCAGGACAACGACATCTCCTGGAGAACACCGGCTGGTTGGAGGATAATAATAAGCTAACCAACGCCGATGGGTACTTTGATGTTGTTATACCACTGAATTTTCTACTCGGATTTGCCGAGGATTATAATCGAATAATCGTCAATGCAAAGCATGAGCTGATTTTGACCCGATCAAACAATGATATAAGTGCCATTTATCAAACCACCGTGGAGGGAATCAAAATTTCGCTCGAAAAAATTGAATGGTTATTACCATACATCAGACTGTCGGATCCTGCAAAGATCAAAATGCTCAATTATATAGCCAAAGATCCAGCTGTATCTATGAGTTTCCGCTCGTGGGAAATGTACGAGTACCCGATGCTGCCTGCAACAACGAGACATGTATGGGTTGTCAAGACATCTACACAACTAGAGAAGCCAAGACACGTCATACTAGGATTCCAAACCGCTAGACGAAACGATCCGGAAAAAAATGCCAGTCAATTCGATCATTGTATGATTGGAGATGTGAAACTTTTTCTAAACTCGCAATGCTATCCCTATGGAAATTTGAATCTTGACATTGCTCACAATCAATACGCTATTCTCTACAATATGTACACTAACTCTCAAATTTCATACTATGATAAAGAATCCGAGCCTCTTTTGTCGAAAAATGATTTTTTAAACAGAGCTCCGCTCATTATACGATAGACTGATCCAAGCAAAATGAGTCGTTCAAGAGTGGTCCGGTGGATATTCGTTTAAAATTTGAAACTAGTCTCACATTCCCGGCAAATACTTTAGCCTACTGTATGATTATACATGATCGCATTGTTAAATACAATCCAATCAGTGGCACCGTCAAAAAATTAGCTACATTTTGAGGATTCATCATGCTTAAGAACTATGGATTAAGCTTATTCTAAATAACTGAAGGAACAATAAATAAATAAATAAATGTAATTGCAAATTCATTGTTATTTATTCAACCCCAACCCATTCCCATTACATATACATACAT
The DNA here is from genome assembly GCA_963978835.1 of Tenthredo scrophulariae. NCBI lineage: Eukaryota > Metazoa > Arthropoda > Insecta > Hymenoptera > Tenthredinidae > Tenthredo > Tenthredo scrophulariae. The sequence goes on from OZ022232.1 coordinate 12,573,758, forward strand.
GTGTGTGTGTGTGTGTGTGTGTGTGTGCAGATTTTGCCACAGAATTCAAATTTATTGTATGGGCCTCCAAGATAGAGTATCTGCAAGCGTTCTTGATCCGCCTCGTTGTTCAACTGATCCAGCTGAGTAGAATCATTCTCTAGAGCCTTTCCAACTCTCGCAGGCAGGAACACGATATATTCGTTGGCAATCGTAGCGATGATTCTGCAACCAAATTTCGTTTTCACAAGCCTCAGTTTTGTGATGTCGTACTTTCGTCCAATCTCCAGTTCCGACATCTTTTTCATCTGCATATCATTGTCCATACGGCTAGTGCTGTTCAGGCTGCTGAAGTCCATCTCCAGGGAGGTCAATAATACGGACTTAGTTTTTATATATTATAATTGAATATGATTATCATGTAATAGGATTCTCGCCTTGCTCGAGAGAGTTTACGGGTTCGAATATACGTGGAAGATGCGTTAATGGCGAGAATTCTAGACGTACGAATGCGGCTTCCTGCGAGCTCTGGACTTTCAAGCCATCATCCCCCGCCCTCGAGACATGTGGGGAGGGTTTTTTATGGCCCTCCTCCAAATACCAGTTTTTCAACCGTTGAACGTTGTCGAAGGCGCAATGGTAGCCTCTCGGTACATCGCCATGACAGTCTCCATGCCAATGGAATACATGCGATTCTAATCGTAGTATTCGAAAATTCGGACACCCCAGCTCATCCAAATCAATCACCGCTTTTGAGTCGTCATTGAGGATTTTTTCAATCCAACGTTTCTTCTCCAATCCCTTCACATAAATGCAACGCGCATCATGCATAACCTCTCTCACAGTTTTCTCCGCATCTCTATACGGCGTTTCTCCAGCAATCCAGGGTATTCCATGATGATGCCGTGTCAACCACGAATCAAGATTTCTGTACTCGCTTGAGAGAGTCAACCAGGAGCATGGTGCTTTGAAGAGGATGCGTGTAATACCCTGTCTATATTCCTCATGCGCGCGAATGCTTATTGCAGCCAGCTCTTGTATCACAAATTTATCACTGAATCGTCCAAACCCTTATACATCCAATATTAGCTCCATATTAACAGCTACGTGTGCGGTCTCAGGCAAAGCCGAAAATTGACTGTGCTGCTGATTTATTGCGTGGGATCGGTATGCATGCAGGTGTGCAGACGGTATCGCGTGAACGAATGTGGAAAACCCATTTTCTTATTGCAATATTCATGTTAGACTGATTTTATCTGCATGATATATATGAATTGGTGGTTGTGCACCAACCACTCGCAGATTAAAAAAATCATGCTGATTTATTGCGTGGGATCTGTATGCATGCAGCTGTGCAAGCAGTACCGTGTGAACGAATGCGGAAAACCCATATTTTCTTATTGCCGTGTTCATCTTTGACTGATCTTATCTTAGAGCAGCGAAAATCACATTGATTCATTGCTCGAGTCTTGAGACTAACCGATTTCATGGTGTAGGAGGATGTCTTGAGAGCTGTTCTCTGGTTGGTTGGGCCTCATTTTATTTCGGGGGTGGTGTGCAGCCAATAGGTTGCAACCCAACTCTTCCCCGCCCCGTTTCCAGTTTGAAAAGATCGGTGAATAGCGAAAGTTCATAGAATCGGAGTAAAGCATCAAGAAGAAGAAGAAGAAGAAGAAGAAGAAGAAGAAGAATTTCCGAAACTGAACGCGTAGAAGAAAAAAAGAAAAAATAAGGTATGTTGTTGGTATTGAATACACAAATTTTAACGGATTCTAATAAAAGAATGTGTGATAAATCCAGATGAATCCAACTCACGGAAGAGTTGCACAGCGGGCAGCGCAATTGCGGCGAAGGGCCGAGTTGAGGGCGCGATTCCTTTAGAACGCGCAGTTGGTGCTGCGTTTTTTGCGCGACAGTCATGTGGATGAGAACTTCATCAATGAAACCGCGGGCGTGCACTACGAAATGATCGAAAACATCACGCGGCAGTATCAAATTAATGATCATTGGGCGATGCGTGCGGCCACTACTGAAAATGCCACAGCATCGCCCATCCAATGCTTGGATATTTCGTCTTCCGTGCGGGAAGATGCGGCGGGTTCGGATACGGAGACGATCCAAATAAATATGGAAAGAGGTCGATCGCCATCACCCAGTTCGGCCTCATCGGAGTATTCACGATCGAGTCCGAGCTCGCCGTCATCGTCGTCGAGGTCATCATTCCCCGACATACCGCCACCGCAACCGATGGTGATTCCACTCGAACGGCAATATCCCCTAGTTGGAGTTAGTGTTAAGAAAATTTATACTTTAGAATAGGTTAGACTTATGAAATATAGTTTAAGCTACTTTAAGACCTAAAGTTTTATTGGAAGCGAAGTGTCCACTTGAAGGAGAATCATGGTATTCCTTTAAAATTTCTTCTATCTTCTTTTTTGGTACTAGAAGCTGCCATCTTATTTCTTTTAAATCTGGAGATGCCCATTTTCGGTATAACAAATCTCACATTAAAAACAGGGAATCCCATTGAGCCCAATAAATGTTTTAAATTTCGGCTCTTGGCAGAAACATCTTGCCACTCAGGGCGTATCTTTGACTCTTTCTAAGTCCTGATTTGAATTAGAACTTCATCCTCTTGTTGAGCCTTTTTCCACTCTTTCAATTTTCCTTCAAAAGTGATCGATCGGATCTTATAGGGTTCATCTTGTTGTTTTTTCAATCTTGTACATTGTTTGCATTCCCTAGGTCCTTCGCAAGGTCTTCTGGAGAGGGCATCTGCGTTTCCATGTTGAAGTCCAGCACGATGTTGAATATCAAAATCATATTGGCCCAGCCTCTCTATCCATCTAGCTACCTGTCCTTCCGGTGATTTGAAAGAAAGTAACCACTTGAGAGAAGCATGATCTGTTCTAATCAAAAACTTCCTCCCATATAAATAATGATGAAAGTGAGTTACTGTTTTTACGACAGCTAAAAGTTCCCTACGGGTTACACAATAATTTCTTTCCGTCTTACTAAGTACTCGACTATAATAACTAACAACTCTTTCACTTCCTTCCTGGATTTGAGATAAAACTCCACCTATTCCTGAGAGTGAAGCATCAGAATCTCAAATGAAAGGATTTTCCACTTGAGGATAAGCTAGAATAGGCGAAGAGGTTAAATAAGTTTTTAATCTGACAAAAGCTTCTTCGCATTCTTTGGACCAATCAAAAGGAACCTTACTTCCAGTTAAATGATGAAGAGGTCTAGCTACGGTTGCAAACCCCTTAACAAAACGACGATAGTAAGTGCAGAGCCCTATAAAACTTTGAATCCCTTCTCTATCTACGAGACGGGGCCAATTTGATACTTTTTCTATCTTTACAGGATCCGTCTTCACTCCTTCTGAGGAGACTACATGTCCAAGAAAGTGAACTTCTCGTTGAAAAAGATGACATTTCTTCGGACTCATTTTGAGTCCTGCTTGTCTTAAACGAGAAAAGACCTTCTTTAGATTTTCTATCTGTTGTTCGAAAGTCTTTCCAAAAACAATTATATCGTCTAGGTATACCAGGCACTTCTTATCTGTAATCCCTCGTAGAATAGTTTCCATCGTTCTTTCAAAAGTCGCAGGAGCGTTACATAACCCAAAAGGCATCACTTTGAAATGCCATAATCCTCCTAGACCAGTAACAAAAGCGGTCTTCTCTTTATCCTTTTCATGCATTTCAACTTGCCAATAACCACTCTGTAAATCTATAGTACTGAACCATTCTGCCCCAGCTATTAAATCGAGGGTTTCTTCAATCCTTGGCAAGGGATAGGAATCTTTTTTGGTTATATCATTTAACCTCCTGTAATCGACACAAAATCTTTTTGTCCCATCTTTCTTTGTTACTAAAACAATAGGCGATGCCCAGGGACTGGAGGATGGTTCTATTACATCGATGGCGAGCATTTCCTTAACCAATTTGTCCACTTCTTCTCTTCCATTTAATGGTAATCTCCTGGCTGCTTGTTTGATAGGTGCATGTTCTCCTACGTCGATTGTATGAGTTGTCAATGTACTTCTTCCTTTGTCATTACTGTTCTTCGCAAAGGTGTCTTGAAAATCTTTAACCAAAGTTTTAAATTTTTCTTTCTGAGAAGAATCTAAACAAGTCGACGAGTTTTCATATAGATTCTGTAAATGACCAGGAAATGAATCTAACTCTTCTTCAGAAAGATCTACTGTTCGCACGTGGGGAATACTAGAAGTTTTACTTCTGGTTGTTAAAAGAGTTACCCTGCGTCGACCCGAAATTAATAAATTCCCTTCAGTTGAAATTACACAATTATGCGCGGTAAGAAAATCAATCCCTAAAATCCCTTCATCCTCTATGTCCGCTACATGAACATTGTGCGAAGAATCAATACACCCTGACACACTAATCTCTACTAAAACTTCTTTTAAAACTGGAGTTATTTCTCCTGTCGCAGTACGTAGGGAAGAAGAAGGTTGGATTGGATTAATAAATTTTAAGAGATCTGAACGGACCACTGTAACTTCTGCCCCAGTGTCTATGACCCAGAGGCAGTTAATTCCGTTGACAGTCCCTCGCGCATATAAGCCTGTTTGTCTTAGACTTCGTATTAAAAATTGTGTTAAAATAGGGCTATCATTGGGTTGAACACATGATGACTTCTGCCCCTCAAAATCATCGATGATTAGTTTTTTTGATGAGAAGAACCTGGTTGAATTTCTGTAGTCTTTTTAAAAATATCTTTATTCAAATCGTTCTCCTTTCTCCATGAAGTTCGGGAATTCGAAGAATTCCCGTTACCTGTTTGGCTTCTTCGTTCTAACGCGAAACAATGATTTGCATCATAGCCCAATTTTCCACAAAATCTACACTTCAACGGGGGTCTGTCTCCGAAATTTCGAGAATAGGGTTTTCTATCATTATTATTATTTTTATTGTTATTATTATTTTTAGTTTGCTGCCAGGGAGTAGTTTTCTTATTTTCGTCAGTCCTAGTGGGAGTAACAGTATTGTCTATTTTAATTTGTCGTAGTTTTCCTACTCCTAAATATTGTTTGTTTAATGCGTCAATTTCTAAACCTTTGATTACTGCTTCTTGTAAAGAAGAAGGTCCTGCCAAACTAAGAGCATGTTTAAGCTCAGGATCTGTAATGGCATTTATAAATTTATCACATGCTAGCAAATCTCTAGTAGATTCGTCGCAAAGGGGTAAAGCTACTCGAGCAAGTCTTTCTATTTCTAAACCTAGGGAGGCAAGACCTTCATCCTTGGCTTGCTTTCTAATCCCAAGTTGTGTTAATGAAAGTTTCGATAAATGTTGGTTTCCAAATCTGAGTCTCAAGGCCGCACTGAGCTTGTCAAAGTCCTGTATGTCCGAATCAGCCAGAGCTGTCAGTACAGATAAAGCAGGGCCTCTAAGACTACCGGCAAGTTGTCCAGCTTTGGTGGTGGAAGACCATGAATTGACTTTTGCTATTATTTGAAATTGGCGTTCGTATTCCGCCCACGGTGTAGAACCGTCAAAGAAATTTACTTTAAGATTAGTACATGTTTTTTGGACATTCTCAGTACGTACTTCTGGGTATGTGTTTATTACAGTCTGGGTCTCGTATTGTTTTTCGCGACTACTCTCGGCGCGAGATATATTAATAGGGATGTTATTATTTGTATTATTTATATTCTGATCACCAGCCATGAGATTTTCATGGTGTATCGCTCGTGTGTCCCGAATTGAATTTTCAATCCGGTCACTCTGAGGAATTGTACGAGTGTGCGGCGTGAAAGTCGCCGCTCCACCCGTACGAGGTCTACGTAAAGTTGGGGAAGGTTCTTCTTCCCCATAGTTTTGTACAGACCGAATATTAGTTTCCTCTACAATCTCCTCGATCCTCACTGGGGATCGTCTGGGAGTGGAGGTTTGGGAGATCATCTCCTGAGGTTCCAGGCGTCTCATGAGGAGGGATAGGGTAGCTTGTTGAGCTGCCCGGTTTGCCTCTCGTTCAGCTCGTCTTCCCTCGCGTTCCTCGCGCTAAGCTGCTAAGGCGGCTTCTCTTTCTTCTCTCAGCCGAAGAGTTTCGCGCTCCTCGCGTTCGCGTTGTCTAAGAGCTTCTCGTTCTTCACGATCACGCTGTCGTTGAGCTTCTCGCTCATCGCGTTCTTGTTGAGCAATTAAATTGACTTGTTGTTGTGTAGCCATGGCTTGAAAAAGTCGTTCCATCAGGTCGACTTGAGGTGGTGGTATTAGCTGGTTACCAGCTGGTTCATTAGTGGGAGCAGTAGCCCGTCGACGAGACATTTCGTTTTTCGTTTATACGTGATTTTACAAAATATTCACTTTATCGATCTCGGTAAGATCCCACTTCTGACACCAATGTTGCAAAATGTGGTTTGCGATAAGTAAAAAGTTATTTATAGTGGGTTCCCGAGAGAAATAAAGTGAATCAAGTGGAATTGAATAAATTGGGTAAAAGGGTTATATATTCTGCAATATATAGGTCTGTACTAGTTGTGAGCTAGAAACAGACTGATTTGTTTTACAATAATGTTTGTTGACTCAGTAACCGAGGTTCTTATATTTTAAAAGATATCTTTTATCATATAGGCTACTAGATGTTGATCTCATATAGAACTAATGACATAAGGCCGATTTTACCAAATGTAACAATATTTTTTATTCGAATACCCTTTCGGTACGCGCGTCGCGCAACTAGACACGTATTGTCATTCTTTATGCCGAGTGTTTTGCTCTTTGAATAATTTGGTGCACCGCTTTTGAAGATATATATTGCTGACAAGTAATGACCAAACCTTTTGGGGTAAGTGTCGATTTTTTATTACCTACAAATGATTTAATGGGCATTTAGTAAATAAACGGAGATTCTACGTAGAGGGGAAACCGGCCTAAAACGAGACCCCGGTATGAAATAAGAAATCGACTAAATAAATGCCTTTAGATGTTGAAAAACTGCTTCTATATTCAAAAAAATAGTGTCTCATTCGGCCCCGTAGCTGCAGTGCTTAGGTGGCTCTATTTGCCGCGATCTCCCCGACATTCAACATGTATAATCCTACTCAAATAATAACGGACTAAAACATAATCGGTATAAAGCTCAGTCCATGTCAACTCGACCAGCGATTGACCCTGCTCGCATTTTTCTTTTAGTTCAACGTTAACTCACGTATAATAGTTATATATATGATAATAATAATAATGACAATACGTGTCTAGTTGCGCGACGCGCGTACCGAAAGGGTATTCGAATAAAAAATATGTATAACGCAAAAATTGTTCAAAAAAACACTTCATCAAAATCATGAGATTGTTTTGGCGGTAGTATATCTACCACCATAGAAGATTGAGCGTAGAATGCCCCATACGTATGCTCATAACTTACACGAACATTAATTTAAAACGTACGTTATCTATGTGGGGAGTTACAGGATACACGTAAGCTCGATATTCGTTATTTGTAATTTCGATTCTCATCTACATTGCCGGGTCGAAAGTTATCGGAAAAGTAGTTGAAACATTGATTTAATAAGAAATTATAACATTTTCATAGTATACATATTCGATAAAAAATAAGGAATATATTATAGAGTCTCGTTAACGGCAGGCGCTGAAAATTCGTTTAGATAACACGCGATCGGTACAGTTAGCGAGGCCTGTGACAGTGTCGTTACGGCAGGTGATAAAAATTCGTTAAGATAGCACTCGATCGCGAGAGCTTCATCATAGAGCCGGGTTTTCTTTGGGTTCAATTGTTGATTCTCGCGCAGTTGCATGGCGCCTCAGCTTGTCGACACCCGAAAACCGAGCATATAGGCGCTACCGGGGGTGAACGGGTGCTAGCGGGGAAGCACATTGGCGTACAATCGAGAAAAAGGTCAGCACATGCGATAAGTTAGCGCAAAAGTTACAGAATCGCACCCCTGGTCTCTGTGTCACTAAGTTTTCTTGAGAAGAATCGAACCGGTTTTACAAAATCGCCTTCTATCTGCTCTAAAACAGCTCCAAGAGCGGTTGTAGAAGCGTCTGTGGTGAGTATGAGTGGTGCTGTTGGTGATAGATAAAGGGTCAATGTGATGGAAGCTAACTTCTGCTTACAGATTTCGAACGCTTGTTGTCCTTCGATAGTCCAGATGATCTTGGTCGTTTTCTTCTAGGTGTTCTTCAAATATGTGTTGAGAGCTACTTGATGTAATGCTGCCTCTGGAAGAACACAACGATAGTAATTCATCATTCCCAAGAATCTGCGAAGTTCTATGACTGTCTCAGGTTCTGGAAAATTGGTGATTTTCTCTACTTGCTCTGTTGATGGTTGATAACGTTCAGCGTTGATGTTAAAGCCTAAAAATGTAACTTCCGATTGACCAAGTACACTCTTGTCAACGTTGATGGTGAGAGACTGTCTATGTAACCTTTCAAAGACTATCCGAAGGTGTCTATAATGTTCCTCGGGTGTTGCGGACATGATAATAATATCATCAATGTACACAAAAACAAAATCTAAGTTTCGAAAGATAGAATCTATAAATCTCTGGAATGTTTCAGTTGCATTTCTCAATCCAAACGGCATAACTAAGTATTCGTAGAGTCCCCAGGGAGTCGTGATGGCTGTCTTTTCGATATCATCTTCATGCATAGGTATTTGATGATATGCACGAACTAAATCCAATGTAGAAAAAAATTGTTTTACCAAACAAAAGTGGAAATAGATCCTGAATTAGTGGTGGTGAACATTTGTCTGGTATTGTAATAGAGTTTAGCTTACGGTAATCCCCGCAAGACGCCAGCCATTTGATTTTTTCTTAGTCAGATGAATTGGACTGGCCCAAGGGCTGCTGGATGGCCTACAAATTCCTGATTCTCACATAATGTTGATCCCATTCTTCGCGGCTGCAGCTTTCTCCCCAGCAAGTTTACGAGGACGTTCGAAAAACGGTGATCCAGAAGTAACTATCCGATGAGCTTTTGTAATTCGTCTATCTGTGCTTGTTGTTGCCGTCGTAACTCTTCTTCCAAACGTGCCTGATTATCGCGTGTTGGAGATTGGTCTAGAACCATTTCGATTGATTAGCTTGAGATGTGAAGAGTTCGAAAATAAAAGTCTTTCCTTTCGTAGCAACAGGTATGCACGTGGTGTCGTTTTTAGGTTAGAAATTGTATCCACTCAGATCACGTCGGGGTCACCAATGTAGGATTTAAGTGTCCTACCACTAAATCAGTTCGACAGTGGATTATTTCAAAATGACAATATTTATTTACTGCGGGTCAGGTGGTGAATCAACAACAATCTTTATTAATTAATGAGTATAAAGGTAAGAGTAGCTACAGCTGTAGTCAGTCGATACTAGATCTTGGTGTAAGCTTCTGTTTTCTCTCTCTCTGTTTAAAAGGCGCTGGTGGTAAAACGGCTGAAGTTTGCGTTAGGGATTTTTCAGCGGGTAGAACAGTTCCCTGTGTCGGTACAGCTACAAAAATGTGCGCGCGACGACATCTCACGGGCGTTCGGAGAACTAACATCATGACATTTAGCGGCCATTACCGCTCGCAGCCTCTGACAATCGCGAAAACATTGACTAAAGATTTGTAAAGACGGCCAGCCACGGGTAATTTTTTGAAGCCCGGTCCGGGGGCACCGCGGGGCACGAGGGTAATGGCAGATTTCCAAATTACCGGTCTTGCCGGTACGGAAGGACTGTGCAGTGGCCTGGTTATGATTAGCTGTGCCAATAAGTAGGTCTGCTATATATCGACCGTGCGACTTTTTGACCTCTACAGCCTACAAAAACGGAATCATTTATACCAACTGTATTATATAGGGCATTTCTATTAATTCCCAATTATGTTGGCTGGTTTTTGAACCATTTTTAGAATGTATTGAACTCAATATGTCGCGTTACTAATGCCATAAGGTCGTAAGCGACATTATACGACCTTTTGGTCTTCTTAAAGCCAGAAGGTCGTATAATTTCTTATTTTACGCCATTCGCCTAAAAACTCACAGATATGAATAAATCCATCAAAATTTTGAAAATCGAAAATTTTGGTCGATACGACGTTCTGGCTTTAGTTTTGAGAGAAAATCGGGAAAGATAAAGCCAGAAGGTCGTATCGACCAAAATGTGAGAAATGACATTATCCATGAAAAAAACATGAATTGGAAGTGATAGTAGATAAAATAGCGCATAAACATGAATTTTGGTCGATACGACCTTCTGGCTTTAGTTTTGAGACAAAATCCGGAAAGATAAAGCCAGAAGGTCCTATCGACCAAAAATTGTTTTTTTTTTTTTTAATTATAATGGAAATACGCGTTTTTGTCAATTTCCAGACGATTCCGGGAAAAAAAAATGGCGGATACGACCTTCTGGCTTTAGTTTGCGTGATTTTTTCGTAAAACTAAAGTCAGAAGGTTGTATCCGCCAAAAATGGTTTTTTTGCGGGAATCTCGATGGATCTATGTGTTTCCATCAATTTCATGGCGAATCCGAGAAAAAAAAAATGATGGATACGACTTTTTGGCTTCAATTTTCCTGATTTTTTACTGAAAATAAAGCCAAAAGGTCGTATGTACTCGGACATACGACCTTCTGCTTCTAATTTTCGATTTTCCCAATTTCAATTGATCTACACGTTATTGGTGATTCCGAAGCGAATCCAGAAAAAAAAAAAAAAATTATACGACCTTCTGGCACTTAAATCGAGTTTTTGGCGCTTACGACCTTATGGCATTAGTAACGCGATGTATGTTGAGAATATCTACTCCAGCATTTTTCATGTTTTTTTGCTACGAATGATTTTTCAACCCATTTTATATTTTTTAGACTCAACTCGATGCAGTTTTTTTCAACTTGGAACTGATCAGATTTCGGATTCAATCCGTCCAGTAGCTTTTGAGTTAGTCAAGAAATAAATTTTTTTTTTATGATATCTCGAATGGATCAACGGATTTAGATGATCTTGGTCTCAATCGGTAGGATTCGCGCCAACTCAGATCTAATTGAATTTTGAAATCAATCCATACAGTAGTTCTCGAAAAAATTGAACGATCCATCATAATCATAATAATTAAGACGATCATATTTCGTAGAAAATATTTTGTAAACGATAAAAGAATATTCTCTGCGCGGGAAGTTTGAGGGTTGGCCCATCGTGATCAACCAAATCACACGCTTCTTCATATTCATTATAATGGGTATATAAACACACGTATTTATTATTGCAAAGTTCTAATCTTTTTCTACGAAACTAGAAACAATTTGCAACTCAGAAATATTTTTCGTTCCATATTTCATCCCGCACAGAAATCAAGAATCAAAAACCACGAGAAGAGCAAAATTATTAGTTGCGAATTGTTTCTACTTTTATACGAAAAATTTGAACCACGTGGTAGAAGATATTCGTTTTTCACCACAATTTCGCTTTTTGCCTGAAAATGAGCCGTGTGGTGGAGGCTATTTTTAATCTAAACAAAACGTTCGAAACTCGGTGGTGCACGTGTTTCCATTGAGCTAAGGTCCTGATGTTCCAGACACATTGTTAGTCAAGGATTTAGAACAGATTTGGGGGGGGGGGGGGGGGGGGGGAATCGCAATTCGTTTCACCCGAAAATGATGATCACCATTTTATTATCTATTTGTTGATTTGCGTTTATTGGTTTTATAGTATATGGGGAATTTTACGCCAAATCAGTAACTGCTGGACTTTTGCATTCTTTAAATTTGCCAATTTTTTTCCCCATTTTGAGCTCATAATAAGGAACTCACCTAATTATTTTCAAATTTTTGTCTCAAAATATGCAGTCAGGATTTTTTTTCAATTTCCATATTTTTCTTTTCGTTTATCTATAACTTCCTGAAAAATCAAGTGATTCGAAAAAATGGGGGGGTCAAAATGTTTGTTTTGAAATACTCTTCCGTTTAAGATTATGTTAAAAATCCTTCATGTTTTAATTTAATCAGTTTTTTCCAATTTTAAGCATAAATCGCATTTTCTATGTTGATTGTCTCCTTCGATTTTTTTCATTTTTTGTTAATGAAAAACTGTTATTTATTCAAAAAATTTTAAGCCTAGTTTCAAAGCGGGCGATTCATTCTTTCTATTTTTTAAAATTATTCAATTGTTTCTGTTTTCTCAAATTGATAGACAATTTAGAATTAATTTAATTTCATTTAATTTGAGAAAACAAAGACAATAAAATAATAAAGAAAAAAAGGAAGAATGAATTGCCCACTATGAAACTAGGTTTGAAATTCTTCAAATAAATAACAGTTTGTGATAAAAAAAAAAATGAAAAAAATCGGAGGAGACAATCAACATAGAAAATGCGATTTATGCTCAAAATTGAAAAAAACTGATTGAATTAAAACATTAATGATTTTCAATATAATTTTAAACGGAAGAGTATTTCGAAACAAACATTTTGACCCCCTCATTTTTTTTAATCCCTTGATTTTTCAGGAAGTTGAATAGATAAACGAAAAAAAATGGAAATTGAAAAAAAATCATACTGAATGCATATTTTGAGATAAAAACAATCTTAAGTCAATGCCCATGAAATTTACAAATAAAGGATGAATATTCATAAACTTAAACCGGGGAGCCGTTGCGCAGCGTTGACTGAAGAATGTCAACGCGCGCAGTTACACAGACAACGGTCGTAAGCCTCGCGAGTGCGAACTTCTTCAGTTTACAACAGCAAGCCATGGCTGATGGTACGTATACCTATAATCAAGTGTTCCATTCTTTCCACTTTGTCGCGGGAAACTTTGTAGAAAGCGAATGAACATTGAGTTGGTGTTATTACAATTACTTCATTCGCTCTAATTAATTCTCAAATATTGCGATTTTTTGTATTTTTTTTCACTATTTCACAGAGACATTTTCTAAAATTACAGAAAACAAGAAAAACGATGCGCCGGCCGTCGAGACGCCGGCGCGAACGCAAGGCGAAGCGGCCGTTGCCGATAAAAAAAGGTAAATAATCATTTCAGTCAAATACGCTAATTAGAATGCAGATCATAGACGATCAATGTCATATTCCAATCGAATGCCAGGTATAAATGCATCGACGTGTTAATTTCAGCGAACAGGGCGAGAAAAGCGGCAGCGCGGGGGAGGCCTCCGCGGTGCAAAATAATGGGTAACTATTTCTTCATTCAATTTCATCTTATAATAACATAAATATGAAGCGGTTTCCAACGTGTTTTCTCGAGTGCTGCTCGCCAACATATTCGGTATTCAGCGACGGGAAGAGGGGAAATGATTGAATGATTGCAATTATGTCAATTCAGGCCAAAAAATCAACGTACCAATTAAACATTGATCGTATTTTTACTTCAGTTCGTTTTTATGAAATCCTTAAGAAGCCTATAAACTATTTCAATCCCCGTCCACGTTCAGCCGTTGTCGCTCATGATTTCGCAACACATACAATGTATTTATTTGCGGCGATTCATTCCTACATTCGTGGTATGGCCCAGTCGAATTATGGTTTGACCCGGAAAAAATTGTAAGCAGCAATTTTCCTTCGGAAATCGTTGTGGGGGGGGGGTCACTGGCAGTCTACAGTTTGGTTTTCGCAATTCGCACCCCGTTGCTTCATCCCCCATCTTAAATTTGAGGGTGAATTTTTGTTTATTGAATAACTCGTTAATTTTCAATTTTACATGAAAAATGGTTATTACCGAAGTTGTTTGAAATTTAAAAAAAAAAAAAAAATTTTAATTAAAAATTGAAAAAAAAAAATCAAAAATTATTAGCAAAGTAGCAAATCCAATTGTCAACAAGTTAGTTTATCATCGTTTATACAAGAAAAAATCATTAACAAACGAGATAATAGAATATTTAGGTTCACCTCCACCTCTTTTCGGGTCTTAATCGAAAAATATCGATCCTAGGGAAAAATTAGTAATAACCAAAATTGTAGGAAATTTGATTCCAAACAACTTCGGTAATCACCATTTTTCGTGTGAAATTGAAAATAAACAAGTTATTCAACAAATAAACCTCAAATTCAAGATGGCGCAACGGGGTGCGGATCCCGAAAACCGAACTCTAGACTGCCAGTGCCCCCCCCCCCCCCCCAACGATTTCCGAAGGAAAATTGTTACTTACAATTTTTTTCGGGTCAGCCCCTTTTTTGGTCTAATTCGACTGGGCTAGTAGTTTTCAAGTCCTAGCTGTTAAAATTCACTTGCGTGTACACTAGGGTGTTTTCAAATTTACTAAATTTCGATTCTCCAACGGGCCACACCTGAAAAACTTCATCAAGGTGGGAGAAACAGATTATGATGTCCAAAGATGCGGATTTTAGGTTGAGTGGGACATCGCGATCATTTGATTTTTCTTTTGCTTTTCCTTTTTATCGAATGTATGATGAATAATCACTGAAGTATAAGTTTAAACTTTTTGTTTCAGCAAACCCGTGGAGAATACCAAACGTAAGAGGGGGAAGGCGGGCGGCCGCAGCCGCGGTGCCAAAAGAGGCACCGGCCGCGGCGCCAAAACCATTTTAAATTTTAATTTTTATCAAATTATTAATAAAATAAAATTATATTGATATGAAAATTTAACAAATGTATTCATTTAAAAAAAATTCCTTTCCCATTCCTCAATTATATGTACAGTAGGGTGTCCGTTATTTCCCAAATTGACTTTTTACACTTGGGTATGGTTCAAATCATTAGTTTATAGCCTAAAAACAATTATGGAAAAGAAAAAAAAATTTAAAGTTCCATTAACCCCTGCCTGAATGACGATACTTCTCCCATTTGATTAACATGGGATTTTTGCACTTCTTAGACTTTAATTGTTTTCGTGTTTATTATGTTCATTACCTCATAAAATATTGTTGATTTTACTACTGTTCTGACCTATTTAGATGGACAAATTTTTTTTAATTTTTTCAACGACTTTTGAAGAGGTCTAAATTTATCTTCAGCGTTTTTTTCAATGATCTTCGAATGTTTCCGAATGAATTTGGACCTTTTCAAAAGTATCGTCATTTGGGCAGTGGTTAATGAAACTTAAGATTTTTTTGTTTTTTTCCATAATTGTTTTTAGGCTATAAACTAATGATTTGGAATACCAAGTGTAAAAAGTCAACTTGGGAAATAACGGACACCCTAATGTACAGAGCAATCGCGTGAATTTCGTCAACATTGCCATTTATTGTAAATTGTAATGAGCCAAGTATAATGTCATTCAATTTCAAGCTTCAAGTTAGTTATGAAATCTCAAAATTACCTAAAATCCATCATCGCCGTTCAGATAGATTAAAACAAAATAACATTTTTTAGTCAATGGTTTGACACACTGTATCTTAACAAAAAAAAAAAAACGTTGAGCTTCAAGATACAAATCATTTCCAATCTTATTCCATTACCTATTAGACGAACTATAAGCCGTTAGTGTGTGAAAATCAAGAGGTATAAGTAATCGTTCAATATATGTTTAAAAACGTAGTTTTTTTCAGGTTGCCTCCCGTAGCTTAACTTCAACTCGTCGTCACTATTGTAAAATAGCTGGAAAAAAATATTCAAATGAATGTGCTTGAATCTTTGAAGCTTTCTGCGTGTCATGCGACTTGAATTTCGATAAAATTCCAAAAATTGTGGTCGGGGTGGTTAATAATAGCCCGAGTAGCGATCTCGGAGACAGGTAAAAATAGGAGGATGCAATATAGTTCGTCTAATAGGGAATAGAATGAGCTCGAATATAATTCGTATCTCAAAAGTCTACGACTTTTTGTCATCGAGATACAGTGTGTCAAACCCATCGTATATCTCTAGTCAATGACCATAAGTAGAGCGGTTGCGAAGTTGCGAACTCGAACTTCATACTCATCGGCTCGCGCCCACCGTCTTCGCGCGCCTTCGAAGACGACCGATCAATCGAGCCTCACTGGTTGTACGGTGAACATCGTTTGCAGCATTTATTTGTCTTCACAATATTACAGCTGCGGTTCAATTCACAGGCTTCCCAATTTCATAGTATTGCTTGTTAGTCAGAGCATTCTTTTTAAGATTTCTCTATATCAGTAAAACTACCAGTAAGACCGACTTTAGAAGCGTTAGTTAATTGATAACAGTGTCTGCTTGTTTGTGACTCAATTACTAGTGCAGTATTTCCGCAGAAACGTGATTAAGGCGATAAGTAAATAATTGGAGATTATTGTAATTTTTACAGAGCCGCGTAGACGAGGTAATAAACATAATCTCCACCACCTGCCAGTCGGTTTTCGTCTTTCACGTATTCGGGATAGAATATTTTTGATAACCAAAACAGGACAATGAGTCAGGAAACCGCGAAAAAGAAGACGCATTATTGTCGATGCGCGTACACCGAGTGCGGTACACGCAGTAGAGACGGCGTACCCGGCCTCAAATTCTTTTCAATTCCTGTCAGCTATAGGGACCGATGCATCGATTGGTTGGTCAATAGCGGTATCGACGATTATATAGAGCTTTCGGACTCGGAAATGAAAAAAATTAAAATTTGCAGCAGACACTTTTCACCCGCTGATTTTTTTCCGTCCAGTTGTTTGAGAAAAAGCGCGGTTCCAGATTTGTACCCAGTGTCGGATTCGGATGTTGAAATGAGTGTCAGCAACGCGCCGCAGGATTGGGAAATCGAGCGTGCCCAGCTTTTGACTAGGATCAAACGGCAGAAATGTATAATTGCGCAGCTGAAACAAGACAATGGTCAGCTTCGCGGTGCGTTGAAAATGAAAACGCAAGCCATTCGTCGATTAACAAATCGTTTGAAGCACGGCATCATTTCTAATTTAGCTCTTGCCATGGCGGTGGCGAGAAAAGTCAAGGATTTCGTATTGACTTTCGTTATGATGCAGATTTTCCATAAAACCGGTACCCAATATACCGAAAATGAGAAACAAATGGCGCTAAAAATACATTACACGTCCCCTAGCTTGTACAGAAAAATGCGAGACGAATTCCACTTCACGTTACCTTCGTACAGTACGATTAAGGATTGGTTCGGAAAAGTAGAACTTTGGCCAGGTATTTGTCCTACAATGTTCCAGCATTTAGCAACGAAAGTTTCTTCCATGAGCCTCGACGAGCGTAACTGCGTTTTGTTATTTGACGAAGTTAGAATCAAAAAGGCGTTTGATTTGCACGACGGGAATCAAAAAATCGAGGGATTCGAAGATCTCGGTTCCTTTGGCTGCTCGTCCGGTGTTGCTACAGATGCGTTGGTTTTCATGGTGCGCGGTTTGTTTCATAACTGGAAGCAGCCCGTAGCTTACTTTTTAAGTGCCGGTGTTGTCAAGTCTCAAAAATTGACGGACATTCTAGACGGTGTTCTCGACGCTCTATTTGACGTGGGACTGCGCGTTCGTGCAACCGTGTGCGATCAGGGCACCCACAATCAGAGTGTGATATTTGCCAAAGTGACAGATGAAAATCCTTCTTTCATACACAGAGGTTTCAAAATACTGTGCTTTTTCGATTGGTCTCATCTCGGTAAAAGTTTCAGAAACCAACTATACGCCCATGATTTTCTGATTTCCGAAAACGGTAGAGTGTCATGGGAAGATTTAAAGTCGTTATGGAACCTCGAAAAGGACAAAGGGACTCGAGCCGCGTGTAAGCTATCTGATAAACACGTAAATCCACACAACTTCGATCGAATGGGGTGTAGCTTGGCTTTCCAGGTTTTTAGTCGTAGAGTTTCGGCCGCTCTGTTTACAGCTGCAGCTACCGGTAGCATTCAGAGCGAAACCGTCACCGCGACAGCTAACTTTTTCTGGACTTTGAACGATTTATTTGATAATCTAAATAGTCGTAGTGCAAACGATGCGAATCCAAATAAATGCGCGATTTCCGATCTGAGGCCAGCCGTTGAGTAAAATTTGCGAAAACAACTCGAAGCGTGTAAAACTTGGCGTACTATCACGGACAAGGGCCTTAAAACACCACCGTGCTTCAGGGGATTGATCCTGTCCCTGACTGCACTTCTGCAGTTATGGGACGATCTGAAACTTGAGGGAACTGAGTTCCTCCTGACGTCGCGATTGAACCAAGATCCATTGGAGAATCTTTTTTCAATGATCCGTATGCACGGCGGAACGTACGATCCCAACCCCAGCTCTAAAATATTTCGTCTTTCGTTACAAAAAAATATCGTAATGAATCTTGCTAAGCCTGCGCAAACAGCCAATTGTGCAGACGACGAAGACGAGATACTTATGCAACGAGAAGGGTATAACGCGTATGGTGTTCCAGAATCGGTGCCACGCAACGCAGCGTCTTTTAGAGAATATCTCGCGGATCGTGACGGACCATTAGACGACGTAGACGTGGAAAGAATAGCTGTTGAAGCAGCAGACTATGACACGTCACTTGAGTCTTGCGCGATCGAATATTTTGCGGGGTACGTTTTGAAGAAGTGCACCACGAAAAGTAACTGCGAAACGTGCATGTCGCTCATGATCGACCACAGTCAGAGCATGGTGGACGACAGGCAATTGCTAACGTTCTTCCGTGCCTACGCGACACTGGACAACTTAGAATTAGGTCACTTGTGCGTGCCAAGTGATGAGTTTTCTATGGCATTCAGATTGATAAATGCAGTGTTTGACCGCGGGTATCCGCGCATCAGAGGTGACTATTTGATTCAGGATCAATTGTTTCCTCTGATTGTGCAAGCCGTTCACCAGAGATTTCCGGGGTGGTTCGAGCACGAATCGTGTCGCGATCATCGAAAGGATTTTGCGTACTTCATGATGAAAGTCAAGATACGTAAGAATACTGTTTGGCTTGGCGAGAAATTTCGTACAAGCAAACAAGGTGGTCGCTTCAAGCAACTGCAAAAAATTAGAAATCTACAGAACGCGTAGAAGAAACATTATTTTCGCCATGCGTTACTTTACACTACTCCATCCTGTCTGCATGGGCCTTCGGGTCAAGCGACAGCCTTCTGTCTGCATGGGCCTCCGGGTCAAGCGACAGCCTTCTGTCTGCATGGGCCTTCGGGTCAAGCGACAGCCTTCTGTCTGCATGGGCCTTCGGATCAAGCGACAGCCTTCTGTCTGCATGGGCCTTCGGGTCAAGCGACAGCCTTCTATATTCGCACGAATTTTATAGCAAACTGCAAATCTTTGACAAACAGTTCTACAGCTGTGCGTCGAAGAAAATTATAATCTTCGGGTGCGAATATAGTGATATGGAGAACTACGTTGATTCACCTTCTTGTGGTGTTTTCCGAAAACGAAGCTTTGTATAACTTCGGCTAAGAAATCAACAACCGTTAAATGACCAAACCTTTCCTAGAACACCTTTCCTCTTTCCCATCCGCTCGTAAGATCGGATCCCTTCCTTGTTTGATATGCATTAAACCATATTGCTCCGTATCTCAAAGTTTGAAAAGGAATATTCAAGTATTCGTTTACTGTAACTTCTATAGAAACCAAAAATTATATCTAAGTCGTCCCGAATGACTGCAAATTCTAGTATTTGATACCTTAGGAGGAGATACAATGCATTCAGAGTCCATTTCATTCAAATTTAGACCTTTCAAATATTCGGCCGTCTCACAAATGGAAAAAACTTCTTGCTGCACTTTCCCAAAAACATCTACTGAGTTTTGAACTAAAAAAAGAGAAAAATCATATAATTCAATGAGGATTATCAAGTTTATCATTTGTCTGTCAGTTTGCGGTACTTTCAAATATTTTCCAGAACCGGCGGTTTCATCGTGTTCTCGAAAATTTAGCGGATTTCGTGTAATAGGCTGAAATTCGCGTTTTTTATTCTTGTGACACAATTGGAAAATTTCGAAGTACTCCACAAATATTTTTTCTAATTTTCAGAACACGTTACCATACTCATTCCTCGGGAAGTTTTCTCTTCAAATTTGTTAAACAATTTGAAGAAAATTGATCCAGCTTTCTTAGCAGTTTTAAAATGATCGTAATTTGTTGGCGAATCTCGGGGAATATTTTCAGAATTAAAAAAAACGCCTATATTTTGTCTACAGAATGAATCACTGCCGAAATTATTAATAAGAGAGAGGAAAAAAAAAAGAAACCTTTGCGGGGAAAATGTGGCATGAAAATGAAAATCGGAAAAAAGATCGCCGACGGTGAGCGTTTGCTAATCGCCGAATGCCCCATATATTCATAGGTCGGTATATCAGACCTCAAACTCTAAACTGCCTTACCCTGTGTGCCCGAATGGTAAGATCATTGTCAAGAAACTGGTTTATTCATTGAACCGGGATGGTAGCGTGGTTCGGCTAAAAATGCTCGGGGTCATCAAGAGGGCGGTCGTGCACAGCTGAAAAATCGAGCTTCGACAGACCCCATTAACCTGGCCGTCTTTACAAATCTTTAGTCAATGGCGAAAATTACTACAAAAACGTAGAATACAACTGGCCCCTTTATCGTTGTCGAAAACAAAGATGTTTTGGGATGGTTGTGTTCGGAATTCCATATAGAATCGGGCTCCCGCGGCCGATTTTGCATTTTTGATGCGTAGGCTTTGATATAAGTCGACATAAATGGCACGCCAACACTTTTCGATCAAAAAAAAAATGAAAAATGCCGATTTCATTCGATCGAACTCACCAGCTCGAATTCATTACTCGTCAAACATCGGCTGCCGAAAGGACAAGTCGATTGATAGCCCCGTTTCGGAGATATTCGAGAAAATAGACAGGCCGTAACAAATCGAGTATATCCCCCCCTTAACGACAGGCGCTGAAAACTCGTTTAGATAGCACCCGACCGGTACAGTTAGCGAGACCTGTGAAAGTGTCGTTACGGCAAGTGATAAAAATTTGTTAAGATAGCACTCGATCGCGAGAGCTTCATCATAAAGCCGTTTGTATTGGCATTTCCTATTCTTTGGTGTTCGCATGGTGAGCTAAAAATGTGCTGGTGTCTTCGAATGCGATTTACTACTGCGACCTGTTGATACTCGGTACGATTTCGCGGTAAGCGACGGGTTGGCTGTTTGAATACTGTTCGAACACTCTGTACTCTTCCGACTCGAATCCGACAACGACTAAATACTTCCTGCGTTGATATGTGACCAATATAATTAGAGAAAAATCATCAGTCCCGCGAAATACCGACTTTTAATGTGGTAATTTAGCAAAAGAAGGATTGTTCCAAATTCGGAACAACGGCACATCAAGGATGGTAGAATACGAATTCTATGTATGATAAAATGAATGTAATTAGTTTTTTTTAGCGATATTGATGTACTGTATAAATATTTATTACAGTTTCACATGTGAAACGAAGTTCGCCGTTGGGATAAGCGAAATTAAACGTGTTAACTGATTGAAAATAAGATCGATTTCTTGAAATGTTCTAATCCTTATCAGCCGTTGTTCCAAATTTGGAACAACTTTTTTTTTTCATCCAAAAAATCCGAAAAAAATAGCTGACTATTCTATAAGGTTTTTTTAGAATTTTCTGAAAAAAAAATCCAGAAACAATTTTTTCCTGCGGAGCTACGAAATTTGACCGGGAAGGGGTTAAGTCATTCTTCCGTGAAACGACAGATTTATACAATTATATTCGCGAAGTTCGACACGATTAGTCAATTTTTTCTGTCTACTTTTATTCAGCCGGCGAGATCAGTCATGCCAACCGCGCAATCATCACCGCCGGCGCTTAGCGCCTTTCTTGTTTTCGCACCTGAATAGCGACTTTATTTTTTCAATTCCTGCTTAGCGACCTTATTGTTTTACTTTTTGTATAGCAACCTTATTTTTTTATTCTCTAGATAGCGACTCTATTTTTTTGATTCCTGCGTTACGACCTTCATGTTAGGGAACAGCGATATATCAATGTAATACTTATAAGTAATTCCAAGTAATCTTAATTATTATATCACCTACCTTTAGTTATTAAATCACTTGCAAATGTTAATTTTAACACGTTACACATTAATCTTAGATATATGACATTTTATGAACCTTTTATACAATTATTAGATTCAATTTAAGTTCATATTTTTAATATTTCACCCAAAAAACATGGAAATTTCACGTGGATATACTCGAACCCGATAGGTCGAGCGAGGACGCTCGAATCCTAACAGGGGAGGTCTTAGAGCATATAGACATGGAGGGAGCCAATCCTATCTTGTTCCATAAGTGGCAAGCGCAGGAAGGATAGACATAGTAACGTGATAACCTCTCTCTCTCTCTCTGGCAGAATGTGATTGGTCGATGCAAACTAGTCACATGACCACGTCAGAGCTGTGCCTAGCGGTGCGGTATCCAGCACAAGCCCTACGCCTGTGTGCTGTAAACTTGAAATTGTAACGAGTTCATCTTGAACGTATTAGAATTTAGTATCATATTATTTAATAATTTAATGTAATATAACATGTTATAATATTACACTATATGAAGGCATTTTACAGTCCTTGAAAATACGATACAAATTCTGAATTCCGTTTTTATTACCGACGCGGGCACTGAATTTCCCACGCTACGCTCTTGGCTTAGAGAGAGAAAGGTTATCACGTTACTGTTCCCGTCTTTGTCTTCACGCTTTTCAGCCAGAAGGCTCCCTCCATGTCTATATGCTCTAAGGGGGAGGTGTTACGTCCTAGGCTGGAAGCCGAACACGCAATCTGTAGGTACAACAGTTACCGTAGTTATTATCGAAGGTATGAGAATACTGACGTGCAATTACCATCAGAGTTTCCAGAATACATCTATCGATGTAATTCCATTTATAATTTTTTCTTCAATTCTTTTATATTATTTTACTCATAGATATAAGTCAATCCTTTTACAAGAAACAATCTCAACCAATACAAACAATTTCATCTCATTTTCTCATGAAACGAATACGCTTGGAAACACTTGAAAAATACCATAAATTTGAAAGCCTAAACTTTAAGTAAACTTTGAAACGTTAGAAAATATCCTTATTGAGGAAACATAAATCTTCTAGATCCTTCATAATTTTATGACCAAAAGTGAAAAGTCTCAAGAAAAAGACAGTTTTGTTTAAAAGAAGACAGATCATAGACGCTTACAGCATCCCTTCTCATCTCCTCGACGCTTGGGCCTCTGACCGAATCGTCTCGCGCAAATGATTTTTAAGCCAAAAATATTTTGTCCCGCTTTGCTTTAACGAGTTTTTTACGAATAAGAAAAAATCCGCATTCCCGCGAGTTTTTCAGAACCTCTCGTTCGCGTACCCGCGAGGAGAGATCCTGTTTCTATTACATTAGTCAGTTGTTCTGTTACAATAGTCAGTTAGTCACGAAACCTCAAATAGTAAAGATCGAACTCATAGAATCATACAACTTAGAATTATCAATTCAAAGTGTTTGGCGAAACAGTTAAATAATAAAGTGAATTACTAAACGAATAATAGAAACTACAAACTCTAGTTAATCTACACTTACGTGAAGATTAACAACCAAATTGTTGTGCAGATTGTGAAAACAAATTGTTAAATAAATATAGTTATAATTGAAAGTGAAACCTTCAAACATTTATTTCACACACGCAGAGTGGTGGCTAATAAAACCCATTTACCTCAACAGATACGAGTTAAACGACGTCCCGAAGAACTAGTTAACTAAGACTCGGTAAGAAACATAGAACTCTACCATTTCCAGATCTGAACCTCATAGGATTTGACTAGTGATTCGCATCTCTTAAATAAAATTCATTCAGGACGTCACAATTTTTTGCATTGCATTTTTTCTCATTGTTCAAGTCCTTGTTTTACGATAACACCGATTTCACTTTAAAATTTTAGTGATAGTCATCCGTTTTTCATAAATTTTGTAACACTTGTAAGCTGTCAATCACTACGAGTTAAACGACGAGTTAAACCTACGAGTTAAACGACGTCCCGAAGAACTAGTTATCTAAGGCTTTATAAGAAACATAGAACTCTACCATCTTCAGATCAGAACCTCATAGGATTTAACTAGTGATTCGCATCTTCTAAATACCATTTATTCAGGACGTAACAGCACCTTAATATCTAAATGTCTCTTTTTATCAAATTCTCTAAAAAAAAAAAAAAAAAAAACTCGCATAGAATAGCATTATTTGCTATTCAGGGATAAAAAGTGAAGCTACAAGATGCATGCTTGATCAATATAATTACCATTATTTTTCCAAAAGCAGCTATAACTTCTACGATATACATATTCATCTGTCTAGTTTTTCGGTTCTACCTTTAAGCAATGAGAGATTCCACCCAATAGATGTGGTATTGAAATTAAGTGAGTATATCGTGTGCTGCTATGATCTCAAATGTGAGAACAAGTGCGGCCGAATCATTCCAAGCGAGCAGGTAAAACGGAATGTATTGAATACATTTTTATTTCCTCAAGTCGACCATTTTTATGGCTGCTGTTGAATCCAGTTTGCAGTGGTTTGCTGACTGCAACATTCATTGAAAGCAGTAAAAAGGAGTAGTAATCATAGAAATACGTGGGTGTCATATTACAATCTAGTCGTTAGGTAATAATAAAAAAATTGTAAAACGTGCCAAAGTGGAATTGAAAAGCAAATTTTTATTGTTTGTTAGTCTTTCATTGTAGATTGGCACGGTTTTCAATCATGCTACGAATCTGGGGGCTTGCACACACTTCTTTGTCAATCATACCCAACGATTTGAGGGGTCGCAGCTATGGGCTGTAATTCAACAACCACCAAAGACTGCTGCTGACATACATATATATTTTGACTGCTATGACAATATCACGCTATAAAGTTTGCTTCTTCCAAAACAAGACAGATTGCTTTTCTAATGAATTATGTTCATAACTAGGAAAACCGACAAAATAAAATATTTATCAATGAAATCGTACGGTGTGCTTTGGATTCTCATCTTTTTCAACTATAAGAACCAAAAATCGCCGAGTGTATATGAGCACAAAATCAACTACATAATAGGTGGGATATTAACAGTGAAATAACAATACCGGATACACTATCTGTCAATCTTTTCAGACACCCCGGTGTAAATACCGCTTTAATATTGTCTTATTTCGACAAAATCTCTTCCTCAAGGCTCGCAAGGTGCAGCTCCCCTCACAACAAGATTTGGTGTCAACTGTTGACAGCGTACACAAACGATGTTTGCTAAATGAAATATAGGTAATCACTTATCAGTAAATACATACCGAATAAAGGGGCGGTTGTGTTGGATGTGGGTGAAATCCAGGTGTTCTACAATTGGCTATAAAATCCAACCCGTAATCTGGCGTTAAGGTATAAAATCCAGTGCTGTAAAATCAAAACAAATAGATGAAAATTACGAACCAAAATCGGCGGCAGAATATTTTTTTGAATTCCAAATATTATTATGAGATTGATCATGATGTACACCTACTCTTGGTACTTTGGTGCACATACAACAGCTATTGCTTCAGGCATCATTAGTTGGTAGGAACAATGAGTGTGAAGGTCGACGCTGGATAAAAATGCTGTCTGCGTAGGATGCGTCTAAAACACAAATCATACATGTAGAATAATGGTAGCGTTCACACAAGAATTGTCATGTGAAAACAAAAGATTTAGTTGACTCACATGAATCCATCCAAGAGTAATAAGATTATGCTGGTCTTGATAGTCAAAGATGTCCTCTTCGTTGTGCGTTATGCAAGAATCTGGAGATCCCGTCTGTTGAGGAACCAATAAATGGGTGACAAGTAACTTGTTGCGCTCTAGCCTGCCCGCCAAAACTCCGCAAGTTTCTGTATTTTGCATTGTGTTACGGAAGGCCAGTAACAAGAATTCGGACATTGTTTGATTGGGCAGTACCACGTCTCGCAAATCTTGTTTATCTAGTAGCTGAGGTTTTGTTGAACGATCGACTTCCGGTATTTCTCTGAAAATGGGCATTTTATCAGAAGAGATGTCAAACTAATTCATTATTATCGCAGGACCTCCCACTTGTCCAGGTGACAATCTTATCATATCATTAAACATCCGGACATATTTTGGCTTCACTTATTTCAGCAATCTCTGTGACCATCAATAATCTGCTTACTTTTCTTCGATACCATAAGGCTTCTTATCCTTGACTGGAGATTTAGGTCTGATGGGTGTTGTATATTTTGGTAAAATATCTTGATTAGACACAGATGCAATCGTGTTCGGTGTAACTTTAGCAGATTTAGCAGCTGCCCGAGCTGCTAATTGATTCCTTTTATGCTCTTCCTCTTTCAGCCTGTCAACAATATCGCATAGTTGATTTATTATGCAGCTTATTTTCACAGGCAAAACTGATTGATTATGGGCTCATCAATGGGATTACAATGGTATATCAATATTTGCAATTTTTCATGAAATAAGCGAGCTTCTGTTTTCCATTGTTGAGATGGAATACTCAAAACGATATCATTCGTATAGCATGTTCATATCGGGTGTTTAAGGACTTTCGAGCACCCATATTTGATTTCGAACAACTTAGCGCTCTTTGGTCGGAGTTTAGGGTAAATGTATACCCTAAAAATAGTCTTGTTTTGAATCAATGTTACCCTTTGGAGAAATATACCCTTTTATCCTTTAATTGTTTTCACAGCTGATTACTTGTATTTTGAGAAATAATTATAGGTTATGTGGGGTTTTTGTGTATCTTGCTTTACATAGGGCCGTATTCATAGTCAGGTCTTATGTTCAAGATCGTCTTGAGAACAGCTCTTGGCCAATCAAGTCGAGTCTAGAGCTGACTTTATGACGATGTTGAACATAAGACCTGACTATGAATACCACCCATAGTGTTCATTGAAACTTTTTGGAATCAAGAGAAAATATTGTAAAATAATGTAATTATGGGTCTAACAAATAATATACAGGGATAGGGTCAGCATTCTAGGTATTGTTGTGAGCGTGTCACACACTTTGTTCCTTCAAAGTTTATAAAAGAATGGCTTGATATGAAAAAAATTTCACATCTGCCAAGTAAATTCGTCAAATATCATTGGCTCATGCTGAAATAATATTAATTTAGAAAAATCCTTCTAAATTTGGTGGAGTTTCAATGAACGATGCAGCCCACATCCTATGACAGAAACTTTTTCTTCGATGCGATCAATGAGAGATAAATTTCATAAAATTTCATGTTCATTCGAATTATTGCTCAAAAGCGTGATAAGCCAGCTGTAAAAAAAACTGAATATACAATATTCTATCATGACGTAACAGTGATTTGAGGAAAATTATTTCCATGGGTCTATACTAGGGTGCTTTTTATTTGGACTTTTTTTCTAATTTTGATTCTTTCGCCCCTCAATCCACTCCGAACAATTGAACAAGAATTATCCATGGTTCAGAAATTGTTTTCCGTTAACATTTGCCATTACCAGTGGGCTTGAAGTTTCTTATGGAAAATACAAACGTTTTCAAGATATCAAGGAAATGAATTGTTTGCACTCAGTAATTCGTAGTTCAAAAATCTGAAACCTGTCGGGTACAATCTCGATGAGTAGACGAACTTATAACTACTATATCACGAGAATATATCACGGGTCATTTCGTTTTAGCGTGATACATTCTTCTTCTGCCGCTTAAATAGTGTTGAAAATCCAAAATAACACAACTATTGGTAAAAAAAAATGTATGATGCAGAAAAGCAAAAAAAAAAAATTTATCACAATCAACGAAATAACCCATACGTATTTTCATGAAAGTATATAGTACTTATAAGTTTGTCTGCTTATCGAGATTGTACCAACCAAGTCTCAGATTTTTCGACCATGAATTACCGAGTGAAAACAATTCTTTTCCTCGATATCTTGAAAAACGTGTGTATTTTATATGAGAAACTTTGACGCCGCTGGTAATGGTGAACATTGAAGAAAAACACTCTCTGAACCACGGATAATTTGTTAAAAATTATTTGGAATGGTTTGAGGAAGCGTAAGAATCAAAATGAGAGAAAAATGCCAAATAAGAAGCACCCCAGTCTATACATGCTCTGATCACCTAGAAAACGCGGTTCGTAGTTTCTCCAATACCACACAACAGATCGTAATGAAACTTTGGGGATTTGCTTTTTTATTTCAGCAAAAATTGCCTAAGTATATCGTTTTTGCAACATTATGGAATTTTTTCTATGGATCTAGTTATCATCAGCGGAATCGTGGAATTATTTACAGTTGCACTAGGATTTATTGCAATTTTGAAATAATTAGGCACTGGGCAGTGGCAAACTACACATTTTAAGCGGTATCTCATCTCATTTGATAAAGAATTGAACGAGAAACTACGATTTTGCGTCTGACACCAAATATATGGAAACCTTATGGAATTGCATGGAATCAACACTTTGTAGCAGCATCATCGTGCAGTAGAAGAGTATCAAAGCCTCTTGAACATTTTTGAAGCAGTTATTGATTTGGATAAATAATATGACGTGAGTTGGAACTTGACCTTTGCTGTTCTTCTCGTTTCAATCTTTCAATTTCATCATATTCCCGTTTTTTTGCGTCCTCCAGATATTTGGCCTGCTCTATTTTGTATTGAGCAAGCAATTGTGTTTTCAATGCTTCAGCTTTTGGGAGGATCTCCCTCAACTTTTGTTGATTTATTGCCCGATCGTTCGGCGACACTGTGTTATACAGTGGATGATTTCTTATTCTTTCCAAAAATATACTGAAAAAATATCGACTCTTTGAAAGTTAAAATTTTCTATCGTCGTAATTTTTGGCTAACGTTAAGTATATTCACCGCTAATAATCATACATCTTAGTAAGGTTTGACACAGCAGTCAAATCTTACCGAGTCGAAACGAAGACATGGAGAAAATATAGAGTATAAAAAAAATGTAATAAAGAATTATAAAATTGATAAGATAGATTTACCAAAATGCCTTGTCAATAGATAGCAATAATTCCTTGATTCCTATTCAATCTTAAACATGACCATTAGAGTGGTCCTTTCTTGGAGCTCGGACGAATTTTTTAAAAGCACCCCCAAAATTGGCCCCAAATAATTCCAAAACAAATCCTGAATTTTTTCAGATTTTCAACTCAACTTTTACGCCTGCCTATTCCCCCATTTCCCCACTCAAAATACACGTGTTTTGGCTATATTCTCAGTATCTATTTTACTGCAAAGAGTAATAATTATCAAGAAAAAAACTGTAACTGCGAGATTTTAGCGGGCATTGGTGCTACTAAGGGGAAAAAAAAATATGAAGCATTGGTCATTTTCATATTTAGATACTATATTTTGTTGAATTGAAGAAAAAAAGTCAGATTCAGAGCGTAGCAATACGCCTAGATTGCCTGGCATGACAATGAGAATTTTTTATCAGATAGTAGCACCAATGCCCACTAAAATCTCACGGTTACAGATTTTTGTTGGGAATTATTACTTTTACAATAAAATATATACTCAGAATATAGCCAAGACGCGTATATTTTACATAGGAGAATCCACCCTCTTGGTGGAAGGAGTTAGAGTTGAGATAGAATATGAAAAAATTGGGGAATTTCTTTTGAATTATTTGGAGCAGGCTCGCGGGGCGTCTGTTGAAAAGTTCGTCCGAGTACCAAATAAGGACGACCCTAATGACCATAAACTTCAATGAGTACATTCTAAATCTCGTATCTTACGTCATGAATTTCATGAATAAAATATAAGCATTTTCTAAGCTGCCCTCTTCCATGTATACATTGGCCATTCTGATCATCTCGACTCCGGAACGGTAGTATCTAAAACATTGAATTAATACAAAGATATGTGAGAATATCAATGTACATATGAAATATTCACCCATTGGACATTTATAGCCCCGTCTCCAGTAGCCTGGGATTAGGCAAAATCAATAACAAGAAATATTTATGGCTACAGGCGTGAATATTTCAGAACATTTATAGCCCCGTCTCCAGTAGCCTGGGATTAGGCAAAATTAATAGAAAGAAATATTTATGGCTACAGGCATGAATATTTCAGAAAATTGTCAACAGCGATAAATGATTTAGCAATTATTTACGGAAGTGTCGTACCTTCGGGGTGGAATGTTGTGGTCAATATCAACAGCAGTGCCATAATCTGCAAGTGCTTTGAGACGTTCATCCGGGTCAATTATACCCATGTCTTTGGAAACGGTGTATTTGACGGGCTTGTAGTCCACCTTACTATCATCATTACCATTATCCTTATCCTTATCTTTATCCTTATCCTTATCCTTATCCTTATCCATTGTATTAGTTTATAGGTTATGATTATATGACGAAACCAATTTCTGACATAACTTATCTTTCACGCAAAGTTATGCATCGACATTTTCACTAACATTTTTCTTCTCTATAAAAGTAGAAGAATTTTGTAACTTTTTTAACTTTGTTACACTCTCGCCAGCCAATCGAGTTGAAGATCTACACCTACATGGAGCATGTATATCTTTTCCCATAAATGGCGAATGACTCCAGACAGACTTAGTTAAGCAAATAACCTCTTTGTCGCGCGGGATCTGATTGGTCGTCACATTTTAGTCACGTGACTAACTACACCCGTAAGCAGAGAGCCGCGGTGCCCCGCGCATTTATTTACACTAGTTCCTTCCGATCTGTTGAGTATGATGTGTGTGTTTCTCGTTCACTAGCACGGGTACTCAGCTTGTCATGTTACCCTCTTGGTGTAGAAAGAGAGTGGTTATTTTCTTACTGTTTCCCTCTCTGTCTGTGTCTGCATACTTTTCGACCAACATGCTCCCTCCAGGTACATGCTCTAAGGTACTACTACATACATTCAAGATACCGATGACACAAGTCTGAAACGGCGGGGAGGTGTGTTCAATTCCGTGTTGCCAAATATCTTACGATCAAAGTTGAGTCAACCGTAACCACATTTATTTAACACGTTTATTTTACAGTGTTAATTATTTTTACACACTTCGGAAATTACTTAGTACATTTCGAATCATTTGATAATGCTATGGAGCGATGTGATGGAGGCGAAGATGATACTGTTTCACCTCAAAAACATCCGAAAGTCGGGTCTGCTCTTGACGGTATCTGTATACATTCATAATTTCATACCCCTCGTTTTTCAATTAGTATCGCACTTTATGTGAGCCTTCAGAATTCACGGACTCCTTAGAATTGAACTTTCGACGCAAGAAGTTTCAATTTCTGTATTATCATATAATTTGAAACTCGTCTTGCGACCGTTCGGTTCTGCCTAACGGAACGAGACTTCGTTAAATTCAAGATCACTCCACATGATTGAAATTCATTGAACTTTGAAAACTGTCTTGTTTTGTTTTTTTTTTGCTCAAGGTTTTCTTTTTATCACTGTCTTGAATACATCTGCAATTATTCGATTTCCAATTTACCAATATGATCTTCTTCCTCCTTGGCAGTTGTATCTAGCAGCCAAAAGAATTCAGAATTCTTCAAGGATTTGCCACGAGAGAATACAGCTGGGCCTTCAAATCTGAAAGGTGCATCGAAGCTGAATGCTGTTCTGGTCAGTCTAAAACAGGTGCAGTAGATAATTGAATCCATTAGCGTAAAGAATATACAGATATATAAAAGACTAAAAGAAAATTCCTGTGCCCTACTAGTTGCAGTTCTACAAAGATCGTTTCAGAGAAATTGGAAAAAAAATTTCTTGCCCAAAAACTTTATTCGTGTGAAAGCAAGTTTTAATGAACAATATTAAAACCAATAACTTCCCCAAGTTCTACACGATATTTATTCTGTACCTCATTCACGAGATCTATTAATGTAAGATCTTACAGAATCTCATTCTCAAATACAAAACATGCCGGTGTTGGGATTTGCGATGAACTATTCTCTATTCTGTAAATAGTAGCAGTTCTATGAATTTGTAATGTATTGTATGTCAAATGATGTATACTTTCATGCAATATTTCGCATATAGCTCTATTTCAGCAATTTATTTTGCTCGATTCCAAGATATTTGCTTTCAACATAAGGTCTAGGTGGTATGGTAACGGAGCATGCCCGAAAAAAATGTCGGTCAAGAATATCTATAACTGATTGAATCGTGCGTTTTTCTCAATTATCTGAAATCACAATTTGTTATTGTGCTCTTATGGCATCCAAGATCCCAATTGTACACACAAGGTGCTTGAAAGTATTTGATAATTTTCAGAAAGGAAATCCGTTACTTAAGTCTATAACCAGCGTCCCCTGGGAGTTTGACGATGTAGTTCCAGACTATGTTATGGGGAGGGGGACGTGCGCCCTATTCCTCTCGATACGGTACCATCAACTAAACCCAGACTACATTCATGATCGACTAAAGTTATTGGGCAAGGCATATGATCTCAGAGTTCTCTTGGCTCAGGTAATATTCCAAGCAACTCATCACTCAATACAATATCAAATAACTGCAGATTGGATTATTCTCATACTGTGCCACATCTGCAAGAGCTCAATTAAAAAATTCAAACTCGACTCGTGCGCAGAGTTTAGTTATCGTCGTGCATCATGACTAAATTACAAGTCTGAAAAGTTAATGAACATTTTTATTGTACCTGAAATAAAAATTGGAAGCCACATTCAATAATATTTGAATTTACGGATTTTATGACTCTGACTACTTATCTACAGTTCGTTTGATGGATTCTGCCCCAGATTTTCTTGGGGCATTTATTTTGTTGTTGTTGCCAGTGAAAAGTATGTTTTCTTTATGGATGCAATGCTATTCAGACTACTCGATCACATTGGAGTCTTTTGTATCATGTACAGTTGGGCAGTAAAGTTCTTGTAGGGTCAAAATTTAGATTCATGCGTTTGTCTACGCTGTTGAGCAGGCCCGTCAGACCGCATACTCCTCTCCCCGAGCTCATCGATGCGTTACAGCCGATC
This sequence comes from Tenthredo scrophulariae, assembly GCA_963978835.1. Lineage (NCBI taxonomy): Eukaryota > Metazoa > Arthropoda > Insecta > Hymenoptera > Tenthredinidae > Tenthredo > Tenthredo scrophulariae. Next base: position 12,606,559 of record OZ022232.1, read on the forward strand.
TGTCAGCTAGCCTAGGCTGAGCCGGCCTATGGATATTTCGGCAGTATTTCTTACCTTACTTTGAGTAGGTAATCTGCCTGATTTGCCTTCTCGCCTACCGACTCGTCAAACGACGTCGACAAATACATATGTCGTATAGAATATTTCGTCACCTGATTTCAAACTTCTTCATATTAGTGAAAAAAAGCCAAATCCGAACTCGATTTTGATATTATACGGAAGTAAGCTTATGTGATAAGTTTAGAAAAAAGTTATCTTAAAATATGATGCCTTACTGGTCGAAATTCGTAATTCAGATGCAGCAGTGATCTACTCAATTCTCTATTACAGCAAATTCTTAATTTCTTGCAGGTATTATTCTATGTAAGTTTTCTGTTATATGTATGTCTACGTTAAATGAAGAAAATGAAAAATCGAGTACTTTGGATAACGTATATTCTTATTGAATAAAAAAACAAAATCCGAAATTGGAACTCTATAGGAAATAATAACAACACAACATCAATGAAATATAAATAATGATAGATATGATTTGTATCATTCATAAATATAATAGGTAATATGAAAACTGACAGATCTATAAAAGTATAATTATCCACTACATATAATCCGAAAGCCATAAACACCATAAATAACAGCATATTCATATTTTCAAGTTTGCGACAGTCTGCATAATCAGCTGGGAATACGCCAAAGATAAGTTACCTCGAATCTCGATGCCTCGGCGAGTGCAAAAAGTAATAACCAGTGACTGCGATATGACACAACATTAAATAGTAGTTAATGTTATATACAGGGTGATTCAGAATTGGGTACTTTCCTTACACCGGAGGATTCCTTGTGAAAATCTAAGACCGAAATTATTCATCCTAAAATGTCGAAAGCCAAGCCGTTTTCAGGTAGGAACCATTTAAAAGTAAGCCAATACGAGAGCAGATACGAGAATGGCTCACCGCTGGTATTGTTGGCCTACTGGATCTTGCGACGCCCCACCCGCTGCCGCGATCTCGCCAACTGACAAAACGACGATCAGGCAATGGAAACAGAAGAATGCTGATTCCATATTCATGCATAAAACTGTCATATTACATTCGTTTTGTCAGTTAGCGCGATCGCGGCGGCGGGTGAGGCTTCGCGAGATCCGGTAGACTGACAATAGCGGCGGTGAGCCATTCTCGTAACTGCTCTCGTAATGGCTTACTTTAAATGGCTCCTACCTGAAAACGGCTTGGCTTTCGACATTTTAGGATAAATAATTTTGGTCTTAGATTTTCACAAGGAATCCACCGGTGTAAGGAAAGTACCCAATTCTGAATCACCCTGTATGTATCGCGCGGTAAATATGAGGTATTCCATGTCAACTAGACCAATGATTTTCCCTAACCATTTTTTATTTGATTCATAATTCTTCACACGGTAACCCCAACTTTAAGACCCACTGATAAATTTTTTTCAGATTTTTTCCGAACCGTTATGTACTCATAAATTTTCGAAACTTCCAATAAATAGACACCTTCGATTTTTTTGAAAAAAATCTCAAAAAACCTGTGTCCGAAGACGATCAGTTCAACCCCTATTCGAGAGTAGAAACTATTTTCCGTGTATTTATTTTGCTGATTCAAAAAAAAAATAATAATGCCTTCCAGAATTTTTTCAATGCAGATGAATTGTATCTTTAGGATAATGGGTCGTAAAAATCAGAGATATAATTGATTTTATTTTCGAAAATTGAAAAATTGCAAAAAATACAAAAAAATGAGAATAAGTGGAACAAAAAATTTTTTTTTCAATGAAAAATAAAAATAAAACAAAAATTTACAATTAATAAAATTTTACATAATACACAAGTTACTTTTGTATGATATCAAAACCCAGTTCGGATTTAACTTTTTTTCACTAAAATGAAGAAGTGATATCAGGTGACGATATATTATATACGACAAACGTATTTGTCGACGACATTTGACAAGTCGGTAGGCGAGAAGGCAAATCGGGCAGATTACCTACTCAAAGTAAGGTGAGAAATACTGCCGAAATATCCATAGGCCGGCTCGAGCCAGGCCAGCTGATCGATCGGCCGTAACGCATCGATGAGCTCTGGGAGCGGGGTATGCGGTGTGAAGGGCCTGCTCAACAGTGGAGATGCTAAAATGCAGGAACCTAAAATTGAAGCAATCTCCTCTAACCCAGACAATACAGAAATAAAAGTTGTCTTGAAGTTGTCTAAATGTCGTCTCAAGTCTTAAAAACGACTTTTAGACTTGAGACGCCAAAAAGTGGCGCATTTGACGTCCATATGACGACTTTAAGATAACTTTTATTTTTGTGTTGTCTGGGAAGATGCAGAGCTCATCTTCAACTGAGCAAATTAAATTTCATATTTCTGTAAAGACCTAGGAGCAATAGCGAGTTTAATATTACAATCGGTCAGAATGATTTAATTACAAAGATATACAAATTACAATAATTTTTTTAACAGGTTGATGTTGCGGAGCCTCATCATTCCTTGAAGCATTTGACACGGATATGCATTTTAGCTGATCTGACATTAATGCTGGCCTGGAATGCGGAAGACGCTGGCAAAATTATTGAAACTTACAAAATCTATGAAAACAAACCTCCGGACATGATTATGGAACGAGGAGATGTATTGCCACATGAGAAGGTGAGCAGTTATTCTATGATATTCAAATCATCTTTGTACAATACTCCCTCCCTCATTTTTTCCCTGTAATTTATCGCTGCTTTCAATTGAAGGAGAAGCAGTTCCCCCACTGTCGCCTGGTTATTGGATGTTATGGGCAACATCGATGTGCAGTAACCAGACATGTAGTGCATAATTTTGTCATGTGAGCATAGTCGTATGTTTGCAATTGTCTCTTTCTAAGCTCCACCGCCAATGGAGCAGTGGATACCTTACATTTGAGAGTCGAAAAATTTGTCCTGTCTGTTCATGCTGTCTGTGTTCGTGCTACCAATGATTGAGGACTCTTGAGCAAAAGTTCTGTTTTACTGACAAATGACACGTTATCGGCCAGTCGTTACAACTGCTACTTAACTCTGGTACACAGTCAAATACGAAACACTCACCTACATGCTGAACGAATTTGCTATGCTCACTCACATGCGTTCCCCACTAACTGGGGGCGCGACGGTACTGTGTGCAACTATGTACACTTGACGAGGTTGATTCTGGCCCGGAAGTGATTATTGGACAAATCACTTAGGTTGGTACCAGATAAATAGCTGTGCGCGTCACTGCTGGTTGAACGTGGAACTAGCTCGATCTGTCAAACAATTTTGCAAAAGTATGACAAATGACCTAACCTTGATATTCTCTCACGAATGATCTATCCTCAATATTCCATCATCAATGACCTAACCAATAGCTACTTACCTGTTGGCGTTATAAGCAGTAAAAGGAAATCATCATCAATGACCTAACTATGAAATTCTATCAAGTTAACAGTGTCTGATTGCTTCAAAAAATATATCATTCTCACAGTCGGTGTGAAAAAAATAAACTGTGAAACGGGGAGAGGTATGAAATAAAATTGTATTCGTCAATCTTACGGTAAGTTTAGATTATTAATATATAATTTCAATAAGCGAATACAAATGGTTGGAAGACAAGATGATTCGTAGATTGTCTAACCGCTTCAAAGAGTATCAGCTGGCGGAAGTATAAACGAGGAGGCCAGAAGTGAATTATGTGTGAACGATGGGATTTGATGTATCGCACAACAGCCTATCGTTCCTGGACTATCGTTTTGCTGAAAGCTACGGGCTTGTGTAACAAAAAGGCTATTGACAGGTTACCGAAGATTGAATATTGTTATCCATTCAACAGTTATGCACTTCATTCACACACTTCGCAGACAAAAGATTATAACGATAAGGTATGAATATCAGATTTCACAAACATAGTTTATCAACGCAAACAACTAGACATGGTTGAGCAATATAATTTCTGAACTCAGAGTGACTTTACTGATACCTCATTTTAAATATGATACGTGCAACGGTTAGACCTAGTTACGAAACATAATTTCTTGACTTACAGCGCAAGATGACAATACTTAATCCTTATAGGTATACAAGGACTGGGAAATAAACTCCTACATTCAAGGCTAAAATAAATCAGAACACAAAAATATTTGAGATAACTGTGAAAATCTTTTTCATTTCTTCATTGAAATAAGTCAGAAAATAATTTGTTAATCAGTCTTCATATGTATCAAAAAAATTCGTTTAAATTGAGCCTTTTTTTTTCAATCATCGACATGAACAATATGTTATTAAGTTGCAGCAACACGTCTTGTAGTATATATAAAATATCAGCAATTCTTTGATTTTTCTATCATGATATAAAAGTTGTCAAGAGGAACAATCTATGAAAAAAGACATAACAGGACAAAACAGTACTCTACAGGGATAATATAATATCCGTGCGGATGAGAAATAATGATGCCGCTTATTTTGAGTACAGACAAAATACAATTTTCGTTGATTACCATACGTGCGGTATCATGAAATTGACATGAAACATAGATTTTATATGGCGATTTTCTTTGAGTTCACATCAGCTTGGCTAATTTGAAATAGAAGTTCAATCTAACCAGCACGGCATGGTACTAGAGGTAAAAAAAATTAATTCGATCAACTAATGATAAATTAATAATCAATTGAATAATTAATACAATTAATTTGATTTCAATTTTTTGGAGATCAAAATTCGAAACACGCAATAACTTAGACCTGGTTAACAGACATAATTTCTAGACTCAGAGTGACTACTCATACTTCATTTTAATCACGATACGTGCGACGACTACACATAGTTAACATAGATCGTTTCTCAACTCAGAGTGACTCGACTGTTAGGGAAATTGCACTATGACACGTGCAAGGACTAGAAATATTTTGGTAACTTGTCAATAGCCTTTCTGATACACAAACCCATAGCTTTCAGTAAAACGATAGTACAGGAATGATGGGCTGCTGTACGATACATCAAATCCCATCGTTCATACATAACACAGGTCTGTAAGAAAAAAGTGACCTCGAGTTGCAGGTTCTGCAATTTTGTCGAATCTAGGGGTTTTCGAGAGTGCTGAATCCGAAAATGATGACCGTTTTTTCGGTTGGTTCGTATAAGGCCTTTTTTCGGCAGTTTTTCGCTTTTTTGTACATCGTTCTTCGTTCAATTTCCCAGCAATCACCAACTTGAATTCAAACGCCCCAAAATGGGCTAGTTTTATAGAGAATCTGACGCCGAATCCGAATATACCATCATTTTTTACTTTACACCAATTAAAATCCTCGAATTTCTGAAAAAAGGGCTGAGAAAGTGGCCTAATGGACTTGCTATAGATGAAAACGCAGTCAAAACATGATTAAAAACCATAAATTTTACCACTTTCTCGGCCGTTTCTTTCAGAAATTAGAGGATTTTAATTGGTGTGAAGTAAAAAATAATAGTATATTCGGATTCGACGTCAAATTCTCTATAAAACTAGCCCATTTTGGGACGTTTGAATTGAAGTTGGTGATTGCTGGGAAATTAAACGAAGAACGATGTACAAAAAAGCGAAAAACTGCCAAAAAAAGGCCTTAAACGGACCAACCGAAAAAAACGTCATCATTTTCGGATTCAGCACTCGCGAAAACCCCCAGATTCGACGAAATTAAGGCTGTGTTCCAACTTGTAATCCGATACGAATAACAGCACATTTCAGATTCCGGGTGAAAGAGAGCACGTTTCAAATTCCGGGTGGAAAAGAGCACGTTTTAGATTCCGGGTGGAAAAGAACACGTTTTAGATTCTGGGTGGAAAAGAACACGTTTCAGATTTACTCGAAAACTGGCACAATTTAGGTCGAAGCGAATATTAGCAAGTGTCAAGTAGGTTCATTATAAAATTGGAAATTCGCAATGATGCACAGAAACTCGATTCCATTTTATCATTAAATGATTAATTGAATTGAGTTTTTGTGTATGATTATGAATTTCCAATTTTATCATGAACCCACCTAACACTTGCTAATATTCGCTTCGACCTGAATTGTGCTATAGTTTTCTGGTCAATCTGAAACGTGCTAGTATTCGAGTCAACCTGAAATGTGCTCTTTTTCATTCTCAATCTGAAACGTGTTCTTTTCCATCCGGTATCTGAAACGTGCTCTTTTTCACCCGGAATCTGAAACGTGCTCTTTTCCACCCGGAATCTGAAATGTGCTTTTTTCCACCCGGAATCTGAGATGTGCTGTTATTCGTATCGGGCGTCGATATAATATAATATAAATATAGAATAAATGAGTAAATGAATAAGTGAATTAATAATTGAATAAATAAATAAATAAAAAATTATCAAATAAAATGGTTTTTATTTTTAGGGAGCAAAACCGATACCATTAATCTAGTAACGACACGGTCCGCGCTGAATTATATGTTCACCGGCAAGAAAGGGATGGCGACTGATGGCTGGGAAACGGTGGCCACCAATTTGAGGTGCGGTGCCAGCGCCTATCAATGTAAAAAAAAATTCGAAAATTTACAAACATATTACAAAAATATTATATTGCCACCAACCGGGGAAGGGCTGGAAGAGCAGCAGCACCCAGCCGAAATATGGCCGCATTACGATGTGATGCATGAATTCATGTACAAGAGGCACACAATAAAACCGGTCCTGACTATCCAATCAGCGCCCGGAATCGCAGGTCCATCAGGAACTTGCAACGTTCACAATCGCAGGCCCTGCAAAGAGGCATCCGACGAAGAGGGGACGAAGCAGCAGCTCTCCAAAAAAAGACGTGTAGCTGCTGCAGAACTAAATAACAAATCGGTCACGGACCGATATATATATATATATATACATACTGTAACGTGTTCAGCCTATAGGCAATATAGGCTGACTACACGTAACATCATAGACAAAACACACGCAGGTATTGTATCACGTGATACAATACCAAGAAGTCGAAGCGTCGGTGTGACGACGCGCTGATATATAAGAAGGACGAAGCTAAGCAAGAGGAGCGCATTCGAGCCAAAGCGGCCGTGCGACTCGCTGTCATTTATCTACTATAATTTGCTCAAACCTCTCGATATTCACATAAATTCACATCTCTGTTAGAATCAAAGTCATAAAATAAAATATTGTTTCAGCCATAGCGGCGTTTCGATCAAAATCATAAAATAAAATATTGTTTCAGCCATAGCGGCGTTTCGATCAAAATCATAAAATAAAATATTGTTTCAGCCATAGCGGCGTTTCGATTAAAATCAAAAGAAAATCAAATAAAGAATAAAACAAAAGAATAAAACAAGCCCGGCAAATTGAGCCAAAAACTTAAGATAAGAAAAGTTAGGTTAAGAAAACATTCAAAAATCATTCATTCATTCATCTCATTCTCTCATAATTATTATTTTATGTTTTTATATTTTTTTTGTAAATAATAAGTTCTAAAAGCCTAGAACAGAAGATAAAATAAATAAGGATATAATCAACTGATTTGACGAATATCGGAAATCTGATCCTTGTCTTCCATTCTCTTTAAAACATAACCTAAAAATTTCTATTCTTTCAGAGAAGTACTTCACTTCATTTTCTTGTAAACTTAAATTCATTGTTTAGCTAAAAGGCAGCTTCGGTGAGTGTGTTGGACAGCTACGGTATAGCTATAATTGGTACCCTAGTCTGAGAACACACATATCCCAAGTCTGTAATAGGCAGCTTCGGTGAGCTAGATTCAGGACAGCTACGATAGAGCGATAATTGCTATCCTAGTCTGGTGAATCTGGCATATCCCAAGTCTGTAGGGAGGCAGCTCTGGTAGAGTAAAATCTATCCGAGTCTGTATTAGGGTAAATTAAGGGTTTTTTCAACTTTTCCCAGAGGAGCTCCAAATATTCTAAGAAATAACCCGTGACAAAGAATTCACGCGAACTAGTATAATTTCACGAGCCTTCAGCTCGTGAAACATATACAACAAGTTACAATACATATACCGTGCGATTATGTGGAAATTACAGGCTCCAAGCGCGCAGGCGCTGATTTATTCGAATATTACGAGGGACGCCAATTTCAGACGTGCCACGAATATCCCTAGAGTCCATCTGCTATTTGTTTCCGATTGTTGTCAAATATAAATGGCGTCAGACCGTGGCAGGAATAGGTTAGGTTTGTGTGAATCTAGCAGACGACAGAACTAGGGATGTTACTGAAAAGTTGGTAGAGTTGCTCGCGCGATTCTGCCGGCCAATGATATTCGAATAAATCAGCACCTGCGCGCTTGGAACCTGTAATTTCCACATAATCGCCCGGTATATATGTATATATATATATATATATATATATGTATATATATATATATATATATATACCGTGAGAATCACGTGAAACCGAATGGTCCATGCTACCGAAAAGCGAATATTTCGTATTTTTAGCAGGTTAACCACTCGTTGCACTGAAAACCCCTACGGTGATTTTGGCGTGCGGTCGATGAAACCCGGCAGCCATTGTTGGACATTGTTGTTAGAAACCGGCTGACTGTCAATACATCGCGGAAGGTAGACATGTGGGGTTATGTTCGTTTATTTTGAGCAAATGATAAATGAAGTGAATAAAACCTACGTGAATAAGTTATTGATATTTATCAAAAATCGATGAATCAGTTTCAAATAATATCATAGTACAATCAACGAATTAACTTAAGCTATAACTGCAAATTAATTAGAATCAAAGAGTTCATCGAGAACAACCAATTTGAACGAAATTATTAATTATTAATCCTGGGGTTGAGGCTTCGATAAATTGAACTAGGTAAGTGAGAAAAACTTTATCAAAGCTTTCTAAAAGTTTATTCAATGCGTAACAAGGATAAGTATCATATTGTAATGAATTGGTCCTCGATACAGTCAGCAGCGCAGTTCAAACCGCCAGGTCTTGGAGTCTTCGAGAAATGCACAAAGCCTAGACTGGGCATCATGCCTGCGCCTGTAATTTCAAGGTGAAAATTATCACACATTCATTGCACGATATCGTAGTTATTCATACTTTTCAAATATTCATGTTTTTCAATAACTTAATTCCATTAAGGTAAAGTGAAACGTTTTGAGGCCACGGCCGGGTGCATTTCACCGTGGTAAGACAGAAATACCGAACGTTCGGTACCTCTGCCTACCGCTAGATGGCGCAGTGCGCATCTTCCGACGCTTGCTACGCCAGTATATACGTATACTAATGCTCGCGATTATTTCGAACTTCGAAATCGAACTTTCCATAACCTCAAATCTGAAATGAACCCCTATGTTAGGCTAACTGTCAAAAGTGTGAGGTTATGTCGTCTGCTTGTATACGTCATTTGAATGTATTCTTATTATTTCAATTTTCGACCAACTAATCGATTCCTCCATAACCTCAAATCTAAAATAAACTCCTACGCTAGGCTAGCTGTCAAAAGTGTGAGGTTATGTATTATATGAGGGCTTGTGTTATTTGGATTCTTGTCCAATAAATCGATCTTTCCATAAACTCAAATCTTAAATAGAGTGACTAGCTGTCAGTCGAGTGAGGTTAGGTCAGGAGGAGCAGCAGAAACATCTTCCGTGAAGCGACAGAAGAAACCTTCACTAGCGCCGCCGCTCGGTTCACAAGTATACTGGTCGCGATGTCGGTACAGGCTCTCACCTCAACTGAATGTCGGTTTTTTAGTTATGAGTGACGGAGAATCGTCAATTCTCAGCCATTTCTCTATCAAATGACACGGAAATATGCTCAAAGTGTGTGGTTTTTCATTGCGGAGTGGCTGATTGTCGGGGAAATGCGATTATCTGCGGGAACAGTGAATAATCTCGCGATTTATGTGGTCGGTACGTCAATCTGAAAATTTTTATCAAATTTTGAAAAAGTGAAATAATCAGCCACTTTTTGCCACAATTATGTGTAATCCCTCAAAGTTTCATTGCGATCAATTCAGTAGTTTCGGAGAATTCACGATTCCCGTTTTCGAGGTTCTGACAAACGTTTCACTTTACCTTAAACGGCACTTATTTTTTTTTTACAGCTAATATTAGCAGATGTTTGTGGCCAATGAATGTTGTCATTGAATGTGTGATAATTCTTACCTTGAAATTACAGGCGCAGGCATTTCTCGAAGACTCTAAGAACTGGCGGTTTAAACTGCGCTGCTGACTGTAACAAGGACTAATTTGTTACAACATGACAATTATCCTTGTCATGCATTGAATGAACTTTTAGTAAGCTTCAATAAAGTTTTTCTCACTCACCTTGTTCAATTTATTGAAGCCTCAACCCTAGAATACAATTAATAATCTCGTTCAAATTAGTTGTTCTCGATGAACTTTTTGACTCTGATTAATTGCTAGTTATAGGTTAGGTTAATTCCTTGATTGTATTAAGATATCATTAGAAACTAAATGATCGATTTTTCATAAACATCAATAGCTTATCCACGTAGGTTTTATTCACTTTATTTATCATTTGCTTGAAATAAACGAACATAACCACACATGTCTACCTTCCGCGATGTATTGAAAGTCAGCCGGTTTTCAACAACAATGGCTGCCGAGTTCCATCGACCGCACGCCAAAATCACCCTAGGGGTGTTCAGTGCAACGAGTGGCTATCCCCCAAAACATACGAAATATTCGGTGTCCGGGCGCATGGACCATTCGGTTTCACCTCATTGTCACAGTATACGAACTCATGAATCGTGATTTGGACCGATTCGATACTTCCAACTATCCTCCGTGAAATATTTACGAGATGCCGTTGGCCAACAAAAAAGTGTTGGGATTCATAAAAGATGAAAATAACGGGGAGATAACGACTGAGTTTATAGGCTTAAGAGCTAAATTATATTACTTCAAGGTTCTAGGTGAAAATAGGGAGCAGAAACGTGCCGAGGGAGTCAAGGGGGCTACACTGACAACCATAACTTTCGATGACTATGTACAGTTGGGCAATAAAGTTCTTGTAGGGTCGAAATTTAGGCTTATGCGTTTTAGCGTCTACGCTGTTGAGCAGAGCCTTCACACCGCATACCCGCTCCCCGAGCTCATCGATGCGTTACGGCCCATCGGTCTAGTTATGGATATTTCGAAAGTATTTCTTACTTTACTTTGAGTAGGTAATCTGCCTGATTTTCCTTCTCGCCTACCGACTCGTCAAACGTCGTCGACAAATACGTATGTCGTATAGAATATATCGTCACCTGATTTCAACTTCTTTATTTTACTGAAAACAAAGTTGAATTCGAACTCGATTTTGATATCATACAGAAGTAAGTTTATGTGATGAGTTTAGAAAAATGTTATCTCAGAATATAATTGCCAACTGATCGAAATTCGCAATTCAGATGCAGCAGTGATCTACTCAATTTTCGATTACAGCAAATTCTTAATTTCTTGCAGGTATTATTCTATGTAAGTTTTCTGTTAAATGTATATTTACGTTAAAAGAAAAAAAATGAAAAATCGAGTATTTTGGATAACATCGTATATTCTTATTAAATAAAAAAACCAAAATCCGAAATTGGAACTCAATAGTAAATAATAACAACACAACATCAATGAAATATAAATGAATTATGATAGAGATGATTTGTAATATACCTAAATATAATAATATGAAAACTTACAGATTTATAGAAGTATAATTATCCACTACATATAATGCGAAAGCCATAAAAACCATGAATAACATCATATGCATATTTGCAAGTTTGGGACAGTTTGCCTAATCAGCCGGGAATTCGCCAAAGATTAGTTACCTCTAATCTCGATGCCTCGGCGAGTGCAGAAAGTAATAACCAGTAACGGCAATATGACACAATATTAAATAGTAGTTAATATTATTTATAAATCGTGCGATAAATATGAGGTATTCCATGCCAACTCGACCAATGATTTTCCCTCACCATTTTTTATTTGATTCATAATTTTTCAAACGATAACCCCAACTTTAACACCTACTCATAAATTTTTTCAGATTTTTCTTCCGAACCGTTATTCATTCATGAATTTTCGAAACTTCCAACAGCAAGAAACTTTTGATTTTTTTGAAAAACAGCTTGAAAATTCTGTGTCCGAAGACGATCATTTGGACCCCTATTCGAAAGTGGAAACTATTTTCCTTACATTTATTTTACTGATTCAAGAAAAAACTATTTCGTAAACGTGGTGGATAATGGCTACCAGAATGTTTTCAATGCAGATGAATTGTATCTTTAGGATAATGGGTCGTAACCATCAGAGATATGATTGATTTTCCTTTCGAAAATTGAAAAATTGTAAGAAATAGTATACAGAAGATGTGATTGAAAAAAAAATTTAATGAAAAATAGAAGTAAAAAAAAAAAAATTACGATCAATAAAAGTTTCGGTAGTAGAATCGATTGTATATTTGATTATTACATAAGTGATGTATATCAAAAAATTTTTTCAGTGAAATGAAGAAGTTTGAAATCAGGTGACGATATATTCTATACGACATACGTATTTGTCGACGACGTTTGACGAGTCGGTAGGCGAGCAAGCAAATCAGGCAGATTACCTACTCAGAGTAAAGTAAGAAATGCTTCCGAAATATCCATAGCTAGACCGATGGGCCGTAACGCATCGATAAGCTCTAGGAGCGGGGTATGCGGTGTGAAGGGTCTGCTCAACAGCGTAGACGCTAAAACGCATAAGCCTAAATTTCGACCCTACAAGAATTTTATTGCCCAACTATACAATGTGCTCGGCAGCATCAAAATCTAACAAAAAGTCAAAATTTAAATCGAAGTAAGAATCATCAGGTTTATACGGTGACGCAAACGAAGACAGCGCTGAGATGGAACGACGACAAAATGATCATATTTCCCGAAACGACGGACACGCTTCCGTCGGGTTATGATATATGTAAATGAACTGTACATAGGTGTTAAAATAGAGAGACACACACACATTTGTTGAACGTTGTATCTTTATTATTAAACCTTACGAGTCAGACTTATTTATCTAATTGTTGTGCGAATTATCGAATCCTTACCATTTTACATATAAGTTATCTCCACGTCTGCACAATACTATCTCGATTAGATAAATATTTGCATATTTGACTTTGGTGAGTTTCTCCTCGTAGAAACCTCCTTCGATCGGCTGGTCCTGGTAGTCGACGAGCTTGTAGGTTACCGGATCGGTGTTCTTCGTCTCACTTATCGTGAATATCTCCGTTGTCCAATTCGGTGTATACCCTCTCTAGAAGACGTGTTTGTAATTGCTAATTCGAACCTTGTCTCCGACCTTGAATTTCGTTTTCCTCGTTCGACTCACCCGGGGATTTCGATACAAATCTCGCAGCAGTCGCTGTTCATCGGTCCGCGTGACGTCGACTGGTTTCATTCCGACGGTTCGATGCTTGGTCTCGTTGTACGTTGATACCAATCGCGGTAGAATATCCGTCCACTCGTAACTGCCTCGCAGTGTTAACTCTTTCCACGTTTTCGTTTTCAAAGTGCGATTGAAAGATTTGCAGATCGACGCTTTCAGGTTGCTGAACGTCGAGTACAATCTGATTCCAGAGGTTCACATCAGAGCTTTGAAATCGTTGTTGTAGAACTCCTTGCCCCGATCGACGTGTGAATTTTTAGGTACACGTCCTCTCCTTAACACGGATTTCATAGCACTCGTCAAATCCGCACCAGTTTTCGTCTTGATCGGAACTGCCCGAGCGAATTTCGAGAACACGTCGATGACGGTAAGTATAAATTTGTTGCACGTTGCCTAGGCCGACATGTTAATGAGATCGGCTTGCCACGTTTCGTCCAACCCGCGCACGTCGACGTGACGACGAGGGTAATGTCTACAAGCGGGTCTGTGAAGTTCTTCCGCCACCACCGCCTTGTTGCCCATGCTTCAGCACGTTCAATCTGGCGTCAAGTTGCTCGAGCGCTTAGGAATTACGAGGTACCAGTTCGTGTCCACCTGTGATATCCGTTCTGATTCGTTTTAACGCCTCGTCCACGTTCGATTCGAGGCTCCGAATCATGGAAGTGTTGTCTCCGGTTGCTTTGTCTAGTGCTTTCAGTCAAGCTTCCAGGCGAAAAATGAGCTCGGAGTTGGCGGTTATGAGATCTTGAAGCGTTTCGCTGTCGAGGCGTTGCTTCTTGAGGTTATCTCGGAACTCGGATTGTAAATCGCGAATCATCACGTCGTTGTTCTCGGTATTGTTCTGCAGCGACGACGTGACTCGGTATACCGTACGAACTTCCTGCTGTACGATACTCTGCACACTCTTCACGGATACGGCGCCGCTCGACTCTCGAAGATGGGCAACGTTGCACAGTCTCTTGTTGTCTATATCGTACTGACCGTCGGTGGTGACCTTGAATCCTTCACCGGGCGGTCCGCGACTACCGCTCTTCATCGCGCTCCTTGCAATCTGTCGTCCGAACACGTCCACGCTCATCTTTCACACAGGCTCTTCAACCGTCGACGTACAAATGGCGCCGACTAGTCGTACATCTCGATTAATAAATGATTCCAGCCTCGCGCGAATCCTCAACGATTGAAATGATTTCGTTGGCGTGGCTTGGATTGCTGGCGGTTTGCGACGACAGGAGCAGCATAAGCCGGTCCACGAGTTCCTTCGGATCGTGCCAGTAAACGTAATCCACTCTGCTGTCTTTCCGAGCAACCATGTACTTGAGTAGAACTCCTTCACCTCTGCGCCGACGTTTCGGTGGCGCCGGTGGTAACGGTAAAAGGTCCACGCGCCCGCGTTTCGCCAACGGCGGCGACGGTAAGACTTCCTCGCACCTGCGTTGCCTCAATGAGGAGTCTTTACGCTCGCGTTTTGTCGGTGGTGGTGACGGTAAGACGTCCTTTCACTCACGTTTTCCTGACGACGGATCTCCACGCACGCGTTTCGTGGGTGGTGGTGATAGTAAGATGTCCTTACATTTGCGTTTTTTGGCGGCGGTGGGATGTGTGGTAGTAGCGAGGTGTCCGTACGCCCATGTTTTCTTGGTAATGGTAAGAGATTCGTAAGTTTCCATTCTATAGGTGATGGCAAGATGTCTGTACGTTTATGCTTCGTTAGCGGTGGTGGTACGATATCGGTACGTCCACGGTTCGTCAACGCTTTCCTCGTTCTCCTTTCTTCATCATCCGTTGTTGGAAACGTTCCAGTTTTCATTTCTTCAGGCGACTGCCGGATCTCATCCTCAGAGATTTCCTTACGTCTATTGGGTTGTGGCGATAGTAAGATGTCCGTAAGTTCACGTTTCGCTGGCACTTTCCTTTCTTCTTCCCTTTTATCCGCTGTTACAAATGTTTCAGTCTCCATATCCTGCTCGGTTTCATCTTCAATCGGTTTCATCTCCTTTTTGAACCGGTTTGGAAAGTTTCACCAATTGTTCAAGCGGAGTAATTATCGGCTTGAAGACATAGCTCATCGTCCGTTCGACAGCCTCCCTGTCTGACCTCAGCATTCGATGTTTCTGACGAATCGCGTCGCTCGCTCTCGCGATACCACGCAAAACTTTCCTTCACTCACGAATGTCTGTACCCTGCATGTTGACGCAGCTGCGTCTGGAACGCGATTGCCTCACCGTTATGCGATGACGATACATTTCACACTTGTTCCAGCTCACGAAACAGTCGAATCCTTTCCTATATCGTCCTTCGTTCATCTCGCTTTCCTTGTCAATAATAACGAAAGCGTACTTGTCGTCGTTCCAACACGTGGAACACAAATCTCTCAATTGCGCGTACGTCATATCCGTGTTAATGTGATCGTCGTAGACGTGCTTCGGATTCATCTCGTCCTGGCGAAAGAGTACCAGAAAATTAGCGTTGTCACACACCAAATGTTTTGGGGTACGACCGTACGTCTGGCAGAAATAGAAACAGTCGACGTCTCCGTGTCGCCCCATGCAAAAGGAGGCTCTCACATTTCCCTGTTTTTCACACGCTATATCGTCGAAAATCATGATCGAATTGGGTCGCGCATCCAGAGATTTTACCACCTCCTACACTGAAAGAAAAAAAGAGTCACGCCAACTCTCTTGCGGAGCACGGCCAACGACGACTAGAGGAGTACGAGGGGGGGAGTTAGCGGAGCTCTGCGTTGAGGAGTAAGCCCAACTCCTCAACTAAGAGAGTTACGCATACACTCGCGATGCGGAGTTACGCGCGTAGTTAATTAGTACTGGCTGGTGTTTTATTTGGGCGTTTTAAAATTTTCGAGCAATCAAGATTATGGATATTCATCAAGTCGATGAATTTGTTCAAAAGTACCTGACTGAATGGAATCTGTCGGGTTTTATTCAGCGATTCGCAGGTAAATATATCCTAACCTCAAAATGACATGCTCAATGCTATATATATATATATATATATATATCAATGCTATATATAGCATTGAGCATGTCATTTTGAGGTTAGGATATATTTACCTGCGAATCGCTGAATAAAACCCGACAGATTCCATTCAGTCAGGTACTTTTGAACAAATTCATCGACTTGATGAATATCCATAATCTTGATTGCTCGAAAATTTTAAAACGCCCAAATAAAACACCAGCCAGTACTAATTAACTACGCGCGTAACTCCGCATCGCGAGTGTATGCGTAACTCTCTTAGTTGAGGAGTTGGGCTTACTCCTCAACGCAGAGCTCCGCTAACTCCCCCCCTCGTACTCCTCTAGTCGTCGTTGGCCGTGCTCCGCAAGAGAGTTGGCGTGACTCTTTTTTTCTTTCAGTGTAGTGCTCATTGAAGGGGAAATAACCGACACCTTCGACGGGCTCCAGTAATTTCGTAAAAAACTGGTACTTGGACTGACTCAGTGATTTCGAGTAGACGTAGACGTTCTCGAATCTGAGACCATTGGGGTGGGTTATGAGGGCCAGAAGCGCGTTGGTCTTGCCGCAATTGACGGACCGCAGAAGATCGCTCGCTGTTCGGCAGTGATTCTCCGTATTGTTTCGCTCGCGTCTTCGCTATTCGTTAAGCGATTTCGTCGGAGTTCGTCACTGGCAACTCGATCGTTTGTTTCTCGAACTCCATCTTGACGATGACTAATGGGTAAGATATATAAACCGGCGTCTTATAGAGTCAGCGTCAGTTGTGATGTGACGATGATTGTGCACAGACGCAAGAATCAAGGACGAGGCGGCTAAGGGTTAATCAACTGTATAATCAACAAACTTACGGTTGAATTACGCATACCCGGCACGAATTTAGCTGAGAGGTTAGTTTGCGGCGATCCCCGCATCGATCCTCTCGACGCCGCGTGCAAAGAGCACGAAATCGCGTACTCTACGAATCGGGAGAACGTCGCCGCGAGAAACCAGGCCGGCAGGGTGCGTGTCGACCGAGCCTGGCAACGGGTCTCCGCCAAAGACGCGAGCATCTTTGAGAAAGCCGCAGCATGGGGGATAGCTTACACCATGAAAGCCAAGGCTAAGCTTGGAATGGATTTGAAGAAAAAAAAAAAACGATTCCGGAACAACGTCCTTGAAACCAATCGTCAAGTCGGCGAAGGAGTCGATGCGTCTGGGCGGGGATCCCGTCAAGTTCGCGCTCCGGGCTGCCCGCAAAGCTGCCCGGAAAGCCAGTGGAAAGAGAAAGGTGAGATCAGTGCGCGTCTGCCCGTACCCTTGCAAGTGGGAGGCTTTTTACCCTTTCTTATACCCATGTTCGCCGGTCTGAGTGCCACCAGAGCGCTGGCCGGTAGTGCGGCGGGTATAGCGAAAGCCGTCAACGACGCCAGCGCCGCTAAACGACGATTGAAGTAAAGTGAAGGCCACAACGAGACGATGGAAGCTATGGCTCTGTGCAAAGGTTTGTCCCTCAAACCATACAAAAAAGTGATGGGACTCTATCTGAAGCGAAAAAACGCGTGAAGCTACCACGCCGAGCACTGACCGACGTCAATCTGGAAAAGTACGCCAAAGTTATGGAAATCCCGCACTTTCACGGTGTTTTGATGAGAAACGATCCACCCGAGTCCGGTCCGCGGAAGAACCATTCGGCCATCGTCAATCTCGACGACAAGGCTGGGTCGTGTACTAGAAAAGCGGCCACGACGTCGTCTATTTCGACAGTTTCGACGCAACCTACGACCACCGAAAGATCTGATGGACTTTCTCGGCGTTGGTAGCGTAAAACACAATCACGAGAGTTACCAGAACCACGACACGGTGGTATGCGGACACCTGTGCCTCAAATTCCTCAGCGGACAATTATAAAGTCCACGTGACGCAAGGACGCGGCGTCAGTCATGCACGATTGGTTTACCACGACGCTCTCGGAAGCGTCCTCCGTTCTGAAGACTCAATATTTCCCACCCATTGACTTGTCTCCGGCGAAAAATTACGCTCTGGGACTCATCGAATTGCTAACTTTCAGCTAGATTCCGGAATCAAATGCAGCGCGCGCATAAATTTCACACCTGAAAACTCGATCGGTCGACTGCTGGAATTCATACCGCGCATCTTGGAACCCAATATCACTCACAAATCCAATTCACCGGTGACCATTTTGAAAATCAACACCCTGCGAGTAGAGTGCAACATCACGATAGGCGCCTTCATCAACGAACGACGAGTACACACCGTTCACGAATTTTCCCGGTCGTTCCACCGGGATATAAGATCATCGAAGTGCCGTCGTACATCATTCATCTATCGATCGCCGTTCGCGCGGAACATCATACCCGGTCGGTGTGATCAATACTTACAAAAATCAAATTGTATCCTTCATTCTGGAGTCTTCGAAAGAATATTATTCCATTTTCTACGGAAAATGTGATTGCTACCCCATCAACGATTAAAATAACATCCTCCCCCTGTTGATAGTGGCGTAAGGCAATCCATACGCCACATAACCGGAGGAACCTGTCACCCTCCAGCCATTCAACGGGTACATACACTAGGTGTGACAGACTCTCATAGTCTCTAGAATTTTAATCAGACGTATGAGTTCAAACATGAAATATGCACGTTCACTAATCGTAAAATGTATTTGTCACACACTTCTTACTGGTCAGTCATTTTAACAATCCAACACTTTCACAGTATCAGAGATCTCCTCCTAATTTGAACATGGAATTGTCTGCAGATGGGAGCTTGGAGCTCTCTTGTATGATTCGAATATTTATGTTTATTAATTAAAAAAGGATGGTCAAATCTCATCACGCCACAGAGATAGACATTGAGTAACAATTTAGACAAGTGCACGCGTACCTATATTTTTAACGACGTGTGCCTGTAAACAACGCGAGACGGGCTGGTTTCGGGTTACACAAAACGGTGAGGCACTGTACAGTGATGTTCACCAATGGTGTCCCCGTGGCTCAATATTTTTCTCATCCTTTTTCCAAATCAAATTTTTCTTGTACAAATATTTTATCTGCCCATGACCAGTGGAACCTTCAGTTATTAGGAATTTGACATTTGCGAGGTGGAGCAAAGTCACGAAGTAAGCCACTGGTCATAGGCAAATGAAATATTTGTAGAAGGGAAATTTGATTTGGAGAAGGGCTAGGAAAAATTGTGAGCCACGGAGACACCATGGATGAACATGGCTGTACATTTCACGTACGATTCACAACCGATCATATGAGAAAAAAACATCATCGCTTGAGTATAACTTTTTTCAAATGACGGAGGATTCCGTAAACGAAAGGAATCCGTTGATTTTCATTAGTCTTACGTGAACACTCTTTGAGTCAACGTCTGAACATTATGGAATACATCGTTGACCTGCAGGGGTTCAGAGAACTAGAAAATCGTTTCGTGGTTAAGGAACTCGCTGTAATTGCCACAGACGGAGAAAATCCGTCGGTATTATTTTTCGAGTCACCGTACGCGTGGACAGATTGACCTATCAAGTATCGGGCGATGAACGCCTGGCGCACACGCAATCACCACGGACTACCGTGGGATTTCGGATACGTCTCTTATTCGAAAGTGGAAGAGATCCTCCGCACCATCTTATCTACCGCCAAGACGGTGTACGTGAAGGGAGCAGAGAAAGTAGAGTGGCTGAATCATTTTATGGGGGGACAACGTTGAAGTTGTTTTGGATCTCGGAGACTTTTGCTGTACGTCGCTGACTAAATAACCACCGCTATGTGTTTCATTCATGCGAATTCCTCAAAAAACACTACTTGCGCTCAAGAAAATGTGAGAAAATTATACGATTGGTTCAACGAGCATATATGAACAAAGATTGAAAAGCAAATTTTTACTCGTTTCATCAATTCCTTCCCTCGTGAACTGCATCCTTTCCGAACACCTTCCCCGGATACCTCTTACCCCTCTAGCCGTAGTATCGTTCCTTTCGAATAGTCTCGCCGGCAGGTTTCGAGAAATTCCTAGGTAGAGGTGACGTTCTCGTCCCGATGTTCGACGGCTCTGCTGAGACGAACCACAGCTACAGTCGTGAATTCATACTTCATACAGCAAACTCCTCGCGTCGGAGGGTTCACGCTACAGGCGATAAGACGGCCCACCGAAAGAAGAGGTGCTATGACTGACCAGAGAAAAACAGTACGGATGGTCGTTCATAATATTTACCACTGTCTTTTTATCTTGTATATACTTCGGAGACTCCTGCTCAGGTTTACGCACTATATTATAGCGTAATATATCAAACATGGTATACTACAGGATAATTGTATGAGGGTTCGTTTGCAAATGATAGCTGGATGGTTTGATGTGAGACGTTTATTTCAATAGTCACATATAGCAGTGCAACAGCGGTTCACAAAAATTCATATAGCTCTAATTTCACCATTTTTGAAAAATCTTCAAAATCCTTGAAGTCGCATTTTTTTTTCCATAGTACTAAAGATAGTTTGAATGGCGCAAGGATCCGTGACTTTACGGTTTTTTTTTTTAGTGAGGTGACGTGGATCCGCTCATCTACATTATTCTGTTTAATTCAATGGAACATCGTGACTTTCTGTATTTTCAAAAGGAGACCTTATGCAACATAGATCCCATTTGTTACATTATACCTATATATCACCTACTCTTAACAATCAATGAGTAATTTCCCATGAATCGCATCTTTCTATACTTGATCCAAATTGAGGTTGACTTAACACAAATCATATAGGTAAGTTACTTCTAACATCTATTGCCTGATATCTTATACATTAAGCACTTTGAATTTTTAATCTTATAAGCGATTTCTTACTACGCTACAAAATAGACGTGATAGACTACTTTGTTCGAGTATATTACGATTATTTTATTCTTCATCTGGTTAGGAATTTTATTACGATTGAATCACGTTTGTCGCGACCACAATTCGGTTTAAAACCTAAATACATCAGCTACGCGCATGCACATTGCAAGTTAATTTTCCCTATATCACTATATCACCGCGTGATGAAAAGTCAGAATAAGGCCCCAGGGCCCCTATTCAGTAATTTTCGTTAACGAAATGATCGGATCGGCTTGTTTTGTCTTGTTTTCTATTAGGTAGATTCGTCTATTCTGAAACCTTATTAGTCGCTGCCGTCACATATGTCCGGATAGTAGTCGAAGCAATTGGATAAAAAGTTACAGAATGAGGGTCCAGCTTCCAGCAGAAAACAAAAATCAGTCATCAGTTCGAAAACTTTTGTTTTCACTAGAAAAGACGCTTCGGCCTTTGAGGGTTGAAGCTGCACGCCTTACTTTATTCAGAAATTGCAGTTTAGTTTATCCGAGTACGCTTGAGATTTTTCGTTTTTTTTTTTTGAATACCGTATAATAGAAAAAAAATCCATTTTTGCAAGATCGATCTTTTACGTTTTGATTCATTGCAGAATCGAGTGTCAGACATCCAATTCAGAATCGACGCCGAAGTCGATTTTTTCCAGAAGATCGAACATCCCTAGTCGTGGTTTCTCAAGCTCTCGTCGACTGCTTCGTCAGCCATGGGCACATAAAATACGACTAGAATGGAAACTCGTTTCCGAAAAAGTTAGAAAAAAAGTTAGCTACCGCGAACCCATTAAGGGGAAGCAACGCTGAGTTTTCAGCCTAGTGATATTTAAATGGTCGAAGGGAGAATGACAATTTTTCGAACCCAATTTTTCATGAGGAATCCGATGGCGCACTCAGAAAAAAAATCAGAAAAAATATTTTCCACCATTTTGAAATATTTTTTTAGTTATCGATTTTTAATTTTGGTTATATAGCATGCCCAGCTAAATCCATGCGACAAGTTGTTAGAAATCATCTCAGGAGCCTGCAGAAAAAATTTCAGCTAAAAATACGAAAATCTATGGAAGAAGTTCAATTTTTAGTGCGTCGTGGTCGCCCGTGAAATCAAATCAAACTTTCTCTATAAAACATTTCTTATGAAAATAAGCTTCAGAAAATCATTTGCGAAAGTAAAATGGCCATCCAGGGCGAAAATAAAAAAAAGAATCATAATTATCGAGAGCTGTTGCGTCGCGCCGCTCGCCCTGTATGAACGACTCCGCGCCGGGCTAGCGGATTGCGCGGGGATCGCGACGCACTAAAAATTGAACTTCTTCCACCCGTTTTCGTATTTTAAGCTGGAATTTTTTCGGCAGGCTCTTGAGATGATTTTGAACAACTTATCGCATGGATTCAGCTAGGCGTGCTATCGAACCAGAATTAAAAATCGATAACCAAAAAAAATTTTTCAAATAGTGGGTAATGATTTTTCTGATTTTTTATGAGTACGCCATCGGATTCCTCATCAAAAATTAGGCTAAAAAGATGTCATTCTTCTTGATACCATTCGAATATGACTAGGCTGAAAACTCAGCGGTGCCTTCCCTTAATGAACATTACTGTACTATAGTCCCGCATAGTAATGTAGTACTATTGTGTATATGACCCCTATTTTGTAACTTTTTATCCGATCGATTCGACTATTATCCGAACATATGTGACGTCAGCGACCAATTTGGTTTCAGGAAAGACCAATCGACGCAATAGAAAACAAGACAAAACAAGCCGATCCGATCGTTCCGTTAACGAAAAGATACCGAATAGGGGCCTTGGTAATCATTTAGAAATTGCGTCAGGGGACTGTTCTTCAAATTTCAAGACAATATTTGGCCTACTTTTTGCACCAATTGATATCAATTTTTAAATACGGAAGTAGGGAGTTCGCAAATAATTATTATTCGTTTTCGAAACAGTGGTGATGCATTTGAGATTTCGAATTTAGTATTTCCTAAATCAGATCCTCTGGCAGTTATTCTGGTTTGGTGACCGACCAGGAAACTCTTTTTTCTGTATCCAGATGTATATGGAAAAATGACAGCGCTTTAATTGTAACTTTTTATAATATGCACGAATAAAATAACCTCTAAATTTTCATGTTTGATAATAACTGAGGCAAAATCGCGTAATTTTTCAACAAAATCAGTGTGAGACACCGAATTGCCTAACCAGTGGCAAAATACCCACATGTCAAACCGAGATGTGAAATACAATGAATTTTGTCAACAAATTGAGCGTCACTTATGGAACGCAGACGGGCAAAATACGTTTTCTCGAAACAAGTGTGTATTTATACAGGGCACGTTCGTCCCAATTTGAGTGAAAGACGTTTTCATGTTGTAGGATTGGTGAAAATACAAGAAGTCGGTAATGTAGAAATTTTGATGCCGCCATGATGGATATGGAGCAGATGACAGCGGTGATTTGATCTTCATTAATTCATAATGCATATTACTAGATCATCTGAGTCGAGGTGGCTGAGTATTCGTCCTACATTTAAACTAAGATTCGCTCAAAAAAAAAACATTCTCGTGAAATCCGTCTACCCGTTTAGGCTTAATTTGTCGACAGAAATTCCTCGCTTCTGACTCGCTGTCATCAAATATATATATTGTAACATACCAGCTGGCTCCGAGTAGGATCGGCGCGCGCACCACCAGCTCAACCGAACGAAGACGGTTCGGTCGCAGGTATAAATTCGGCACTGGTGAACATTTTCCGCCTGTCGGGGTATATTCGCTCATTCTTCGTAGTCATTTTTTGTAAAATCATACCAGTGGTCTTCACCGGATGATTATTCAGTCTTGTATTTCAAATAATATTCAAAAACGTAAACGCCTGTCGGGTTTCGTCATTACTTATTTAAAAATTTAGCTACGGCCAATTACGGCATATTATCATAACCTATTGCCTGTCGGAATAGAAAACAAAACAAAGCATAGTTTAGCAAGCATTGTAAATAGAGAAATCAGGAACAGTTAGAGTTTAAAGAATAGAATTTAAGGCCAGATTTATTATTTCTATTTGTATTTTATTTTTGTTTGTTAATCAAATCACTGGATTTTTATCTGACGAGTTTTCCGAAAACACCTAAAAATTGCATAACCCTTCTAGCAAAAGGCTTTCTAGGTTTAGGTGCACTTGCATCGATACTAATCTGTTGATTCGTATTCGCTGCTAAGAACACTCCCAACTATGTATCTTCGGGTTTGTTTGTTTCTCACGATCCAACTCTAACGTAGGAAAACGGCCTCAGAGAAACCGCAGTTCCGTAAAATATCTGCTCTGTAAACCCTAAGTGGCGTACCGAGACAGACTAACTTAGCTTTTTTCACAATATCTAGATTCGTCAACGCCCAAAATATAAATTCATGGAACACCCCACGACCATCAGTCAATTTTATTGAATAATTAAATAATCAGAAAACCAGAAAATGTTGCAATATATACAGGGTGTCTTGGAACTCATGCACTACCTGCATGGATTCCTTGTGAAAAATTGAGATGAAAATTACCCATACCAAATAGTCCGCGAGGACTTAGTTTTCTTGTAGAGGCACTCAATAGCAAACCAATCAACATTTGGCTTTAGAAAAGACTGGCTGGAATCTGCATCGCCGTCCGCCCCACTACCGAGAACAAGACAATAATGTGTGATACTCCCCGGTTAGCCTAATATTGGGCAGGACAGCTATGCGGAGCTTTAGCCAGTCTGTGCTAAAGCCAATGGTTGATTGATTCGTTATTAAGTGCTTTTACAGAAAAACTAGGTCTTCGTGGACTTTTCAGCATAGGTAATTTGCGCCTCAATTTTTAGCGAGGAATCCGCTGGTATGCAGCAAGTGCGCGAATTTCGAAACACTCTGTATAGGAAGCTCCAGTTCTTCGACATCTTCATCAGCAGCGGTAGAAGAACTCTGGTGTTGTCGCATCAGTTTATTTGTTACAGTGGAGTCATAGAATTTCAATTCCCTATAGATTAGTCCAATTTCTTTGCATGAAGCGATACTTTGATGTTTGATAACTTTTTGTTTACAGCTCATGAGTGCGTTGACGTCAGTGCGATCAGTGAATAAGACCGATGCGATGACTCTATTGTCGACGTTTGGTTCTATGGATGAAATCGTAAGAGCTTCTAGTAATGCACTAGGCCTTTGCCCTGGTTTTGGACTCCAAAAGGCTATACGTTTACACACAACATTGCATGAACCTTTTCTGCGAGATTCAAGACTGAAGGCAAAGAAGGGAAAGAAATCGTCAGATTAGTCGAAAGCCTACGTTAAGCTAGTTGTTTCAGAATATGAAAGACTATCAAGTATTTTGTATTTCTATACGGTTTCATGAGTTGCTATTCTAAAATTCATTATCATTATCATGCATCATTTTTTGTTGACTGAGTGTCAGAAATGTAAATCACTTCAAAAGTGTCGTGCAAGTTTTATTCATTTATTATTCACACTGAATTTTAGTGAATAGCAAATCTTGCTGATTGAAACTTACTCCACAGTAAATTTATATGTAGTCTTTGTTTTTGTAATAAAGTATGATAAACTATTTCATCGCATGAATCAACTGAAACAGTAGAAATATGTTTATAATCAGAGATTCCATATAATATCATGTAACGATCTACTAGTCGGTAATATTTCAGTCCCAAATTTGCTGGAAATATAATTACATAAAGTCGTCTCAATATCAAAGTTTTCATACTGCTACGATTTCGGAATAAGAATTTTTGAATATTCGCAAATGGTTAATATCCCAACATTTCAATTGTTAATAACCATGACTGTATTGGGTGAGTCGACAAAACTAGAGAAATCATAATATTATTCGTCTTAGAACGTGATTTTTGAAGAAAAATGAAGAAAATTTTTTCTACTTGTTTGTGACGCCGGGTTCTTTATTCAAAAACAAAAACAACGGTTTCAGTAGAAAAGGCCAATCTTTATTTTAACGAATCAATTTTTCTTTCATTATGGACAAATAAAACTTGGGATGCCTCTTCTGATTGTGTCACAACAATTACTCCGTCTTTTTTTTTCCATTCATCATTCCAGCCAAATAGTGCAGGGCTAGAAAATTTTTATTACTCATTGGGAATCAATGAAAAATTGACCCTGTAAAATGGAGACTGACTCTTTCTACGCAAAATAACGTTTTTGTCATTGTTTGAAAGGTTCGCTGACACGAGGAAGTCGAAAAATTTGTTTGGATATTCTTCTTGTGAAAATAAGTTACAACACAAATGTTTTGATGAATTTCTCAATACAATCAAAGTGATTAAAGTGAAGTGAAGGTTTGTCAGAACTTAGAACACGGGAATCGTGAATTCTCCGAAACTACTGGATCGATTGCGATGAAACTTCGAGGGATTACACATAATTGTGGCGGGACGTGGCTGATCATTTCACTTTGCAAAATTTGACAAAAATTTTCACAGATCGACGTACTGACCACATAAATCGCGAGATTCTTCACTGTTGTCGTAGGTAATCGCATTTTCCCGATAATCAGCCATTCCGCAATGAACAACCACACATTTTGAGCCAAATCCCGTGTCATTTGATAGAGAAATGGCGGAGAATTGACGATTCTCCGTTACTCATAGCTAAAAAACCGACATTTAGTTGAGGTGGATAGCCTGTACCGGCATTGCGACGAGTATATTTGTGAACCGAGTGGCGACGCTAGTGAAGGTTGATTCTGTCACTTTACGTAAGATGTTTCTACTGCTCCCGCTTGATGAGAAACACAAATATTCAATATCGTATCGTAAAGGGCCAACCTCACCCGACTAACAGCTAACCTGAAATACGAACGAAGGATAGGTAGAATCGTGTTCGGAATTTACGTTACGAGATAACATTATTGCTCGTTTATTTATTCTACGCAAATTTCAGATTGCTCCTGATTGGAAGAAAGAAAGTTCGAATAATCATCGACAGTTCACCCGAAAGACGAACGTACCCAGGCAGCAATATCATATCACTCTGATATCATAGATACGTCACTTTGATCCTTCCTAGATCACTGCTACATCACCGAGACTGTAAATGTCATAGTCCGGAGATATCAACATGTCCGCCCCAGGCAGCCATAAATAATATGTCACAGTTACAGATCAAAGTTACAGAATAGCTACGTATCAGCTATGGGTCAAAATCACGACGGATGCATCACATAGTTACGTACGCGGTACATGCAGCAGTGACGTAACGGCAACATCCCAGTGGTACGGATTTATGAGTCAATAAAAATTAAAATAAGATTCAATTATTGCTTATTATGAGCAATTATCCATTTTTTTATTGCTGGATTTTGGTGCTGAATACTACAGGCATTTTTTCGCGAGCCTCTGGTATAGGTACCAAACGGTACCTATATATAAGGCTACCAGATTTGAACTAGGGAAATGCGGGACACCACAATTACCCCCCCCCCCCACTCCCCCGAAATAATGTATGCATTCAATCATTTAGTTGTTCAATTTTTTTATTAATATTTTTTTAATAATACTTGACATGAGTGTAGGGAATTTTGTATTTTATGATTATGACATTTCACATAAGAATTGAACTTTTAATATATTTTTTTATACTTTATAATCTTAGTATCGGGGTAGCAGACGCGAAGACGCGTTGTTTCGGGTCGTATCGATGCCTAACGAATACTTGGGGAAAAAAAATTGAAACGAACTCGCACATAATTCGGGACATGCGGGACAATTTTTATAAATGCGGTACGAATTGGGTGTAAAAAAAAATCCGGGACACTTGGCTGAAATCCGGGACTGTCCCGCCTAATCCAGGACGTCTGGTAGCCTTACCTATATATAGTTTGAGTGAGACACACCATTATTCTGGTACACTTTGGTACCTATACCAGAGGCTCGCGAAAAAATGCCCTATATGAACGCATTCTGCTGAAAGTTTCCACGCCAGCTGAATCCATAGTCATGTTATAATTTGCGAAAAATCGCACCCGCGCAACCCTGAGTTGTGAACTCACGATATACATATTCGTAGACGGGTACGCTGCCTCAACACCCCTGCATGGAAAAATATATATTATGTCAAAATTACATGCGACATATATGTGACATATAAAACATATTTGCGCGCAAAAAACAAATATGCCAACTATATTTTGAGATAAATGTTAAGATACATGTCAGCATGAAAAACCTTGTCGTGTGTGGAACACGGGCAGCTCTCCGTGACCTATGCAGTAGATATACAAAATAAACTTACGTCACTGCGTACGAAAAACCACGATTCTAACCTCGCTTCACTATTTACTCTGACTCCGGTAGGTATTTAGACCGTATTAATTTAGACCGTATGCGCCACCTTTTTGAATTGAGCTACCGGGCTTCGTTTTACACCCAAAACTCACTTTTACAAGGGTGTACGAAGTAAAAAAAAATTGAAAAAAATAACCGGTCTAATATATAACAGGGTAAATCTTGATCAAAAATGGGATCGAAATTTTCCCAGCCGATTTTTTCTGACCAAGCGGTGAGCACACCGACGAACGGCCGTTCATAAGCCGCGCGTCATTGACTGAAATCGAAATAATTATGACAGGAAACCTATGCATTTTCGGAAAAAATAGACTATTCTTTTATCTTCATCCGATTTTTGATCAAGATTCACCCTGTGAAATATTCGTCACGAATTCTGTGACACCCTGTATATGTTGAAGTTATTTATTTTTATTGTTATCAAAAGCATACTTCTTAATTTTGGAATATGAAAATTTTATGATTGAAATAAAAAAAGTTAAACAAATAAAGTGATAATTATTCAAACTTGTGTACACAGAAAAATCGTCAATTTAAATTTGAATAATATACATGAATATAGGGGGGACGGGGAGGTAAAACGGGGTACTCAAGCATGTATGCGGACTTCTATGCAAGCATATACCGAGAATATTCCGTGAGAGTAAACGACCCCCTCCCTGCGGCAAAACCAACACAGGGCGCACCGCGTGCGTGAGGCTCGTTCGAGAGGGGATAGGCGGCCAGTGGTGCATCTACCGAATCTTCCGCGCTAGGCCCAATTCGCATAGCCCATCCGCGCTAATTCGATGAATACTTAACTTGAAAAGCAATCATCACACGAACACGGCAAAGAATGAACGCGAACAAAATGAATTCGTCTGATGTGAACATTTATTTTCAAAGTTTATCAATAAATTACAACTAAATATCTATCTCGCCTTCGGCTCGGGTGCCAATCTCACACGCAGTTTGGCATAGCCTACTTTCCCTCCCTAGGTACGTAATATACTATCTGCGGGAGATTGAAACGAAATAGCACATTACGTACCTTGGGAGGAAAAGTAGGCAATGCCAAACTGCGTGTGAGATTGGCAAATACGCAGTTTGGGTTGGCCTTTTTCACTCCCGTGTGACGTATACTTTTTTTCACCACCCCCTGGCATCGGAAAGTACAGGGTGAAAAAAAAAAATGATTGATCGCCACTTGGCGCCACTCGCCACTAGATGATTCTGGAGATCGGCGGAGATCTATCAAAACTTGTAGCCGCAAAATTGACCTTGACCCTGAAATTCGAGGTCGAATTCCTTTATTGTCTTAAAAAATTCTACTCGTCAAGAAAAACAAAAGTCTCTGAGGGACCATAGGTCGAAAATGCGATCTTCACGCCTGTAGCCTTTCCTCGAAATGTATCCTAACACGGGCGAGAAGGTCTTGGTTTCTCATTAGTCTTGCTACGCCTTCGTCTATGCGGCGTCGCAGATCAGCTAACGTCCTCATCGCCCTACCAGATCGGTAAACAATCGCTTTCAAAGCTCCCCAAAAAGAAAAAATCCAATGGATTGAGATCCGGAGAGGGGGGCGGGGGGCATAAGTGTGGCGCAGGACGTCGTCCTATCCATCGGGTACTAGAAACAGGTCATTAAGGAAAGCGCGAATCCGGAAACCCCAGTGTGATGGTGCCCAGTGTTTTATGCAAAACTTTTTTCAGTGAGTTCGTAGAGATTTTATCACTAAGTATAACAAACTCTGGAATTTTAAAATCGGATCAAAAACGAACCATTTTAACCATTTTCGGTACAGACTTATGAAATGTTTTTACAACTTTTCATGATTGTTGGTTGTTCGGGCAAAGTATAATCGATCGCTTAGATCAGCTGGACGGCCAGTGCCTATCGATCGCACACACACCATCGTGCAGTGTCTACCTGCGTTGAATCGAACGCTTCACGTGTTATTGCGCACCGAGCGTAAGAACTATTCAATGTATATATATGTATATGTGTATTCCTGCGGACTAAATCAAAGTCCATATGTATAAGAGTTGCGACGTGGATTTTTATTGGTCCTCGGAGCTAGACCGGATAGCTAGGCTCCGAGGTCCCTCCACTCTACAATTGGCCAAGCAAACTGAAAGTGAAACAATAGTTGGGCGCCAGGCGAATAACCGCCGCTTACAAAAATCTTAACAAAAATATAACCAAACGTACTGAAGCGTCGGCTAGCAACAGTACCGCGGAGAGGGGTCGGGATTTAAATTGAAGGATTAGCAAGGCGCACACAAAGAAAAATAGAATTTATTGAATAATCAAAAAAAAATGCAATAGAAAATAGAATAATTTAGGAGTAATAAATACGCTCCCACGTAGGGTGGCAATAACAGAGTAAGATATGACAAAAATAAAGAACTCGACAAATCAGTACCTCGCGGAATAAAAATTACAGATAAAAGACAGGAATACGCCCGCGAGGCGTAATAAGACTAATTGTCCAAGATTATTACTTAAAATTAACTTAAACTAACTCTGCCTTCGTAGACGAAACAAAATTCGAACAAAATTCAAAGTAACGTTCTGAATCTCTCCGTAAGAGAGAGGGAGAGAGCGCGATAGTGACGTGATCAGACTATCTCACTCGCGCTCGGGTGCTAAGCCTACAGCTCTACAAAAAACACTCGAAAGCCACAAAACTCGAAAATCTAACTTAAAAATACCAACTCGAAACTCTATTATGATCGGAGACACTGGTTACGGCCTACCGACTCGCAGGTCGTCTTAATTTGATTCTCAAAAATTCTAAATAGCCTCGTGGCTCGAAAGAAGGCAATATGGCCGAAGGCCGTTTGCCGAATTCAAATTAGGACTGGTCAAGTTGGCTAACGCTTACCGTTGTCCAGCCACTCTCTCAATAAGGTCTTCTCGGTGGAAAAAAACCTCGGATAGGGTTCTGCACATGCTACCACGAACTCACACACTCCAGACTCAACAAAAAGTTCCTCGAAGGAAATGTGAAAAGGCCACGCAGCTACGACAAAATTATAATAGTACTACAATTAGAGCGAGCCCAGAGCTCGGCGCTCTACCTGCGAGGCAGGCCTACGGCAGTATGATCTTTCACCGCGAGGCATCGATAGTTCGCACCCCAGTCATATGATCGCCTAATAATTTGCGTATTGACCACTAGAACGCCTCACGCCTGGCAGTAGATTTTAGCTTCGCGCGAAGATTCAAAGTTCACCACGATGTTCGAAGCTCTTTTAGTCGGAGGAACACGGGTTGCAGGTCCTTCTGGGTGGCGGGAATCTCCTCCACCACTGATATCCCACGCCGTAGAATGCCCTCGGCGCTACCCCGTGTCCTCTCTCTCGAATTTGGAGGTATTCTGGCCATTACTATCCTCCAGAGCTCATGTGGTACTCGTCAAAAGGGATTCAAACCCGGTATGCCGTGTGTCGTGCGTCTGTCGGCGTACGTAGTAGTCATGGTCTTGGCCGTCGTACGGGCCTCGTCTCCCACATAATAGAGAAAAGGTAAAAGAAAAACAAAAAGAATAAGAACTAAATTCGATAGTCCTAGATCGGTCACGGTCGCCTCTCGGAGAGTTTTAGCCTTGGGGCTAACCTAAACGCATTCGTGCTTTCTTCCTGCATCCACCCTACGGAACTATGGTCGTCTAAGGGTTCGGGAGTCACTTGTTACACGCGTTGCAAAATGCAATGTTACAGAGTATATCTCAGATTTCCCTGTGGGAAACATTGTGAATCGATCGGCCTCATGGTCAGGGTTGCGATTCTGTACTTCTCCGCTAACTCCGCTAACTCAGCGGAGACCGTTGGTTGGCTGCGCAGCGTCCAATCGCAGATCGTTCCGGATCGGTCAGTACAGTCGTACGGTGGCGCCGTGGGCTTGGCCCGGCCGTTAGTCGCAATAAACGCGAGGCCCACTTACACTTGATATACATGCATATGTACCACAAAGATAAACCTAGGAAATGAAAAGAAAGGAAGAGAACGAATAAATCAATGAATAAATGCAGTCCGATATTTTGATTCATCTATTCGTTCTCTTTCTTTCTTTTCATTTCCTCGGTTAATCCATATGGTACACTTGTGACATGCACGTAAATCAAGTGTAACTAGGGCCTCGCGTTTGTTACAACTAGCGATCGGGCAAAGCCTACGGCGCCACCGTACGACCACCGATCCGAAACGATCTCCGATTGGACGTTCCTCAGCCAACCAACGGTCTCTGCTGAGTAAGCGGAGTTAGCGGAAAAGTACAGAATCGCAACCCAGATATCTGTATTTCCCATCGCGAGAGTTAATAATGAAAGAAACCATGCGTTTTAAGTAAAGACGAAGAAAACCCGTGTAAGCTTCTCCTAAACACTCATCCCGTAGGTCACTTATCCTAGGCCTCTCTCTCGCTAATTCGTTTGCCCACATCTAACAAACCTCTCCATCGTCTCTCGTCACATTGGTATTTTCGACATTTTGTCACTAAATTGAGAGTTTTTTTATTTTCTGAGGTTGTGGGAATATCCGCTCCTCGATATTATTCAATCATTTTTCGCATTATTATCCAAAATTATCAAATTCGGTTTTTGTCTGTCTTATTATTTTGATGCCGAATGTACCACCAGAACAACCTTAATGGTAAAACGATCCTGGCACACCCTCTGCATCATAGCATGTGGATTTCGTTCGGCCCAGATACGAAGGTTCTATCTATTCATGATTCCAGTACTGTAAGAGCTGGCTTCGTCTGTGAATAGAATATTTTCAAAAAATCGAGGGCTCCTATCCAGTTTTCGCAGCATCCATCGGCAAAAATTTACTCGAGCGTATCGATCTCCAGGGGTGCGATTCTGTAACTTCTGCGCTAACTTATCACATGTGCTAACTTTTTTCTCGATTATAGGCCAATGTGCTTCCCCGCTAGCACCCGTTCACCCCCGCTAGCGCCTATATGCTCGGTTTTCGGGTGTCAACAAGCTGAGGTCGCCATGTAACTGCGCGAGAATCAACAATTGCACCCAAGTAAAACCCGGCTCTATGATCAAGCTCTCGCGATCGAGTGCTATGTTTACGAATTTTTAACAGCTGCCGTAACGACACTGTAACAGGCCTCGCTAACTGTACCGATTGTCTACATGCCCTCACGAGTCACGGGCGATAAGTCATACAAAGGAAGGAGAGAGCTAACTGTACCGATCGCGTGTTATCTAAACGAATTTTTAGCGCCTGCCGTTAACGAGACTATAATATATTCCTTATTTTTCATCGAATATGTGTACTATGAAAATGTTATATTTCTTATTAAATCAATGTTTTAACTACTTTTCCGATAACTTTTGACCCGGCAATGTAGATGAGAATCGAAATTACAAATAACGAATATCGAGCTTACGTGTATCCCCCCACATAAATAACGTACTTTTTAAATTAATGTTCGTGTAAGTTATGAGCATACGTATGAAGCATTCTACGCTCAATCTTCTATGGTGGTAGATATACTACCTCCAAAACAATCTTATGATTTTGATGGAGTGGTTTTTTGAACAATTTTTGCGTTATACATATTTTTTATTCGAATACCCTTTCGGTACGCGCGTCGCGCAACTAGACACGAATTGTCATTCTTTATGCTGAGTGTTTTGCTCTTTGAATAATTTGGTGCACCGCTTTTGAAGATATATATTGCTGACAAGTAATGACCAAACCTTTTGGGGTAAGTGTCGATTTTTATTACCTACAAATGATTTAATGGGCATTTAGTAAATAAACGGAGATTCTACTTAGAGAGGAAACCGGCCTAAAACGAGACCCCGGTGTGAAATAAGAAATCGACTAAATAAATGCCTTTAGATGTTGAAAAACTGCTTCTATATTCAAAAAAATAGTGTCTCATTCGGCCCGGTAGCTGCAGTTCTTAGGTGGGTCTTTTTGCCTCGATCTCCCCGACATTCAACATGTATAATCCTACTCAAATAATAACGAACTAAAACGTAATCGGTATAAGGCTCAGTCCATGTCAACTCGACCAGCGATTGACCCTACTCGCATTTCTCTTTTAGTTCAACGTTAACTTACGTATGATAGTTGCAATTGAGAAACTCCGAGTTTTGCATTTTTTTTTTGATAATTTTACAGCAAATACCTACTCCAAAAATTATGATGGTTCATAACTTAAAAAATTTCTGCCCCTTTGTAAAATCTTAAAAAATTCTGAGAGATTTTGTGTGAAAGTTAGATTTTTTTTTATGCAAGTCCCATGATGGGCCGATTTCTCCTTCTAGGCTTTTCGTACACTCGAAATTTCTGTGACTCAATCGAACTGTGTGGAAATCTTTGATTTGCTTTCCGATCATCGTTTATCGTTGAAAGATTGTTCTATTCGGTGAACAAAAAATGTTCGAAAATGAAATTTTCACTGATTCAAGAAAAGGGACACATCTGCAAAGATTATAACTTGATGTATCGTGGATTTCATTTTGAACTTTAAATAAAAACGGGTAGAAAAAAGGAATGAATTCCAAATATTAATAAATAGGCCATTTTTTATTACTATTTGGAGCCGATTTGACGGGCTTCAACAGGAAAACTGTCGAATACCCCATATAGGGACCAATTTAATACACGTACTAATAACGATAAAAACAGTTTAATATTTAAATAAAAATATAACAGCAAGTGAGGGTGAAATGCAAAGATTATAAAAAATTCTGTGTGAAATTTATAATATTTTTTAATTTTTTTTTTTTTTAATTCTGTGTAATTATCTGTATAATTCTAATTTTGTGTTTTACCAATCTATAAGGAATGTCAAAATAATAGTTTAATAAATATGTTATATATCAGGTATTCCATACCAACTCGACCAATGATTTTCCCTCGCCATTTTTAATTTGATTCGTAAGTTTTTATACGGTTACCCCAACTCTAATACCCACTCATGAATTAAAAATTTTTTTTTCGCGAACCGTAATCTATTCACGAATTTTCAAAACTTGGAACAGAGAGACACTTTTGATTTTTTTGAAAAAAAAAAACTAACAAATTCTGTGTCTAAAGACGATCATTCATTTACTAAATGCCCATTAAATCATTTGTAGGTAATAAAAAATCGACACTTAACCCAAAAGGTTTGGTCATTACTTGTCAGCAATATATATCTTCAAAAGCGGTGCACCAAATTATTCAAAGAGCAAAACACTCAGCATAAAGAATGACAATTCGTGTCTAGTTGCGCGACGCGCGTACCGAAAGGGTATTCGAATAAAAAATATGTATAACGCAAAAATTGTTCAAAAAACCACTCCATCAAAATCATAAGATTGTTTTGGAGGTAGTATATCTACCACCATAGAAGATTGAGCGTAGAATGCCCCATACGTATGCTCATAACTTACACGAACATTAATTTAAAAAGTACGTTATCGATGTGGGGAGTTACAGAATACACGTAAGCTCGATGTAATTTCGATTCTCATCTACATTGCCGGGTCGAAAGTTATCGGAAAAGTAGTTGAAACATTGATTTAATAAGAAATTATAACATTTTCATAGTATACATATTCGATAAAAAATAAGGAATATATTATAGAGTCTCGTTAACGGCAGGCGCTGAGAATTCGTTCAGATAACACGCGATCGGTACAGTTAGCGAGGCCTGTGACAGTGTCGTTACGGCAGGTGATAAAAATTCGTTAAAATATCACTCGATCGCGAGAGCTTCATCATAGAGCCGGGTTTTCCTTGGGTTCAATTGTTGATTCTCGCGCAGTTGCATGGCGACCTCAGCTTGTTGACACCCGAAAACCGAGCATATAGGCGCTACCGGGGGTGAACGGGTGCTAGCGGGGAAGCACATTGGCGTACAATCGAGAAAAAAGTCAGCACATGCGATAAGTTAGCGCAAAAGTTACAGAATCGCACCCCAGGATTCAATGCTTGTGCGTATTGAACACGATAGGATCTCAATCCTTCTTCATATATTATGCACCTCATTGTTGTATGCGATGTTTCCACGCGAGCGGCTATCCGCCGCGTTCCCATGACTGTAAAAGCCCGTGCAAGCGCGATGACGCATTCTTCAACTCTCCAATGGATACGAGGATGGCCAGCTCGGTGATAGCCAGCACGTTGGACTCCAAATCGTTCTTGATCGGCAAAACGTTCATCTAGACGTTGAAAATCAAGTCTGTCTGGTATTTCAATTGGACGGAGTCGTCGATCACCGGCATGGTTTTGAGCTATTTCAGATTTCAGATTGGATTTCGCGGGCACGGGCATAATTTCCAGAAGCCTATTGCTCGCAGCATTAGACGTTAGTCCCGACCATCTCGTGGATGACCCTGCCGCTCCATGATTTTTCAGTCGCGTGTTTTTGAATCAAAGCGGCAAAATTTTATTTCAAATAAATTCTTGGGGAATTACTTTTAGAAGCTATATTTAGAACCAGATATTTCATAGGAAATAGGAAAAGTCGAGAAGCTAACGGTTTTTCGACGTTTAGCCCCGAAAGGTCAGAGTCGTCGGGAGACAACCTAGAATTTTGCAACAGTTTCGGAGACTTAAAGCAAAGCCTTCAATATTCGAGTTAGCCTCCTGTTAAGTGCACGCCTAGGTATTTTGCTCTCGATCAAGCATAGGTGGTGTTCCCCCATCAACGCTCGACTCGTTCAGTTGACTGGGTCGCTCTAGCTGGGTAGGGGCGATGGGAAAGCTCTAGCCGAGCTTCGCTGGCACGGCGGAGTGGTGAAAGCTTACGGGCATTCTGTTTGGCTTTTTTCATGATCATATCATCTATTCTGAGCCCGTTTAAACAATATTTAGGAAAAGATGATATAAAAATTTTTTTTTGGCTTTGAGCTGTTTTTCCACCTAGAAGATCGCATTTTTCACCTGTGGTCCCTCAGAGACTTTTGTTTTTCTTGACGAGTAGAATTTTTGAAGACAATACGAAAATTTGGCCTCGAATTTCAGGGTCAAGGTCAATTTTGCGGCTACAAGTTTTGATAGATCTCCACCGATCTCCAGCTGGAGAATCATCTGGCCAAGTGGCGACCAATCATCTTTTTCTACCCCGTACGATTTCCCGCTCACGCGATGGGCAGAAAGTCGTATTTTCGGTGTAGGTGTGGTGAAAAATAAAATACGCGGCTCGTGCCGTAAAGAGGTTGCGGCGGGACATGCATTTTACCGTGCTCGCCTTCGGCTCGCCCGGTAAAATCGCATACCCCGCAAAGACCTCTTTTCGG
Source organism: Tenthredo scrophulariae (assembly GCA_963978835.1). Lineage (NCBI taxonomy): Eukaryota > Metazoa > Arthropoda > Insecta > Hymenoptera > Tenthredinidae > Tenthredo > Tenthredo scrophulariae. Next base: position 12,644,376 of record OZ022232.1, read on the forward strand.
CACTTGCCGCGTAATATACTATTTCGAATTTTTTTGATATGTGGTTTATCGGATCGGCTAATCATTTTTTTTTTTTTTTTTTCCAACGCCGAAAAAAAGTTATTGGCGAAAAATTTGATTTTTATTTTTTCCAATAATTTTTGTTTGTCAATAACTTTTTTTTAGCTCTGAAAACAAAAAACAATCAAATGAATGTTATGAGTGATGGTGGGGCTGCCACCAGTGTTATGATTGGGGTTACGCTGCCACCAATGTTATGAAGAGAGTTAGAGCTGTCGTTGAGTTTGTCCCTCGTTTTTACATCTTAAGATAACCGCATTTTAGGTGATGGATGGTTCATGTGAATTTATAGATGATTTCTGGATGATTATTTATTGGTAAACAGTTACAGTAATGGTGAAACCTTCTATATGTGACTTACAAGTTAGGAAGTTTAAGTGGAAAGTAATTTTGAGACTACTGACTATTATTCGAGAACACGTTTTTGAATGACTGCTCTGTTTGATGATTTGGAACCGAGAGTGAGTGTTCTGTTTGACGATTGAGGAGGAAGTGTAGATGTTGGCTACTGTCTAAGAGCCGATTGATTAGGTCATTCTATCGTTCCTTGATCTCCAGGGCGTGAGCGCCTTTATGCAGGTACAGCAGTTTAATAGCTGCGCAAGTAGGAATGAAGTTCTTAGAATGTAAGGATGACACTTACTCTGATTAGAAGCTGTGAGACTGGATGCATGCAGGATGTTATGTCTTGGGTATTGAGGGTGAGAGTATAGGAGAGTATGGAATAGTGTGGGTGTGTATGGAATACGTAACATGAAAAAATTACGAAAAATAATTTTTTTTTCCCTAACACAAGCTTTGGATCCTCGAAAAAAATACAAGGAAAATTCGTCCCATCTTGGTTAGGAGCTCAAAAGGTTCGTTTATTTGTCTAGTTTTTTAAAAATAAAAAGAATCACGGTCGAACACAGCCTTTTTGTGTAATTTCAAATGTGGTGCTTACACTCGAATATCTTCTATGATCGTTAATGGCGGAGGTTCGAAAAAATATTTTCCGGAAAGTTAGATGGAGAACAAACATTTCGTATCTGGGTTATTTTTACCCCAGAGCACGAGGTTTCGGAGAAAAAATTGAGAACTTGGTCAAATAGTAAGTCTGGGATATTTTCAGTGATAACTCGAAATAAACAGCTGCAATCAAAAAACCTTTGGAGATATCGTTTCAGCTTGCAAAAAGTAATGCAAACAAAAATTTTGATCGAAATCGACAACCCGAAGGTCAAATCACTCTCGTTTTCACGTGGAATAACTCATATATTTATTGATCACGAGTATAAATGACTTGCCACAGATTTTCAGATATCCAGTATACACATGATCCCCAAATTAGTTGGAAACTCATTGAAAGCATTGAGATAGAACTCAGTAATATAAATTATATGTACCGATTGTGTTTTTGTGGTGGCATGGCACCGTGACATCTATGTTACTTCACTGCTACATCGCGATGACATAAGGCACAGGAATTAAAGTCCACAACATATAAGATTCAAAAACTTCGTGATTCAAATCTAATAAAGATGACTTGTGATTTTCTATAGCGATACGGAACATGTCAATGTGATATTACTGTCACATCAATCAACGTCTGTGCTCAAGGATAGCACTGTGTGATATTAATGTTGCACATGAGCTGTGCTTTCCTAGTGAGAAAACACTGCAACATCCCTGTTTTACTACTACTACATCAAACTTGAGCCATGCTTGAAGATAGAACTAGGTGTGATATTAACGTTACATATCAGTTGTGCTTTCTGGGTGATATAACACTGCAACATCCTGATTATATTACAGCTACATCACACTTGGGCGATGTTCAAAGATAGTACTGGGTGATATCATAGATATACGGTTAGTAGATTGGACAAGATGGCCGCTAGAAACAGTGTCGCACCGTGAATGCAGGCAACGCGGCAATCGAAAAAAGTTTTTCCGTGTATTTCACTTCAGCACTCTTTTTTATCAACAGAATTGCGTTCTGGTAAATGATCTGCACACATTGATCGATAATCTAGATATTCAATGTTACCATCAGATTTTTAATATTTGTGCATTATCCAGTGCTACTTTATTAACGTATAATGTCATGATTTGTAGCGCAATATGAGCTGAATAGCTCAAGGTTAAGCTGCAATTTACGCGATAACCCTCAAAATAATACATATGGGGCATTCCATGCCAAATCTACCTGGCCCTGACCCTCGACCTGTCAGATCTAGTCCGCGATGTTTTGTATCATTCTTGTGACTCTAAATAGCAACCAGATTTTTCTTCAGATTTTCCAAAATAAATTTGAGCGCGTCATGAATTTTCAAAGTTTTTTTTTTTCAACACCTCGATGGCCGTGATCGAAAAATCTGAAAAAAATCACAAAAACTCTGTATCATGAATACATTTTTTTTAACCATTATTCATAATGACTGGGCTTTTGCTCCAACCTGTTTTTTTTTAGCTTCTTCATCATAATTTTACGTTGATATTCCAGAAAAACAAAAAACGTTTGAAACAATCTGAAAAAATTTCCAAGAATCCTTGGCTATCGTTAGAAATATTCAAGCAGCAGTCCACGGTGTATTGATATCCATTTCTATTTTTTCATTGTTTTTCTTCGAAAAAAGCTAAGAGAAAAACAGATTACGGCGAAAGTCCAGACATTATGAATTTTGGTTAAAAAATTTTCATTTCTGACAGAAATTTTTAGAATTTTTTCAGATTATTCGATCACGGCCATTGAGGTGTTGGAAAAAAAGAGCTTTCAACATTCATAACTCACTTAAATTCATTTTGAAAAATCTGAAAAAATTGTGACTGCCATGTAGAGTGAGAAGAATGATATAAAAAATCGCGTACCAGATCTGAGAGGTCGAGGGGACCAGATCGATTTGGCATGGAATGCCCCATATGTATGAGTCCACCAATTACCTGCGAGCGATTCGTGGCGAAAATTTCGATTTGTCTGCAATTTTGATGTTTTTCATAATAGTATATGGGGCATTCCATGTCAACCTGACCAATGATTTTCCCTCACCATTTCCGATTCGCTTCACAATTTTTAATACGATTCTACGATCTCAAAAAAGTACTGCTGAATTTTTTCAGATTTTTCCGTCCCACCGTTAACTTTCAACGATTATTCAAACTCATCTCAAAATTGGCATTTTTTCTAAATCTCTAAAAATTCTCAAAAATCTTATTTTTCATTACGGTTATTTTGACGTCCCTCCCATGATGGGATGATTTTTCCTTCTATTTTTTTTTAGCGCTGTTAACATTTTGAACAAGCGGAACACCATGTTCCAACGTATCGAAAATTCTCAAAAAATTAGCTAATATTCGGTGTTCGATTTTGAATATTCTCACGTGCGACGCACGATGACGCATGACCGCCTTCTAGGCTTTTGTACACTTAAAACATCTATGATTCAATTAAATCGTTTGTTGAAAATGTTAAAAGTGCTAAAAAATTCGAAGAAAAAATCATCCCATCACGGCAGGGGTGTCAAAATGATTGGAATTCATACAAAAAAATTTTTTAGAATTTTTTGAGATTTAAAAAAATGTCAATTTTGAGATGGGTTCAAATAATTATTGAAAATCAACGGTTGGAGGCAAAAATCTGGAAAAAGTCAGCAGTCCTTTTTTGAGATCCCAGAATCGCATAAAAAATCGTGAAGTGAATCGAAAACGGTGAGGGATAATCATTGGTCGAGTTGACATGGAAGCCCCATATACTGCGATGTAAAAATCCTCCACGTTTCAGACCCCAAATCCGTTCACCATAGATATCGTTCACTTTTACATTCGAATTCTTATCGTGCCTGTATCATGGAAAAAAATTATCCAACATGTTTTCTGAGTGAAAAAAAAAAAAAATCGAAAAAGAATGATAATCACCCCGTTAAGAGGGGGGGGGGGGGGGGGGTATACTCGATTTGTTATCGGCCTGTCTATTTTCTCGAATATCTCCGAAACAGGGCTATTAATCGACTTGTCCTTTCGGCAGCCGATGTTTGACGAGTGATGAGTTCGAACTCTTACGTTTGATCGAATGAAATCGAGATTTTTTTTTTTTTTCTTCTGATCGAAAAGTGTTGGTGTGCCATTTATGTCGACTTATATCAAAGCCTACGCAGCAGAAATGCAAAATCGGCCGCGGGAGCCCGATTCTATAGGGGATTCCGAACACAACCATCCCAAAACATCTTTGTTTTCGACAACGATGAAGGGGCCAGTTGTATTCTACATTTTGGTGGTAATTTTTGCGATTGTCAGAGGCTGGGAGCGGTAATGGACAAAGGACAAGTCAATCGGTAGCCCCGTTTCGGAGATATTCGAGAAAATAGACAGGCCGGTAACAAATCGAGTTTACCCCCCACCCCCTTAACATAAAAAAATAATATAAGCCGCTATCCTAATGGAGCGCGCATTGCATTTGTAGGGTATACATTGTAAAGAGCTGTAGTATAATGTCAGCGCGTTGTAAGTCTGAAAATCGGAAGTCAAAATTAGGCCCGTGGTGTTTTTTGCTGGTAAGAAATTTATCATTTTACCAACAGAATATTTAGATGATTCAAGCACACGGATAAAATTTTTGACTATATCGATAGATGTTCTATCTTACCGCCAAATATAGATGGCAGCATTCGTTGTCTCTATTATTTTGTGACATGCTGCTATATGATTCCGAATTTTCTAAACTTGTCCAATCTACTACCTTATAACTATGGTGATACCAACGTTACATATCAGTTGTGCTTTTTGGGTGATATAACGCTGTGACATCATTGTTATACTACAGCTACATCAAACGTGGGTACTGCTCAAAGAGAGAACTGGGTGATGTCAATGCTACATAACAATGTACTGTCTTTGCCATACTGCAGTGTTATATGTAAAGCGTATCTCTGATATATTAAAAGATTACTGATACATGAATGTTACATAAAATTTACATAAACTTTGGTATGTTTCAATAATTTTACAGTGTGATATCGCGGTAACGCAAATATGCTAATAGTCCGGGAGGTGGTGTCACTTTTGGACGAGTGATCGATCTGCACACGAATTTTTTACCATGCGTAGTTCTCCACATTAAGATATACGATCCGCGCGTCAGTCAGTCCAGTAGCGGTGGGCGTGGGCGTGGGAGGCTGTGAAACTCGTCGGAAAAACTATGAAAAAAAGTGATGAATCTGGTGATGAAAATTTGTTAGATTGTAAATTATTGATGATTAAACGTGGAACTATTCGTCAGTCACTTTCCCGACGGGGGAAACATCGTCAGTCAGAAGTTTGAAGCCGTCGGAAAAATTGGAAAATTCAAGTGATCGATCTTCACTTGAAATTTTGTGGAACGATTATTAATATCTAATCAAGCATGAAAATGAACGTCAGCCACGTTTATCGTGGTGGATTCTTTGTCAGTCGGCTTTCCAAAGTCGAGAGTGCTGACCAGGTTCCTCTGGCGCGCTGCATCTTATGCAGCTCGACTGACGAAGAATCCACCGGCGTCGTGCCGACTGACGATTGTTTGTTTGACGTGTGAAACAAGTTCTCTATAATTCATTAATTTCAAGTCAATATAAATCACTTGATTGAATTTTTGAATCGTTATCAACACTGTTATGAATGAGGTTGATGAGGTGGTTACGCTGCCAACAATGTTATGGGTTATGGATAGTAGTAGCTATTATTGTTGTGAAGTCGCCGCCACCAGTGTTATGAATTAGTTAGGATTGAGCTGCTACCAATGTTACGAATATGGTTGGAGTTGTCGTTGAGTTCGTTCCTCGTTTTACACCTTAAGGTAACCGGCTTTTGGATGATAGGTGACTGATGTGAATTGATTTATATGAATAGAAGAATAATCGTTTATTGGTGAATAATCTTCTACCATGACAATCACGTGAAACCGAATGGATCCATGCTACCGGACAGCGAATATTGGCGAATATGACGTCATTTTAGCGGGTTAACCATTCGTTGCGCTGAACAATCCCTAGGGTGATTTTGGCGCGCGGTCGATGCAACTCGGCAGCCATTGTTGATAGAAGCCGGCTGACTGTCAATACATCGCGGAAGGTAGGCATGTGGGGTTATGTTCGCTTATTTTAAGCAAATGATTAATAAGGTGAATAAAAACTACGTGAATAAGCTATGAATATTTATCAAAAATCTATCAATTAGTTTTGAATGATATCTTAATACAATCAAGGAATTGGTTGTTCTCGATGAACTCTTTGATTCTAATTAATTTGCAGTTATAGCTTAAGTTAATTCGTTGATTGTACTATGATATTATTTAAAACTGATTCATCGATTTTTGATAAATATCAATAACTTATTCACGTAGGTTTTATTCACTTCATTTATCATTTGCTTAAAACAAGCGAACATAACCCCACATGTCTACCTTCCGCGATGTATTGACAGTCAGCCGGTTTCCAACAACAATGTCCAACAATGGCTGCCGAGTTTCATCGACCGCACGCCAAAATCACCCTAGGGGTTTTCAGTGCAACGAGTGGTTAACCTGCTAAAAATACGAAATATTGGCTTTTCGGTAGCATGGATCCATTCGGTTTCACGTGATTGTCACGGTATATGAGTTTTACAAGTTCTTAGAGTTTAAGCGAAGAGTGATTTTGAGTTAGTGATTTATGGTTCGGAAGCGAGTCTGAGAGTGACTGCTTTCTTTGACGATTTGGATGCAAGTTTTTGAGTGACTGCTCTGGTCGATGATCGAGAAGGAAGTGATTTAATGGCTACTGTTGAACTGAATGATGAGATCATTCTCTTCCATTCTTCTCCCGGGCATGAGCTTGTTTATGCAGGTGCAGTTAGTGGGCGCATAGGTAGGGATGAAGTTCTTTGAATGTAAGGATGAAACTTCCTCTGATTAGAGGCTGTGAGACTGGATGCATGCAGGATGTTATGTCTTGGGTATTGAGGGTGAGAGAGCATGGAGAGCATAGAGAGCATAGAGGAGTACGGAATAGTATGGAGTACGTAACACGCCCATCCCCGGGGGAAAAAGATATTGCTCCTGTGAAGCAGGAGGAAATTTTTTTGTAAAGTTAGCAAAAATTATTGGAAAGATGAAATATGTATATCTAAGGATACATTCACGCCAGTGAATGTGTCTATGTGCATGGATCTACGTCAGTAGATTTATCTACGCGTACATTCGCGTTAGCGAGTGTACCTGGGTGTGTATTCACGATAGTGAATATGCCTATTTCTTACGGTGGTGCTCCTGCGAAGAAGGAGTGAAGTTTCATGAATTTTGTATAAAATTTATGTTAGGTATAGGGTTGTATATTTACGATAGTAAATATACCTAAATGTAAAAGGTGTGATTTTGATTTCGAAATCCTAGTACAGTTAAAATCACTTAATCGCAATAAGATTGGTTAGTTATAAATGTTTTATGCTGAGTTAGTGAATACATACGGTATGTTGAATATGGTTTTTATATACCGTGACAATCACGTGAAACCGAATGGATCCATGCTACCGAAAAGCGAATATTTCGTATTTTTAGCAGGTTAACCACTCGTTGCACTAAAAACCCCTAGGGTGATTTTGGCGTGCGGTCGATGAAACTCGGCGGCCATTGTTGGACATCGTTGTTGGAAACCGGCTGACTGTCAATACATCGCGGAAGGTAGACATGTGGTGTTATGTTCGCTTACTTCAAGCAAATGATAAATAAAGTGAATAAAACCTACGTGAATAAGTTATTGATATTCATCAAAAATCCATCAATCAGTTTTAAATGATATCATAGTACAATCAACGAATTAACTTAAGCTATAACTGCAAATTAATTAGAATCGAAGAGTTCATCGAGAACAACCAATTCCTTGATTGTATTAAGGTATCATTCAAAACTAATTGATAGATTTTTGATAAATATTCATAGCTTATTCACGTAGTTTTTATTCACCTTATTAAGCATTTGCTTAAAATAAACGAACATAACCCCACATGTCTACCTTCCGCGGTGTATTGACAGTCAGCCGGCTTCTATCAACAATGGCTGCCGAGTTGCATCGACCGCGCGCCAAAATCACCCTAGGGATTGTTCAGCGCAACGAATGGTTAGCCCGCTAAAATGACGTCATATTCGCCAATATTCGCTGTCCGGTAGCATGGATCCATTCGGTTTCACGTGATTGTCACGGTAGATTATAATATAGTTAAAAGTATACTTATTCGTAACAAGATCGTGATTAGTTATAAATGTCTTATGCTGACCTAGTAGATGTATAGTATGTTGAATATGCTTATTACAATGATAAGGTAGGTAATGTATTATTATTAGCATTGTAGGTATAACATATAATATAGGAAGTTTTTATTGAGTTATAATAGTACATTCTTATGTGGTATAAAAAGATGTTTGAGCTGTCTAAGTGGCTTCTGTGCTTGGTGTGGGGGTAGCGGTGATTGCTGGGGAGTTAGCTTGTTGTATGATGATTTGTGTATATGTAGTGTTTTATTTTCCTTGCCATATTAATTGTGTTAGATTAGTTTTAGATTTTAGCTAATTTAATTTTATTTATGTGAACGATTTTGGTTCTGTGGTCGTTTTTTTTTATTTCCGCCGTTATGTCGTTAATGACGCGGATTATTTTATATGGTCCTTTATAATGGTCATCCAGTTTCTGTCTCGTTTCGTAATTAGGTAGACGTATTGGCCTGAATGAAAAGTGTGCGCGTTTACGTGTTTATCGTATCTTCATTTAGATTTTGATTTGGCGTTGTTAAGATTATTAATCGCATCTCGCCTGGTTTCTTTAAGTCGGGTTATTATTTCTTATAGGTAGTCCTCGTATTTGTTTGAAACGTTTTTGTCTGAACGTATATTTGATAATTATCGTGCAGTTACTCCGAAGATTAGTTCATGCGGCGTGTAACCGGTTCCTTCGTGTACTGACGTGTTATATGAGAATATTGCGAATCGGATCCATTTGTCCCAGTTATTTTTATTATTGACGTAGTGTTTTAAGTATTCGATTAAGACTTGATAGTAGATAGGCAAGGGGGGTTCTGGACCAAATCTAGGTCACACTGCTGGTCCAGAACCCCCCTGTGTTCTGATTGGTCGAAGCCCCCTCCCACTTGCTGTAAGGACATCCCCCTAACGGTAATCTATGATTTCGCAATTCTAACGGGATCCGATGATTTTTCTGATTGGTCGAAGCCCCCTCCCACTTGCTGTAAGGACATCCCCCTAACGGTAATCTATGATTTCGCAATTCTACCGGGATCCGATGATTTCGCAATTTTAATGGGTTCTTTCGCAATTCTAACGATCCGCAAGTCCCCCGCCCGTGTCTGAATTTATGCGATCTTATTTCTGAATTTATGCGACCTGATTTCTGAATTTATGCGACCTGATTTCTGAATTTATGCGAGCTGATTTCTGAAATGATGCAAGCCCGATCGATCGATGCGAGCCCGATCGATGCTGGCTTCGTGTCTGAATCGACGCGTCGTCGTCGTCAAGACCTACCTTACCCACCCGTGAGCGCGCGCTCTTATACCGACCGTCGATCGTCGAGAACATAACCTCCAACGATCCCGATGACGTGTATCTGAAACAATGCTTGTTTTGCAATATCCTGAAGAAAAAAAAAAAAAAAAATCCACAGACTGAAAGTTTTAGAACTAGGAGGGTAAAAAATCAGAGCCGCAAAACACATAAAAATGATGGTATAAAATTTTTTTTTTTTATTTTGAAATTATTCCCCGTCACAAGCTTTCGTAAAAGCTGGCTAACCCCCCGACGTTCTTATCCCAGATGGGATCGTCCCAGTGGTCGATGGAGTGCGGTTCCCCCCACCGCCCCTCTGCCAACCACCTGATCCCGAAAAATCGAGATCCTCGTCAAAGTCCTTAGCGTAGATTCGGGTCTGCAAATCCTCCCAGTATTGGAGGAAACTGAGGTGCTTCACCCGCCTCAGCCTCACCTCATTCGCCGCGTTTAACAGCTCTTCGTACATTACTTCCTATAACAAATAGATTCAAACACTATAATTGAGATATGTTCACCGGTTCTGTTATGAGAATTACATACTATCGAATAAAAAACTATAACGATGAACCATATTGGAAATAGTAATCTATACTAAATGGAACACAAAACAAAAAAAGTACTCACTCTTACACGTCGGAGACGAGCGTCCAGAAACTCGTTGAGCCAAAACTCCATTTTTTTCCTCTTTTTTTCAAGCGCTAAAATCAGAAACCAATAAATGAAAAAATCATAGTAATTCACAGAACCACTCTCACTAAAAAATATCGAAAGATTGACAATACGTACTTTGAGAAAATTTTTAAACTGAGTTTACTCCTCGAGATCCAAGGTACGAATGAGACCAATATGCAGCCCTTCGATAGTGTGCACACACACCCCAAGAAGTCATACACAAATAAATATATACTTACTTTTGAAGTATTTATCACATATACACTCGAGTAGAACGTTCTCAATAGCTTATAGTTAGATAATCTAGAAGAAAATAAGCGTATGCCAAGCTGTATATATAACACTCGAATATTCTAAACAATACGAGTGCGCGTTCTCTTGAGCGAGCCACAGTGATTTTTATGAGTAGCTCAACGTTAAATTCTATAGAGATATACAAATATTACCGAAACATATTCTGTACAACTAACGGTGTTGAAATCTACATGAAACTGAATCACCCTTTTTTAATTACCACGTAAAGAACGAATGTAGAGCCAAAAAGAAACTTTTTAGAATAAGTCCTTCGAATAGTAAGCTTTCCAGGAATAGGAGAGTACGCATACATATTTGATTTCGCCTCCTATAAAACGGCGTATTCATAGCGATTTTCAGTCATTCGAAATTTAGTCGTGCAAGAAAGTATAAACTCTTGAGAAGCTTCGTCTGTCTTGAATTTTTATCTGCAAAATGGCTTCCGAAAATATGAACAAAGTTTGCCGCATGGATGACTTCTTACCTACGAAGAAAATATCAGAGCTGGAGGTTGGGAAAGATTATAAAGTTTCATCGTTCAAATCTGTTACCACCAAATACGGACCTAAAACCATGGTGGAGATCGAGGATAGTTTTATGATGTTTCTACCAAGCAGAATATCGAAGGCATTCGACGATGACAAGGATCAGTTACAAGTACATGAAACTGCTGCTGCAGAAAATCGTCTACGCTTACGATACCTCGGTGGGCAATATAACCAGTGTTAATTTCTTGATTTGTAAAAATTATTGTTACATATTTTTTACTATACCGATTTCCTGAAAGTCGCGGTGTTCAAACAATGGGCTAATATTAAATTTAAAACAAAATTTCATTGTGCATATCAAAAAAAGTTATTTTCCCTCAACTTTTCATTTATTTACCTTGAAGTGAGGTCTAGACTCAGAAATGGATGCTCAATCGTGTTTGAAGTTAATTAACATCGTAGAAAGTGCTTATAAACTGTTGGACGGTGCGTCACCTCATCAAATCGAGCGATGGAAAAATTTATGTAATCGTAATATCAGACTCTTGAATAAAATCTTGCGAACAGTTACTCTTTCTGTTGGAGAAAGACACAGAATCGTCACAACAGTTTCCATACTTCAATCGTTGAGTGAGAAATTCAAAGACAAACAACGAAGTGGTCAAGGTATCGGAACATCGAGGAGAAGGATAAAAGACAGAGTTCAGTGGAAGGACTTGGAATCTGTATTTAAAGGTCGAATACGTACTGGTGTTATAATAAATCTACGTCACAAAGATCTGAGATCTTTTTTGCAGGATTCGAAAACCTTAGCTGTCATACGATTAAAGAATTCGCCACAGCAAGGAGGTAATCTGAAAGTGAACGGTATACTGGCTTGCAAGTTTTCTATCCTGAAAAACTCTGAAACCGTCGAAGAGATGAAATTTTTCAACACAAAAAATGAAGTTATCCTTCGGACAACGAATATTAAGAGATGGTTCGATGAGAATTTGATCGATCGTCTCCTGGTAAGAGTCGAGAATTTTCAAGAGCAGGGGTGCGATTCTGTAACTTTTGCGCTAACTTATCGCATGTGCTAACTTTTTTCCTGATTGTACGCCAATGTGCTTCCCCGCTAGCACCCGTTCACCCCTGGTATTGCCTATATGCTCGGTTTTCGGGTGTCAACAAGCTGAGGTCGCCATGCAACTGCGCGAGAATCAACAATTGAACCCAAGGAAAACCCGGCTCTATGATGAAGCTCTCGCGATCGAGTGCTATTTTAACGAATTTTTATCACCTGCCGTAACGACACTGTCACAGGCCTCGCTAACTGTACCGATCGCGTGTTATCTAAACGAATTTTCAGCGCCTGCCGTTAACGAGACTCTATAATATATTCCTTATTTTTTATCGAATATGTATACTATGAAAATGTTATAATTTATTATTAAATCAATGTTTCAACTACCTTTCCGATAACTTTCGACCCGGCAATGTAGATGAGAATCGAAATTACAAATAACGAATATCGAGCTTACGTGTATTCTGTAACTCACCACATGGATAACGTACTTTTTAAATTAATGTTCGTGTAAGTTATGAGCATACGTATGGGGCATTCTACGCTCAATCTTCTATGGTGCTAGATATACTACCGCCAAAACAATCTCATGATTTTGATGAAGTGGTTTTTTGAACAATTTTTGCGTTATACATATTTTTTATTCGAATACCCTTTCGGTACGCGCGTCGTGCAACTAGACACGTATTGTCATTCTTTATGCTGAGTGTTTTGCTCTTTGAATAATTTGGTGCACCGCTTTTGAAGATATATATTGCTGACAAGTAATGACCAAACCTTTTGGGGTAAGTGTCGATTTTTTATTACCTACAAATGATTTAATGGGCATTTAGCAAATAAACGTAGATTCTACGTAGAGGGGAAACCGGCCTAAAACGAGACCCCGGTGTGAAATAAGAAATCGACTAAATAAATGCCTTTAGATGTTGAAAAACTGCTTCTATATTCAAAAAAATAGTGTCTCATTCGGCCCCGTAGCTGCAGTTCTTACGTGTCTCTTTTTGCCTCGATCTCCCCGACATTCAACATGTATAATCCTACTCAAATAATAACGGACTAAAACATAATCGGTATAAGGCTCAATCCATGTCAACTCGACCAGCGATTGACCCTGCTCGCATTTTTCTTTTAGTTCAACGTTAACTCACGTAAAATAGTTGCAATTGAAAAACTCCGAGTTTTCCTTTTTTTTTGATAATTTTACAGCAAATACCCACTCCAAAAGTTATGATGGTCCATAACTTAAAAAATTTCTGCCCCTTTGTAAAATCTTAAAAAATTCTAAGAGATTCTGTGTGAAATTTTGAATTTTTTTATGCAAGTCCCATGATGGGAGGATTTCGCCTTCTAGGCTTCTCGTACACTAGAAATTTCTGTGATTCAATCAAACTGTGTGGACATCTTCGATTTGCTTTTCGATCATCGTTTATCGTTAAAAGATTATGTTCTATTCGGTGAACAAAAAATGTTCCAAAATGAAATTTTCACTGATTCAAGAAAAGTGACACATCTGTAAAGATTATAACTTGATGTATCGTGGATTTCATTTTGTACTTTAAATAAAAACGGGTAGAAGTAAGAAATGAATTCCAAATATTAATAAATAGGGCCTTTTTTTTTACTATTTGGAGCCGATTTGACGGGCTTAAACAGGAAAACTGTCGAATACCCGATATAGGGACAAATTTAATATACGTACTTATAACGATAAAAAAAGTTCAATATTCAAATAAAAATATAACAGTAAGTGAGGGTGAAATGCAAGAATTATAAAAAATTCTGTGTGAAATTTATAATTTTTTAACTTTTTAATTTTTAATTATGTATAATTCTGTATAATTCTAATTTTGTGTTTTACCAATCTATAAGGAATGTGAAAATGATAGTTTAATAAATATATTATGTATTTGATATTCCATACCAACTCGACCAATGATTTTTCATCACCATTTTTTATTTGATTCGTAATTTTTTATACAGTTACCCCAACTCTAATACCCACTCATGAATTTTTAAAAAAAATTTCGCGAACCGTTATCTCTTCAAGAATTTCAGAAACTTCGAACAACGGTGCACCAAATTATCCAAAGAGCAAAACACTCAGCATAAAGAATGACAATACGTGTCTAGTTGCGCGACGCGCGTACCGAAAGGGTATTCGAATAAAAAATATGTATAACGCAAAAATTGTTCAAAAAACCACTTCATCAAAATCATGAGATTGTTTTGGCGGTAGTATATCTACCACCATCGAAGATTGAGCGTAGAATGCCCCATACGTATGCTCATAACTTACACGAACATTAATTTAAAAAGTACGTTATCCATGTGGGGAGTTACAGAATACACGTAAGCTCGATATTCGTTATTTGTAATTTCGATTCTCATCTACATTGCCGGGTCGAAAGTTATCGAAAGAGTAGTTGAAACATTGATTTAATAATAAATTATAACATTTTCATAGTATACATATTCGATGAAAAATAAGGAATATATTATAGAGTCTCGTTAACGGCAGGCGCTGAAAATTCGTTTAGATAACACGCGATCGGTACAGTTAGCGAGGCCTGTGACAGTGTCGTTACGGCAGGTGATAAAAATTCGTTAAGATAGCACTCGATCGCGAGAGCTTCATCATAGAGCCGGGTTTTCCTTGGGTTCAATTGTTGATTCTCGCGCAGTTGCATGGCGACCTCAGCTTGTTGACACCCGAAAATCGAGCATATAGGCGCTACCGGGGGTAAACGGGTGCTAGCGGGGAAGCACATTGGCGTACAATCGGAAAAAAAGTTAGCACATGCGATAAGTTAGCGTAAAAGTTACAGAATCGCACCCCAGGACTCGGGTTGGACATTAATCGAAATTGTTAATCTAATGATTAATATTAATCTCTACGAGCCGCTACATGGAGGTTTATCTACCTACGTACATCTACCTCTGGATTGTGACGTGCACAGCCGACGGTTGGGGTTAGGGCTTCAAGACTCCGGGCCGGCCACGTCTCCAAAACCGACACTACCAACGTGATTATTTTATACGTGACTCTAATATTTTGGATCAATTAAAAATACTAAAATTCGTACAAGGTTGACCAAGTGTTGGGCGCCAGGTACCTTATGATACCGCGGTACGGAACAAAACTCACACGGAGGTGGATTGATAAAAAGTTAATTGAATAAATGAATGATTGAATTAATAAAAAGAATAGAGCGAACAAAACGATATTGCACGGTAAGCTCAGCGTGAGGGGAACATGGGGGCGAAATAATATAGGATGAGTTAGAAACTTGTTATATGGTTTATGGATTTATTAATCGCAAAGAAACCAGGTTGGAGGGACTCAGGTTGAACACAATTATTACAAACAAATAAATGATCACAAAACAAATTAAACAATCAAAGCCGATCTCTCGGATCGGAACTAACCCAAATAAAACTATTTAAATTGAAATAATCAGGACCAGCTGATTGACTAGGTCACAGATGAGAAAGTAGGGCAGACGATAATATAGCACATACGGTAATATAGAACAAGGGGTAGGTACGGTAGAATAAAGAAATTATAAACGAGGAAGAGCACAATTATCTTATGGTACGGTAGAACTAGACTATGGGGTGATGATATCTAATAGTAGGCAGGTCGGTAACATAGAGGGGAATCGAAGATAAAGAATCAATAATATGGGGACCTCTACTTATTAGTTAGGTGGGTCGATATTACCGGACCTTTCGTTTGAAATTTACAAGGCGTCGAAGCCGAACATGAACGAGCTCACTCGAAGATGGCCGAAGGCAATTTACACGAGGCGTACCATACTACGACGCAATAACACGTTAACAAAGGGGATGTTAAAATCTATTATCACAAATAATTCGGAATAATACTAAATATACCAGCTCAAGGTTTTAACAAGGATTAGATTATTTGTACTCAACAATACTACGAGATCAGGATTTTTATCCTGATATATGATAGATATTACGTCTAGATCGATTCTTCAAGGAAAAAGCGTGGCTCGACAAGCCGTCAAGATTAATTATCGTTTTCACACGAAACTAATGTTTCCACGCGGGGAATTCTTCCTCTTGGATGCGATTTATTTGCAAGTATAGGGAATTTAGATCAACGATAAATACAAGTTACAGGGGAATCAATACGGAAATACTCAACAAGAATAGCGGTACGACGGTACGATAAAAGGGGATAATTTCGTGAAAAATCGATTACTAGCACACAATCATATATCAAGGGAACACAATTATCAATAATACAATCAATATCGATAGATAAACCAAGTTAAAGTACGACAATTCGATGATATCTTAACGGCGTCACCCTCAATGAGGTCTGACTCAACTACGCAATAAGAGATCTAGCCTCTCTGAATCAATATAATATCAATCGAAGGGTCGTCTATAGTTGGAATCTTACCTTAATCAAGCACACACTCACTAACTGAGTTTAGCTAAATTACTTTTGTTTTATGTTGACTTTTTAGTTCTGAAAAGAACTGTTTTTATAGAAATGGTTATAAAGATTTATAATCAAAAGGCACGACTATCGAGAACTGATTTCAAGCAAGAAGTGAAGCTTCTGGGTCTGTCGCAATGCAGCTGCAAATTTAGGGGTGAAAGGGGTATTACGCCTAAAATTAGGAGGCGTATCTTCTTTCTGCCGGGTTTTGTCGCGGGCCTGACAGGGCCTTTTGGCACTTCGAGCTTTCGCCAGGGGGTTGTTAGATGGCTCGTCATGTTCTCAATACCCTGGAAGGCGGAGTATCTGCAATTGGGCCGGTGGACCAAGCCGGCACGAGACAAGCAGAAGGGGGGGGGGGGGGGGGGGGGGGAGGCTACCCCGCGTATACGATTCAATATGCAGCGCTCTTCCAGGCGTATTTCTGGATATGATGACTCTGTTGTCCCCTAGTTAATCACTCGAAGGCTTCCAGGTGACCTGCCAGGTCGGATGAGATTGAGGGATGATCTCCCTCGTTGTTTTCAATCCGGGACGGCACGGGAATATAAGATAGAGGGACGGAAAAAATATTAATACAACTAATAATTACATTAAGGACCTTGTACACTTGAGCTGGGACTTCTTGCTTTTTATCGGTGGCTTTTAATCACGGCGGTCACTTCGGTCTGGGGAAGAGGTGATGGTTCATTTACGAGGCATTCTAATTTGCCTCGTTACAACACCCCCCCCCCCCCCCCCCCCCCCCAGACGAAGCGTGCGGTCTCCTAGCGAGACCTGCAAAGCTTTCAAACCATCAACTCCCCTTGACTGATTTCTCCTTGGAGAAAGGTACTTTGACTCTAATGTCTTGACACCACCGAATTCTCATGCGTCAGCTCAAGTGTAAAAAAAGGTATCTCAAGATAACACCAAAGATAACTACTTTTCAACAACAATAAAATAAAACACTAATATCACGGGATTAAATTTCTAACGGCACGGGACTTTCTTTTATGAGACTGGTATATTTTATTCTCTATTTAATTTAGTGACGGTGGGGAGCTTCTGACTCCCTTTTTTGGCCTTAGGCTCTGATTTGAACATTTGGCAATATTGCATATCTTACTCTACTCTCTTGGTAGACTATAGTTGGGGAGACTAAATTAAAATCAGGTCACTATCTTCTAAAACTAATTAATAGGAACCAAATAGTACGGTAATACAACGAGAAGGGGTCTTAAACGGTACGGTACGGTAACAAGCTAACAGAATTATTAGATACGATATTCGGACAGTTATTTAACATTACGGTAGGACTACAACGATAAGACACATAAGACAGGTTTCACTAACTAAAAGAGTCGGTACGGCAAGGGGGAGTTCCTGGGTTCTGGAGAGTTAGGAGGGGGAGGGGGAGGTTGGCACTGGTGGTTCAGCCAAATATTGTATTTTAAGAACTTCCTTTGACGAATGAAGTTATTGGCTTTTTCACGACAGTTATGACAACAGTAGTTACCGCGGATATAACGGTAGCCACAGGCATGACAGTACACATTGGATTGTTGGTAACGACAATCCGAATCTTGATGTCCAAACTCTAAACAGTTCCAACATTGCCCCTTTACGGGGTAGATGGGTTCGCTTCCCCTGATTCCCTGGGAAGGGTGGTGAAGAAAATTTGCTGAGGTAGTAGAGATCCAATACTTTGCGGTAGGAGGATACGTGTCAAGAACGGGGATAAGAGGGCCATGGTGAGGGTCATCGGGATTTAACCAGATTTGAGTTAACTTAGGTTTTCTGGTTCGGGTATGACAGCCCACTTCCCTTGGGGTATGGTCTCTGACGATATAGAGCATGTGGGTTATTATCAACCCCGGAGTGACTTCACTAATGGACTCCATTTTGATATTGGAGACTTAAGTCGACTATGAGGTGAAGCCGTCGTAGTTCTCTATATCGTTGGTGAAAGACTCCGCCTCGGGATCGTGGACTTGGGTTACTTTGAGTTCTGGATCCAACAGCTGGGAACAACCATTTCCGAGGAACGGACATTAATACAAGGGAGTTAGTGGGGGTGTGGACGGATAATTAAAACAAAAAGATTATACTTTCAATACAATAACACAAAAAAAAAAAAAATTTTTATTCATAACCAAAAAAAAATCTATCATGATACCTAAGGTAGGGCGAAGTCTTCGTTGAGTTTGTATTGTCCTCCAGTAGATCTCAGGACAGGAAATATAAGGGTACGGTACGGTAGGAAAGGAATGTGACAGACAATTTTAAATAATACAAAAGGAAATGAGACGATACTACAGGAAACGATACGGTATTGGATGTCCGAGGGAGAGAAAAACAAAAAAAAATAAAATCGATTAATCACTGATAAGGCCTGTGACTGTAAGGGATTTGTACGATAGGGGACGGAACGTTAGGTGAGGGAACGGTAGGGGACGGAACGGTAGGTGACGGAACGGTAGGTGACGGAACGGTAGGTGACGGAACGGTAGGTGACGGAACGGTAGGTAACGGAACGGTAGGGGCGGTAAGGAAGACAGAAAGAAAAGGAAGAGAAGGATAGGGAACGGAAGCTAATGTCGCTTGGCCAAAATTGCTCCGATTTCGGCCAAGAGACGTAGAGCTTCCGGAGAAACGTGCGGCAGGAGGGGAGCGGGAACGGGAACAGGAACGAAAACGGGAGCGGGAACGGGAACGGGATCGGAATGAGCCCTTCGCTCGCCGTCCAGCCACGCTGGGCTACAAGTACGGCAGGTACGCAGGGTAGTCCCGCTCCTGCCGCACCCATAACAAAACTTGCCCTTGCGCGGCTGGCGACAAGCGGTATATCGGTGACCCTCTGCCCGGCAGTTCCAACACTGATCGGGCAGCGGCATCACCGACTCAGGACCTGGGAGTTCGGTTATGGGGAGGACAGTGGGAGAGGAAGGTAGGGAAGGTGCCGGAGTACCGGTTTCGCTCCGGGCTCCGACGGTCTTCCACAAGGGAACTGGGGTTTTGAAGGGACGGCGGAGTTTCGGGATTTCGGGAATACGGAAAGAGTTATCTGCAAGCAGGCAGGATTGGGAAGACGGAAGGAGGTTGGTGGTGGCGGAAGACGGGGGTCGGGATTTTTGGGATTGGGAATCGGAAGGGGGAGTAGGGGATTTAAGGGGGTGGTACCAGACACGCACCTTATGGTGTGCGTACTCCGGGCAACGGCTTAGGTTTATTGGGCCGGCAGGGGATGGCTCTATGGGAGGGGGTACGGGGGACGCCAACCTTGGTGGATTTGGCCAAGGTTGTTGACGCCGGATGGCACCAAGGGGCCTAACTGGGGAAGGAGTCGGTAAGGGGGGGTCGGCAGTGGGAATCGGTAGGGGATCTTCGGAAATGGGAAAGGGAAAGGGATTTTGGAGATGAGGAACGGGAGTAGGGTTACGGGATGAGGTGGCGAGGGGTTCTCCAAGTCCCTCTTCGGATTCGGAGACCATATCGGGGAGGTGGGGGATCGACTGGTCCAGGAGATGCCGCTGGAGGTATATTTCCCGGGCTATTACCCGTCGACGGGGTATTAGAGGGAGCGACATGCGGCCCACTTCGTCTTCTGGTCCCTGGGGGTTGTCTGGATCTGGTTCGACCAGGCGAGGGTGCTCCGGGTTGTACCGTTCGGCCCACTCTCCCCGAGTCCACCGGCTGGATGGGGTACCTTTTCGGTATGGGGGCACCGTCTTTTTCCACATTGCTGTCCAAAGGAATCAAGGGTGCGTTAATGCCAGGTAACCTATTACGGAGGATTTCATCTATTTCCGGGGGGATTTCGTCCACGACTTGGGGGACCACTTCTACTATTGGGGGGACTTCTTCTTCGAGAGCGTTAGGGGGTTCTACGGTAGGAAAGGTACGATAGGGTTTAAGATCTTTTATATGGGATTTTCCAACGGGATTGCCACCACAATCTTCTAGTTCGTAGACTACAGCCGATAATACTTTAGAAATTACGCAGGGACCCTTAAATTTTGGAGCTAACTTGGACAGCAATAACAATCGCTAAAGCATTCGCAGAAAATTTTATTTGCCGCTACGGAGCACCTGAAATTTTATTTGCCGCTACGAAGCACCTGAATCTATCTTAACAGACTAAGGCCCAAATTTCCTCAGTCCTATTATGAAACAATTAGCCAAAGTATTCCGTATTAAACAAATAAAAACCACAGCTTACCATCCCCAATCCAACGGCTCCCTCGAACGTAGCCATGAAGAGTAGATGGGCAAGGGGGGTTCTGGACCAAATCTAGGTCACACTGCTGGTCCAGAACCCCCCTGTGTTCTGATTGCCCGAAGCCCCCTCCCACTTGCTGTAAGGACATCCCCCTAACGGTAATCTATGATTTCGCAATTTTAACGGGATCCGATTAATCGATGCTTTCACAATTCTAACGGGATCCGATTAATCGATGATTTCGCAATTCTAACGGGATCCGATGATTTTTCTGATTGGTCGAAGCCCCCTTCCACTTGCTGTAAGAACATCCCCCTAACGGTAATCTATGATTTCGCAATTCTAACGGGATCCGATGATTTCGCAATTTCAATGGGTTCTTTCGCAATTCTAACGATCCGCAAGTACCCCGCCCGTGCCTGAATTTATGCGATCTGATTTCTAAATTTATGCGACCTGATTTCTGAATTTATGCGAGCTGATTTGTGAAATGATGCTGATCTGATTTCTGAAATGATGCAAGCCCGATCGATCGATGCGAGCCCGATCGATGCTGGCTTCGTGTCTGAATCGACGCGTCGTCGTCGTCAAGACCTACTTTACCCACCCGTGAGCGCGCGCTCTTACCGACCATCGGTCGTCGAGAACATAACCTCCAACGATCCCGATGACGTGTATCTGAAACAATGCTTGTTTTGCAATATCCTGGAATAAAAAAAAAAAAAAAATTTCACAGACTGAAAGTTTTAGAATTAGGAGGGTAAAAAATTATGGGATAAAAATAATTTTTATACCATAAATTTTACACAATTATATTATTGATAAATAAATTCATATAATTCATACATAATTCATATATTTAATTTATATATAATTTCAAAATAAAAAATAACGTGCATAATTTTACACAATTATATTATTGATTAATAAATTCATATATATAAATATATATATATATAAATTTCAAAATAAAAAATAACGTATATGAATTATGAACATTTTCGCTTTCTTTTCTTCTGCTGTGTGGGTACCACATTTGTCGCTGACGCAGCAGCTTCTATAAACAAAAACCAATGATAATAATTAATAAATTGAACAAAAGATACTTTTGAATTTAGTGTATACTAATTAGTTGGAAGCTTTTTACCTTGTGTCTTTTCGACATTCAATGCCATAGCCACCACTTGAGCTAAGACGAGGAAGGATACTTCGGTTTTTTCTTCATTTTGTTGATCTGATTCACCCTCTTGCGAGTTAGGGTTAACTGCTTCCTGCGATTTTTCAACTTTACCATCCTCGTTGTAATGATGTTTTCGGTCGGCGGTAAGATACAATCTAAATGCTGCCTTACACCGATGACACTTCTCCCAGCTTATCCTAACTAACGCCGTGCCGCAGTGTTCGCAAAAGTAAATCGCCGGCATGTGATTGCTGGGCAGCAGGTGGTGGTCTGTTTCAATGCCGCACGGTCCGGGTCGCTTTTTTACGCAACCCTCACAATACAAGCCTGAATTCGGCGCATTTTCTCGGAGGACGAGGGTTGTGTAACACCTTGCGTGGGTACGGAAGGCTCCGAGCATTGCGATCTCTCGCATGACCCAGGTTTCCTCGTGGGGCATCGCCCACCCCTCTACCAGCGTGACTATCTGCTTCACGCAAGGAGTTAGAAAGATGTTTGGAAGTGCTACAATAAAACCAGAAAAATCAACGAATCAAAAACCTGAATAACGCGAAAGAACTACTTTTTCACTAAATCACAAAATTCACAATGATACTCACACATTTTTTCGTTGCGAATTTTTTACTATGATTTAAAAAGTTTGAATAGTAAAAAGAAAAAAAGGATATTTTTTTCTTTCACACTGGTGCACTATACTTTTGTTATTTTAGCTAGTCGATAATTTTTTATGTACTGAGTAAGTAAGTCACGATGCTTCGCTCTCAAACTCTAAGCTGCGAATGAGCTCGGTACGTACCCTTCATTAGTATGCGACTTATAAAAACTAATGTACAGCGATAAAATTCAATACCTAGAAGTGGTCATTATCTTAACCCATGATGCTGGAACGAAATTGATATCCAAACCTCAGTGTTGTTATAAACATATTAAATAGCAAAAATAGCACCCCAACTAAGCTAGCGCACTACAAAGGCTAACGAGTTGGATAAGCTTCGGAAAGGAATTAAAAATGATTGTGTGTATATACCACATATAGACTGTAAAATTTGCAGTGAATTCTTTTTATTATTCAAATTAGAGGTCATACGAATTACAGAAAGCTTTAAATTTATTGAATCATTTGACATCGTGAGCAGTCACTGATCATAGGAGTAGACTCATCGAATTCCCCGCTCTGCGATCCATAATGTATTCGACATCTCCGACAGCCTGCGATGTCTGCATCCTTCTTCATAGCCTCCGATAGTTTGTCCCACACCTCATCGATGATACTCCAGCCGTAAATAAGAATGAAATCTTTGGTCAAATAGGCGATGTCTTCAGCCTTCATTCGTTTCAAACCCCCTACTTCAAAGGACATGATCAATGATTTATAAAGTAATGGTGTGCACTCCTTCAAATACCAAGTTTTCAATCGCTGAACGTTTTCGAAGACGCAATGACATCTGGGAAGGTTTCCGTGCCAGTCCTCGTGCCAATGAGTCACTTCGTAGTCTCGCATCCGTCGAAGACTTGGATAGTCCAATTCTTCTAAATCGATGACAGGCTTAGACTCGTCGTTGACAATTTTTTTAATCCACTCTTTCTTTTCCTTTCCCTTGACGTAGATATAACTTGCATTCTCGACAACTCTTCGTACAACTTCTTGCACCTTGTCATAAGACATATTGCCGGCATCCCATGGTATACCATGATGGTTCCGCATCAACCAAGCATTGACAGCTCTACATTGAACAGATAAGATTTTCCAAGCACACGGCGGTTTGACAAGAATGCGCGTCAGGCCTTGCTCGCCTGTCTCATACGCTTGAATGGTAATTGCAGCGAGTTCTTTCAGTACAAATTCGTTGATAGGATGTTGGAAACCTTGTACATCCAATATCATCTCCATTGTAACAACTTATTTTTTCTAGAATGGTACGATGTGGATTCCAGAAAAATCGAGCGTAAACTAATTTCAAAAAGTTTTCAACCTCACTTTCATATCGTATATCCCCTCTTAACAGTTACCGTACAAATAGCTGAAACTGTGAAAAGGATATTGTACAATAAACTAAACATCTTTTTTATTATATTTTTTAATCGTAGTAGAGTAGAGTACAGTTTTTCATAAAATAAGGTAAAGTACAGTTATTTGTGAATTATAGATTATAGAATCATAAAAACGTAGGATGACCTAGTTTTCCCTAAGTTAATTTCTTCACACCACCGCTGATTGGGTTGTACTCAATGATACGATCGTGTAAAATCATACAATAGACTGAAGTTTGCGGCGGAAAGGGATACGTTGACTCGAATTCAAGGCGGATGTCCACGGGTCCGGATTTCAGGGAATCGTTTTGCTTCGAACAATCGATGACGATGAGCGGTGCGTATTTCAGAAATTCGTTCCTGCTCAATAACGGTTCGGGATCTTTGACGTAGTACGATGTCTGGAAGTTTGCGTACATATCGTAGAGCAGAGCGTACTGGTTGCGAGCAACATCGAGATTTAAGATTCCGTAAGGATAACTCTGCGAGTTGAGAAAGAGCTTCACATCTCGGATGCTGTAGTGATCGAAATGACTCGCGTTCTTAGCAGCATTATTTGTTCGATCTGTCTGAAAGCCTACTACAACGTATCGAGGTTTTTTCAGCTGAGTGGAGGTTTTCACGACCCAGACATGCTTCGAGGTAGCGGGTAGTAGTGGATACTCGTATAATTCCTACGAGCGGTAGCTGATAGGGATGGGTGCGTCTTTGGCAATATAGTTCAGCAACTGGATTTTTCGTTGATCGGAGACCTTGATGTACGGAATCATCCACTCGAGTTTGAGTAGTGAAATTTTAAACTGTTCCACAGTACCATCGGCGGCTGTCTGTATAATTGCATTCGTGTCGGTGTTTGTTCTTGTAAGAATCAACTCGTGCTTGGCATTGACGATTATTCGGCGATAGTCCTCAGCGAAACCCAGCAACCAACTCAGTGGTATGGAGATATCGAAGTAACCGTTCTCATCAACTATTTCATTGTCGTTGTCGATCCAACCGGCGTTCTCTCGCAGAGACCTTTGGCTAGGACTTTGTGATATGTAATTTTTCATGAGGGTTGTGATACCGACGTTCTTATTTCGATCGATCTCAACAGCATTCAGCTCGTAGCGTATATCCTCAAACAGATGACAGATGGTATTGTTGACTAACTTTGTGGTAGTGACTGGAGTTCGTCCATCAGCCTTGGTCAATCTACCGTATACGTGCAGCGAGCTCCTACTCGGTAACAGGCATAAATCTTGATGTTGAACGGCGATCCGAATTTCGTCGTTGTTTTCGAAGCTCGTTGATGCGAAGGGTTGATGCGCATGAGTCTCATAGTGCGCTACGGACTCGTCAAAGACAGTTGGTCTTTGCATGGTTAGGATCTCCTCCATGGTACAAAGCAGACGATTGCGATACAACAGAATTGTACTCTTACTTTCCGGAAAATCCTCTTCCACAAACTCTGAGTCCCAGACCCTTCAGGAACTTGATGTTTTGACGTCTGAGCTCTCCGGAAGGTGTGCGACGACTGCTCGTCCCCCGACATGCCGGTTCTATTTTATAACTCCGTCCGACTCTAGTTTCAAAAACGATACCCATCACGATTTCACGTGCAGTCTTATCGTTACCACTTCACCTTGGAAATTAACCAATCTTCCGTCTTGATCGACTAGTCTGAGCTGAAGATGATCTATTGCTTGAACGGTGATCGGAAGATAAATGACGTTCGATGGTACTTCGATGATCTTATATCTAGGTGGGACGACGGGGAAAAACTCGTGAATGGTGTGCACTTGTTGTCCGTTGAGGTATGCACCCGTAGTGATGTTGCACTCGACTCGTAGGGAGTTGATCTTGAGAATAGCCACAGGCAAGTCAGATGTATGTGTGACATCTGCGTCAAGGGTGCGTGGAGTGAAACCCAATAGTCTGCGAAAAACAGGATAACATCAGAGCCTTCTTTTGTATGGGGAGACACAACGCGGTCGACTGTTTCTATCTTTGTCAGACTTATGCTCGTATTCCCAAACACCTCGTACGTGACAATGCTAATATGCTGATACTTGTTACGTGAGAAGCATGAGCTCGAGCGGAAACTAATATTGACTCACGCAACAACCAAATATTAATATCCACGAAAGAGTGAATGAGTGATCTGACTTGGGTCAGATCAGGTATGTGGGTACGTTGTTGCTGAACCCTATATGGAGTCGTACCATATGTGTCAAAAAACGATTGAGGCCTGACTTAAAGAGAATACAAAATAAAGGAAATGAAATAATATGGAGATTAATTGACTGGTAGAAATAAGATATATTGTAAAAACGATTATGGAACAGTTACTAAGGTGAACAATAAGGTTTGACAAATGAAATGACTATGATAATATGCAAACTAAATGCCAACATTAGTGTTATGTTATTGGACTAAACCTCGGGGCAAGGATCCCTAATAATCCTACGACTAGGGAAATCCCAAAGTCTCAGAGACTGTCGTAGGGTGATCCGACTCCCGGGTTCATGGAGCTGATTTTAAACCTACCAAACAATAAAATATAAAGTACTATAATCTAGGCTCGGATCCCTAATAATCCTACGACTAGGGAAATCCCAAAGTCTCAGAGACTGTCGTAGGGTGATCCGACTCCCGGGTTCATGGAGCTGATTTTAAACCTACCGAACAATAAAATATAAAGTACTATAATCTAGGCTCGGATGATATGCGCGATAATTACACAGATATCCGTAACTCTCTCTCTCTTTGTTGGTTTTGATAATTCTATAACCAAATATCTGGATCGAACTTCGTGACGAGGATCCCTGATAATCCTACGACTAGGGAAATCCCGAAGTCTCAGAGACTGTCGTAGGGTCATCCGAGTCCCGAGCTCGATAACCCAATTTTTAGAACTATTCGTACAGAAATATTGATATGAACAAGATCAGAGTGAGAAAGGGAAATCCCAAAATACTAGAGTTTCTAGTATTGGCTCACCCCGATGATGCACAAGAATGAATGATTATTGATACAAATCCAGGTGAAATAGTGAAAAATAGCGGCTAGGTAACTATAATTAGGCGAATTGCATCAGGCTGATGACTGATCGTGAAACAACGGGAGACTTAGCTTTCGTTGTCTGACTGTGATGGAATCGGGAGCCGTGGGGCAGTCCAGGGTGCGTCCTTGTCCCTTCTTTGATGATGCTTCACGGAATTTATATGTTTCGAACTGACGTTATATCGCGATTTCGTTATTAATAAAAGGAATGGGGGCAAATACGGGTATTATTATTATAAGAGAAAAATGAACCTTTTGTTTTTAATAGTTCTGATGGAAAGAAAAGAAAAAAAGGAAATGTGTCCCTCGCACTGAATCTAACACTAGGTTTTATGTGTCCTTTGCACTGAACTATGCTAATAATTTGATTAATGAATTATGAGTCTATCAGGTTCGAGATTTGCTCATTGACGAGGAGGACAAGGCTTTCAAGACCGTCACTTGGAGATTTTTTCGGTACGAGACTCTAGCTTGTATATCACTTCCCCGGGTTCACGTCTACGCGCCTCGCGATTTGACAGACGAAAGACGCTGTTTGCTAAAGAGATGCAGCCAGGTAACCGTGCGCGACAATATGTGTATTAATCCGCGCGGTTAATTAACCAATTGGATGCTTAGTTTCTTCGCGGATGAGTTAGACGCGTCGCATCCTAGGGAAGCTCCCTGGTTCGCGACTTGCGGCTCCCTGTTCCGCCACAGTCGGTTGACAATAACTATTATAATTTTATGCATTCGGATTCTTTCAATAATTGACATACATTCCTCCATTCCTTAGTCTAGTTGTTTTCCTGAATTACGGATTATCACCCTTAATGGGCACCCCTATTTGTTCTTGCGTGATTGCATTATGGATCAGAGGAGTTACGGCAAATCATCTATTGGTGCATGGTCAGCGAGACTAGATTTGCTGACCTTTCTAGCGCTCCGAGGTGCTATAGGATACATGACTTCGTGGAGAAGGTGATGATATTCTAAACAAGGGAAATATCATATTATGTCGTAATGATTTAAACCAATGAGTCCCAACGAATGATAACGATCAGGGGAACCTCAAAGTGCTACGCACTATCGTATCCCTCGCTAAGACTAACCGGCTAACAAACTATAAAGGGGAAAAAAAAAAGGCAATGTGTATAGGTACGCATTGGGTCGTAACACCCCTCCCCCCTTGAAGTCATCAACGCCCTCGTTGATATATATATATATATATATAACTGGGTACTGTATACACTTTGAGGACATCGACCTTTTGGGAGCCTAATCACGGCCCTGTGACAACCACCAGGTGTGTCTTAGCATCTGTGTATGTGTGATATGGGCTCTATAGTGAGCAATCAGTATATGAAGTAATTTGAGGCCCCAGTACCGTATTTGCTGGAACAGTCCTCAAATGATAGGTTAGATATGCAATTCTTTAAGGACTGTCCTCAAAGTATACAAACGTCCCCAAAGTATAGATTTCTATAGTCTATTTCTATAATCCTAGTCCCAGAATAATACAATAGATATACTCACACATACACATACATATACATACATACATATCTATACTTATACAAATACATATATATATATATATATATATATATATATATATACGCATACACATACATGCAGGTACATATACTAAAATTACTGCATCCTACATTTTGACTACATTAAGGCTATAACTATAAGCGATTTCTATTTCTAATATCAGGAATCTTGGGACATGACATATTTTACTAGGCTTTAACCCAACCTTTATTTCTAATTTTGGAGCTGATTCCCCTGATATCCCGAAATCCCTAACTATTTTACTAATCTATGCCTTAGCTTAGTTAAATTTGTTTAAATATATAGGTACCAATCCTTACTCTTTCACTGCCTCTCCATTTATGCCAATCGAATGCGATTAGGGAAACCCTCAAAGTACTAGGTACTGTGGCCTTCGGGCCTTCTCTGGTTATACAATTGTGATTGATTATTATTGGAAGGATTGCTACCTAGACAAATAAAATCGGTTGGCTTATCCGCTGGTAGGTTATACTTAAATAGAGGTTTTGTCGATCCTTTCGGTATTTTACGGCACTAGTACCTCCCAAAAAGATGCGAAGCGGTTCTTTTATGGTTCTCGTTCGGATTATTTCGTAAGCTGTTGTTACGGTTCCTCGGTTGATTTGCCTGCATCCCTCCAAGTCCAGACGGGTTAGGACAGGTGCTGCTCTCAACAGGCCACAGGTGTCCTCATCCATGATTTGTTCATTATCTCGGCACTCTAGTGTCCTCAAATTGGTGAGCAGCCGTAAAAATGTTCCTCCCACGGTCGGATGCATGTTGTTCATCATTAGATTTTCACATTTTGTTAATTTTCCGACAGCCTCAAGGCCAAACTGCCCTCTGATGTTCGTATCCATTGAGATGTCCAAGGAGACGATTCCTTTTACCCATTCCGTTATTTGTTCGATCGTGCCTTGGGTTACCCAGCCACAACCTAGTAGTTCTAGTTGCGTCACGGATCGGATCGCAGCTGCGAATTCCGGTCTTACTTCCAGGTCCTGCTCGTTGAGTTGCAGGAAATCTCCTTTAGGCTTCGCCTAATTCTGGGTTTTCGTCTTCGTCTCCGATGCTTTCAGGCCCGCTTCCGTACATTTGAAGTCTGTACAAGGTATTACTCAGGCCCGCGTTCTTAATCATGGCTGTCCGTATTTTATGATCGTCTGTACTAAAACAGTTTGCTATCCTCAGTTCCTTTAAATTATGTTGTGTACCCAGAAAGGTTGCGATAGCACCCATGTCGAGGTTAGGGCACCGGTCCAGGGCTAAACAGAATAATTGTGGGGCGAAATCCAATGTTCGACCCTTTAGATTATCGTTACGTATCTGTAAGTCCTTTAAGTTTGGATTGTTTCGCAGAATTTTTCCGAGATGGGTCTGGAAGGTCCCACACAATCTCCTAGTTTGAAACTGATCAGATTTGATTGATATTCACCAATTTCCCTCAGTGCCGCTGGTCTGATTTGTACCGTTTCAATGTCCAGTATTTGTAGCTTTTTACATCTCTTCGCCGCGATGGTAACTGCCTGCGTAGGTAAGATAGTTGTTCGGTTGATCTCTAGGTAGGTTATATACTCCCCACATCTTTGTATCGCCCAGTAGAATCCTTCCAGCATTATTCGAGTCTCCCAGCCATTATTCCACATCCAGCTGGTGGTGCTTAGGTGTCTTAGTCCCTGGTGTGATAGCAAGCGGGCTTGTCGCCATAGTCGTGACACTCGTTCCAAGGCGGCTCGTTGGTTGTATGGTAGATATTTGATTATCGCTATCACACATTCTAAGGTTAGCTGCACCGGTTCCCTGTGTGCATAACCTGGGGCAGGTTCTGTAGGTGTCGTCTCTACGGATGGTTCTGGTATTGCTGGCAACGTTTTCAGATCATGCCACTTGTCGGCCCTGAGGATCTTGAGTGCCCTGTTATGTACCACTAGCCCTTGGGTTTTTTTCTGTGCTGCCACTGCTGCTTCCGGTGTTGCGAAGGTCAGGAGTGCTGTATTGCCCGTTTTCTTCTGGCAGATGACTGCTCCCTGAATGTCGTATGCTTTGAAGGCTTTTAGGAGGTCCCTTTTTTTGGTCCATCTGGCCAGGCGGGTTACATATAAGCGTCTGCCGCTATCAGCCATGGTTTCTTTTAACAACTACGTAATATATAGAAGGTGATATAATGCCTGAGGTAAGAGGAAAAAAAAAAAAGAAATTATTTGAGAAAGGGTTTGTCGGATGTAATGGTATGATTAGTTAATTTCTGCGTATTGACTTGGTAAAGTACGAGATGTTATTTTGGAGGTGGTGGGAATTTCTGTTAAAGGTACGTCGGTTGGTTGTAGCTGTTCAGGTTCATCTGAAACCTTGAGGGTTCCCTTTCTAGTTCTATTAATTACTGAAATAATGTTCTTCCGATAATAGATTAATGCTATTGTCAGCGTGATTCCAAGTATTAATGAAAACCCCCCTCCCAACATATACGTGTCTTGTTGTTTTCCTCGGCGATGCTCCCCCAATTCCTCTAGTTGTTGTTTGAGCTCGTATAGAGACTTTCCTTCAATGAATCCCCGTTTTACCTTCATTGGAGACTCCTCTATGTATCTCATTAGTTCCTTGTTATTCAAGTGCGGGGATATATAGGTGAGGTTTAGCGACAGGTTGGGTTGGTAAAGATATTGCTGCTTCTGTGAGTAGAATTCCATTCCGGGTAAGGTAACGTGCTTCGTTCGGCCCATGCAGCTCTCTTTTAGATACAGGATCCCCGTTCCTTTGAGTGTAATGACCTCGTCTTTGGAATTATTGCAAATGATTTGCACGGTGTCTACTCCTTGCAATGAGTAAAGCCATGCCCCGATTGAGTTTAATCGAGTCCAGTACGGTTCGTGCCTAACTTTCAGTCTTATATCGCAATTTCTCAGTACATCCACTTCTGGGTGTAATAATAATGATATTTCGCATGTGGTTGATGTCGCTACTTCGAATAATGGTAGTTGAGTTGTGCAAAGGTGGATATTTTTAGTGATTACGCAGTCGCGGATATATTTTTCGTCCGGCAGAAAATAAGATTGGTGATTATCGCTCAATCCAAGGTATGGTGTTGATGGTATGATTTGTGCAGAGATCGTCGTGTTTCCCGCGCGTTGAGGTGCTGGCCATGTATGTACACGATAAAGATGATAACTGACTCTTTCCACTAGTGGTAAGCGGATCAAGGCCGGACTTGGGAATTTGTCGCCCCTAGGCCAAGCTTTCTACGGCCGCCCCTCTAAGGATAACAAAAACTCTTGGTCCAAATTTCGGAGTGAATCATAGAGTTAAAATGCAATTAAGGGGGGGGGGGGGTATACTCGAATTTTACCGACTTCGTCTATTTTCTCGAATATCTCCAAAACGGGGCTATCAATCGACTTGTCCTTTCGGCAGTCAATGTTTGACGAGTAATGAGTTCGAACTGGTATGTTTTATCGGATGAAATCGTTTTTTTTTTTTTTTTTTATCGAGAAGTGTGGGCGTACCATTTATTTCGACTTATATCAAAGCCTACGCATCAAAAATGCAAAATCGGCCTCTGTAGCCCGATTTTTTATGGAATTCCGAACATAACGATCCAAAAACATCTTTGTTTCCGACAACGATGAAGGCGCAAAATGTAGAGTACGATTTTGTGGTAATTTTCGCAATTGTCAAGGGCTGTGAGCGAAAATGGCCGCTCACAGCTGTCGATATGATGCGGTGGTTCCCAGAACGACCGTCAGATGTCGCCGCGCGCGCCATTTTCGAGCTTCTCCTTTATATTTTATGTATTTTTATATAATTGTCTATAATGGATAGCTGTATAATGCGAGGAACGTAAAGTATTAAATTATATATGATATACAGTACAACTATTTACATGTTATTTTATATAAAGAAGCTCGAAAATGGCGCGCGCGGCGACATCTGACGGTCGTTCTGGGAACCACCGCATCATATCGACAGCTGTGAGCGGCCATTTTCGCTCACAGCCCTTGACAATTGCGAAAATTACCACAAAATCGTATTCTACATTTTGCGCCTTCATCGTTGTCGGAAACAAAGATGTTTTTGGATCGTTATGTTCGGAATGCCATAAAAAATCGTGCTACAGAGGCCGATTTTGCATTTTTGATGCGTAGGCTTTGATATAAGTCGAAATAAATGGTACGCCCACACTTTTCGATAAAAAAAAAAAAAAAAAAAAAACGATTTCATCCGATAAAACATACCAGTTCGAACTCATTACTCGTCAAACATTGACTGCCGAAAGGACAAGTCGATTGATAGCCCCGTTTTGGAGATATTCGAGAAAATAGACGAAGTCGGTAAAATTCGAGTATACCCCCCCCTTAAACCAGAATTTATTGTACTGCAAATGATGAGATATTCATCATTGCCTTTATAAGTAGACAAAAATTTCAAGAATTGGGCGATACGAATAGTGAAATGAGCTACACATTCTTTAAAAACTTAGTCTATTACCAAAGTAAGCATATATTTTTTATAAACGAACTCTACGAACTTTGCTACGGGCGAACTCATCTATAATATTATCATAGTTTATTTGACTAACAAGTTCGGCTTCTATAGTTAAGAGAGATAAAGCGTTCAGTCTTTCTCCTCCAACGGTCGATCTTAAATAATTTTTCACACGTCGCAGTACAGAGAAAGAGCGTTCCCCGGAACAATTGGTCGCCGCGATACATAAAAATATCCGCAACGCAATGTGTATGTTGGGGTAGACAGTGTAGAGGTTCTTATCATATAGCATTATACATAGCTCAGAAATGGTGTAGCTCTTGATACCAAGAGAACTGAGGTGCGCACCACGGTGTTGAAATTCAACAACTTTCTACAATAGCTTCTGGTTTCATTGTTGGTAACTTCGTTACGTAACCAAATTTATTGTTTAATGAAATGTACGCAGTGGCTCGCTTCTCAAGTTCAATGTGTAGCCTACCAATGATTACGAGAAATACATTGATTCTCAAGTCTTCTCTACCGGTTAATGAATTTTCTTCATCTCTCGTTTCATCAAATTCGACTCTACGCTTACGTCTACGTGATGTATCATACTTATATACTTTGATCCCACACTTGTTTACAACATTTTTTTCGTATGTGTCAAACATTTCACGCATGGTATTAGTGTATTCTATCAACGATTGATACAACTCCACAACTACGGATAAATTAACATTTACAGACTGCAAAACATTGCTTACGGAATGAAATCTGTTGAGCACATCATTCCACAGAAGCGCTATTATACAACTTTCTGAAGAATTCAGCGAATTATAAAGGCCCGATGCCTCGGAACGTGTCGCAGGTTTTTCGTGGTTATCGTCACTGATTTCCTGTCATGCGTATAGGATTTCACTTCGCGATTGGCACAAGCTTCTGCAGGCATCGTGGCGGGCGGACCACCTAGTTTGAGAGAGACTTTCAACAACGCTAGAGGCGAATTTAGTGTGAGCCAACAGAATTGCCCACCTATGAGTTGATCCCGTAAAGAAATTATAAAGTTGCTGAAGAACAGAAAAAAAATTTGCAGCATCTAGGCAACATTCAGCTGCACAT
The DNA here is from genome assembly GCA_963978835.1 of Tenthredo scrophulariae. Lineage (NCBI taxonomy): Eukaryota > Metazoa > Arthropoda > Insecta > Hymenoptera > Tenthredinidae > Tenthredo > Tenthredo scrophulariae. The sequence goes on from OZ022232.1 coordinate 12,678,547, forward strand.
TTACCAACAAGATTGAGGGAATGAGCGGCTCACGGTACGTAGTCTGCGAGAGGATTAACTTCCTTAATGAGTGCCTGAAGGCCACCGTATATTCCGGACATATTGCTCGCATTGTCGTACGATTGTCCACGACAATTTTTAATGTCAATATTGTGACTTTCAAGAATATTTAGAACGCAACTCGCAATTTCCTTAGCCTCATGACCAGAGTTTGGAATAAAATCTAGAAATCGTTCTTTTACACATCCGTCTTTGTTGACGTAACGAATAATAAACGTCAATTGGTCGATATGAGATATGTCTGGTGTTGAATCAACACTTATTGAAAAATATTTTGCCGCTTTGACTTCTACCAGTTTTTCATTTCGAACTTGGTTCGCTATCAATTGGATAAATTCCTCACAAATTGTCGAGGAAAGGTAAGAGGTCGAGCCGCTGCCCTTATTTCCGTGCAATCGTATGTGCTCTGCTAAGAATGGATCAAACTCAGCAATTAATTCTAAACACATCATATAGTTTCCATTATGATTGCAATGAAAATTCTCAGTCGAACCTCGAAATGGTAATCCACGGATAGCTAGTGACTTTATTACTGCAACAACGCGTTTCAATACATTTCGCCAATAATCAATGGCGTTTTCAGCTGCAATGATCAGAGCTTTATCTATCCTGCCACTGGCATTGCTTTTGCTCAAAAGCTCAGTGGTCGCCGACTTGTGGTCAAAAGAATTTTCATGTTCTTTGAGGCGTTGATGAACATTCTTCCAATCGCAATAGCCTTCAGTTAATAACGATGATTTTCCGAAAAGTTTGCATGGTGCGCAAAATAGAGCTGATTTGCTTTTAGAAAATACTAACCATGGTCGTGGCTGAGTTTCTCCATTTGGAAGGGTGCGAGTAAATACTGTGTGTGATAGGTATCTAGTTCGATTTGCATACGTGCGCTTGGTTTGAGAAAAATCTGAATTAATGTTTTGTTCAATGCCACGTTGGAGAAGAATGTCGCGTGTCATATCGTTAACTACCCATTCGGCGGGATCATCGCTTATTTTTGGATCAATTGGTATATGCTCTTGGATAGTATCTTGTGAGTGATCTGGAGGATTTTCGTTATGTGATTCAGGGAGAGGAAGTTCGGAATGAGGGCTTGCTGTCCTTGCAGAGTCACTACTGGTACTCGGAGAATTGGAAATCCGACGAGTCGGAGTGATTGGGTTTTTGGATGTGGTTGGACAGCACGCTCTCTGATGTACCACTGTAACATTGATAACCCGTAAGCATGATCGTCTTTTGATAACGTGGTGTAATATTCACGTGCAAAATTGAAATAGTACATTACGATACGACGGCGGTAAAACTTTTTCTGACGAGTGTGTTGCAATCACACGAGATCAGGAGAAGTATTTCCGTCGAGTATTGTACATAATTTTACTTCGTGAGGTGTGAAAATGGGGGTTTTATGCACCCATTATCACTATGAGTGAAATAAAAATGGAATCTCTCTTTGAATTGAGAAGAATCAGTTTCGTGATTATGATGGATTATTTTTCATTAATTTGAATATTTTCTATCAAAATGACTGCCAACTGGATCTGAAATATATCCATGCTTGGAAAATCTCGTACTTCGCTTTGAGCCAAAGACTAGTTAAGCCTCTCATTTCAAGAGAAAAATGACGAAATTGAGATGTTTATGCAGTAAAAGGTGGATTCCGTTAGATACTAGATGTCTAGATGAAGAATTATACGATATTTGTAGTTAGGAAGTATAGGAGTAGGATGTAAGATGTAAGGGATTACCGTCTGTAACAGGAATCACAGCATTGGATTGGGCATCGTTAAATTTGGAGGTAACTAGGGGACGGAAATCGTTTTTATCAATGTTTTGAACCGCTGTAGCGTTAGTTCCGACGGTTCCAGAAAAGAAATTACTGAGTTTTGGTATTTTGTTGAGAATTTTCTCATCATTTTTCTGCCGCTCTCTCGCTCTTTTTCTATATTCCGAGCCGCTTAACTTTTTCCGCGAATCACTCATCATGAACTATAACCTAAAAATATTCAATTTTATTCTAAATTTAATCGTATCTTGGTGAATAATGGTAGTGAAAAATCTGCGCGTTCCGGTAATTGGACTACGATTATTATTTATTACACTATATAACCTCACCCATAAAAAAATTGGCTTCTGTATGAATATCAGGGAGATATAGACTATAGTGAATACTGCGCACTGCGAAAAAATTGCATTTAAACCTGCCTGTAAGTCAGCTGTTGACAGAGTGCATCGTCGTAGCTATTCAGTCGGACGGTAAATTAGGACTCTATCGTACCAAAACTCTTATAAAGGCGCTATAACGTTATTAGAATTAGAAATGGAGTGGTCACGCATTCCTCAGATTCGGGCACGTCTACGTTGTTAATTAATATTGTTGTTTGATTTATTTTAATAACTTGAATATGTGATACGCCTCCTAATTTTAGGCGTAATACCCCTTTCACCCCTAAATTTGCAGCTGCATTGCGACAGACCCAGAAGCTTCACTTCTTGCTTGAAATCAGTTCTCGATAGTCGTGCCTTTTGATTATCAATCTTTATAACCATTTCTATAAAAACAGTTCTTTTCAGAACTAAAAAGTCAACATAAAACAAAAGTAATTTAGCTAAACTCAGTTAGTGAGTGTGTGCTTGATTAAGGTAAGATCCCGACTATAGACGACCCTTCGATTGATATTATATTGATTCAGAGAGGCTAGATCTCTTATTGCGTAGTTGAGTCAGACCTCATTGAGGGTGACGCCGTTAAGATATCATCGAATTGTCGTACTTTCACTTGGTTTATCTATCGATATTGATTGTATTATTGATAATTGTGTTCCCTTGATATATGATTGTGTGCTAGTAATCGATTTTTCACGAAATTATCCCCTTTTATCGTACGGTCGTACCGCTATTCTTGTTGAGTATTTCCGTATTGATTCCCCTGTAACTAGTATTTATCGTTGATCTAAATTCCCTATACTTGCTAATAAATCGCATCCAAGAAGGAAGAATTCCCCGCGTGGGAACATTAGTTTCGTGTGAAAACGATAATTAATCTTGACGGCTTGTCGAGCCACGCTTTTTCCTTGAAGAATCGATCTAGACGTAATATCCATCATATATCAGGATAAAAATCCCGATTTCGTAGTATTGTTGAGTACAAATAATCTAATCCTTGTTAAAACCTTGAGCTGGTATATTTAGTATTATTCCGAATTATTTGTGATAATAGATTTTAACATCCCCTTTGTTAACGTATTATTGCGTCATAGTATGGTACGCTCCTTATTCGATTATAAACAGAATAAATGACGTGGTTTATCGGATCCAGCGTTCCCTGCGCACGACTCCCAAGGTAGTTCACTTGGACCGTCTAGCCCCTTATGAGTCTGAAGGAATGGTTAGTTCATAGTTTATTTGAGGGTATCCCCAGAAACTTCGTTCGTTAGGGTAAATTCACGCGCACGGAGCGAAGAAAAGAATACTCCGTAGATTACTTAAAAGTTTTACACGAGGTCCACGATGACTGGCTCATCCGCGGAAAGATTTCAGCTCTTCCAGCACCAGTCTTCGTGATAGATGCCGAGGCATCGATCGATGACGTTTATAAATAATCTGGTGAGGTTATGGTAGCGTGGTGATTTGATAGGACATTAGGTTAGGATGGTTGACGCTCGGTAGTCCACTCTGTTCAGCTTTGTTTGAAAAAAGATAAGAATTTTCTTCTGTTTTCCAAACGACTCGCGTCGAGTCGCCAAAGATTTATCAACTCCCCACTGTTGCTCCTCAGAATTTCTTTCCTTCTCTTGTCAAATGCCGATGACGTTGTAAAGAATTCATACGAAGATTTGAGCGCGTGCCTTTCAGTTATTTTAGAGTTAAGATTAACTGTTTCTTTCTGAGAGTTTTAGGTTTCTCTCAAGTCGCTTAAAAAAGAAGAACTAGGTTAACCCCCATCGTGAAGAATTCGGAGATCATCAAGAAGAGACGTTTCTAGATCCCAGTTTCCAGTTTCCTGATTTCCTGTCTTCGAACCTACCAGACTTTCTTAGACGAATCGAACCGACCCCATCCCTAGGCGGTTTCCAGTTTTCTAGAAGCCCTCTACCATTCATCGGAGGACTTTATCGATCCCTCTCTTCAGCTAGACTTAGCGAAGATTTTGTAAAAACTTTTGTTGAGATTTTCTTATACTCGGCTATCTTCTCGAGGTTTTCTATGGTTTACCTTGAGAGCGAAGGCAAATGTCGGATAGTTAAAAGAGGAGCGATCTTAATTTAGGAGCCATAGCTCAAACATCCTCTATGAGAAGACTTTTAAGAGTTGAGACACCTCTTCTCCTCAGGGGGGAGCAGTGTTACGAAGGGTGGAATCACCTATATTTCTTGGCCACCTGTCTCTATCACACTTAAAAGACATTCAAACATTCCAACAAACACCTAATGCCATTTTGTTAATTAACCGTTGTTTTAAAAACAGTCTCGTTTTAGACTTCAAATTGAACGCTTGTATCCAAATAAAACCAGTTTGCTTGAATCAATTTATTTGTGTCTTTCAAGTCACTTATTTCGCTCGAGAACTCACTACTTTATCTCTTAAATAACTCCTCAAGTTACAATACTTTGATATTATCATGAGGTGTTACTATGATGTCACCTACTTGGGGGCTCTTTGATTTCAACACGTCGCGGTTAATAACAATTCGTTCAATCATTTCCTGTGCTATGCCTTGTCCGATTAAACAGTCGGCTGGAATGCAATGTGCTATATTATCGTCTTGTATGAATAGGTCTTCGGTAGTTTCTATTATAAGTTTATTTGTTAGGGCTGGTAAGAGTTTTAGGAGTTCGCGAAATTGTTTATAGGATGGTTTATGATGAATTGATTTTGTGATTGGAGGTTTATCGTATTGTGGTGGAATAGTAGTTTTGGGTATTGTTTCTTGTTTTCCTCTGACTACATCTGAGTATAGTTTTCTTGAATTAGGTATAAGGGTTTGTAGTTCGATGGAAGTCGAAGGTTTTTCTTTATCAACAGGGTTCCTGGAACTTGGGATTCCGGATCCGCTGGAGGTAGGGAGTTTCTGTTCGTGGTAAGGCACGTGGTCATCGTCCGACGATAAGGAAGTAGGTAGTGGTGAAGGGGGTTTACGCTTTCGTGGTTGTAGTTTGTATTTGTATTCATGCGTTGGAGATTGCGCGCTTTTACGTTCGCTGCGTCCTGTTTTATTTTCGTGTGTGCCACTTGAGTCTGAGTTATATCTGTTTAGTTCTTGGTTGCTTTTCAATGGGGGTCGTGGCGAAGTATTTATGAGTTTACGTGATTTTTTGTTTACGGGTAGATTGTCTAGGGAGATATCGGTATACGTAGCGTTTCGTTTTTGGTCGATTCTTTTAGATAATGGTAAATCATCGATAGAGGTGTCGGTGTGTATCGCGTTTTGGTATTGGTCGATTTTCTTAGATAGTGGTATATCGTCAACAGAAGAGATGGTAGGTGATTCTATTATCATTGGTCTAGTAGTTTTTAAAACGATAATTGGATTTTTAGGCATTGGGAAACTGTCTGTTGAGTCACTTGTGGATATTTTTTTCCATCGAGTCATCTGAGAGACTGCCAATTTCGGTATCAGTTAATGAATTATTTTCCGTATCTTCTTCTAGTGGGTGAATTAGTCTTTTTGTAGGTACTGGATCGTCAGTGGAACTGTCCGTTAATGAATAGTTCGCTAAAGGTATGTTTTGAAAATGTGTTGTATCTTGTTTTATTGGCAAGCAGTCCATAGGAATTTGGTTGGGTTCGTCTTTTTCAAGAGTTGAGTCGACGTTGGCTTTATGTTTTTTTATAGGAGCGGAATTTGGTGAGTCATCTGTACTTTGTCGCGCGCGGGTTGGAAATTGATGAGTTTCTTTTCGTTGTTTTGCGTCAGGTTGTGTTACGTTATCTGAACTAGAATTTCGGTTTCGTTTTCCGTGTATTGGCAATAGTTTATCAGTTTCTACGGGTGGATTACGTGATAATGCGTCCGCGTTGCAATTGATTCGACCTTTCTTGTATACTACCCCAGATAGCCAAATGTCCGTTTAATTGCGTGTTAATGCTGCAAATCAATTGCAATTGATGACAACAAATTTACCGTCGTTAACGTCCGCGTCAAGTGTTGTTCTTGATGGCAACATAGTACGGCAATTGATTGCAGCAAAATGCTAGCAATATGCCGTCAACTATTTCACATATTTCAAGTAAATTCAAGTTAGCATTATTCCGACACGAGTGTGACGGGTGAAACTGACAGCAACATGCTGGCAAGAATAGAGCAATTAATGAGCAAATAAGGGAGCAATCAATGCTGGACGCGTTCTCGACGTCGGTTTGTTTGCGTCACTAAAATTTTTCGCTGTTATTTAAAATTCTGCAATGCATCCAATTAATGCAGTTTCAACTGCATTTGTATGTTTATTGGCTCGCACTGTAAGTTTATATTTGTAGCAGTGGGGTGAACCTTGTCGCGCGAGCTGTACAGTACTACTGCCACGCTGGTGTGATCGCGCGTCACGTGACCTTACTTGAGTCGATCTAGCGGAAGAATGACCGTCACCGATAACTACAATTATATATATATAGACGAGAAAACAATGCGCGTTTTTCCCGGAAATTTTCGGCAGCTATAAACAATAATATGCCGCAATAATTACAGCAAGATGCTCACGATAGCGAACAACTGATGCCTCCCAAATATTGGCAATAGTTTGCAGAATAATGCCGCAATAATTACAGCAAGATGCCTACGATAGCAAGCAACTGATTTCCGTTGAATATTGACAATAGTTGGCAAAATAATGCAGCCTTTGTATTACACACTATTGCTGTAAATTTTTGTAATTATTGAATGCTGGATGAATTGCAGCATTTTTGCGTCACCTAATTACAGACGAACGAGTGCAATTGGTTGATAGCAACGTTTGTCTGGCTGGGTACATACTATTGCTGTATATTCGATTGCAGTCATTCAATGCTGGCTGAATCGCAGCATTTTCACGTAACTAAATTACCGGCAAGCGAGTGCAATTTGTTGATCGTCACGTTTGGCTATCTGGGACGTTATAGTCGTATTCTTCTAATTTAAATCTCCATCTAAGTAATTGCGAGGTAGGATCTCTGACGCTGCTGACCCAAATAAGAGGTTTGTGATCGGTAACGAGTGTGAATTTATGTCCGTATAAATAAGGTCTGAAGTGATGGACTGAGTATACGATGGCTAGTAATTCTTTCTCGATTACAGAGTAATTTAGTTCTGCTTTATTCAATGTTTGTGAGGTATAAGCTATCAAGAATCGCCGCCAAGTACCTGTAGGCCGGCACGCCAGCCCCGAATCATTTACCCGAGCAAGCTCTTGTTCTTGTAAAAAAGCCGTCATATCTTTCGAACCACTGAATATTTTCTGACAAAATTTGTAGCGGCATAAGACCCACTCCACCTGACATTGCCCCAAAAAGTTGAACGAAATTGAGCCGGTGGTTCCTGAGATATCGACTGTCAAAGTTGATCGAAAACACAATCTTCTTCTTCTTCTTCTTCTTCTTCGTCACAGAACGTTCTTCTTGGGACCACGATATCTGTCGAACCGTTGCACTTATGAACTTGCAACTTGGAGGGGAGGTTCTTGCCACCGAAATCTTGCCCCCTATTGTTCTTTAACAACTTTTGATCACGCATGCCGAAGTTATTAACAAAATAATTATTTTATATATGCACATAGATATATCTATGTATACATATATATGTGTCCCGGGACCACGGTATGCACATAGATACATATGTGTCTCGGGACCACGATTCCGATATTATTGTTAATAATAATATATTATTTTATATTATTTTTGCCTTCTGATCGTTAGCCCTCAATATAACCGAGTTTGCTTGCCAACGACACAAATCTACCTACCGACTACTATATTGATAACTCGAAAACTGTTTTCATATGAGTTTAGCCGTGTCTAGTTGTGGAAAGTATCAAAAAATGACTGTACTGATTATGAGTAAGCTTTCTTCATAAGATGATTCTCATGATCATTCTACTACATCTGATTAAGTTCTTTTATATACGGATGCTATTCTATTGATTGCTTAACCAAGTATCGACGATCCAGTTAAATTCGATAATGGGATGATCAGAATTCGCGTTCAGTTTAGAGCTGTGATATCCAGATCCGGTTGTATGCATATATCTGTACGCAGAATTCGGTGTCGTATATCTTGAATGTATCAATATACTACAAGGATGATGTATTCATTGAATTTCATGAATGACACAGTTATGATACTGTAAACGTTATTTTTTTCATACACATATGTATGTATATTTGTTTGAGTTGAGCTTGAAAAATATTATAGAACACATGATGGTCTGTTTTGATATTGGGCCTAGTTATTTTACGTACGAGTTTCATAACCAGACAATCGAAGAACATTTTCCGTATTCTGTGTTTGTACTACATCTTGATATGTGGCGCCATTTGAATAGAATGAGATCACGGGTAGCATAAACTATGATTGGTACAAGCTGTCGCATGATTCTCAGAAGGAGATTTCTTGATCTTATAAAATATCTCGTGCGTTTTGCGCGAACCCGAAAATACATGATTTCATTTTATGACAAATGACTGAGAGTAGATCTCCATATCGCACACCTAGATCTAAACTAGGACAAATCAAAAATCTAATTTTTCAGTATGAGGAAAAAACGTTTTGCTCCAATCATGCCTTTGGATAATTATTTAATTATTTATTTATTATCAACTATGAATATGATTATATAGTTAGTTTTCTTTATTGTTCCCCTCGGGGTTACAATTTCTTCCACTTCTTTCTTTACATTTCTATCACATTTCGCACTTCCAATTATTCTTACAATTTTTTTTTCTTACGTCCATATTCTATCCTATCTTAACATTATGTTCTTACTTACGTCTTACAGTTACCTTATCCCTAACTTAATTCTACATCTCTCGTTTCTTCTCCTTTACTGTCTCTCTTCACCTCGACTTTCTCTCTTTTGCCTATCCCTCCTATTCCTATCCTTATCCTTATCTTAGTTCTACCTTATCTAACCTTATCCTACTTAACCTATAGTTCCCTATCGGGCTTCCGTTTCCCATTCACACTACATCCTTTCTCTCCTTCCTTCATTTCCTCTCGTCCTCCCTGTCTCTCCTTTCCATTCTTCTTTTCTCTAGCTCCCTTAACCATTCTTCCCCTTCTCCATCCCCCCCAAGTACCCTTACTACCGCCTCCTGCCAACTCTCTCCCCCCCCATTGTTCCCCGTGCATCTTTCCCACACATGCTCCCATGACTCCTCTTCACCCTTACACACCCTACACTTCTTCCTCTCTTCTTTTTCCCAGTAGCATGCTTCCCCCATCTCGTTTCCCAGCCTAAACCTGGCTATCCTTCTCCATCTGCTCTCCCCCCACCCCTTCCTCAGGTACTCTGGTATTCCGTCAGTCTTCACCACCCTGTACCATCTGTTGTATTTTGATCCCACCACTCTCTCCCACCGTTCCCTCTCTTGTATCTCTCTGTCCCCCTCCTCTATTTCTCCCCATCCTATTTCCCCTCTCTCCCTCCTTTCTATTACATCCCATCCCTCCATCCCTCTCTCCACGTAGAAGTTCTCCCTTTCCCTCTCCCACCTTGACCCTATCCTCCCGTCCCTTATTCTCTCCCTCACCTCCCCCCACGCCCTTCTGGCTAGCTCGCTGCCACCCCCTTCTTCTAGTTTTCTTTCGAATTTCCACACCCTTTTCCCTGCTCTTATCCTCAACTTGTCTCTCTGCAGCTCCTCCCTTACTGCGTACCCCGGCGTTCGCCAGTCTACTCCTAGTGTCCATCTGAGGAACCTTTCTTGCATCCCCTCCATGCACTCCCACTCCCTTACTCCCCATATCTCCGCTCCGTACTCCATCACCGTCCACACTAGCCTGTCGAACATCCATAGTCTTCTTTCCCAGTCCCTCCCAAACCTTCTCTTTCCTATCCCCCATACCTGTTTCATCACTACCCCTGCCTTTCTCACTCTTTCCCTTACGTGTGCCTCTTGTCCCCCGTTGCTTTTCACCGTGTACCCTAGGTAGCAAAACTCCCCCACCTCCTCTATTCTTTTTCCTTTCCATCTCCAGTTTGTTTTCTTCTTCCTTCCCCCCCCTTTCCTGAATCTCATCACCTTCGTTTTCCCTACGTTTATTACTAGCTTCTTCCTATCCATATACCTTTCCAGCCTTCTAATCATCGCCTCCATGTCCTCCTCTTTTTCCGCTAGCACTACTATGTCGTCCGCGTATGCTAACGTTCTTACCCTGCCTTCTCCCAGCCGCACCCCTCCTACGCTCCCTCCCTTCGCCATCTCCTCTTCTAGATCCGCCAGCAACAGGTTAAATAACCCTGAGCTAAGCGGGCATCCCTGCCTCACCCCTCTCGCCGTCCAGAAGCTTTCACCCACCTCTCCCCCGCTTCTCACCCTACTCTTTGTTTCTCTATAAATCTCTTCCACCCTCGCCCTCAGCCCTTCTCTCACCCCTCTTCTTTCCATCGCTTCCCACAGCACGCTCCTATCCACCGAGTCAAATGCTGCCTTCAGGTCCACAAACAGTGCCACCATCTTCCCCTTTGCCTCCCCCACCTGCCTGTTTATTAAATAGTTCAGGACATAGACGTTGTCCATTGTTCCCATGCCCCTCCTGAACCCTGTTTGGTTGTGTGGGATCATCCTTTTTCTCTCTACCTCCTCCTCTATCCTACTCGCCAGCACCGTTGCGTATATTTTGTACAGGGTCGGCATTAACGTTACCCCCCTGTACTCCTCCACTCTCCTCCCCTGCCCTTTCTTTATTATCGGCGCTATCAAGCCCTCCTTCCACTCCTCCGGCCATCCTTCCCCCCTCCACACCCTGCTGCAGGCCTTCCAAGCCCATTCCCCTATTTCCTCTCCCCCGTACCGCCACACCTCGTTCACTATCCCATCTCCTCCCGGCGCCTTTCCGTCTTTCATCTTCGCGATCGCCATCCTGATTTCCTCTCTCCCTATATCTCCCTCCCCGTCCTCTTCTCTCCTCTCTGCTGCTCCCCCACCTACTACCTTCCCTTCTACCCCGCCCAGCAGTCCCATAAAGTACTCTTTCCACTCGTCTTTTCCTATTCCTTCATTTGCTCTTTTCCATCCCCTTCTCTCCCTGTTTATGATTTCCCATACTTTGCTTTCCGTTCTCTCTTCTTCCACTTCCCTTATAAATTTCTCATTTTGTTCTTTTTTCTTTTCCTCGCATATCTTGTTATACCGCCTCCTACTTTCTCTGTATTCCCTTACCTCCCCTTCCCCTCTACGCCACCTTCTCAGGCTTCTTCTTGCCTCCCTTTTCCTTTCCTTGCATTCCTCGTCCCACCATCCCTTCTTTTTAATTTCCTCCCCTCCCCCGGCTTCTATCGCTCTCCTAAATTCCCTCATCCTCTCCTCTATTTCCTTCCCTACCTCGATATTCCCCCCTCCTTCCCATCTCACCTCTCTCGCAAATCTCTGTCTCCCCTGCTCCGACCAGTTTCCTCTTTCTACCCTTTTTTGCCGTCCCTTCTGCTTTTCCCGTTCTACTTCCCCTTTTATCCACACTACGACTGGGTAGTGGTCCGAGTCCACCCTCTCCCCTATCTCTAGTTTCTCTACCTTTTCCTTCACCTCTCTACCCCCTATCGCATAATCTATCACCGTTTCCCCCACCGCCCCCACATATGTGAATTCCCCTTCCTCGTCACCCTCTGTGTCCCCATTCATTATTGACCATCCCATTTCCCCCACAAATTTCACTAGTTCTCTCCCCTCTGCTGTTACCTTCCCATTCTTTGACTTTCTTCCCTTTTCCTCATCTTCTCCCCCCCCCCAATAGCTTCCCCCCTCTCTCCCAGTTCTAGCGTTGAAGTCTCCCCCTACCAGCACTCTTACTTCGCTCCCCCCTTTCTCGGCCCTGTCCCTTATCTCCTCTATTTTTTCCTGTATGTCCCCGTTGACGTATATCCCCAGAATCATCCATCTTTCACCCCCTACTCTTACCCACCTTTCTCTCACCCCCTCTCTTTCCTCTCTTCCTCCTGCCCCCTCCCTATCCTCGTCCTTTTTCTATCTCTCTTCTTAGCTCCCCATTCATCCTCTCCATTTCCTCCCTTATTCCCTTCCCCTGCCCTTTTACCTCTTCCAGTCCTACTTTGACCTCCCCTCTAATTTGCATTAGTAGCTGTATGATCCCCCCTTCTCTCTCCATCGCCTTCCCTTTCTCTGCCTCATCCTCTCTTCCCTCCTCTTCCTTTTCTTTCTCTTTATCTTTTTCTTTTACCTTGTCTTTTGCCGGCGATCTGCCTATTTTTCTGCTCTTTGCAAAAGCCTCACCTTCGTCACCTCCCCACTCCCATTCTTCGGTTCCCCCTTCCCCCGCTCTCTTTCTCTTGAATAGGTCGTCTAATGACCCATACCCCGCTCCCCCCATTGCCGCTAGCCGTGCCGCATTCGTCGGCCTCCCTGGCTTCCCTCCAGCTGCCTCGCCCACCACCTCCGTACCGCTCATCTCTTTCTGCCTAACTGTCGTCGCTCTCCTGTCTACCTATTCCTATTTCTGCCTTACCGACTTTTCTTTTCCGTCCGCCTCTACCTACCAGATGTCGCTTCCACCCCCCTCTCTCTCTTTCCTCCGCGCGTACTTTTCCCGCCTCTTTCTGTCTCCCCTGCCACACCTAACCTCTCTACTTTTTCCTTCCCTTTCTCACTTTTTCCCTGCCCTTTTCTCTCTCTCTTCTCCGCTCCCTGCGTTTTTTGAGCCCTTTGCCCTCCCCCTACTCACCGGCTTCCCTAGCGCTTCTCCTATTCTCACAATTTCTCTCAAATGCTCAGACACTCCTCTCGCACACCTGTCACTTTCACTCCGGAAACGGAAGTCCTCGAATATGATTATATAATATCATCAATAATATTTATTACTAATTATTATTATCGATATTATAATAATTATATTATTATATAATTATTATATATGTATGAATTCAGCAAAACCAACTTAGCGCAATCTGTCATCATGATGATGAACATCAAGCTGAATCTGTTCTTGTGGTTAGTGACGTATGGTATCGGGGTATACGAAAATAATAATCATTCAAAAATCAGGTTTTTGGATTTGTCCTAGTCAGTTTAGATCTAGGTGTGCGATATGTATAATACATTAAAGTCATTTTAGCGCTGACCCGTTTGTAGTATATACAAAAAGTAATGAAATACCCGGAAAAAACATTGTAAATGTCGGAAGTTACCGCCAAGTACAAAAATGGTTTCACCAGCCAAAAACTCAGAAGCATCATACTCTTTACCAGCGACAGATTACAAACGTCATTTCTTTACACAAAATAATACAAAAACCTTGTACGTGAAATCAGGCAACAAAGCCAAGCACTCTCGCAGTTATTTTCATTTTTCAAATTATGTTTCCCGAATGCTAGTATGATGGAAATCAACGGAAAACCAATAGAAAATCATTGTTCACCTTTGACGAAGTAGCATATTGGCGATGGAAAATATTGCTTAAGGAAGTCATCTCGTATGATGATATAAACTTGGCGGGCATAGATTGTTCTGAAAATTATGAATTACGGAAATGTGAAGTACGATCAACAATGAGAGTGTCCTCAAATGTAGAATATACATACAGTATATTCGTCACTGTCTCACGAAAAAACTGATGCGTATCGATGTATATTCACTGTGAGTAGAACAGAAAAGACGTTCAATAAGCATTACCTTAGTGTACCGATAATGGGTACGTTCGATAATGGGGATGTTTTACGGCTGTGGCATGTTTGTATCATGGCGTTATAACCATAGGCAAACGTTAGTAAATGATAGATGCACAATGAAATCGAGCCCTGTTCAAGACTTGAATTCAAATTTAAATTTCCAAAACTAACGTTTATGGACTTATTAGTTCTCGCTATGAACACTTCATAGGTATGTTTAACTCAACATTAATTTCAACGAATTATTCATCCGTTTCTAACATTCATTTCTGCACTACCTTTTGTCAAAAACACGGTCTTCATTAAGCTTTTCAAGCACTTGTGCGTTAGGATAGTTTTCTCATCTCTCAATGTGGGGAAAAAAAAAAATAAGATGAAGTACACAGGCACATAGAGGAACTTTATGACGGGTGTGAAAGTGCTGTATGACCCGAAGACGAGGTCCTTTCGCGTCCTTGTCAGACAAATGACTATTATTTACTTAGTTTTATTTTACAATTATGAATATTATCAATGCAAACGATGTTCAAATAGTCTTTCATCATGCTCTCATCAGTTTTGTGGGTGTGATCGTCGCAGAGTGACTAAAATGAATGAATCAAAAAAAGAATGCAATTGATAATTTTCAGAACAATCTATGCCCGCCAAGTTTATATCATCATGCGAGATAACTTCCTTAAGCAATATTTTCCATCGCCAATATGCTACTTCGTCAAAGGTGAACAATGATTTTCTATTGGTTTTCCATTGATTTCCATCATACCAGCATTCGGGAAACATAATTTGAAAAATGAAAATAACTGCGAAAGTGCTTGGCTTTGTTGCCTGAATTCACGTACAAGGTTTTTGTATTATTTTGTGTAAAGGAATGACGTTTGTAATCTGTCGCTGGTGAAGAGTATGATGCTTCTGAATTTTTGGCTGGTGAAACCATTTTTGTACTTGGCGGTAACTTTCGACATTTACAATGTTTTTGCCGGGTATCGGTAAGTCTTCTCCCATTTCGCCTTGGCTGAGTACGGCGCCTATCGCGTATTTAGACACGTCAGTTGTTAAGATGAATGGTAGGTCGAATTTAGGATATTGCAATATAGGAGATGTGCATATTGAGTCTCTTAAAATTTCAAAAGCCATTTGATGTTCGGATGTCCAAATGAATTTAACGTCTTTTTTCAGTAGTGTTGTCAATGGTCTCGATATTTTTGAAAAGTTTTCTATAAAGCGTCTGTAATAACCGATAAGACCGAGAAATTGTTTGATCTGTCTAGCTGTTTTAGGAACTGGGTATGCTGTGACTGCTGTTATTTTCTTCGGGTCTGGTTTTACACCGTTTTCTGTAATGACATGTCCTAAATAAGCAACTTCTTTTCTTAGGAATTCGCATTTGCGGACTTGTAAGCTCAAATTTGCTGATTGTAATCGATTCGCTAATTTTCTGAATTTACTTTGACGTTCTTCTAAAGAGTGTGCATAGATAACGATATCGTCTAAGTATACGAATGCTATATTTTCTTCTAAACCGGATACAACTTGGTCCATTAATCTTTGGAACGTTGCCGGAGCGTTCTTAAGTCCGTATGGCATATTATTGAATTCATAGTGACCATGGGGTGTTGAAAATGCTGTTTTGTGTGCGTCAGTTGGGTCCATAGGGATTTGGTGGAAACCTGAAGCGAGGTCAAAAGTCGAGAAATATTTAGCGTTTCCTAACTGGTCGAGTATATCATTAATGTTTGGTAAGGGGTACGCGTCACCTATAGTTTTTTCATTTAGTTTTCTGAAATCTATAACCATTCTCCATTTTTTCTTACCTTCTGCATCTGATTTTTTGGGCACAACCCAAACGGGGGAATTGTAGGGTGAGGATGATGGTTTCATTACATTTTGGTTTAATAATTCGGAAACTTGTTTCTGTATTTCATCTTTGTGGAGGGTTGGGTATCGATATTGTTTTACGTTGATCGGATTATCATCTGTGGTAAGAATTGAATGTTTTGTTAATGATGTGTTTGATAATGTGTCACCCGGTAGGAAAAATAGGTGATTGAATTCTGTTGTAAGTGTGAGTATGGACTCTTTCTCTTCGTCGTTGAAATGGTCGAGGTGTAGTGAGTTTTTAAGGACCGATAATCTTTCTGAACGATTATTATTGTTATTATCGACGGGCATTTCAGGCATATTGGTTCCAATCGCGTCGTTTATCGTCAGCACGTTTGAATTAGTTTGCATATTTAGAGTTTGATTATTGGATTGAGTATTGTAGATTAGTACTGAGATATTCGAGTTGTTGAAAGTTGAAGTTATAACTTGTAAGATTTTGCCCCATTTCTGTTTGCCTAGTTCAGTAGATTGTTCGGGAATTGAGATTGATTTTGTGTTATTTGATTCTAGGTGGTTTTTTAAAGAGTTGAGTGTTTTAGTAATGATCGCGTCGTCTATATCGCTTGAGTATGTTTCCATGATAATTGAGTGGTATAGTACTTGCGAGCTGTTAGGAATTACATCTTTAATGGTATCTCCGATTATATCATTTTTTGCGAATGTTTATATTCAAAGCTTTTAATGATTCAACTGAAATTCCTCGTAATATTTGAAATTTCTGTGGTATGAAGTGAAGAATTGGGCCTGAAGAATTGTGTATATCACCGTTAATTTTCGAAATTCGTGAAGCGCGAGCTTGGTTTATGGAAATTTTGGGATTGAGTGTACTTGGAGGTTCGTTGACAGGTTCTAGGGTTACCGTCAGCACACTTATCTCAACAGCTGATTCGTTTGAGTTTATCATGAGTATACATGCTTGGCCGCTACTGTTTGGTACTAATGCCTTACCGCAGTGAATATTGGGGCCTAAATTAATTGTATCTACATAGCCTTCTTTGATTTCTGAATTCGAAACTTTAATAGGGATTATTTGGGCAGTGCGACTTGGTATTGTAATGGTGGTCCTGGTCACAAATAACGAAAGCGTATGTTGTACGAAAACAACTCCTGGTGACTCCTGGCGACAATAACTGTAACCCAAAAGCCATATGGTGAAAGAATTTATCACTAGATTCAATCATTTATTTTTATTTTTATTTCACTGGAAATCGACTCGCCACGGGCACTGTTAGTCTTATACTTTTGACCCGGCCCTAACTTGAGCAGCTGTAAGCTCTGTGATTGGTCAACTAAGACCTTCTGTAGCCCGGAAAATATTAGTCGGAGGACTTTTTGGTAAAGGAAAATTAGTCTTAGAATTTCTCAAGGAATCTACCCTCACCAAATGGTGCGCGCAAATTGAATCACCCTGTATTCCGGTAATCGAGGTAGTTCCGCTGTTACCAATGTTGTTCCGGTAAACGAGGTTTTTCCGCTGCCACCAATGGTATGAATGAGGTTGATGAGGTGGTTACGCTGCCACCAATGTTATGGGTTATGGATAGTAGTAGCTATTATTGTTGTGGAGTCGCTGCCACCAGTGTTATGAATTAGTTAGGATTGAGCTGCTACCATGTTACGAATATGGTTGGAGTTGTCGTTGAGTTCGTTCCTCGTTTTACACCTTAAGGTAACCGGCTTTTGGATGATAGTTGACTGATGTGAATTGATTTATATAAATAGAAGAATAATCGTTTATTGGTGAATAATCTTCTACCTATATGAGTTTCACAAGTTCTTAGAGTTTAAGCGAAGAGTGATTTTGAGTTGGTGATTTATGGTTCGGAAGCGAGTCTGAGAGTGACTGCTTTCTTTGACGATTTGGATGCAAGTTTTTGAGTGACTGCTCTGGTCAATGATTGAGAAGCAAGTGATTTAATAGCTACTGTTGAACTGAATGATGAGATCATTCTCTTCCATTCTTCTCCCGGGCATGAGCTTGTTTATGCAGGTGCAGTTAGTGGGCGCATAGGTAGGGATGAAGTTCTCTGAATGTAAGGATGAAACTTCCTCTGATTAGAGGCTGTGAGACTGGATGCATGCAGGATGTTATTTCTTGGGTATTGAGGGTGAGAGAGCATGGAGAGCATAGAGAGCATAGAGGAGTATGGAATAGTATGGAGTACGTAACAACACTATTATTGTAAATTTAAATGTCACGCTTATTTAAATTGCATTTTTTTTTTTATTAGTTACACAAAAATCTTTTAAATTTAATCATTTTCTTTTTCACTCTGGCTGTCTGACTCATCTGTGGAAGTATCATCTTCATCATCATAATCCGATGACTGTTCGTCTCCCTCCGAATCCTCCTGACAGTCTGAAAATAATACAAGGTTTCAGCATGAAAATAATAAATGAGTTGGTATTATATGAAATGTGTATATATGTACCTGAAATATTTTCTGATAGATCTTCCGTTATTTCCTGGATTTCAGGCAACTGCTCTCCATCGAACCATTCAAATGTATATCTCCCGTCTTCTTCTTCCCATCCATAATCGATTGGATTGGTGATTGTTGTTATTTGCTGTGCAGCATGAGACCACATCTGTGCGATGTGCGTCGTTCGAAGAAAATGCTGGTAAATCTCGGTCTTGCATGGTGGTAGCGCTGACCCTTCGAAATTGCTCTTCGTTTTTAGTATGCTCTCGTTATCTGGAATTCTGTAAGTCTTCATGAAAGTTGGCAAACGAGCTAGATTGACATGTTTCAAGGTTTTATATCCATGCATATGGCAAACAAAACCCTCCAAAATAGAAAATTGTTCACTTAAATCATCATCTGACCATTGCGAAATTGCAATGAAAGCATTTATATAATTCGCTGATTTTTTTGAAAGCTCATAAGGCTTCTTCTTTCCCTTTCTATAAAAAGCAGGGTTGAAGTCACAGCCAGTTAACGCATGAAAAGCTGGCAACGCTCTACTGAAATCTTCACCCAGTTTTTGATAAATCTTCGTCACGTCTATGTAGCGATAGCTGTTCGCTCGCCCTGTGAGTATAGATATTTGTAAATTCTGTGTGATTCGATGCATGTTACCAAGCATAATTACAATAATATCGGTGTCAGAGCATCTTATCGTTACATGTGCATCGAAGTGCAGCTGACATATGTGGAAAATGATCTTTGAATCGGCCTCTAAATGCTCAGGGCACGATAAATTATCCTCTTCTGTTCGAAGTACTTTATTTTCAACGACCTGGAACTTGAAGCATTTCTCGTGATTCACGAACAATGTTCGATCACCGAAGTAAGCGCTCATGTGATCCTGATTCCAATGATCACACAGAAATTTCACCAACGCTTCCTTGAAATAAGTATTTTTCAAATCGTTCCTAAAATTGGACGATCTCTTCTGCTGTGCTCCATTGATTGTGAATCGATTTCCCTCTACTCTTCCACGCAATGTGTGTTCATTATCTTTAATTGACGGACAAACATATCGATCGAATGCGATAACGATTGTTTTTGCGTTGTTTGCAGTGAAAGAGTGTAATATTTTTTGTGAAATATTACCGAAAGACAATGGAATTTCCATCATGCAGTGGATCGTATGAAAGCCATCGAAAACAATCACGTCACATCTTTCGGGCTCGTGACTTTCCACTTCTTTCTCTAATATATGCAGTAACACTGATCTGTCAGTCTTGCATATCGTCCCCTCCAAGTGGCAAAATGCCAAAGGAACTGGAGTTAACGGGTACGATAACACTTTCTCTATATTCAATGTTTTTTCCAAAGAAAGTCGTAACAATTCCCCAAACAAATCTCTTTGCAACTTTACTTCGATGATTTTTCCATTGACTTTCATCTTCTTCTTATCCACCGCATCGGCGAACGTGAGAGTCTTATTCTTCTTCAACGCTCTCTCAAAGCGAAGAGAATCTTCTGAACATTCTATAATAAACGTTTCCTGAAGTTTCTTTCGATTCTCCTGCACGTTGAGAAGGAATTTTTCAATATTTTCATCGACGGATCTTCCACTTGAAATATTGTATAAGTTCTTGGCATCAAGGTCGTCCGAAAAAGGGTTCATAATCTGACGAATGTGCCTCATAAGCGAGTCCATCTGCGAAGTAAATTTAGTTATGCTGTTTGTTTCAAGATCAGCAGAGACGTCCTTCTTGTTGCGCAATCCCGCTCTTTCCATGATGCAGTGAATAAGCGCCGAGCGAATACTGTGGCTTTTACACCATCTGTGTCGTGCCGAAATGGAATTTGTGAGATAGCTAATGCCGGTTAATTTATTCGCCGCATCAGCGTTTATAGTTTGTTCCAACGTCAAGTCTACGGGTTGTCTTGAGAAAGATTTTTGCGTCCGTTTCACTCCAAACGATCCTTTCTTTAGCCTCTCTATTAGACCTGGATGAGATACCTCTACTTTTATAAGTTTCTCATGATAGAGTGTGAGATAGCGAGAGTAGTTTTGTTGGTCGAAAATGAAGAAAACGCTAGCAATCTGAGGCAAAATATGCTTGAATAGTTCGAAATCTGGCAATCTAATACTGCGATTCAACATCAGGTAATAATCTATTAAATTGATATAAATCATATAAAACTGAGCAGTCTACCCATGTTCTCCCTGTCAAGTTTTTTCACAGTATTCTTCATATTTAGTACGAATTCTAGAAATACTGTCATTCGTGATCGTTACACTTGGAGATTTCGAATTCGTAAAGTCAGACAAATACTTTTTGATTTCCCCCAGTTTTTCTTCAGAGATATTCAAAGTAGCATAGAATGATTCGAAATGTAATATCTGCAGTGCTGAAGATACGAGGATATGCGAGCGCTTACATCGATTGAAATGTTTACTAGCCAAAAAACTATTTACAGAGCCACTAGCGAGAATTTCACTGTCCACCGTGATAGTAGTTGATCCACAACTATCGATAAATTTTCCTACCGCTTCGAAAAAAGCCATCATAATATGAAAAGAGCCGATATGAATGAATAAATTATCAAAGCGCGGTCTCTCTATGCTTTGAATTTGGAACGCGACTTTTGCAATCGCCAAGTCATAAGTCACTTCCATGTATGATTGATGACATTCATCTGCTGCTCTCATTGCTTGCTTTAACGTCTCTACTGACACGGAAGTATTTGTTGGTGAATTATTGATAGTGGTGGGATACGAAATTTTTTGAGTAGCACCAAGATCTTCGTATATCAAGCTGTTATATCCCACCCAAGCTGGAGTACCCGACAATTTCAAGAAATGACTAATCATCCAAGTAAAGTCTACTTTTTTATATTGCAATAAGATACTTTCTTCTGATAATCGTAAAGGGCTGTAATATTCTTCTAGTTTTTCTGTGGATCTTGGTCTCTTGTTGTATGTTTCCAACTCATGTGTAATAGCATCCATTGATCGATGTCTTTTTTTTTTGGTAATCTGACGATACTGTCGGATTTTACGTTGCAACTGAAGAAGAAATTTCAGTACTCTCTTGGGAATTCTCTTCGACTATGTTTTGAAAAATAATGCCAACGGTATCGTGAAGAGTATCTTTACCACTGGTAGTATCGACGAATCGATCAAAATTGTTGTATGCTAAACCAGTGGATAGTTCTGGCGATCTTTTGATATCTTCAGGATAGACATCAGCATTACAAACGGACGCGAAAGTTACTTCGGTTTCCAACTCCTCAAGAACGGTGTAGCTAACGCAATGCCCGAAACGATTCAATATGTTGATTATTTTTTTACTATTCGTCAAACTTTTCACTGTCATACCGAGAGTGATATGTTTCGACGGCTTGATTTTGCCACTAGTCATTGCAAAAATTAAATCTTCAGATAAGGACTCTGCTATTCTCTTCTTGTAAGAACTTTGTTGGCGACGTTTTGTTGTGGAGATCAAGTTATAGAAGAACTCAGAAATTGTTTCTGGAATTGTACATTCACCTGCTATCAAATTATTTACAGTGAATTTTTCTGGTAACGGTTTCTTTTCGATCTTACTGATCTCAGATTTCATTGCTCTATTTAAAATATCGCGTTTTTCTATATCTTTGAGATTGTTAGTTACTAGATGTCCATCGAATGGCTTGATAACTTTTCGTTTATTGAGGGAAACCATTGCTATTTTACATGGAAAAGACTGAAGTAACCTATCCTCTAGATCGTAAGGTTCACAACTAGTTTCAACGTTAAAATTCCCCGATTCAATAAAATTTCTATACAATTCTTTACAGTATGAAACAAAATAACATTCTCTCATCTGTATTACGTTGTTGCTAATAAAAAAACATACATGTTCATGAGCCAGCTTATGAGCATCTCTTTTTTTATGCCAGTCCTGCGGAGGATTTTGTTTCTTTCCCGTGGATAACAATTCTGATCTGCAATTATATTTACACATAGAATGATGCATGATCTGTTCATTCAAATTCTCTTTCTCTCGTATTCCCTGACGTAAACCATGTACATTGAACTGTTCGGAATACGATTTGAATAGTTCAATCGATGACGATTCGCTAAACTGCAAGGGTTGCTCACGCCCTTTCACTTTTTTTCGTTTTTTTTCGCAAACTATGCATACCTCCTCGATTTGATTCTCAGCATCACAAATTTCCTGTCCCTCTTGCTGTCTTGCTGCCCCTCTTCTCTTTGAATTCCTTTCCCTCCATCTTCTTGCTGCCCCTCCTCTCTCTGAACAGATGTTGCTGGATCCAGTACATCACTGGCATCTTGACTCGTGCTGAAATACATTTCAAGTCAATATATGTACAATTCTTGGTGAAAATAGAAAATTATTGATGAATCAATATCATCAAATTTTCATCGAATAATCAACGAAATCTTCTTACACTTCATAACTAAACGTCAAAACTTCATAGTTAAACGTGAAAACTTCATAACTAATGTCGAGCTAACGGTAAAGTATACACAACAAATTTTAAATGAATAGATAATTAGCTTGGTAAATCTGATGTTTCTGAAGAATCAATTTCCTTAGGTTTTCTATATTTTTTCGACAGAGCAGTGAATTGTCTGTAACATTTCGAATGATACTTGCTCGCAGATGAAATGTTTTCGGGCAATCTCACATCACTCATTGACAAATCATTTTCTTTTCGAATTTTCAACACTGTTTGACACTTGTTCAATGTATCATTGGTGAATGAAATTAACGGTTCACTCTTTTTCGAGCAAATAACACAGAAAGGCTTTGGATGAGACATTTTCAAAACAAGTTCTCCAGTAAACAGCGCAGTTTGTACTGTCTCACTGTGCCTCTCTGGCTTTAGCCGTAAACAGCAGATTCTCCGAAAATAGGAGGGGATGGACCAGGTAGTCAAAATAAACAGAAATATAGCCTGTACTGAAACTGCATAAGCAATGAAAAAAAATGTAATTTAAATAAGCGTGACATTTTAATTTACAATAATAGTGTTGATAACGATTCAATAATTCAATCAAGTGATTTATATTGACTTGAAATTAATAAATTATAGAGAACTTGTTTCACACGTCAAACAAACAATCGTCAGTCGGCACGACGCCGGTGGATTCTTCATCAGTCGAGCTGCATAAGATGCAGCGCGCCAGAGGAACCTGGTCAGCACTCTCGACTTTGAAAAGCCGACTGACAAAGAATCCACCACGATAAACGTGGCTGACGTTCCTTTTCATGCTTGATTAGATATTAATAATCGTTCCACAAAATTTCAAGTGAAGATCGATCACTTGGATTTTCCAATTTTCCCGACGGCTTCAAACCTCTGACTGACGATGTTTCCCCCGTCGGGAAAGTGACTGACGAATATTTTCACGTTTGATCATCAATAATTTACAATCTAACAAATTTTCATCACCAGGTTTATCCCTTTTTTTCATAGTTTTTCCGACGAGTTTCACAGCCTCCCACGCCCACACTCACCGCGGTCGCGCTGACTGACTTTCGATTTCGAACAGAGTATTGGTTAAACTCTTCAATCAATTACATTTGAGTCGGAGATAAATCACTGATAAAAAAGTGACACCACCTCCCGGACTATAAGATGGTGCGGAGGATCTCTTTCGCTTTCGAATAAGAGACGTATCCGAAATCCCACGGTAGTCCGTGATGATTGCGTGTGCGCCCGGCGTTCATCGCCCGATACTTGATAGGTCAATCCGTCCATGCGTACGGTGGCTCGAAAAATAATACCGACGGATATTCTCCGTCTATGGTAATTACAGCGAGTTCCCTAACCACGAAACGATTTTCTGGTTCTCTGGACCCCTGCAGGTCAACGATGTATTCCATAATGTTCAGACTTTGACGCAAAGAGTGTTCACGTAAGACTAACGAAAATCAACGGATTCCTTTCGTTTACGGAATCCTCCGTCATTTGAAAAAAGTTATACTCAAGCGATGATGTTTTTTTCTCATATGATCGGTTGTGAATCGTACGTGAAATGTACAGCCATGTTCATCCATGGTGTCTCCGTGGCTCACTATTTTTCCTAGCCCTTCTCCAAATCAAATTTCCCTTCTACAAATATTTCATTTGCCTATGACCAGTGGCTTACTTCGTGACTTTGCTCCACCTCGCAAATGTCAAATTCCTAATAACTGAAGGTTCCACTGGTCATGGGCAGATAAAATATTTGTACAAGAGAAATTTGATTTGGAAAAAGGATGAGAAAAATATTGAGCCACGGGGACACCATTGGTGAACATTACTGTATAGTGTCTCACCGTTTTGTGTAACCCGAAACCAGCCCGTCTCGCGTTGTTTACAGGCACACGTCGTTAAAAATATAGGTACGCATGCACTTGTCTAAATTGTTACTCAATGTTTGTCTCTGTGGCGTGATGAGATTTGACCATCCTTTTTTAATTAATAAACGTAAATATTCGAAGCATACAAGAGAGCTCCAAGCTCCCATCTGCAGACAATTCCATGTTCCAATTAGGAGGAGATCTCTGATACTGTGAAAGTGTTGGATTGTTAAAATGACTGACCAGTAAGTAGTGTGTGACAAATACATTTTACGATTAGTGAACGTGCATATTCCATGTTTGAACTCATACGTCTGATTAAAATTCTAGAGACTATGAGAGTCTGTCACACCTAGTGTATGTACCCGTTGAATGGCTGGAGGGTGACAGGTTCCTCCTGTTGTGTGGCGTATGGCTTGCCCTACGCCACTATCAACAGAGAGAGAACGTTATTCTCATCGTTGATGGGGTAGCAACCAGAGTTTCCGTAAAAAATGGATTCATATTTTTTCGAAGACTTCAAACTGAAGAATAAAATGCAATTTTGTAAGTATTGATCACTCAGATCATGTGGTTACGTACATATGTTTATTATGTTATTCTGAAACATTTTTTTCATTTCGCAGCAATCATCACCAGATCCATTCTCACGGAGTTACCATAGTTTTGATATTTTGTAATTATATAACTATCTGTAACATCAAGAATTTAGACAATATTATTTAACTTATTATAGAATAAACTTGTTATAAAAAGTGTCACGATTCATTTTATGAATAATAACAACACACCTCTAAGAATTACTATGAAACTTGATTCTTACCATCTACTTCAGGAGTTTGACTTCTTTAGTATACTTATAAAGGTAAGGGACACATTTCTTAAATTTCTTTTTTCAAAGACTGTTTTATATTTAACCAACATGATTCTAAAATCAGAAATATTTTTTTTTCAGTGCACATTTACCAGAAATAAATGCAATTGAATACGCTGTATGCATGATCTGATATAAATCTAACATCAATTTTCTCGTATGAATAGCCTTGCATTGTAAAACGTATTGCAAGTTGTATGATAATCACGCGTCGTCATCTAGCGAAGAGTAAGGCTACTAACCATCATCGCTTCAAAGCATTATATTCTTAATGTTGTTTACTGCTTTATTACGATGCAATATGAGTCCTAACACTCTAGATGATATTAAAAAACATGTATCAAAATTTCATTGAAATAATTATCACCCCAGGTTCCCTAACCTAGTACAGTCTGGTTTTACATCAATTTGCGGACTCCGCTTCTGAGCGGATTGTACTCCACTATATGATCGTGTAGAATTTGACAGTAGGCGGAAGTCTGCGGAGCAAACTGGGCTTCCGACTCGAACTCGATACGGATATCCACACGTCCGGATTTCAGGGCCTCGTTCTGCGTGGAGCAGTCGCTGACGATGAGTGGGGCGCGTTGCAGGAATTGCGTTGTCGTCAGCAACGGTTCTGGTTCTTTGCCGCAATACGAGACCTGGAAGCTTGCGTACATCTCGTAGAGTACAGCGAACTGATTACGACCGATTTCGAGATTCAGATTCGCGTGGGGATAGCTCTGAGAATTGAGAAACAACTTGACGTCTCTGAGGCTGCAGTGGTCGAAGTGGCTGGCGTCTCTGTCCACAGTGTTCTTTCTAGCGGTTTGAAATCCCAGAATGACGTACGGCAGTTTCTCGAGTTGCGTCGACGTCTTGA
Source organism: Tenthredo scrophulariae (assembly GCA_963978835.1). Classification (NCBI taxonomy): domain Eukaryota; kingdom Metazoa; phylum Arthropoda; class Insecta; order Hymenoptera; family Tenthredinidae; genus Tenthredo; species Tenthredo scrophulariae. Next base: position 12,704,784 of record OZ022232.1, read on the forward strand.
CAGCCCAGACGTGTTTTGTGGTCGTCGGTAGCAAGGGGTACTACTCGTACATTTCCCAGGTACGGAAACTCACGGCGATAGGTGGATCTGGCGATGTAATTCAGCAGCTGGATCTTCTGTTTGTCGGAAACTTTGATGTAGGGTATGATCCGATCGATTTTCCTAAGTGAAATTTTAACGTTCTCTGCAACGGTTTGCACTACGGCGTTCGTATCAGTATCAGCTCTCGTGTGGATCAATTCGTGCTTGGCGTTGACGATGATTTCACGGTAATCTTCGGCGAATCCCAGTAGCGAGCTCAGGGGTACGGACACGTCGAAGCATCCGTCCGCATTGGTTAATTTATCGTTGGCCTCGTTCAACCAACCAGCGTTCTCGGAGAGATGTTTTTGACCGGGGCTCAGAGATATGTAGCTCTTCATAAGACTCGTAAGCCCAACGTTCTTGTTCCAATCGATCTCAACGTTCAGTTCGTAACGCAGTTCCTCGAACAGATGACAGACAGCCATGTTGACCATGGCTGTATGCGGGGTTACGATAGCTCCATCGACCTTGGTTAATCTGCCGTAAATGTGCAGCGAGCTTTTACTTGGCAGCAGACACAAGTCTTGGTGTTGGACGGTGATCCGAATTCCGTCGCTGTTGTTGAAGGTCGACGACGCGTAAGGTTGGTGCGTATGAATCTCTTACTGTTCGACGGATTCGTCGAAGACGACAGCCTTCTGTATCGTCAAGATTTCTTTCACGGTAACACGCACAAGAGACAGCAGAGACGGAATTTCACTTTTCCGAATTTCCACGAGGTCTGAGACCTAGACTCCTCAGAAACTGAGCGTTCTGACGTGTAAGCTTCTTGCGAGGTGCACGATGACTGACGGATCTGAGGCATATCGGTTCGCTCTTATAGCTTTTGCCAACGGCTTTCGTCTCGTAGACAATTCTCATTATCACATTGTCTCCACGTGCAATATTATCGTTATGATTTCACCACGGTAATTCACCGATTCTCCGTCTTAGTGGACTATTTTCAACCGGAGATGATGTATCGCGCGGACGGCGATCGGGAGATTACTGAGGTGCGACGGCATTTCGATGATCTTATATCCCGGTGGAACGACCGGGGGAAATTTGTGAACGGTGTGTACTCGTCGTTCCTTGATGTAGGCGCCTGTCGTGATGTTGCACCCGACTTGCAGGCCGTTGATTTTCAAAACAGTCACCGGTGAATCGGATTTGTCAGTGATATTGGGTTCCAAGATGCGCGGTGTGAATCCCAGCAGTCGACCGATCGAGTCTTCGGGTATGAAATTTATGCGCCCGCTGCATTTGATTTCACTGCGCAACTCTTTGTTGGGCTTGATGCTGACGGAAACGTCGGGTAGTACCTTTTGCAGGTACCTTTCGATATCTCCAATCTCGTAGGTACCTGTCAGTACAGTGACGATTCGATTTTCCGCGTGGAACTTGTTATCACCCTCGTCGATGTTGGGAATCGAGTTAAAGGTTAGCAATTCGATGAGTCCCAGAGCGTCATTTTTCGCCGGAGACAAGTTGATGGGTGGAAAATATTGAGCCTCCAGGACGGAGGACGTTCCCGACAGCGTCAAGGTAAACGAATCGACCATGATTGACGCCCCGTCGTTGCGTCGCGTTGACTTTATATTTGTCTGCTGAAGAACTTGAAGCACAGGTGTCCGCATACCACCGTGTCGTAGTTCTGGTAACTTTCGTAATTGTATTTTATACTACCAATGCCGAGATAGTCCATCGGATCTTTCAGTGGTCGTAGGTTGCCAAAACTGTCGAAATAGACGACGTCGTGGCCGCTTTTCTAGTATGCGACCCAGTGCGTCCCCGACCCAGCCTCGTCATCGAGATTGATGATGGCCGACTCGTTCTTCCGCGGACCGGACTCGGGTAGATCGTTTCTCATGAAAACATCGCGAAAGTGCGGGATTTCCACAATCTTGGCGTACTTTTCCGAATCGACGTCGGTCAGTGCTTGGCACGGTAGCTTCACGCGTTTTTTGGCTTCAGATAGAATCCGATACCTTTTTTGTAGGGTTTGAGGAATAAGCCTTTGCCCAGAGCGATAGCTTCCTTCGTCTCGTTGCGTCGTTTACTTCCCTCCAATCGTCGTTTGGCGGCGCTGGTGTCGTTCACGGCTTTCGGTATACCCGCCGCACCACCGGCCAGCGCTCCGTTGGCACTCAGACTGGCGAAAATCGGTATAAGGAAGGGTAAAAAGCCGCCCTACTTTCGAGGGTAGGGACAAACCGCGCGGTGATCGCACCTTCCTCTTTCCACCGGCTTTCCGGACAGCTTCGCGGGCAGCCCGGAGCGCGAACTCGACGGAATTCCCGCCCGGACGCATCGACTGCTTCGCCCACTTGACGATTTGTTTTGAGGCCGTCGTTACGGGATCGTTTTCCTTTTTCTTCTCCAGACCCATTCCGAACTCAGCCTTGGATTTCATGGTGTCAGCTATCCCCCGGGCTGCGGCTTTCTCAAAGATGCTCGCGTCTTTATAGCGAAGGCCCGTTGCCAGGCTCAGTCGTCAAGCACCCTGTCGGCCTGGTTTCTCGAGACGACGTTCTCCCGATTCGTCGAGTACGCGATGTCGTGTTCTTTGAACGCGGCGTCGAGAGGATTGATGCTGGGATCGCCGCGAGCTAACCTCTCGGCTAATTTCGTGCCGGGTCCACAGTACTAATAGCCGGGTATGTGTAATTCAACCGGAAGTTTGTTGATGATGCGGTTGATCAACCCTTTGCCGCCCCGTTGGTTCTTGCGTCTGTGCACAGTCATCGTCACATCACAACTGACTCTGACTCTATGAGACGTCGGTTTATATATCTTACTCGTTAGTCGTCGTTGAGATGGAGTTCGAGAACCAAACGACCGAGTTGCTGTTGACGAACTTCGACGAAATCGCTTAACGAACGGCGAAGACGCGAGCGAAATGACACGGAGAATCACTGCTGAACAACGTGCAATTTGTCTTCTGCGGTCCGTCCAATTGCGGCAAGACCAACGTGCTTTTGGCCCTCATAACCCACCCCAACGGTCTCAGATTCGAGAACGTCTACGTCTACTCGAAATCACTGAGTCAGCCCAAGTATCAGTTTTTGATGAAAGTACTGAGTCAGCCCAAGTATCAGTTTTTGATGAAAATACTGGACCCCATCGACGGTGTCGATCATTTCCCTTTCGACAAACACGAGGAGGTGGTCAAACCTCTGGATGCGCGACCCAATTCGATCATAATTTTCGACTATATAGCGTGCGAAAAACAGGACAATGTGAGAGCCTTCTTTTGCATGGGGCGACACAGAGACGTCGACTGTTTCTATCTCTGTTAGACGTACGCTCGTATCCCGAGACATTTGGTGCGCGACAACGCTAATTTGCTGGTACTTTTTCGCCAGGACTGGATGAATCTGAAAAAAGTCTACGACGATCACGTTAACACGGATATGGCGTACGCGCAATTCAGAGATTTGCGTTCCACGTCTTGGAACGACCACAAGTACAAGTTCGTTGTTATCGACAAGGAAAGCAAGATGAACAAAGGACGATACAGGAAAAGATTCGACTGTCTTGTGAGCATGAATAAGTCATTAATGTTTCGTGTTCGCATAACGGTGAGACAGTCACGTTCCAGACACAGCTGCGTCAACATGCAGGGTACAGGCATTTGTGAGCATAGGAAAGTTTTGCGTTGTATCGCGAGAGCGAGCGACGCGATTCGTCAAAAGCATCGAATGCTGAGGTCAGACAGGTAGGCTGTCAAACGGACCATGAGCGATGTCTTCAAGCCGATAGTTACTCTGCTTGAACAATTGGTAAAAGTTTCCAATCCAGTCAGAAAGGAGATAAAACGGATTGAAGATGAAACCGAGCGGGATATGGAGACTGAAACGTTTGTGACAGCGAAAGAAAGGAAAGAAGAGAGGAAAGTGCCAGCGAAACGCAGAGTCACGGACGTCTCACCATCGCCATCACCCGATAAACGTAAGGACATCTCTGAGGATGAGATCCGGCAGCCGCCTCAAGATATGCAAACTGATCCGTTTCCAACAACAGATGATGAAGGGAGGAGAACGAGGAAAGCGCCGACGAAACGTGGACGTACCGATATCGCACCACCACCGTCAACGAAGCATAGGCGTACGGACATCTTGCCGTCACCTTTAAAATGGATACCTACGAATCTCTTACCATTACCGAGAAAACTTGAGCGTCTGGACACCTCGCAACCACCAAACGTCTCACCGCCACTAAAAAAACGCAAATGTGAAGATATCTTACCGTTACCACCACCGACAAAACGCGTGCGTAGAGACCCGTCGTCGAGAGAACGTAAGTATAAGGACGTCTTACCGTCATCACCACCGACGAAACGCGAGCGTAGAGACTTATCGTTGGAAAAACGCACGTACAAGGGAGTCTTATCGTCGCCACCACCGACGAAACGCGGGCGCGTGGACGTCTTACCGTTACCACCGTCGCCACTGAAACGTGTACGCGGAGGCAAAGGAGTTCTACCCAAGTATATGGTTGCTCGGGAAGACAGGAGAGTGGATTACGTTCACTGGGACGAATCAAACGAACTCGTGGACCGGCTTCGGCTGCTCCTGTCGTCGCAAGCCGCCGCAAATCCGAGCCACCACAACGAAATCATTCCCATCGTTGAGGAACTGCGCGAGGCTGGAATTATTGATTAATCAAGTTGTGTGACTAGTCCGCGCTATTTGCACGTCGACCTTTGAAGAGCCCATGCAAAGGATGAGCGTTGACGTGTTCGGACGACAGATTACAGGGAGCGCGATGAAGAGCGGTAGTCGCGGACCGCCCGTTGAACGTTTCAAGGTCACCACCGACGGTCAGTACGATATAGACTACAAGAGACTGTGCAATGTCGCCGATCCTCGAGAGTCGAGCGACGCCGTATCCACGAAGAGTGTGCAGACTATCGTACAGCAGGAAGTTCGTACGGTGTACCGAGTCACGTCGTCGTTGCAGAACAGTACCAAGAACAACGACGTGATGATTCGCGCTTTACAATCCGAGTTTCGAGATGAACTGAAAAAGCAACGCCTTGACAGCGGAACGCTTCAAGATCTCATAACCGCCAACTCCGGCCTCATTTCTCGCCCGGAAGCTCGACTAAGAGCACTTCACGAAGCCACCGGAAACAACACTTCCATGATTCGAAGCCTCGAATCGAACGTGGACGAGGCGTTAAAACGAATCAGAACGGATATCACAGGTGGACACGAACTGGTACCTCGTAATTCCCGAGCGCTCGGGCAACTCAACGCCAGATTGAACGCGCTAGAGCATAGACAAGAAGGCGGTGGTGGCGGAAAAACTTCACAGATCCGCTCGTAGACATTACCCTCGTCGTTGCATCGACGTGCACGGGCTGGACGAAACGTGGCAAGCCGATCTCATTAACATGTCGGCCTACGCAACGTGCAACAAATTTATACTTACCGTCATCGACGTCTTCTAGAAATTCGCTCGGGCAGTTCCGATCAAGACGAAAACTGGTGCGGATGTGACGAGTGCTATGAAATCCGTGTTAAGGAGAGGGCGTGTACCTAAAAATTCATACGTCGATTGGGGCAAGGAGTTCTACAACAACGATTTTAAAGCTCTGATGTGAACCTCTAGACTCAGATTGTACTCGACGTTCAGCAACCTGAAAGCGTCGATCTGCAAACGTTTCAATCGCACTTTGAAAACGAAAACGTGGAAAGAGTTAACACTGCGAGGCAGTTACAAGTGGACAGATATTTCACCGCGATTGGTATCAACGTACAACGAGACCAAGCATCGAACCGTCGGAATGAAACCAGCCGACGTCACGCGGACCGATGAACAGCGACTGCTGCGAGATTTGTATCGAAATCCCCGGGTGAGTCCAACGAGGAAAGCGAAATTCAAGGTCGGAGACAAGGTTCGAATTAGCAATTACAAACACGTCTTCGAGAAAGGATATACACCGAATTGGACAACGGAGATATTCACAATGAGTGAGACCAAGAACACCGATCCGGTGACCTACAAGCTCGTCGACTACCAGGACCAGCCAATCGAAGGAGGTTTCTACGAGGAGGAACTCACCAAAGTCAAATATCCAGATATTTATCTGATCGAGAAAGTACTGCGCAGACGAGGGAATAACTTATATATGTGAAATGGCTGGGATTCGATAATTCACACAACAGTTGGATGAATAAGTCCGACTTGTAAGGTTTAATAATAATAAAGATACAACGTTCAACAAATGTGTGTCTCTATTTTACACCTGTGTACAGTTTATTTGCTATAACCTCACGGTAGCGTGTCCGTCGTATCGGGAAATATTATCCTCTTGTCGTCGTTCCAGCTTAGCGAGTAGATTATACCGTGACAATCACGTGAAACCGAATGGATCCATGCTACCGGACAGCGAATATTGGCGAATATGACGTCATTTTAGCGGGCTAACCATTCGTTGCGCTGAACAATCCCTAGGGTGATTTTGGCGCGCGGTCGATGCAACTCGGCAGCCATTGTTGATAGAAGCCGGCTGACTGTCAATACATCGTGGAAGGTAGACATGTGGGGTTATGTTCGTTTATTTTAAGCGAATGATTAATAAGGTGAAAAAAACTACGTGAATAAGCTATGAATATTTATCAAAAATCTATCAATTAGTTTTGAATGATATCTTAATACAATCAAGGAATTGGTTGTTCTCGATGAACTCTTTGATTCTAATTAATTTGCAGTTATAGCTTAAGGTAATTCGTTGATTGTACTATAATATTATTTAAAACTGATTGATCGATTTTTGATAAATATCAATAACTTATTCACGTAGGTTTTATTCACTTCATTTATCATTTGCTTAAAATAAGCGAACATAACCCCACATGGTTACCTGCCGCGATGTATTGACAGTCAGCCGGTTCCCAACAACAATGTCCAACAATGGCTGCCGAGTTTCATCGACCGCACGCCAAAATCACCCTAGGGGTTTTCAGTGCAACGAGTGGTTAACCTGCTAAAAATACGAAATATTCGCTTTTCGGTAGCATGGATCCATTCGGTTTCACGTGATTGTCACGGTATATATTATATAGCGAGTAGATTATATATATTATGAGAGTTCTGGATCCAGCCTTTTTTACCGGCCATCAGACAGTAGGTAAATTACCGACCGCGGCGATAAGTTATCGACGATCGGATAGTAACGATTACCGATCTTTGTTACCGACAGTCTTATGATAACGATTTTGGATTGCCGATTTTTTGTTACCGACAATCGAATGGTTGCGATTTTCCGCTATGCGATGGCGCCACTACCGATCTGTTTCTTGAATCATGGTAACGATGGCCGATCTTTGGTTACCGATAGTCTGATCGTACTGATGTTGAATCATGGAAACGTGAATCATGGATTGGCGATGTTCCGTTACCGACAATCGAATGGTTGCGATTTTTCACCGAGCGATGGCGCCACTTTCGTTATTGGTAGTCTGATGGTAACGATTCCGGATGAAGAATTGCCGATCTTCTGTAACTGACAATCGGATGGCTGCAATTTTTCCGTCTCGCGATGGCGCCACTACTGATTCGCATTCGGATCATGGTAACGATTACCGATCTACCGACAATCGATCCATGATGGCCGCTCTGAAATATCTATCTCTTAGCTTACATATACGAATTATACTAGCTGAAATGCTCAAAGAGTGGCAGAGTATGTTATATGCAAGCAGTGACGCGAATCATCTGATAATATATGTTTTTTATTTGGTATTTCTCAAGTCTAACCTATTCTGGAGTAACCATTTTTCTTCAAACTAGCCTAAACCATATTTCCTAAGTCTTACCAATTCTAAAGTAACAATTCTGAAGTAAAAATTCTCTTAAGACTAACGTAAGCTCTATACTTACAAAGAGGTGGCGATCACGCACCGAAGTTCACGCGTATCTGAAACATACAGGTGTTGCAATAACCGATCGTTATGTAATGAAAATGATATCAACTTACCGAACAATGAGTTGAGGTGTCACCTCGGCATTCCACCACCACCATCTCCCCCTACTCTCCCTCCTTTTTATTACTCTCCCCATTCTCCTTTTTCACCTCCTTCGCCCTCTCCTCATCGTCATCCTTCTTTCCATCTTCGTCATCATTGTTGTCCACGTTATCCTTCTTCTCCACCTTCTCCTCCCCGTCCCGATTCTCCACATCGTCATCCTCCTTCTTTTACTCCTCCTCGTCCCATTTCTCCACATTCCCCATATCCTCATCCAACTTTGGTGGTTTTCTCACCCTTATCCACATGGGCTCGCCATCGTCATAATATACCTCTATATATCGAGGTATATGATCCTCATCGTCACTCGAACTCGCATACCAGGTTTCATAACCATTATCGCCCTAATCGTCGCTATGCAGACGCTCATTCCAAAACTCGCCATTCAACACATCCGCAGGATTCACTATTTGATCATTCATGTTGGCACTTGGCTTACTGGTTTGACTGCTTCTCTAGGTTGTTTGCGGAATGTCTGAAACTCGGTGCAAACCCCGCTTCATATCCAACTAGAAATCTCAAATACACCCTAATATTGGCAGGGGTTGGCCAATGGCAAACTCGAATAATATTTTTTCACGAAAAGGTGCAAACCCCCAGGTACAAAACCCCACCCGAACTATGGTTGGCAACGCTTGAATTTTCATGGTATTTGAATGGTGGTGGGGTGGAGGGCGTCTCCATATAAAACCCCAAAGCCCATGGTGGGTGTGAACATTTGCAAGGTGTGGGTTTGAATGCTGAGCTGTAAACTCATTGGAAGAAAATGGCCAACATCAGGTATATGAATCTCGTCGAAATGGTGGAAGATGCATACAAGTTATTGTGTACACTACTTCCAGGACAAGCGAGTGAAGATATTTTTATTTGCTGGCGTGATATCGCACTTGAAAATGTTCGATTCTTGAACAACATTTTGACGCAATCAAACCTGAGTGTGAGTGAAAAACAGCGACTACAACGTATAGTATCACTTCTCCACTCGTGGGTGGTGAAATTTGAACGACACCGTGTGACTATTGTTGGAAATAATATTGGCGATGATATTCAGAATCGCGTTCAATGGGATGATATTGTTGTATAACTTGTATACAACAGAAATATGACGTGGATCCCCGAGGGAAATAAAGTGATTCGAAGTGCAAATTAAGTGGTTCAAAGGAAATTGGTTATATCTTGAAACATACAAGTGTTCAGTTTAGGGTCTCGAACAAGACTGTTTATAAAACAGAAGTTTATGCAGCAACCGTTATCTCATTTGTCAGTGTAGAATACAATTCGTATGTTTGAGACTACTAGACCGTATGCGTTAAATATACTGGGTTTTACCCTTTATAACATTACCCTCTCCCCAGAGAAAGAGTCGACCCGACTCTATTAAAAAGATGTTCGAAAATAAAAAAAGGTTTGAAAAGAAACCACCGGTCTAGCAGTCTGTTGTGAGTGTGTGCGCTCGTCTTGGGAAAGCTGGAATTTACTTCAAAGTGGAGAAACTTTCCCAAATACTATCCGGCATTTGCCTTAACTCACAAGGGAAAACCACGAAAAAACCTTGAAAAGATAGCTGAGCTCAAAAATAAAAATGAAAGTGAGCAATTTCAGTATAAAAAGTATTCGATCTTCAATCTTAAAGGGTCGTTAAAGAATTCATCCCTGAAGAGAAAAGAGATGTCTGGAAAAACCGAAAGCCGCCTGGGGATGAAACCGGTTCACGATTCTTCAGGAAGTAAGACATCAGGTCAGGAATCAGGAGATCGGGAAACGGGAAACGGGAATCCGAAACCATGAACCGCTCCCAGGTGAATTCAAAACAATTGCAGCATAACAGCACACTCTAGTGGAGGACAAATGTAAGTTTCATGGGGAAAGAAAAGAGATTGAAATATTTGTTTGTTGAAGGCAATAAATTGCATTAGAATTGACGAAATCTAAAGTTAAATGAAAGAAAAAGGATAAAATTGGGACGATCTTATTTCATCAGGATCTTTTCTAGTTTCTTGGGTACGTGGTCCAGGAATGGACTGAGGGCTCTTTATCCTGATCCAAATTTCTCGCTGATTTTCAAAAAACCTAATATCTCTTCAAATAATTCAGAAAGATCTGAAAACTTAAAATTCATTAAACCTTAAGCCTAAATTTAAAGGAAAAAGGACGGCTCGGATCTCGTTAATCGGTGTGAATCAGCTGACAGGAGAGAACGTTGAGGAGTTGAAAATCTAAACAAGAGAATAAAATCGAGAGGACATTCTGAGGGTCAAGGAATTCAAACTTCCACGAGCGCCCACGATCGGCACCGCCAGCGCCCCCCGGCGCAACGCAGTGAACCCCTCCCCGTCCCTCTCTTCCTCAATGGAAAGAAAGAGACGAAGATACGGCCACATCACACCAGCGCAGCGCAACGGCACCAGCCGAAAACACTATCACTCTCAGATGTCAGAGTCCATAACCTAAACATCATTGGGTCTCATAACCCTGCAAAAATTCTCATAAACGGCTTCTGCCGAGTCAGTGGCATCTAACAGAACAGTAAAACAGTAAAACAGTAAAACTGGTGCTGGAAGAGCTGAAAATTTTTCTCTTATAAGCCAGTCATCATGAACTTCGTGAAGAATCCTAAGGTAATCTAGAGAAACGGTTTCTTCTTCATCTCGAGCCCTAGCACGTAGACGGGAGTAAGATTCTTCTGGTGATAACCTCAGATATACAATTAAATCGATTGTAAAATCTTCAGGGGACCCGGCAATAAGTAAATTAATTTTTTCGTTCAATAACTGCACCTCGAAATCTTCAAAATCCTGCATTCGTCTTCGAGTTTCGACGAAACACTTGGAGCTATAAATTGATCGTTCCATCACTTTATTCGGAAGAAACGTACGTATCATATGTCGATTCCGCATAACCATCAACGCGTGGTGTTGAAAATGATACGCGTATCGGCTTGGATCCTCATACATTTTCTCTAACAGATTTATCCCGCCTACGTCTCGGTACTCATCTAAGGGTTCTAACAAAGTTAAAATATCCTCATCTTTTAAGAATCTTCTTGTAAAAGTGGTTTTTCCGCAACCGATATTCCCTTCTACAAGGATAGTGAGAGGTCTGGAACTTCTACGTCTAATTCCAAACGGAAGGTCTCTGGACCATCTAGCGGAAAACAGAGTAAATTCATCGTTACTCAATTTTGAAACCGACATCTCGTTATTTACATGCAAAGAGCGAACATTTCTAACCTCTTCACTATAGGAAGGATGTGATGTGTCATAATGAGCTAAACGATCTAAATGAACTACCCTAGGTTTAGTTCGTAGAGAGAGTTGAATCCTATAAACCACATCATTTATTTTATCTATCACTCTGTATGGACCTTCCCAATTTGACTGAAGTTTAGGACAACGACCCTTTTTTTTCCTAGGCTGAAAAAGCCAAACCTTATCTCCTGTTGAAAATTGAATATTTCGTGATCTAAGATCGTATCGAGCCCTTGTACGATCTGAAGCTAATTGAATTCGTCCTCTAGCAAAATTATGAATCTTTTCTAATTTTTCTCGCAGATTTTGACCGGCTTCCGATTGAAGAAGACCTTGTAAAGAAACCGGTCCTTTTTCTAGGTCTGATGGAAGTCGAAGATTCCTAGCCATAAGCATTTTAGCAGGAGTCTGTTCTGTTGTTTCGTGGATCGCCGATCTATATGACAGAAGAAACAAGGGGATCCATCCGTCCCAATCTCTCTGATTTTTATCTACAAAAATAGTTAAATATTTTGAAAGAGTTTGATTCAGACGTTCTACCATGCCATCCGACTGAGGATGTAGAGGAGTGGTACGAGTTTTTCTTATCCCTAAAACCTGTACAATTTCGCTCATGAGAATTGACTCGAAATTTTTACCCTGATCTGTATGAAGCTCTAAAGGTGATCCGTAACGACAAACAAAGTCCCTGACAAAAACTCGGGCAACTGTTCTAGCTTCTTGATTTGGAATAGGAATAACCTCAGGCCACTTTGAAAAATAATCTGAAATGACTAATGCATAACGATTCCCAGAAGAAGATGTAGGGAGAGGCCCTAGGATATCCATAGCTACTCGCTCGAAAGGAGCTCTGACGTTGTAGATCTGCAAGGAACTCTGACCTCTAGTGCGGGAACCTTTTTTTGCAGTACAAATTTCACAGCCCCGGCACCAATCGTCAACGTCAGAACGACAACGCGCCCAGAAGTACCGTTCTCGAATCTTTCCTAAAGTTTTATTAGAAGCGAAGTGTCCTCCTGTTGGAGAGTCATGATGTTCGGCCAGGACTTGAGACACCTTTTCTTTTGGGACTATTAGTTGCCAGATTATCTCTCTCATATCCGGTGATTCCCATTTGCTGTATAATATTTGATTTATTAAATGTATTGAGTCCCACTGTGCCCAGTAAACTTTAAGTTGTTGTTCGGGGTCCAGTTAAAAGGAATGGTTACTCCGGAAATGTGATGAAGAGGTCTAGCAATTGAAGCAAAACCCTTAACGAAACGCCTATAATAGGTGCACAGACCCATAACACTCTGAACCTCTTGTGTCGTTGTAGGTCGGGGCCAACTCACTACTCTTTCGACCTTTGAGGGATCTGTTTTGACGCCATGTGTTGAGACAATGTGCCCGAGGAAACTCACTTCTTGTTTGAGGAAATGGCATTTTTTGGGACTCATCTTTAAACCGGCCTGTTTCAGACGTTCGAAAACCTGTTGTAAATTCTGTAATACTTGCCTAAAAGTTCTGCCGAAAACAATGATGTCATCCAGATATACTAGACAAATTTGTCTTATCAAGCCTTGAAGAACGACTTCCATTACTCGCTCAAACGTTGCAGGAGCATTACATAGTCCAAATGGCATAACTTTGAATTGCCAAAGTCTTCCTTGACCAGTAACGAAGGCGGTCTTTTCTTTGTCTTCTGAATCCATTCCGATTTGCCAGTAACCACTCTGAAGATCGATGGTACTGTACCATTTAGTACCGGCTAACATGTCAAGGGTATCTTCTATTCGTGGAAGTGGATACGAATCTTTCTTGGTGGCATCATTTAGTTTTCGATAATCGATACAAAATCTTTTGGATCCGTCTTTTTTGTTCACTAGCACGATCGGGGAGGCCCAAGGGCTTGAAGATGGTTCGATGACGTCGTTTGCGAGCATGTCTTCTACCAATTTTTGTATTTCTCCTTTTCCATTAAAAGGAATCCTTCTAGCATGTTGTTTAATTGGCGAATTGGTCCCAACATCTATTTTATGACAAGCCAAAGTACATCTCCCTTTATCCCCACTATTTTTTGCAAAAGAATCCTGAAAGTTTTTTAAGAGCGTCAGAAACTCCGATCTATGTAAAGGACTTAATTCAACCGTGGACCTTGTAAAAAGGTCTTGTAGGTGTTCAGGAATCGTTTCTTCAGTTTATTCCCGATCTAAATTTACAACCTCCATTTCGCGGATTGTTTGCGATTGAGTAGCCGAAGAAGAGATCGAGACTCTATGTTTATTTGTCAAAAGAGGAATCTCACATCGCCCTGACTGTAACGAGTTACCTACTGTTGAAACTACGCATTGGTGAATAGTTAAAAAGTCAATTCCCAGGATTCCTTCGTCTTCAATGTCGGCTACTAATACCCTATGAGGAGAACTGATACACCCTGCGATATTTGTTTGAACAGAGACTTCCTGTAAAACTTGAGTTGTTTCTCCTGTCGCGGTTTTCAAAGTAGTATAAGGGGTATTTTTACCATCGTTTTTAAGGAGATCCGATCGGACCACGGTAACTTCGGCTCCAGTATCTATAACCCAGAGACAGTCTACTCCATTGACGGTTCCCCGAGCATAGAGACCGGATTGTCTAAGACTCCTTACTAATGAATGTTTTTTAACAGGGCTATTTCCAGGTCGAGCTGACGACGATTCCCGCCCCGAAGAACCATCCGAAATCAGTTTTTTGGATCAGTAATTGGACGCGAGTTGTTAAAAGGGATCATTCTTTCTTCCCGGTTTTTGTCATTATCGCGCGCCGATTCTCTTCGCCATGAAGTTTGACCTGAAGGTCTATAATTATTCGAAACCCCGTATGTTTGATTCGGTTGATTTTTTCGTTTTAAAGTAAAGCAATGTTCAAGATCGTGACCGGACTTTTTGCAATACCGGCATTCTAAATCAACTTTATTTGATTCTCTATTAAAATTGTTTCGGCGATTTTGTTGGGCAGGAGAAAGATTAGTTTCCGGTTTTCGCGGAGTTTCGAGGGCAGGTTTCGTCGTCTCGACCTGTCGGTTTCGTCCAGCACCTGAATATTGTTTGTTCAGGGCCTCCAATTCCAGAGCTTTGATTATGGCTTCTCGCAAAACGGCTGGACCCGCCACGCTTAGGGCATGTTTTAATTCAACATCAAGGATAGCGTTTATAAATCTGTCTATGGCAAAAGTTTCGCGAGTTTTCTCATCGCAACTGGGCATAGCTATTCGAGAAAGCCTTTCTACGTCATGCCCAAGGGTGGCGAGATCTTCGTCACGACGTTGTCATCTAGTATTAAATTGAGTAAGAAATAGTTTCGTTAAATGTTCGTTCCCAAATCTGAGCTTTAAGGCCGAGCTGGGCCTCTCGTAATCATAAATTTCAGTTGAAGTTAAAGTTGACAAAACACCGGCAGCGGGACCTCTCAAGCTTGTGGTTAGATTGCCGGCCTTTGTAATAGAATTCCAATTATTAAGTTTGGCGACTACCAAAAATTGGCACTCAAAATCGGCCCAAGGTTTATCACCTTCAAAAATGGGTGGTTTAATAAAATCTGATCGTTTTGCATCAGCGTTATTTATAGAAGATAAGTGTGTGGTGTCACTACTCAGATGATGAGAAGAAGCATTTAAAGCGTTCTCGGAAGGAGTAGAAAGAGTGAGAAGAGTATTCAAAGTTATCACTTCTCGAATTTGAGGCCCAAGTAAAGTTTGAGGAGTTTCATCTCCCGTAGTAAAAGGCACAGACCTTGGAATTTCGGGGGCTAGGCTGGACGGGCAAGAGGAGGTCGAAGGGACAGGGACTGGTGGAGGCTGGATTCTCAAGGCCTTGTCGCCGGATCCTCGTCGATCTTCCCGAAGAGCGGAAAACAATTGAGTCAAGGACTCACGGGAATCTCTCTGCTGGTCCTGAAAAACCTGGACAAGTCGTTCTTGTTGCTGTTGTTGACTCTGGACAAGTTGTAGAAAAGCGGCCTGCTGTTGTTGTTGTGTAGCTGCTTGATGCTGAAGGAGTTGCAGCAGGGCAAAAGTCGGGACTGCTGTTTCGGGTTCTGAAGCCTGAGGTGCCTGAGGTGTCTGATCCGACTGATGAGCAATCGGAGACTTCTGACGGCCGGAGCGGTTATTTCGTCGAGTGCTCATTTTCGTTGATTCAAAGATTACGTTCTCAAGGAAATTCTTTTTTTTTTTTTTGGTAAATTCAAATCGTAACAACTCAATTAAACCACAAGAAATGCACCAAAGTAAATCACTCTATCGAATTCGGAAAAATGTTGGAAAATCGCACTTCTGACACCAAATGTTGTATAACTTGTATACAACAGAAATATGACGTGGATTCCCGAGGGAAATAAAGTGATTCGAAGTGCAAATCAAGTGGTTCAAAGGAAATTGGTTATATCTTGAAAAATACAAGTGTTCAGTTTAGGGTCTCGAACAAGACTGTTTATAAAACAGAAGTTTATGCAGCAACCGTTATCTCATTTGTCAGTGTAGAATACAATTCGTATGTTTAAGACTACTAGACCGTATGCGTTAAATATACTGGGTTTTACCCTTGAAAACAATATGAAGAGTGCCTTCAAGTGCCGTATACACACTGGAGCCGTGACAAATCTTCAACATAAGGATTTGGCGAGATTTTTGGCTGACGCTGAGGTGGTAACGATGCAACGTCTGAAAAATGTGCTACGTGAACAAGAATGTATTAAGGTGAATGTAGGGGTTTCGTGTAAATTTGAGAACGTGAAAAACGATCAGATCAACTTGGAAGTGAAGAACTTCAATACACGCAACGCTACGATTCTTCCATCAACGAACCTGGCGACCTAGTTCAACGATAACGTAACAAATCCTCTGCTGACCATGGTGGAGGATTTCGAACAACGAGATTCTGGTTGGAGTATGATTGAGATCATAAATGCAGTGGTCGGCATAAACCGATACGAGCCTTTTCGCGGTGGACTCTCAACATATACAACGCTACCTGAGGATATTCAGCAAAAAAAGGCGGTGGTCAACGTGCAGAATGATGATGATCTGTGTTTGCTGTGGTCCGTTGCCGCAGCTCTCCACCCCATGGGCGTTAACGCAACCAGACCACACAGCTATCGACGGTACATATCGGAGCTAAATTGTACTGGTATTAAATTCCCAGCGACCCTGCATAGTGTACAGAAATTCGAAAAATTGAACAATTTGAGCATTAACGTATATGGATTCGAACTGGAAAATTGTCAGAGCGAGAAAAAGTCCAAAAGTAGTGTAATTACCCCGCTTTATTTGAGTTAGAATATAACTAAGAGCAACACAATCAACCTACTAATGATAGAGAGTGAGAGCGAAATAGAAGATGATGATGATGATTCAAATAATTTCAAACCACGATTTCACTTTGCTTGGATTAGGAATCTTTTACGTTTGATTAGCAAACAATTATCGAGCCATAACGGTGAACAATTTTTGTGCGATAGATGCCTGTGTCACTTTAGCGTACACAGTGCGTATTAAAGTCACAGGCAAGATTGCGTGCGAATGAATAGCATCCGAATGGAATTTCCAGAGAAAAAAGATTTGGAATTTTCAAATTTTCAGAATAAGGAAACTGTGCCATTCGTCGCTTACGCCGATCTCGAGTGTCCATTAAAAACGGCCGCAAGTGAATCTCAAGAGCATATCCCACACAGTGTCGCCTATTATGTACATCGCTCTTATGACGGAACATTATCGGGATATGAAAATAAACGTGGGCTCGATTGTGTTGAATGGTTTATCGGACAACTTCGCGAATTATCCATTAAAGTAGAGTCACGCATGAAGAATATAATTCCAATGGAATCTCTGAACCAGGCACAACGCGATCATCATATGCGCGCGAAAAATTGCCACATCTGTGAGGAGCGATTTTTACCCAAAGAAAATAGATGTCATGATCACTGCTATTTCACAGGTAAATATCGCGGTGCCCCCCATAATCGGTGTAACTTGAATTTCGGAGAGAAACACACGATTCCGGTGGTGTTTCCTAATTTGTCGGGCTATGATTCGCATTTCATAATTAAATCTTCAGCCTCCAATTTTTCGGGTGAAATCACACTATTGCCCAATAATAAGGAAAAGTATACCGTGACAATCACGTGAAACCGAATGGATCCATGCTACCGAAAAGCGAATATTTCGTATTTTTAGCGGGTTAACCACTCGTTGCACTGAAAACCCCTAGGGTGATTTTGGCGTGCGGTCGATGAAACTCGGCAGCCATTGTTGGACATTGTTGTTGGAAACCGGCTGACTGTCAATACATCGCGGAAGGTAGACATGTGGGGTTATGTTCGCTTATTTCAAGCAAATGATAAATGAAGTGAATAAAACCTACGTGAATAAGTTATTGATATTTAGCAAAAATCGATCAATCAGTTTTAAATAATATCATGGTACAATCAACGAATTAACTTAAGCTATAACTGCAAATTAATTGGAATCAAAGAGTTCATCGAGAACAACCAATTCCTTGATTGTATTAAGATATCATTCAAAACTAATTGATAGATTTTTGATAAATATTCATAGCTTATTTACGTAGTTTTTATTCACCTTATTAATCATTTGCTTAAAATAAACGAACATAACCCCACATGTCTACCTTCCGCGATGTATTGACAGTCAGCCGGCTTCTATCAACAATGGCTGCCGAGTTGCATCGACCGTGCGCCAAAATCACCCTAGGGATTGTTCAGCGCAACGAATGGTTAGCCCGCTATGATGACGTCATATTCGCCAATATTCGCTGTCCGGTAGCATGGATCCATTCGGTTTCACGTGATTGTCACGGTATATCATTCACCAAGAGGGTTGATGGCACTATGATGAGCTTGAGATTCATAGATGCGATTCGATTTGTGGCCAGCAGCATTGACAAATTAGTATCATACGTGTGCGATGCGGATGAAAAAATAATTCGAAATTTTTACAGTGATCAAGGAAAATTCGATTTGATGATTCGCAAAGGTGTATTCCCCCACAAATACATCGATTCTTGGGAAAAACTCGATGAACCGGAATTACCCATTGAAAAATATTTTTATTCCAGACTCAACGATTCCCATATTTCCAATGAGGATTATGAACATGCGAAAAATGTTTGGGCTAAGTTTGAGCCGAAAACTCTGGGTGAATATTCCGATTTATACCTGAAAACCGATGTACTTTTATTAGCCGATATATTTCAAAATTTCCGTGATAGCTGCTTCAAAACGTTTAACTCGGATCCTTTGCATAATTACACCGCACCGGGACTTGCTTTTGATGCTATGTTAAAGCAAACGAAAATTAATCTTCAACTTTTAGACGATCCGAAAATGATATTATTCATCGAGAAAAGCATAAGGGGTGGTGTGGCACAGTGCTCAAATCGCTATGCCAGAGCGAATAATAGATTTATGGGTGATGATTTTGATCCCAGCAAGGCGGAATCATATTGGATGTATTTCGATGTAAACAATCTCTATGGTGCAGCTATGAGTGAGCGTTTGCCGATTGGATCGTTCGAGTAGGAAAATGATGCCATTAATGTATTGTCCCATCCGGATAATTCATCAACCGGTTATATTCTAGAGGTAGATTCAGATTATCCTGGAGAGTTGCATAAACAGCATGCGGACTTACCTCTCTGCCCCGAGCATTTCATACCACCAGGTATTGAAATTAGAAAACTCGCGACAACGCTTCTACTCAAGGAAAAGTATGTTCTGCACTATCGTAATTCAAAACAATGCATTAAATTTGGTTTGAAGCTCCGAAAAGTGCATAGGATTTCAAGGTTCGCACAATCACCATGGTTAAAATCATACATCGACCTCAATACAAATATGCGAAAGCAGTCGAAAAATGAGTTCGAAAAAAATTTCTACAAGCTTATGAATAATGCTGTGTTTGGCAAGACCATGGAGAATCTGCGTAACCATAAGACCGTAAAACTAATCACAAAATGGGAGGGTAGGGGTGGTGCGCGTACTCTCATTGCAAGACCCGCATTTTATAGCTGCACCATATTTGATGAAGATATGGTGATTATTGAGCTAAATCGCCCCAAGGTATATTTCAATAAGCCAATATAAATCGGTGGAGCGGTTCTCGATCTTTCGAAAATCTTCTTATACAACTTTCACTATGATTATGTAAAAAATAATTTTTCAAGTAGTGAAGCAAAATTAATGTATACCGATACTGATAGTCTGATATATAAATTTACCGTGTCAAACATCTACGAAATCATTGGACGCGATGTCGCTACAATGTTCGATACATCGGACTATCCACCAGATAATGTCCATGGTATTCCACTAATGAATGAAAAACGGCTTGGTCTGATGGAGGATGAGAATAACGGGAGAATCATGACTGAATTTATCGGTCTGCGTGCAAAACTCTACACGTTTAGAACTCGTGGTGATACCGATAAGAAACGCGCAAAGGGCGTGAAGGGTTCCACATTAAAATCTATCACGTTTGATGATTACAAGCGATGTCTTATTGGCCATCAAAATTAAGTTGAGAAACAGTGTATGATAAGAAGTAGTCGACATGCGGTCAGCACTAATGTACAGAATAAATTAGCTCTAAGCTGGTGCGATGATAAGCGAAAATTGACACCCGGTAAAACCGATACTTTACCCTGGGGTTATCAAGATTCCGCAAACTAGTAACTTTCTTAAATATTTGAAAAGAGTTTGCCCCACATTTTCTCACATTTTCTCACATTTTCTAAAACAGAATAAAATAATTTCGCATCTACTTTGCATGTAAATATGAGAAAATGTGGGAAAATGTGAGAAAATGTGAGATGACTTGTGGAAATGTGAGAAAAAATGTGGGAAATATTTTTTTCCCTCGATGATCATGTCAACTAGCATTAAGATTGAGGAGGGTTGAGGAACAAATGTAAATATGTTGATAATAAATTTATTCATAAAATTATATTACATATCCGATTTATTTATCCAACTATTATGTGAACTGCCGAATCCCGACCATTTTACATAGAGTTGATCACCACGTCTCCGCAAGACCTTTTCTACAAGATAGCCTTCGGGATACTGCACCCTGCTGAGCTCCTCCTCGTAAAAACCGCCCTCGATGGGTTGATTCAGGTAGTCGATGAGTTTGTATGTTGGAGGGTTAGTATTTTTTACGGCATCAACTGTAAATATTTCTGTTGTTCAATTCGGCGTATACCCATTTTCGAACACATTTTTATATTTGCTAATGCGAACTTCATCGCCAACCTCAAATTTGCGTTTTCGTTCGCTTCTTTTGATTTGACGCAGCTTATACGCACGTCGATATATCTGTTTTTCATTAGCTATAGTTACATCTTTCGGCTTCATCCCAATCGTACGGTGTTTGGTGTTATTATACGATGCGATCAAATCTGGTAGAATGTTAATCCATATATGAGAGCCTTGAAGAGTAAATTGCTTTCACATTTTATTCTTCAGTGTTCGATTGAAGCGTTCGCATATCGATGCCTTCAAGTTGCTGAATGTCGAGTACATGTTGATCCCGCTATGCTTCATAAGAGTTTCAAATTCTTTGTTGTAAAATTCCTTGCCCTGATCAACGTGTAGATGTTTCGGTATATGGCCTAGAGTTAGCAGAGATTTCATTGCCGCTGTCACGTCTTTGGCATTTTTACTCTTGATCGGTACGGCCCACGCACATTTTGAAAATATATCAATCACTGTGAGCAAGAATTTTGAGCCCTTGTTGACGGATGAGTATGCGGTCATATCGACAAGATCAGCCTGCCAGGTCTCATCCAAACCGCGAATATCGACATAACGTCGGAGATAATTACTTCGAGCGGGTCTATGAAGTTCACTCGCTATTACCGCCTTCATCCTCCCGCATCCGTACCTAATGTTCAATGTATTTATTTTGTTTGCCGTTCAATGAGTTGGTTGGAATGGGAATTTCCAGGATGTAGTGCTGGCTAAGCTTTTTAACGTTATTCTCCACTATCTCCAACCGCTTATACAGAGATTCACAATCCCCTTTCAGCGCTTCAATCCTCTCTTTTGCCTGGATCCAAATACGCTGATCTTCTTCAAAACTTTCGCTGTGCTCCCGATCCATGCGGGCATTAAGTTTAGATTTCAGAGCTTCGAGAGCCTGCAGCATGGATTGCGCGAATGTCTCTTTCATAGATCGTTCAAGAGCAATATATGATTGCTGTGTAATATCCTCAAGACTTTGCAGAGAAACGGCATCGGTTGGTCCCTGTGGATGTGCGATATTACACAATCGTTTATTGTCTGTGTCGTACTGGTTATCGATGGTGGTTTAAACCCAACACCGGGAGGTCCGCGACTACAAACACTTTTTATTTTTCTGCTAGCGAACCGACGACCGAATATGTCTATGCTCATTGTTGAATGATCTAGCTCGATTCGAAGCGAATTCCTCGGAGTAGTCCGTTATGACTGAACACTTCAAGATCAGATCCTACGGCAGCCAACCGAATCTCCAGAATTTCCTTCTCAACTGTTAGAACACCAATCTCTTCTGCCGTAAGAGCCTGAATGTGTCGATTTCCACCGAAATTGTTGGTATGCTCTCGATTTAGTCGTGCGGTAAGTTGAGATTCAAACTCGCGAAGTGCTTGTAGCGTGGAGTTTGCAAATGTTTTTTCCATAGAATGCTCGAGGACACCCAAGGCTCGCCGTGTAATATCTTCGAAACTTTTCAGAGAAACGACGTCGTTAGGTTCCCGTGGATCGGCTATATTACATAATCGTTTGCCGTCTAGATCGTACTGCTTGTCGGCGGTGAATTCGAATCCAACACCCGGAAGGCCTCGAATCACACTTTTTTCAAAGCCGTTGCTCGTCAGCTGTCGTCCAAAAATGTCTATGCTCATTGTTCAACGATCCATGACCGAATGATCATTCTATGATTAATTTCATGCTAATAAATGATCCCCGCCTCGCGTAGCTCTTTGATAATGGACGATATTTCATTGGTATGGCTAGTATTGCCGGCTGCTTGAGATGCCATGAGTAGTCGAAGACGATCAACGATCTCATTAGGATCGTCCCAATAAACATAATCCATGCTTTACCCCTGCGCAATTTTATGGTTGGGTAATAAACCTTTACCGGATCTTTCTCGGGGTTTTTCCACCAGCGGGTCGATGTATGGGGCAATGAAATCTCTATACTCCTGTTATGAATAATCCTGCCATTAGTGTTATGAATGAGGTTGATGAAGTAGTTACGCTGCCACCAGTGTTATAATTGTAGTTAGAGTTATTCAGGATTAAGGTTGAGCTGCTACTAGTAGTACGTATCTGGATAAAGCTGTTTCTGAGTTCGTTCCTCGTTTCACACCTTAAGGTAACCGGTCTTTGGGTGATGGGTGACTAATGTGAATTGATATATATATAATAACTGAATAATCGTTTATTGGTGAATAATCTTCTATATGAGTTTTACAAGTTCTTAGAGTTTGAGTGAAGAGTGATTTCGAGTTAATGAATTATGATTTTGGAAGCGAGTCTAAAGGTGACTGCTTTCTCTAATGATCAGGTCGACGATTGAAGAGCGAGTGTAGTAATGGCTACTGTTGAGCTGAATGATGAGGTCATGCTTTTCCATTGTTCTCCCGGGCATGGGTTTGTTTATGCAGGTGCAGTTTTGTAAGTGCATAGGTAGGGATAAAGTTCTTCGAATGTAAGGATGAAACTTCCTCAGATTAGAGGCTGTGAGACCGGATGCATGCAGGATGTGATGTCTTGGGTATTGAGGATAAGAGAGCATAGAGAGCACAGACGAGTATGGAATAGTATGGAATACGTAACACTTCGTACTTTTTTCCCGAGCATGATGAGGACTTTTTTCGGCTTTGTAATATTTCCGATATGCATTCGTTTTCTTCACGATTCTGATATAATTTAATTTGTCACTTTTATTCACAATCGAGGGATCGGGAAACTTTTTGAATAACAATTCAAGCAATCTCGGTGTGTTCTCATAGCTCTTATCGCCTCCATATATCTGATCTTCGCCAAATACGATATCCGAATCACCGATCTTCATTCCACCGACTAGCTTTCGAACACCATATTTCGTGTCCAAGTTCTTGCGCTCTTTGGATGAGGTAAACATGCTCAAATAGCGCGATGTCTTGACCTCTCCTCTCGACACCGGTGTGCGCTTGTAGAAGTGACTGCAAACGCACCATCCTGGTTGTTATCATCGTCATCATCATGGGCATCATCTGTATCACCCTCAGCGGCGATAGCTGTGACATTGTCTTCAATAGCAACGTTAGCTCCCAGGCTCCCCTCAACCGTACTTTCATATGCATCATTATTATCATCATCATTATCCTCATCATCATCAGAAGCATTCTCATAATCTTTTGCTTTCGCAAAATCTTTCGTCTTTTTTGTCTTAACCGAGCCTTCCGGCTCCGTTCTCATTTCTCGCTTTATTAGCAGCCGCTCCTGCTGCCTCGATGGATCTACCAACTTATGCAGTGGTGTAACCAGAGGTTTGAAAATTTCACTAATAGCCTGCTCACTTGTGTTTCCCCATTTCGATCATTTTGTGTTTACGTCGAATGATGTTGCTAGCCCTTGCTATTTCTCGCAGCACATTGTTTTGCTTACGTATCTTGGAGCTCTTAATGGTGCCAGTTTGATCGATGTGTTGTGACTGTATGCGGTTTATTGATGATTCGGACTTATCAAGCAGTCGAAACCTCTCCTATATCGTCCAGCGTTAATGTCGCTGTCTTTGTGGATGGTTGCAAAACTATATCTACCGTCATTCCAACATGCCAGGCACAAATCTTTGAATCGTTGATAGGTCATATCGTCGTTCACGTAATCAGAGTAGATCCGTTTCAAATTCATCTCATCTTGACGAAAAAGAACCAGCAAGTTTGCATTATCACGCACCAAATGTTTCGGTATTCGAGCATATGTTTGACGAAGATAAAAACTATCGACATCTCTGTGTCGCCCCATCCTAAAATAGGCTCTGATATTATCCTGCTTCTCACAGGCCACGTCATCAAAAATCATAATCGAGTTGGGATGCGCATCTTTCGGCTCTACAACCTCCTTGTGCTCATCAAACGGAAAATAACCCACCCCCTCGACCGGTTCCAACAACCTCTTCAAGAACTCATACTTGGGCTGATTGAGGGATTTTGAATAGACGTACACATTCTCAAATCGAAGGCCATTAGTGTGGGTGAGTAGTGTGAGAAGAGCATTAGTTTTACCGCAATTCGAAGGCCCGCAAAAGACAGCCCTTACACTATTTGGTAGTAGGGCCCCGTGCCGTTTCCCTTTCTTCTTTTTTCGCTCGACCAATTCATCGAAATTGGCAATGGGTAGTTTAATTATTTGTTCCAGAAATTTCACGATGCTTGGCAAACGTCGCAATGCGAACTAATATATTCATGCATTAAATACGTGCTTTTATAGAATTCATGTTAGTTCATGGTCAGCCATGCTTGGACACACACGTAGACGAAGGCGCGGTTGTGGATTAATAAATAAAATCATCAACAATCTCCCCGTCGAATTACGTGTTCCTGGTTATCAGTATTGTGGACCTGGCACGAAATTGGCAAAGAGGTTAGCTCGTGGTGATCGAGGCATCAATGCTCTAGACGCTGCATGCAAACAGCACGATATCGCATACTTCAAGAATCACGATAATATTGCGGAACGTCATAAGGCTGATAAAGTTGTGACGTGAGGGTGAAGCCCGAGCGGATGATAGTTTGGTTCACGCAACAAAAGAGATAATTATTTATTTGACTTATCCCTCAATAAGTCGGTATATCGGACCTTTACTCGCCTAGCTCTATACAGAGCCGTACGTTCTGTAATTATAATGTTAATGAGGCCGGATAAATATATATATATACGGTAAGGATATGATTGAATGAGGGTAATAAATGAATGGTAAATGATAAGTTAATTGGTAAAAGTATGGTATATTCTGCAAGCGATTGAGTTTAAAATGTAACTCAAATGATTAACAAAGGAATGATCAAGTGAATCTAATACAAGCGATGAAATAATACCAAATGGCTAAACAATATAATGATTATGGATAGTTTGAATATTTATAAAAAGCAGGTTTTGAGAAATAAAGGGGGTTAAGATCGGTCGATAAACCTTTGCAACTCGCTCTGTCTATACTATCAGCTATAATATGTGAAACGGATAATTTTGTATAATTAAATTGGATAATATTAGCGGGTGATATTCTAGGTAAGGACCGATTCGCACATAAAAGACTTATGGACGAATCGGCGTTCTTATCACTCGTAGGTGATTTCCTAGCGAAGATAGATTTGTATATGAAATACTTATACACAAATTTATCTTGCGATCACTGCCTATTTCGGCAAGCAATTTATTCGAGACAGATAAAAACTTAGCTTTGCTGTACGACTATAGTGACGTTAGGTCCCGTCGGATAATGACTGGGTCCGTCCCAATGTATGTTAAGCCAGCGAGTCTCACCTGACGACGAACCACGGGTAAAACAACACCAGAATCTATCACTATGTCCTTACTCCGATTCGAAACTGAAGCTAAATTTTGAATTGGGAAAGTTAAAGTCCGAGAAGGCACTGAGCTGAAAAACTACGAGCTTGAGAGAAAGGAAAGGTTTCAGAGTTTATAAATTCAATCACTGCATAACCGTTAATACGATGCTATCTCTGATTCAGAGCCTTTTAAGTCTCTCAGTCGTTGATTGGAATTTTAGAAATCACTTGATTTGAATTGTCCGATTGACTGAAACTAACGATTGAGGATTTACTAATATGACGCGGATCTTGTTATGAATGTGAATGAGTTAAAAAATAGAACGCTTATTATAAGTTGAGTTGATCCATGATGATATTTTAGATAGAAATGAATGTAACCTGGATTTGGTTTAGAATTATTGAATGTGTCCATGCACTATGTGTAGGTTTTGCTGAAGAGTTTTATGATTTTTAACGCGATATTAATGAGTCCCTTAGGTTGACACTACTAAAAGATTTTCAAACACTAACTGGTGCTCGATAGAATTAACGTATTTTAATTTTATATGTTTTAACGAGATATTAATGAGTCCCTTAGGTTGTCACTTATAAAAGATTTTCAAACACTAACTATTGCTCGGTTTTATGATACTCAGGGCAGACGTCCACGCTGTTTGCGATTTGATAGACGAAAGACACTGCTTCAGATCCAGGTGCATCCAGGAAGCCGCGGTTGTGGCAAAGTATGTATTACTGCGCCTAAGTAAACGGCCTATCAGCAGTCTGTCTTATTTCGCGGATGGGGATTTGCAGCGCGCCTGGACGTTTTACTCAAGACAGTGCTCCGCGGTCCCAACCTCACTACAGTCGATTTGTAGTAACATTAAAATTTCATGCACTCACTATCTTAATAGGATCTATCACACATACATCCATACATTGTTCTAACCAGTCTATCTCAATCTAGGGTTCTCATCCCTATCAATTAACTCTGTTTATTCCTGAATAAATGTATTACTAATCAGAGGAGTGCATCGAACCGACTATCCGATGTGGGGTTAGCAGAAACCCTCAACACCATATCGCTTACGTCATGACTAAAGGTTCAGGTTTCTCGACATGACTTCGTGATCTTTAAGCTGAAAAGGTTTTGATTATGAATATTGTGTTGCGATAAACTTGAAGAAATACCGATTATAATTTGCTGTATTTGAGGTATTCCCACGGAAACCTGGACCGTTGGCTATCGCTTTCGACCCATGGGTTTTGTATATTGATAATTCAAATTTAAATACAAATTTTGAATAATGTGGAGCGGTACGTAACAAGTGCTTGCCGAGAGGGCTGGGAATCGGGTTTTGGCTAAAGACGCGAGTGCAGCTGAAAAAGCTGTCGCCTGGGTGGTCACCGACACCATAAAAGCAAAATCCAAAGTGGGTATGGGTATGAGGAGGGTCAGGACACAGGTATCAGTCAAGAACAGAAAAAGGACATTGAAATTTATCATACAGGCAGCGAAGAAATCCATGAAGCCTGGTTCCAAAGCTATTGAGGCCGCTCTAGCTGGTGCCCGTTCAGCCATCTCTAATGGAAAAGTGCACGTGCCTCGTATTTCACCAGTCCTCAAGAAAACTGGTGGTTTATTACCGTTCCTTATCCCAATATTTGCGGCCCTTAGCGCTATAGGTGCTTTAGCGGGCGGTGCAGCGGGCATAGCGAAGGTTGTCAATGGAGCTAATGCAAAGAAACATCAGTTACAAGAATCCAAGCGTCACAACGCGAAAATGGAGGCGATTGCTTTGGGAAAGGGCTTATACCTGAAACCGTATAAGAAGGGTATGGGGCTGTATTTGGAGCCGTAAAAAACTAATAAAGCTACCACGCCGAGCCCTCACAGGTGCTGATTAGCTCAACTATGCAAGAGCTATGAAAATTCCACATTTTCGTGGTGTTTTTATGCGAAATGATTTACCCTGCTCAGGGCCTAGAAAGCGTGAGTCTGCGATCATAAATCTTGATGATAAAGGCGGTCCAGGGACACATTGGGTTGCATACACAAGAAACGGCAACGATGCGGTGTATTTCGACAGTTTTGGTGACTTACAACCACCTAGAGATCTCATGAAATATCTCGGTGTTGGTAGCGTAAAATATAATCATAAGAGATATCAAGAATATAACACAGTAATTTGCGGTCACTTGTGCCTCAAGTTTCTCAATGGACAACTATAAAATGTATGCGTATTGTTGATGTGTTATTAGTCATGGCTGATTTGTTCACGTTGACACTCTCCGGGGAATCGTCGGTCTTGAGGACTCAACATTTTACCCCTATCGAGCTATCGCTAACAAAGACGTATGTTCTTGGACTGATAGAGCTCTTGACATTCAACGCAATACCCAATATGGATGAGGGGTGTAATAAGCTTTATGCATCGCCCAACACAATAATTACCATACCCACTGGGAGCTATGAAATTGAAGATATCGCAAATTATTTGAAAAGAGCATTACCTGATGATATAAAATCCAGTCTAAAAGCTAATAACAATGAGTTACTCAGCGAAATTAGATGCAATCAATAGATAGACTTTCACCCAAAAGATTCCATTGGTCATTTGCTCGGATTCACCCCCGATGTTCTCCAAGGTGGTATTACCCACAAATCCAAGTTACCCGTTCGCGTACTCAAAGTCAACGCTTTGCGGGTTGAGTGTAATATTACCACGGGTGCATATATCAACGAGCATCAAGTACATACGATTCATCAATTTTTCTCAACCGTACCACCCGGATATAAGATCGTGGAAGTGCCGACAAATGTCATTTACCATCCAATCACCGTACGGTCAATACATGATATACAGTTGAGAATAGTCGATCAGGACGGGAAATTGATCAATTTTCGTGGTGAAACTGTAACTATACGATTACACGTGAAATATTTGAGATAATATGGGAATTGTGTTTGAGGGGGCAAGAAAATCTG
This sequence comes from Tenthredo scrophulariae, assembly GCA_963978835.1. Classification (NCBI taxonomy): domain Eukaryota; kingdom Metazoa; phylum Arthropoda; class Insecta; order Hymenoptera; family Tenthredinidae; genus Tenthredo; species Tenthredo scrophulariae. Next base: position 12,733,680 of record OZ022232.1, read on the forward strand.
GTAGTAGTTATAAAAGCTCGATAACATGCCCAAACATCATCAGTCATCGTGCAGCTCCGATTTGGATGACACATCAGAACGCTCAGTTTCTCCAGAGCCTAGGACTTCGACTTCGTTGTGGTGGAAAATAAGAATTCGTTGCTATATCTGCATATGCCCGGCACGAGAATGATAAAAATCCAAACACCTGTAACCTTCGACGAGTCGATTGCCCACTGTGAAATACATGCGCATCAACCGTATGCCGCGTCTACATTCAAAAATAACGATGAGATCCGCATAGCTGTGCAGAATCAAGATGCGTGTGTATTACCCAGCAAAAGTTTGCTCCACATCTATGGCCGGATTACAAAATCAGACGGCAGCCTAGTTGGTGAAAGCACTGAATTGGTCAATATGGCTGTGTGTCACATGTTTAGCGAGATGCGTTACGAGCTGAATGGTCATGAGATTGACCAGAATAAGAAGGTCGGCATCACAAGTATTATGAAGGGGTACTTATCACTCACCCCAGGACAACGATATCTCTTGGAGAACACCGGCTGGTTGGAGGATAATAATAAGCTAACCAACGCCGATGGGTACTTTGATGTTGTTATACCACTGAATTTTCTACTCGGATTTGCCGAGGATTTTAATCGAATAATCGTCAATGCGAAGCATGAGCTGATTTTGACCCGATCGAACAATGATATCAGTGCCACTTATCAAACCACCGTGGAGGGAATCAAAATTTCGCTCGAAAAAATTGAATGGTTATTACTATACATCAGACTGTCGGATCCTGCAAAGATCAGAATGCTCAATTATATAGCCAAAGATCCAGCTGTATCTATGAGTTTTCGCTCGTGGGAAATGTACGAGTACCCGATGCTGCCTGCAACAACGAGACATATATAAATTGTCAAGACATCTACACAACTAGAGAAGCCAAGACACGTAATACTAGGATTCCAAACCGCAAGACGAAACGATCCGAAGAAAAATGCCAGTCAATTCGATCATTGTATGATTAGAGATGTGAAACTTTTTCTAAACTCGCAATGCTATCCCTATGGAAATTTGAATCTTGATATTGCTCACAATCAATACGCTATTCTCTACAGTGTGTACACTAACTGTCAAATTTCATACTATGATAAAGAATCCGAACCTCTTTTGCCGAAAAATGATTCTTTAAACAGAGCTCCGCTCTTAACGATAGACTGTTCCAAGCAAAATGAGTCGTTGAAGAGTGGTCCGGTGGAATTTGAAATTAGTCTTGCATTTCCGGCAAATACTTCAGCCTACTGTATGATTATACATGATCGCATCATTGAATACAATCCAATCAGTGGCGCCGTCAATAAATTAGCTGCATTTTGAGGATTCAACATGCTTGAGAACTATGGATTAAGCTTATTCTGAATAACTTAAGGAACAATGAATAAATAAATAAATGTAATTGCAAATTCATTGTTATTTATTCAACCCTAACCCATTCCCATTAGATATATATATACGTGTGTGTGTGTGTTCAGATTTTTCCACAGAATTCAAATTTATTGTATGGGCCTCCAAGATAGAGTATCTGCAAGCGTTTTTGATCCGCTTCGTTGTTCAACTGATCCAGCTGAGTAGAATCATTCTCTAGAGCCTTTCCGACTTTCGCAGGCGGGAACACGATATATTCGTTGGCAATCGTAGTGATGATTCTGCTACCAAATTTCGTTTTCACAAGCCTCAGATTTTTAATGTCGTACTTTTGCCCAATTTCCAGCTCCGACATCTTTTTCATCCGCATATCATTGTTCATACGGCTGGTGCTGTTCAGGCTACTGAAGTCCATCTGCAGGGGGGTGAATAATACGGACTTAGTTTTTATATATTATAATGTGGATATGATTATCATGTCATAAGATTCTTACCTTGCTCGAGAGGGTTTGCGGATTCGAATAAACGTGGAAGATGCGTTAATGGCGAAAATTCTAGATGTACGAATGCTACTCCCTGCGAGCTCTGGACTTTTAAGCCATCATCCCCCGCCCTCGAGACATGTGGGGAGGGTTTTTAATGACCCTCCTCCAAATACCAGTTTTTCAACCGTTGAACGTTCTCGGAGGCGCAATGGTAGCCTCCCGGTACATCGCCATGACAGTCTCCATGCCAATGAAATACATGCGATTCCAATCGTAGTATTCGAAAATTCGGACACCCCAGCTCATGCAAATCAATCACCGCTTTTGAGTCGTCATTGAGGATTTTTTCAATCCAACGTTTCTTCTCCAATCCCTTCACATAAATGCAACGCGCATCATGCATAACCTCTCTCACAGTTTTCTCCGCATCTCTATACGGCGTTTCTCCAGCAATCCAGGGTATTCCATGATGATGCCGTGTCAGCCACGAATTAAGATTTCTGTACTCGCTTGAGAAAGTCACCCAGGAGAATGGTGCTTTGAAGAGGATGCGTGTAATACCCTGTCTATATTCTTCATGCGCGCGAATGCTTATTGCAGCCAGCTCTTCTATCACAAATTTATCACTGAATCGCCCAAACACTTGTGCATCTAATATTAGCTCTATGTTAACAGCTACGTGTGCGGTCTCGGGCAAAGCCAAAAATTGAGTGAGCTGCTGATTCATTTCGTGGGATCGGTATGCATACGAGTGTGCAGACGGTATCGCGTGAACGAATGTGGAAAAATCATTATCTCATTGCAATGTTCATGTTAGACAGATGTTATCTGCATGATATATAAATTGGTGGCTGTGCACCGACCACTTGCAGATTAACAAAATTCTAGCGCTTCTGAGCGACCAAAATCACGCTGATTCATTGCGTAGGATCGGTATGCATGCAGCTGTGCATGCAATACCGTGTGAACGAATGCGGAAAACCCATATTTTCTTATTGCCATGTTTATCTTTGACTGATCTTATCTGAGAGCAGCGAAAATCACATTGATTTATTGCTAGAGTCTTGAGACTAACCGATTTTATGGTGTAGGAGGATGTCTTGAGCGCTGTTCTCTGGTTGGTTAGGCTTCATTTCACAGGTCAGTTTGGGAAGAAGGCAGTTTCCAGTTTGAAAAGATCGGTGTATAGCGAAAGTTTATAAAATCCAAAACAGTTTAAAAGGATCGGTGAATAGCGAACTTTCATAGAATCGAAGTAAAAGCATCAAGAAGAAGAAGAAGAAGAATTTTCGAAAGTTTGAATGCGTGGAAAAAAAAAGAAAAAAAAATAAGGTATGTTGTTGGTATTGAATACACAAATTTTAACGGATTCTAATATAAGAATGTGTGATAAATCCGGATGAATCCGACTCACGGAAGAGTTTCACAGCGGGCAGCGCGACTGCGGCGAAGGGCCGAGTTGAGGGCGCGATTCAGAACGCGCAGGGGGTGCTGCGGTTTTTGCGCGACAGCCATGTGGATGAGGACTTCATCAATGGAACCGCGGGCGTGCACTACGAGATGCTCGAAAACATTACGCGGCAGTATCGAATTAACGACCATTGGGCAATGCGTGCAGCCGCTACCGAAAATGTCACAGCATCGCCCATCCAATGCTTGGATATTACGTTTTCCCTGCGGGAAGATGCGGCGGGTTCGGATACGGAGACAATCCGAATAAATATGGAAAGAGGCCTATCGCCATCACCCAGTTCGGCCTCATCGGTGTATTCACGATCGAGTCCTAGCTCGCCGTTATCGTCGTCGAGGTCATTTTCCCCCGACATACCGCCGCCGCAACCGAGGTTAATTCCGCTCGAACGGCAATATCCCCTAGTTTGAGTTAGTGTCAAGAAAATTTTTACTTCAGAATAGGTTGGACTTATGAAATATAGTTCAAGCTACTTTGAGAAAACCTCTTCGTAAATATATAGCTTAAGTTAGTTTTAAGAAATTGTTACTTCAGAATCGGTTAGACTTAAGAAGTATAGTTTAGGTTAGTTTTAAGAAAAATGGTTACTTCAGAATAGGTTAGACTTAAGAAATAACAAATAAAAAACATATATTATCAGATGATTCGCGTCACTGCTTGCATATAACATACCCTGCCACTCTTTGAGCATTTCAGCTAGTATAATTCGTATATGTAAGCTAAGAGATAGATATTTCAGAGCGGCCATCATGGATCGATTGTCGGTAGATCGGTAATCGTTACCATGATTCAAATGCGAATCGGTAGTGACGCCATCGCGAGACGGTAAAATTGCAGTCATCCGATCGTCGGTAACAGAAGATCGTCAATCTTTGATTCAGAATCGTCACCATCGGACTACCGATAACGAAAGTGGCGCCATCGCTCGGTGAAAAATTGTAACCATTCGATTGTCGGTAACGGAACATCACCAATCCATGATTCACGTTACCATGATTCAACATCAGTACCATCAGACTATCGGTAACCAAAGATCGGCCATCGTTACCATGATCCAAGAAGCAGATGGGTAGTGGCGCCATCGCATGGCGGAAAATCTCAACCATTCGATTGTCGGTAACAAAAGATCGGCAATTCAAAATCGTTATCACAAGACTGTCGGTAACAAAGATCGGTAATCGTTACCATCCGATCGTCGATAACTTATCGCCGCGGTCGGTAATTTACCTACTGCCTGATGGCCGGTAAGGAAGGCTGGATCCAGAGCTCTCATATATAATCCACTTTTGCGCTATCTTCGTCTGCGACATCGTATAAACCTGATAATTCTCACTTTGAATGAGATTTTGACTTTTTGTCAGATTTTGATGCTGCAGAGCACATTGTACATAGTCATCGAAAGTTATCGTTTTCAGTGAAGCCCCCTTAACTCCTTTGGCACGTTTCCGCTCTCCATTTTCATCTAGAACCTTGAAGGAATATAATTTAGCTCTTAAGCCTATAAACTCAGTCATTATCTTCCCGTTATTTTCATCTTTTATCAATCCCAACACTTTTTTATTGGCCAACCGCATCTCGCAAATATTGTCTGGAGGATAGTCGGAAGTATCAACTCGGTCCAAATCACGTTTGATGAGTTCGTATCTATCGGATACGGTAAAGTGATATATGAGACTATTCGTATCGGTATACTTAAGCTTTGCTCGGTGACCAAATCTGCTTTTTATGTAATTATAATGGAAATCGTAAACGTAAGTTTGAGAGAGATCTAGAATAGAGAATCCTGCATATACAAGTTGATCGAATCTAATTTCCGTTCGACTTAATTCAATTATTGACATATCTTCACCGAATATAGTACGGCTATGAAAATTCGGTTTAGCGATGAGCGCTCTTGCTCCGTGTCTTCCATCCCACTTTGTAATTAGCCGCACATCTTTGTGTTTCCTAACATTTTCCATGGTTTTCCCAAAAACAGCGTTGTTCATAAGTTTATAAAAATTCTGTTTAAAATCGTTGTTCGACTTTTTTCTCGATTCAGTATTCAAATCTATATATTTCTTAAGCCACGGTGCTTCTTCGAATTTTAATACCCGATGCATTTTTACTAACTTCATAACTAAGCTCAAACACAGTTTTAAAACTCGATAGTGAATGTCGTACCGCTTCTTTGCGAAAGAGTAGTTGTTAATTTAGATTTATTGCATGTCGAAAGAGATGGGATGTAATGCTCCGGACACAATGGTAAGTCTTTGTGAGGGTTCTGAAGTTCTCCCGGATATTCCGAATCTACTTCAAGTATGTAATCTATGGAGAATTCGTTCGAAACATCTGAGACATCAAATTGTTCGAAATTTGACATCCACTCGAAGGAGCTATTTGGTAGTAAGTGACTCATAGCTGCACCGTATAAATCATTAACATCGAAATACATGAGGTATGATTCTTCCTGACTCGGCTCGAATGCTGTCCCCATGTGTCTGTTGTTGGCTTTAGCGTATCTGTTCGAGCATTGAGTCACATCGGAGCGAATGCTTCTTTCTATAAACATCAACATATCAATTGTAACGGGTTATTCCCTAGGCTCGAGTACCGAGGAAATTGAACCAGATACAAACTAGGCCCAACGGTAGGTAGGGGATGTTGTTGGGCGCCAGACTTTGTAGAAGTCCCCTCTCTTTCTCTCTCTGGGACCGTCCGAATAGCTACTTAACGATAGAGACATTTCGTGGGGGCGCGGAATGAAGACAACAGTAATTTATCGATATGTATTTCATTAAAAAGAAAAAAAAAAAAAGAGGCGAATTTCGTTTACGTCCGCTACCTGGCGTATGGTACAAATTATACTACTGACTCTACTTCAAATATGAGATAATCAATGAACTATAAAAATAACAACTATAACAGACTGAAAAAAAAAAAATACTGAAAGAAACTATAAATTAAATTACGCGATCGAGCACTCCAACAGCTCTAGACCCGATAGACCTACGGTAGGGAAGACCAAGTCGACTCAAACCACGGTCTATCACGCTCGTTCGGGCTACAGGACAGTCAGCTGTCACCGTAGCGAGATTGCGTGCCTAGCTTCACGTCTCGTAGGTAACTGACTCGGCGCGCTGTAGGGCGGGGGCGGAGAAGTAGTGGGGCAGGCTTCGGCTAAGGGGAAGCGACAGAACTCTGACTGGCAGCAGCTGAGTGCGACGCGTGACGTCAGAGGCCTGTGGCAGTCAGGCTGATTTCGGCTGCGATCGGCGCAGCGGTGACCAATCCTGGCACGGCTACGCGCAGCGAAAACAGACTTGGCCGGTGTCCTCTACGTTTGAATCCAACGGTTCGCGGGGAACGGTTGAGATTCAGACACACGGTTCTCGAGGCTCAGGGAATAATTCAGAGGTGTGGGTTGGTATCGGGGTGGAATCTACTACGACTTGGATTGATCTAACCTGGTACCGACGCTCAAGCGGCCTCGGGTGCGACGGTGCTCTTTAATAATACGGTCGGAGAGCCGGGGTCGTGCAGGGGTCAATTTCTATCCAAATCGGTAGTCCAGTATATCAAAATCCAAATCACAGTCACTTTTCACAGCTCCGGTCGTTATAATCTTTTTCTCCACAGTCCACTCTGCACTCTCTTTTTCACTCTTAACTTCTCTCTCCCTCTCTTTCTCTCTCTCACTCTTTCAAAACTTCTAACTTTTTACGGGATTTCTCACACACGAGCTACTCGAATCGTTCCCAAAGATGGAAGTGATTTTTCCTCGATCTTTAGTACCAACCTGCATCACCCGGCCTGCGAGCGCTGGCGGCGACCACTCCGCCATGTGCGAGGGACTGCGGCCAATAGGCTTCGCAGGGTAGTCGGGCGGCACGATTCAAATCCTCCGGCCGGACTGAGGCACGTCCGTAGGTCGGTTAGGTGGAGGTCTAACGTGCCACGTTACACAATGTCGACGAGGAGCTCGAGTTTAAGGTTGATTCCAAGGCCACACTCGTACAAATATGAGCCATGTGGGGCACCTATGTCGAGCGGTGCTTTATTCAAAAAATTTCAACGCCCCGCATGCCGAAAATTATAGTACGCTTCTGGCTCAGAATTCGTAGTGTGTGTGTATATGTTGCGACGTGGATTTTTATTGGTCCTCGGAGCTAGACCGGATAGCTAGACTCCGAGGTTCCTCCACTCTAGAATTGGCCAAGAAAATTGAAAATGATTGAATAGTTAAAGTTGGGCGCCAGGCGGACAACCGCCACCTACGAAAATCTAAACAAAAATATAACCAAACGTACTGAAGCGTCGGCTAGCAGCAGTACCGCGGAAAGGGGTCGGGATTTAAATTGAAGGATTAGCAAGGCGTACAGTAAAGACTCGAGATGTAGAATTTGACAAAGAAAAATAGAATTTATTGAATAATAATAAAAAAAAAATGCAATAGAAAATAGAATTAACAAAACAGGTACCCGAGGGTACTACCCCGCAGATCTAAAACGGCTACAGGTTGTGTATAGGCGACCTGGCCACGTTTGACGAGTTTTACAATAATTTAAGAATAATAACTACGCTCCCACGTAGGGTGGCAATAACAGAGTAAAATATGACAAAAATAAAGAACTCGACAAATCAGTACCTCGCGGCACAAAAATCACAGATAAAAGACAGAAATATGCCCGCGAGGCGTAATAAGACTGATTGTCCAAAATTATTACTTAAAATTAACTTAAACCAACTCCGCCTTCGTAGGCGAAACAAAATTCAAACAAAATTCAAAATAACGTTCTGAATATCTCCGTAAGAGAGAGGAAGAGAGCGCGACAGTGACGTGATTAGACTATCTCTCTCGCACTCGGGTGCTAAGCCTACGGCTCTACAAAAAGCACTCGAAAGCCACAAGACTCGAAACTGTAACTCAAAAATACAAACTCGAAACTCTATCATGATCGGAGACACTGGTGACGGCCTACCGACTCGGAGGTCGTCTTAATTTGATCCTCAAAAATCTCAAAAAGCCTCGTGGCTCGAAAGAAGGCAATATGGCTGATGGCCGTTTGCCGAATTCAAATTAGTACGGGCCAAATTAGCTAAAGCTTACCGTTGTCCAGCCAGAATTAGGGCCTCGTGGCGTTCAGATGACTTGCACTCCAAAACTCAACAGAAAGTTCCTCGAAAGAACTGAAAAAAAGCCTCGCGGCTACGACAAAATTATATTATAATCAGAGCGAGCACAGAGCTCGCCGCTCTACCTGCGAGGCAGGCCTACGGCAGAGTGATCTTTGACCGGGAGTCATCGATAGTTCGCACCCCAGTCATATGATCGCCTAATAATTTGCGTATTGACCACTACATCGCCTCACGCCTGGCAGTAGATTTTAGCTTCGCGCGAAGATTCGAAGCTCCCCACGATGTTGGAAGCTCTTTTAGTCGGAGGAACACGGGTTGCAGGTCCTTCTGGGTGGCGGGAATCTCCTCCACCACTGATATCCCACGCCGTAGAATGCCCTCGGCACTACCCCGCGTCCTTTCTCTCGAATTTGGAGGTATTCTGGCCATTACTATCCTCCAGAGCTCATGTGGTACTCGTCGAAAGGGATTCAAACCCGGTATGCCGTGTGTCGTGCGTCTGTCGGCGTACGTAGTAGTCATGGTCTTGGCCGTCGTACGGGCCTCGTCTCCCACATAATAGAGAAAAGGTAAAAGAAAAACAAAAAGAATAAGAACTAAATTCGATAGTCTTAGATCGGTCACGGTCGCCTCTCGGAGAGTTTTAGCCTTGGGGCTAACCTAAACGCATTCATGCTTTCTTCCTGCATCCACCCTACGGAACTATGGTCGTCTGAGGGTTCGGGAGTCACTTGTTACACGCGTTGCAAAATGCAATGTTACAATGTATTGTATCTACGCATGCCTGCAGTGGAATCGTAGATCGTAAAACGTCGCAATTTAACTCACCCTATCAGTACCAATTGTATTATGCATGTGGAATCAGTACAAAATGTCAGGTCAATTAAAATTGAACGGGAAATTTATAAAAAAGAAAACGCTTGACTGGAAATCAAAACGGAATGCTAACCTGGTTGCAGCAAGAAAAAAAAATCTACATCAAAAGTAGTGGGAAGTGTGTGTAAAGGAAGGAGAATTGTTGATGCTCAGGAGTTTGCTGAGAACATGAAATGTTGGAAATGTCAACAAATCATTGGTCTTGAAAACATCGTTGAGGAAAAAATGAATGGTCTGCATGCAGTTTGGAACATCAAATGCATTCAGTGTCAGGTAGACACAGAAGTGCATACAGGCAAAAAACATGCGACCAAAAAGGATGCAAACTGTGCTGATATCAATACCAGAGCCGTATTTGGTAAGTACATTATATTTTCTCATATGGATTCGCAGTTTTTAGCTTGACTAAATCTTTTCGACTCATATAGTCTCATGTCACACATATATCGATAGCAATACACCGCGACGACCTTTTGAGGTTATGGTGAGGTTATGTTCAGACATATGAGAGAAATCTAACGAATTATGAGACTTGTCACTGGGAAATTTCCATTGGTTCAAAGAGTTAGAGTTGTTTTGAGTTTGTGATTTATTATTCATTTCGATAATTATCTAATTTTTCAACAATTTTGTATTTTTTGTAGGTGTTGTGTATTCAGGATCCGGTTGTACAGCGTTGAATAAACTACTGGCTTGCCTAAACATCCCAACAATGAGTGACCACGTATTCAAAAAATACGGAGAAGAAGTTGGCTTAGCGCTGGAGGAAGCAGCGAAAGAAAGCTGCAAGCGAGCTACCGAGGAGGAACGAGAAGCAACAATTGAACGAATGGAGCAATTATGTCGCCAATTGTAAGGTCTTTTTCAGAGTCATTGACTACGTTTACAGGGCGTTTTTATTCCAGTTTTGTATTTACAGACGGATATATCAATTGTAACGGAGTATGTCAGAGTTCAACTCCGCACCCTACGGCGTTCCTTTATAAAATTGCTAATTAACCAAACCTAAAATTTTGTTGGGCGCCAGACACGTTAGTGTCGTTTTCTGAGATATCAACTAAATCTTCAATCAATTGAAAGGTCGGAACGACGGCCTTGAAGCGACAGCTAGCTCAAATACGCTGCGGTAATGGTAGAGTGGGTGGATTCACCTTCTTACGGAATTAATAAAATATGGAACACCAGATATAAAAGCCTTCAATGAAATCTGTGATTTCTTACATTGTTCAGTAGTTTTTGCGGTAACAGATTCAGCGGTATACAAGATCTCAGATATTAAATTATACAGAGGTAGTTATCAGATCAATAAATGCAGAATCATGAGCCAAAAATTACGGTTGGAATAATACTCAATAATACTGTTTAACACAGAGAAGGATATTATATTATTGAGCCTTATTGCGACGCAGCGGTATGAAAAAACGTAAACACGCCGGTTAGCTAGCGAGCGCCGTTGAAGCAATATCATGCAAGCTAGACTACTTTCCAGGCTGCGTATCACCGAGCGATACGATACTCTATAGCAAATTTTCTAATGCGGCACGCTAGCGATGTTCATCAATTATTTGCGATATAAGAACTCAATAAATACTTTCGGCTGAATCTAAGAAAAGCAATAACTAAGTTACGAATCAAATTACATAGGCAAGAGTAATCAAACAGAACAAATATAATCAGCGGAAATCAACAAAAATCAAATAAAGCAACAAACAAATGGAACAACTAGAACAACTTAAAACTATGACTACTACGTTCAGCCAACCCTCGGGGAGTTGGATAATAAGCCACACACCATGCGATATTATACTAATTAAATCTATCAAGACTGCAAAATCAAAGGTATCGATAAACCAAAGCAATAAAGATTTTCTAAGCGAGAATTTAAGCAAAACAAGCTATTAAATAACTTAGCAAATCATAAGCAGCGATATCATAGAAATCAGACTAATAAGCGGAAAAATATATCAGGCAAAAATCCAATTACCAAGCAAAGATACTCGAAATAACTACAGTCAACCATGAAGTGCTTTCGCTGGATTTCGTTACTTAAAACTATCAAACGAATTGCGTAGCCCGTAGGCTGAACGCTACACAAAGAAGGCGTATTAACTACTAAGATACCCAACTAAATGGATCGAAACAACGGACCCCAAATTAAAGTGCTGAGATAACTAATCCTACTCGAAATCCAGCGGTAGCCTGTGGTTTTTACTTAGCGAAAATGATCATAGAGATCTTACCTGACGAAGAGCTGGGCTCGTTGCACAAACTTATAACGTAACTTTAATTATTTAGGCGAGAGAGAGATTACGACCTCAGTCGGTAACACTGAACGTAGAAGTGATGAGCGTCGTCGATCCTTCGGTGCTTCAACTTGCGAATTCGTAGGGTTAAGGGTGGGGAACCTACCCGGACCTACTAATTAGCCTATTGGCTCTTCGAAAAACGTTTCTCGTCCGCACAGCTCGTCAGCTGTGCGATACAAGGCGTCAACTTGTTGCCTGACGTTAGGCGGTAGGTCTCCGTACTTCTTCGCGATAGAACAACCGTTGGGCGATATTGCAGCGGCGAGATGATGGCGGGAGCGTGTGATCTTGGCTCTTACTGAGCGATTCCTTCCAAGCTATCAATCCCGAGAGGTGCAGTGCACAGTGGTCAGCCACTTTTTCATAGATGACACAGCTGCGAGTGTGGTCCCTTGGTGATACGTTACGTCTGCCTGACGTCGACTTCTAATATCTGAGTCGGGTGATTTAAGCTGGGTGGACTAAACGTGGCACCCAGAGGCTGTGCGGTAAGATGCATCTGCTGGCAGGAGGCCGTATGCGGGCCCTGTTCACTCCCTAGCGATAATCGACCAAGATCCACGACTCTCCCCGTAGATGATTCGGTACTATCCTGGTGCTGATATCGGTACCGGACTGCATACCGTCGTTGTCCTCTCTGGAGTGAAAGTTCTGGTTGCGGAAGTTCGGGAATCGGCGTCTTCAGTATCGTCTTTCTCTCTCTCCCTCGCGGTACATTAACAGAAAAACTCTCCAAATTAGTCTAACTCTACTGCTTATTAACTAGGTGTCTCACTTGTATCCCGAGGATCTAGTCGGCGGTAGCTCTCTCTCGCGAGATTATGACTAAAAAGACAGAATTACGGAACCCTTGTGACGGCAGCAGATCTGCAACGTCACACAATATACCGTGACAATCACGTGAAACCGAATGGATCCATGCTACCGGACAGCGAATATTGGCGAATATGACGTCATTTTAGCGGGCTAACCATTCGTTGCGCTGAACAATCCCTAGGGTGATTTTGGCGCGCGGTCGATGCAACTCGGCAGCCATTGTTGATAGAAGCCGGCTGACTGTCAATACATCGCGGAAGGTAGACATGTGGGGTTATGTTCGTTTATTTTAAGCAAATGATTAATAAGATGAATAAAAACTACGTGAATAAGCTATGAATATTTATCAAAAATCTATCAATTAGTTTTGAATGATATCCTAATACAATCAAGGAATTGGTTGTGCTCGATGAACTCTTTGATTCTAATTAATTTGCAGTTATAGCTTAAGTTAATTCGTTGATTGTACTATGATATTATTTAAAACTGATTGATCGATTTTTGCTAAATATCAATAACTTATTCACGTAGGTTTTATTCACTTCATTTATCATTCGCTTAAAATAAGCGAACATAACCCCACATGTCTACCTTCCGCGATGTATTGACAGTCAGCCGGTTTCCAACAATAATGTCCAACAATGGCTGCCGAGTTTCATCGACCGCACGCCAAAATCACCCTAGGGGTTTTCAGTGCAACGAGTGGTTAACCTGCTAAAAATACGAAGTATTCGCTTTTTGGTAGCATGGATCCATTCGGTTTCACGTGATTGTCACGGTAGAAGCTGTCATGATAGAGCTCATCAGCTCAGCATAAGATTTATATAGTTTCTGAATATACACCTAAAATAAAAATATGAAAAGGAATGCAAGCATTGTAGTGGATACTGTTAATAAAGAAAATCATGCATTATACGGTGAATCGTTCTATTCCACAAAACAATCACATTTCATATCCAAAAATATTCCTATATACGGCATTCAATATCTATCCGTTCCTATCCGAAATAATATGAGACGTTAAATTTCTATCCGTTTGTATTTGAATTAATATTATGTATTCGTTTCAATATGAATTATCGAATTAAAAAAACGGATTAAAACAGATTAAAAAATCTGAATCCATTTTAATACTTTTCCGGTTACTGGGTTACAAGTAGGGACCACGTATATGGTCGACATGACAACTGTGGGGATTGGTGTCACCGGGATGAAATGAAGAAAGGAACAATAACACTTCAAAATAGCGATCTTTACTTCGCCTTGTACAATCATCTTTCAAAGTACGCCAATAATGCCTCTAAATTTTCTGTTAATGCTGCGAGTCGATCTAATGAGAATTTCAATGAAGTGGTGGCGCACCGGATGCCAAAAGGACGCAGTTATTCTCTGAGTGCATCAGCAGATTTTCGAGTTGCAGGCGCAGTGATAAGCAGAAACAAAGGTGATAAACACTTGATGCTACAATGGAAAAAAAACTGTCACTAACACCTGGTACACAAACTGCCAAATTTGCGAAAAAACAGGACGAGATTCGAAAATCAAGAAATGAAAAAATTAAATTGAAAACCACAAAATGTCGACGAATTTTTTTGGCGAAAAAAAGAGAAAGCTTAAGGGCTTTTGAGCGAGCTCCGACAACTCCTCGATCGGAAGAGCGCCTCTAGCGCCCAGCCGTAGAACCCTATTGAAATAATCTAGCGTATGTGGCGCCTCTAGCACCGAGCCTGAGAACTCGGTATGGGCGGGGCCTCAGGTGGAGACGCTCAACCTATTTGTAAAGTCACGTACATATATTCGCCTTTTAAATTTTTTCTTTTGTCGTCATCATTATAATTCTGCATTTCTGCATTTTTTGTTAGAATGTGGATATAACGTGAATGTTTAAAACTGGTATTCTTATATTTAGGATCATGCTACTATTTACGTGATGACTGAAATCTCACCGGCAAAACAATATATTTATAATAAGGAGAGAACTCGAAAATTTGTTCTGTTTTTATTAGTCTGTTAGCGGAATTGAACTACTATTAGATAACACGGCAGCATTATATTGCTAATACTCAGGGACACAATCATGGGAATATTCTTCATAGGAATATTTCTCACTATATCGAACAAAAAAAAAGATCTTCAAAAACTCATTACATTCAGTTAGGTGTATTTTCTTTGCTAACCATTCCAACGATGTGACATGTCGAACATTTTCACCGTCACTAAATCGATATACTCAACAATATACTTTGAGAAATTTGATGAATTATTGATTTATGATATCGCGTTACTAATGCCATGAGGTCGTAAGCGACACTATACGACCTTCTGGTTCTATTAAAACCAAAAGGTCGTATATTTATTTTTTCTTCGGAATCGCCATGAAACCAATGAAAAACACATAGATTTATCGAAATTCTTGAGAATTTTTTTTTGGCGGATATGACCCCCTGGCTTTATTTTCAGGGAAAAATCGAAAAAGTTAAAGTCAGAAGTCGTATCCGCCTTTTTTTTTCTCTCGGATTCGCCATGAAATCGATGGAAACGCGTATTCGTACGGGACGTACATATATAGCTCCAGCTCAAAAGTCCCGACACATTGCGCGCTTGGGCACGCAATATTTATGTACGGTTTTACTTTTCAGGTGTTTGCACCTTCCTCGCGCGGAACTCAACGCGATACATGCACACGCCGTTACAAGTAACATCGCGTTCAAATTTAACGCGGATCTCCCTCATCTACCTCTTTTTGTTTCTTTCTCGCTACCACTTTTGCTTCTTTCTCTTGCTTTCGTTTGGAGGTTACTTCCTGTGCCTCGAGTATGTACGGTGGATCCCTTATAGGCTTACTCCTGACATAGCGACTGTCAACTATTTCAGGGACCAAGCAGTTTTCGTAGAACTCTAGCAGACAAGATTTCATCTTTTTATTCCAGAATTCGTCATCTCTGGCTACTCTTATGATTTTCGAACCGTAGGGCGTCCACACCATGAAGAGACAGTAATCTCTTCCAGTTATGTGTAACTGCCCTCGTACCTGATAATAGTATTCATGGTTCTCATTCATTTCAGAAGCATCGACATTCTTAAATATTGTACGCACAGCGATAATATTTTTGGCAATAGCTTGGTCTGGCGTTAATTCGCGGGCGGAATACGGACATTTTATTTCTACGATTCCATCATCACCGATGAGACCCGTCAGGTGAAGCGCCCAAACCAAGAATTTCGGTGTCAACAAATAAACCGCATTCGCGCACTTGGACATGTTTTTGCTTTTCGAGTTCCAAGCGAGCGGGTTCTTCGTTTTTTCGTCCGTATTCTACAGCAGGTGTATTTTCCAAAGTACTTGAATACAATATCGCCTTCACGTTAGCTTTACAAGACGTGCCTTTCCTCATGTGACATATTTGACCGAATTTAGATGCGGTAAGCAGTTTTCGTCTCATAGACAACCACAGCGTGCTGTTCGCTTGATCGACAGTTTCCCTTTCTAGAGTAATTCGATTTTGTTGAAAAGCCTTCAATCTAGCGACGTGTCGGTCCAGTTCAAAAGCATACGCTTCCTCACTCAGATCTGTTTTTGCTGAGCTCGGACCGTAATCTTTGTCGACTGTTTGCTGTCTGATCATCTGTATCCGTCTGACGACGTTGGCTTCTTTTGCACGAACGACGCGTTGTTTCTGTAACTCTGCCTACCGCGCTCTGTTACTCTCCATAACGCTTGCCACCTGTGACGGTTCTTTACCTGCTACCTCTCTGTAACGCGTTAAAACTTTCTTACTGTTGAATTGTGCGGCAGCACCTAGGCTTCGCGCATTATAAGAATTTCTCTTGCCGTAATTGATGCGCTTTCCACTTATAAATTTAGCTACTATGCCGTTGTATGATTCGACGGTATTGTTATTAACATTATAGAGTAAACTATCAGTATGATGGCTGAGACGTGACACAGTGTCTTCCATTGCATCGAATAGCCCTGATATTTTCATTTCCGGAACAACATTTTCTTCGTTCAATTTGGGAACACCGTTGCAGAAATACCCAAGAGAGGCGCATTTTGCATGTTCTCCAAAAATGTGACTGGGAATGTTCAAAATGTCTTTTCGCAGCATCTTGTTCGTCTCAGTCGACGATATATTCTGCTGCAGTCTATACTCAACAGCTTTTCTGATGGCAACATTGAACCTTGGTACACTGTCAGCTATCCTCCTACGAAGGGGGCCAGGTATTCCTTTCCTTCTTGCAAGTTCCTTCACTTTGCTGCCGACATTTCTTATCAAGTGATGTCCACATTCTACTTTTTTGACGCATATGTCTTCCTTACGATAGGGGTTGTAGTCAGTTATTTTTTTATAAACACTACTGTCTCCATCGGCTATAAGAACGGAGTATATGAGCCCGTGCTGGTCCAAGCTGTTCTTGAATCCTTCTAAGATTGCGTCGCCTTCCATACTGGTCGAACTTGCGTTGCGACCCCAATTCTTGTAGCACGTATGTTCTCTAGGAGTCGCGCCTTTTTCTATCGCCGGTTCGCAGATCGAGCAATATTTATTCCTCACTCCGACAAACAATATTTTTTTCGAGTGAAATCCGACAATCGGTCCTAAGCCAGATGATGAATCGTACTTCTCTAATTTGTACGATCTCTTCATCCAACTGCCATCAGCTACCACGGGTATATGTGGAATCCCGTTGATGACGTCGTTTCTCTGTATGGCAAGTTCACGTTCTTCGTCACCAGCTAACTTCATCTCCGATGCTGCGGTTTTCACTAACCCATCGTAAACCGTGCCGTGAGTGCGTCGAAATGTTGTAGCAGCCATACATTTGACATCCATCGCACCTAGGAGCTGTTCGAGCTGAGAGTGTCCTATTCCAGCACACAGACTCCCCAGTACGGCCGCTGTATTGATGTCTAACTCATCATCATCCTCAGGCTCACTCATAATGGATGTTTGGAAAGAACACATCGAGCACTTGAAGTGCAATGATGTCTTCAGTCCAACATGGCGATATCCGACGAGTCGCAGGTCACGGAAATGACATTCGATGCCTCTCTGGTGTTCATCGAACATCGCATGCAACTTATTCCAGACATGGAGAAATGAGTATACTCCTTTTTCCAGCCCGCTGACATCCCGCAAGCCTTCGTCTATCGCATCGTGGCTTAGTTCTACTTTATGTTGTTCGTCGATTAATCGTTCTTCTTCGACTATATTTGCAATTTCTATTTCGAGATTGCGTTCTTCGATCGACATTTCTTCCGAGTGCAACCTTGCTTCTAGATAAACGTTCGGAAGCGTATCGCATTCCATCTGAGTTGCGCTCGGTGGACTAGATACTGCTTCAGCCTGCATATACAATTGTTCCTTATCACGCTCACGTAGTAAGTCAACTTCTGTAAGGTCGTAAGTATCTTGCGATGGGTCATCTGGTCTTCCGGCAGGAATATTCTTCCGTAATAGTTTGAACAAGGATTCCACGTTTGGAAATTCCAACAAACAGGCTCGACCATCGGAGGTAGCTTCTCCTGCTTGACTTCTACTGTGTGAATCGAACATCCACACTGTACCTCCCATTTTGAAAATAGCGACGGAAATTGAATTGGCGGTGAGAATGCTCAATTTCTCTTCAGCTAAAAAGTCGCATATTCGATTCCTCAAGTTTGGGAAACCATCGTCAGGATGATCGTTGTCTAAATGACCGCACATCCACTCGGGTTTTACACGAAGAATGTACTTCTCAGAATGGATTTCAATATCCGTCCTTAGCTCCGTAGCTGTCAAAAACTCCGTGTGCATTTCATCCGGATCAACATCATTACGGGCTGCCATGCTGTCTGTGTACAGTTTATCACCTGTCATGAGCACGGAATCCACGTGTGCTGAAGTCCATAAACCGGGATCAGTGTTCTTGCACATAGCCAGGGCTACTGCGGCATTCGCAGTACACTGCTTTCCTCGAGTGCGCCACGAAAATTTAGAGTCACCTTGATGAAATGAACCTCTGACGATCCTTTGGCAACTTTGGTGCCTCGATTCATGAGTAGGTTCAACTCTTTCCGACGCGATTTCCGTATCTATGCTCAGAGTACACAGATTTGCTTCGACGGACGCAATCTCTTTTCCGCTGCAACGGACAGGGATGTCCATTTCCGTGGATACATTACTCTCGGCGGATAAAATACTGTCACTGAAAAGGTGGGCACTATTCTCGTCAAATTCAGCAACTGAATTCGAGGTCTCCGTAACGAACATCGAGCCGATGGTATCAGTTAATGAGCTGGCCAGATCTTTAGACTTTTTTCGTCTAAAGTTACACAATGACTCCATAATGTTATTTCCATTACATGATTTAGAATTGAGATAATTTTATTACGAGGGACGGTAACAATCAAATATATCGCGTGTCTAATGGTATAAGGTCGTATCCGCCAAAAAAACGATTTTGGTGGTAAAAGGTCGTATGTTTGGTGGATTCGCTCTTTCACCACCAACTTATTTTCTTTACCATCACATTTTTTCTCACAAATTTAGAGATGAGAGGGCGTAACCACCAGTACTTACGACTTTTTACCTAAATTGAATAATTCTTCAAATCCTTTTTTTTTAACGCGTTTTGACATTTTCGGCGGAAATACGGGGAAAAAAAAGATATGGCCTTTCACTTTTATACGTGGTAAGAGGTCGTATATTGGCGCATACGTCCTTATACCGTTACACACGCGATATTTCGGGTAATCTATACGACTAGATTTGGGTTCGACCCTTGAGGTTTTACATGATTGTTGCGACACTCGAAGGCACTCAGCTTTTTCGGTCCGATTTTTTCTAATCGATTTGAATTATCCTGTAGCAGACATCAAAACTTTTCAGCCTGGGCCCAGATTCGGCTGGCGTCCGCTACTATATTGTTTGAGCGTTATGCATGGAAAAAACTTTTAAAAAATTCAATCGAGGTTTGAAAAAACAGAAATACCTAAAAAATTATTAGAAATAAACGCCGGCACACTCTGGGTCTAGGCTGAGAAATTTTTATATTGGCCACAGGGATATTTTCGAATTTTTGGAGTCTTTAGTGTGACAATCATTATATTCGTTTTAAAAAATTGTAGATAATTGAAATCAATCCGGAAAAAAGGCCGAAGGAAAAACTGAGTGCCTTCGAGAATCAGAATAATCGTATAAAAAATCGCGGACCCTCTGAGAGGTCAACGGTAAAAGCTCGGTCGACGGAGGATGGAATGCCCGTATTGAAATGAATTTTGAGGGCGATTATTATCAACACCCACGTTGAAGCGTTGTATTTTGTTGTTCGTCCGAAATATTGTTTTTTCTAAAGTTATAAATTACTGATTTTTGTTGCAAAATTAGCGCTTTGGTAACTTCAAGTATTATTATATCTCCGGTTTTATGTATCATAGAGAGATGGACCAGCGCTCTTTCGAAAGCTAAAGGAATAACCTGGAAGCAAAATTTTTTCAATTTTTAATAAATTGAAATTTCTAGTGTCTTGTAAAACAATTAAATTATTGAAAAAAATTTCGCCAGAAATCAACCATTTCAAAAATTTTGAAAAAAATATGATGGAATTCTTCATTCAATTCTGCTTCATAAAAAAATTCGAGTTCGACAGAGGTTTTATGGAGTCTATTTTTTTTTTTTTTTTTTTGTTATTTTTAATACCGTGCCCCAGTACACGAGGCAGCGGCTGCATCGGTCCTATAGTCATGACGTAGTGCGCTCAGCACTTCAGAATCATTTTTTGTAGGAAGAATATATTATATACAGTCCTGTATTCAAAACTTAGAATTCGTGTTTTTGTGAATTACATGATCGTCGTTGGAAAATATATTTATATCAATTTATAACTTTGCAGAAGGCAATATTTCGGACGAACAACAAAATACGTATGGGCTTTTTTCACGTCTATTTCACGCCTGTAAGTCATGTCAGTGAGCCACAAATCGGGGTTTTTCGTGCTTTTTTTTATACGATTTCTATCCATTTTTAGCAGATCCACTTACTTGTTGCGTGAAGCTTTCGATAAGAAAAGCCGTTTTCCACACAGACGGTATCGTTTTCCTTCTGTATCACGGCGACGAAATTTGCTTTCCATAATGATAACTCCAGAACACAATTCACACCACACAATTCACAATCGAAACGTTAATAAAATTATACGAAACGTTGAAGACACTGTTGTTTCATTCGTTGCTCGAGCTACGTTACTTTGTGGAGAGCATCGCGCGTTTCGTCCGTTGTGTCGACTGCTAGTTCGCTCAACGCTCCAAAACTGTGCTCCAAAACCTCTCAATCGCGACTCAACCGTCCCGATAGAACAATCGAACCAGATCATGCCAAGTAAGTGAATGTTATTATATCGATCGTTTCTGTATCTATTACGCTGTTACTCTGTTTTCTGATCGTTTGGCGTAATTTCTGTAAAAATCTCTTTATAAATGTATTACGCAAAAACTATGGGTCCTAGAACATAGGTTCTCACTTTGAATTTGTAGAGAATTTTCCACTCTACGAAATGGCCTCTTTATTTTTGCAATTGGATGAGTGAGAACGAAACGGTGCGTGATTTTGGCGGTGCCCCCGAGTTATGAACAGATTTAGATTGATTCAAATTATATTCTGTCATTAAAAATCGTCTCATGTTGTTCGCGTGATTTTTCGGAATAATCAACTCATCGTCATAAACATGTGGGGATTTTGTCAGATTTTTTTGTCGAGCGGTGTTACAGAAAGATTTTTTTTTCATAACAATTTTGAAACCTCAAAATTTTCCGAAAAATACTTGTACAGCTGTGCTCATAGAATCATATCTGAAACTTTGCAATCGGATGCTACGAAAATCTGACAGATTAGATTTAGATTGAAATTTCTCATAGAATTCCCTCATCATTTATCAACACATTCACGTACCAATCATAATGGGCTCCAAGATTGTATCCTATTTTTTTTGTTTTGTTTTTTGATAAATACCTAAGGTTTTGCGAGGGATTTCAAACTAAAAACTTTCATAAATTGATGAGAAATATCACTTGAGATGGAAATCTGTAAAAATTCTGATATGTTCATTTTGATAAGCTTATCACTACAAAAAATCAAACGACGGTCCAAGGGGGTCAGGTCCCGAAGTTGAACGATTTGGAACAGGAGTCCCATATAGTATATGAATGCGTATTAGGGTGGTCCTCATTTTGGGTTGAAATTTTTTTTCGCAAATTCACCTCTCAGTTCTACCCCAAATGGTTGGAGAAAAAGATCTAAAAAGCTGTGGCCTGTAAGTTAACGGCAAGGGGTGCCGCAATAAGCAAATATCGCAAAAAAATCCGAACTGTTGTGAAAAATTAAAAATATTATAAATTGTGTTATTGGTTTACGTTGATGGAACAATTTTCCATCAATAAATTCAAAAGAATGGCCTTCTTCTGCATCTAATTTTTTAATCAATCTACCCTTGAAATCCGACCGCCTATTCATGTGTTTTTGGTAAAATCCTCAAATGAATATGACGATAATTAAACAGTTTGACAGAAAAAATGCCTCATAAATATAACAAAACATCGCTGCAGCATGAAATGATTTTTATTAATTATTACGTGCGATTACAGAAAATCAGAGAAATAAAGCCCGCGAAGGGCAGAACGGACGGGAAACCGTACGCGGCCAAGGAAGGGGGCCATAGAGGAGACCGCGGTGAAGCTGCGAGGAGGGTAAGTGCGGAGGAGCCACTCAAATATTATTTCTCGCTATTTTTGACCATCCGGGAATTGTCCTAAAATTCAGCGACCATTTGAAATAGTATGAAAATGTGGTTATTATACAGGGTGGTCCATTTTAATCTCCGCAGGCGAATATCTCGAAAACTAACAGTTATAAAAGAAAAAGTTTTATACAAAACTTGAAGGGTTTCGAGGGGGAAAGATAATGCTGATATGTGTTGACTTGTAGACTTCGCCAATTCCGAGATTTCGCAAGTAACTTCGGATTTTAGACAGGGAACACATGTTTCGGTTGAGGGCCGCTGATAGCGAGATCTAAGACTCATTCAAATACGGAAGCAAAAAAAAAATGGAAAAAAAAAAAATTTTGCACAAAAAATTGGAAAAACAAATTTCGCGAATTTTTTTCTTTTTTGCAGAAGATTGTTTTTTTTTGTCCCTAGCTTTCGAACACATTCATTGTTGATCACTCAGTCCGACATGAGCTGGAACATGTTGTCAGGGTAATTATGTCGGGGAACGAATGCGGTTAGTTGTTTGCGTTATTGACCTACGAATTTTTTTTTACTAATCTGGTACATTCAAACTTTCCAATTTCAAAATTGGCGAAAAAAATTTTGAGCTGGCGTGATAAACAATGAATGTGTTCGAAAGCTAGGGACAAAAAAACAATCTTTTGCAAAAAAAAAAATTTGCGAAATTTTTTTTTCTAATTTTTTTTGCAAAATTTTTTTTTTTCCATTTTTTTTTGCTTCCGTATTTGAATGAGTCTTTGATTTCTCTATCAGCTGCCCCCAACCAAAACATATGTTCCCTATCTAAAATTCAAAGTTACTTGCGAAATCTCGGAATTTGCGAAGTCCACAAGTCAACACATATCAGCATTATCTTTTCCCCTCGAAACCCTTCAACTTCTGTATGAAACTTTTTTTTTTATAACTGTTAGTTTTCGAGATATTCGCCTGCGGAGAATAAAATGGACCACCCTGTATAGCAATCATGTGAGAAATTCATCAAGAAAATCATACAAAACCTAAATATTGTTGGGCCCCTATTCTAATAGCTAAGATCGGACGGTGATTTTTTGCGACATCATATAGTTTATGTTTGTAGGAAAACTTTATGAGTTTCTGTTTGTAGGAAAATCATATACCCCAGCGTGTGCGGCGCTCACGCAGCCGTAGCGCGGGTAATGCCAAAATTGCCCGCGCGGCTGCGTATAGAATGCGGGACCCGTGGCCGCAATTGCCTGGAAGATTGGCGACACCCCCGCATCAAGCGGCGACACCACCGCGGCCTGATTCAGCGCCGCTGATAACGTTGACGCCGCGGGTGTTAAGGGCACCAGAGCCACCGAGCGTTGCGTTATTCAGCGGCCGCGGCGAAAACAGGGGTCGTGGGGGGCGTCAAGCTCGTGGGGGGAGCAGGAGTGGTGGGGGGGGGCAGGAATGGTGGGGGGAGCAGGAGCGGTGGGGCGAGCAGGAGTGGCGGGGGGAGCAGGGGTCGTGGGGGGCGCAGGAGCCGTGGAAGTAGGGGTCGTGGGGGAAGCAGGAGTGGCGGAAGCAGGGGTCGTGGGGGGGGCAGGAGTCGTGGGGGAGGGCAGAGGTCGTGGGGTGGCAGGGGTCGATGGGGGGCAAAGGGGTCGCGGGGGGAACAGGGGTCGTGGGGGCCAAACGTCGTGGGGGCGGGCAGCGGTCGTGGGGGGAGCATGAGTGGCCATGAAAGCGACAGAGGGCGCGAGGGCCCCAGTCGAGGCCAGGCGAGTGTGTTCGGGAATATTCTATATGGCCGAAACATATACATCTACCAATTCCACGATAATATTTAAATTGAGCAATAGCGGTATATGTTTCGGTCGTATAGAATGTTTCCGAACAATATTCCATTTTTTATTATACTATATTATATATAATTTTAGATTTTAGATTTTTATATATTATTATCAGAAAATTATTAGAAAAATCCAAAAATCAAGGCATATCTTGTTTGTTATTTCTAATTTATACTCCCATTCGTTTTATAATTCCGTATCAGTAAGTTACCCATTCGAAGCGCTGATAGATTAGACGTTTCGCACAGCTGTTTTACACAACAGCGACCAGACCAAAACTCATAAACTTACAACCAGATTTCAACCCATAAACTATAATTAAACAGACACGTTCAAACGAAGATGTCATGTGATTTTTTTTGCTGGCGTACTTTCTCAAGTCGACGTAAAACAATGCCTACCAGTTTCGGTTGAATACTCGCACTCGACAAAATGCATGATAACCACGTAATTGAATCTTTGATATAGTAGCCGTAAAGTACGCCGATATGGTCGGGCTTTCCGGCCTCAAAGTTGAACTTTGACACGTGTCCATAATGGCGTAGGTACTTTCCCGCTACTATATCAAAAAATAATATCCGCACCTCGGCCGTATGTACAACTCTCCGGCCGTGCGTGGATCTCGCGATCCTCGGACTGACTTCGCTGATCCAAGAATGCGACGATCAACGCGCGAACTCGAAAGTCGAACTTGACGGCATTGGTAAGGAAACTTTGAAAAACAGATATCAGAAAAATACGTGGTACCATGTTATAAATGCAGAGTAGATGGTTTCAGTTGTCAAGGTCGTTTTATTTTCTATGTTTTATGAATTTTCATAAGGCGCGTGGCGGCATTGAGTTCGGCTTGGCTCACCACGACTCACGCATTACAAAATATTCCCAGGAGATAATAATCTAAAACCACTTGGTAAAAATAAAAATTGCCCACTCTACAGAATTGAGTGGAAATTTCATCATATGTGTTCCACAATTTGAAAAATTGCTAACAACCGATAAAAGATCGGTAAGTTGGTGCGAAATTGCATCTTATGATTGTTATGAACAATTAAAATATTCAAACATTTTTCAAGGAAGGTGATTATTGTAGCTTCATAATATCTCTTTACGACGAGTAGGACCGAAGTTATTTTTCAAGCCAATCCTGCGCTATTTCTCAAAATAAATTTATCGACATACAAGTTCTATGAAAAAATTGGCTCAAGCGGTCATAAAAACTTCTATCTACTTTTTTGAAGATATATTCTACGTTAAAAGATTTCAATCAATTTTCAAAACTCAAGGTAAAAACTTCGAAAATTTTGAGGTGACTTTCCACTTCTGTCGGAATCTAACTCGTAACTTTGTAGATTTTCTGCGGGAATGCCATGAGGTCGTAAGCGCAAAAAAAAACGAAAATACATTTTCTCGGTGAATTTATAGCATTTTCGACTGGGGCTACACCGAGCTACACTGGTGTAGTGTAGCCATCTCTGTCTCTCTCTTCCTCATAGAAAAGAAAGAGGATGGAGCTACACTACACCAGTGTAGCTCGGTGTAGCCCAGTCGAAAATGCTATTAGATGTACAGATGCGTTTTATATAGGTGTAAAAAAAAATTGACGCTTGTACGACCTTATGGCATTAGTTCATCGAAATATACATATTGGATCTATAGATTTGAAAAATTGTAAAGAGTTGACAATATAAATTTTATTTCATGAAATATAAAAATTGACACTCTCGCGGAATAAAAGTTTTCATCAGTGATGAGTTTGAGCTCCACTGATAAATGGATAGATTATCGTAAAACCGGATGGCGCTGTTATCACAAAGAGCGCGCGGCGGAAGCAGCAACTACTTCTATGGAACAGTTTGCGCATGTGTTCGTGTCGACGCTAGCCTGTCACTTCGGATTTTAGTCGACGTCTGCTGTTGCTCCTGCTCCTCTAATTTACCGCGGAATAATATCAAAAGATTGTTAACGATAGCCTGTACGGCGCACTGGTATCCCTAGCACCGGTTTTCCAGATGAAGTGCAGAGAAAATTGTTTTAATACCCTGTGTCTGTGTATCGGCCATGTATTAGTGTCAGCTGATTTCACAGCTTCGTATAAATAAATCAATTAATAATTGGAATTTCATTCGATTACTTTTCGGAAACCAGCCCGCACTAGCTGATAATCTGAGGATCACCCCTACGAAATCTGAGAGTGATCAGTGGAGCAATAGAGACGTGATCCGTCGACTAAATTGCGGTTGTGACGACTGGCCGAAAATGCTACTCCGTCGGTAAAACAGCGGAGCGCTCAAAAGCCCTTAATATTGTGGGACAGTTCAATAGATGTCTCCAATGCAATATTTGTGTTATTTCGGTAGGCATTCATGTAATCATACAGATTTGTATGCTGATCATCTACGACAGGGCTCGGCACATTCATTAGTCCACAGAGCCAAAACTGTAAATTCACTCAACCCGTTCACTGGCACTAATCCTTTATATGCCATTTCTTGGATTTTGGTAGGTATGAGTGGGGATATGCTGGTATAAAAGGATCCAAACGGTCAGACGTAGTCTTTGCTGTCCCAAATAGACCACACACCCCTCAGTTCCTTTTATTTCTCCTGAACGCTGCCCCTACCATAGAAATGTCCGGTAAGGAAAAGTCACCGTTTTTAGGTAGACCAAGGGGACGTACGGCCATAGTAATTGACACTTAGAGCCAGGCCGGCGCTGAGCAGCCGACGGTGCCGCTCCCTGATCTACTATGAACACACTTTGGTTTGATTTGAGATCTTCGTTCCCAAGTAAGAGCAGTTTGCGTGCCACCTGCTTGTTGTTGTGAGTGATTGACTCTGGTGAAATTTGAAAAACTTGGTCATCCTTTTTACCGGTTGCTGTGTTTTAGGTAACGTTGTCTTGATTGATAATCAGTGTCTCATGGTTGATGCAATATTACAAAGGAACCCCCCAATAAACTCACTTTTTAGTCAATATGTTTATTATTTTCTGTGCTCGCGTAATATTCACATTATTGTATTCACAAAACACCAGTTTATGCTCCCGTAAATTGTAACTTAGCGGCGATTCGCTGCCGCGAATATTGATAAAATAATAATTTATCTAAAAATGACACGCACAATTTTTGAGCACACGACGAAAAAGGTGGTTGTTTGATCTATATTGAATATCTATATTGATTGAACGTTAGGCTACGACGACGAGATTGACTCAGGTTCATATTAATAAATGAATAAAACTTCTTTTTATTCTCGTACTTGAATCTGCACTTTGAGGTACTTTTTTTTCTGCTTCGCGGCCTATACCTTACATGAGTTTTAGGTTCTTTTTCTTCTTAATTCTTTTACGTGGCTATTGCTTGGGTTTTAGGTTGGGTTATTAACTGTCATTGATCGTGCATCGAGCATCGATTATATTTTATATAGATAAATTTTTATGTTGATGTGAGCGAAGCTGTCTTCTGACGTCATCACTAGTATTTTGTCGCGTGCGCCGCCATGCGGCCATTATGCCGTACCAACCACTTCGTTATTTTAATTAAATCTACCAACTGAGAAAGAGTTCAGATCCTGCTCAGAATCAATAGGGGGCTGGGAAAAGACGGCGAATACCTACGCTTAAAATTTCTATGGTGTACGTACCACTGTTCGACGGATATCGTGGTCTTTGTCTGCGAAAAAAAGTGAAAGAAGAAGAAGAAGAAGATTGTTTTTCATGTGTTGTTTTGGACTTTTAAAAGATGATATCTCGAGATCCGTTTGACCGATTTCGTTAAAATTTGAACTACAAAGTCTACTTAGGTAGGTCTTCGATCCGTGCAAATTATATTATGAAACTCCTTCCCCTTCCGGAGATATCATGCCAATCTTACATGCAATATCTTGATACCTGGATCCCCCGGGTGAATGATTCTTGGCTCGCTTTCGCCTTACTTATACTTAGCGGCGATTCGCTGCCGCGAATCTTGATAATATGTTTGAACTTATATTGGATTTTTCTTAATCCAGTTTCAAGATAATGATAGTAACTTACGTAAAAATGATTGAAAATCTCATTCCAATCAGTAACAGAGCGTAATTGAATACTCTTTCCACTCTCTTTGGCAACAAGAACAGTATGTGAAATTTGTAATCCTCATGAATAGTTATATAATATGTTTGTACTTTACTGGATTTTGCTAAATCCATTTTTATAATAATGAGTAACTAAGGAGGTAATTATCAAAAACTTATTCTAGTCAAGACATTTTTTCGCGAGCCTCTGGTGAAGGTACCAAAGCATACCAGAATAGTGTATTTCACGCAAACTATATCCTTGGTACACTTTGGTATCTATACCAAAGGCTCGCTAAAAATACCTTTAGTAATATAGGGCGTGACCCGCCTTTTTTTTTTACTCTCTTTGACAACACGAAAAATTGAATATAAAGCTTTTTTTCGATATGTTTGTCCTGGTATTGGACTTTTGATTATCTATTCCTATGATGAAGAGTAATTTATGGTAAAATTATTAGAGAACTTATTCTAATCAGTAACAGCGTGTGATTAAACACTCACGTTTTTTACTCACTTTGGCAACTAGAACAGTGCTCAAAATGTACAATCCTTGCTCAGAAATTATATACTGGACTGCTATAGGTATACAAGTAATATATACCCAAAAAGCACCTTTGGTGCAAAAACCTTTCGCCAAGTCCATTAATGTGTAGATCACTCCACCAAAAAATAACCATTGTTGGTTGATGATTATCAACATACAAAAGCATTGAAATCAGATACAACTGCCAAGTACCTGTGGAATAATGAAAGTTTGGAATTGAAAAATTTGTTCAAGCTAGATAACGTCGTACTGGTTCGCTCGCTGCTGCGCTCGGTCACTCGATCGGCTTGTGATTATTGGTTGGAGAAACAATTCGGATGAAAAAATTGAAGATGACAACATTCATCGAAGAATATTCATAACGAAAGAATAATTTGAACAAAATTGCAAAAAAAAATTCATTCATTCATTCAATTTTTTCATCCGAATTGTTTCTCCAACCAATAATCACAAGCCAATCGAGTGACCGAGCGCAGCAAGCGAGCGAACGAGTACGACGTTATTTAGCTTGAACAAATCTTTCAATTCCAAACTTTTATTATTCTACAGGTACTTGGCAGTTGTATCTGATTTCAATGCTTTTGTATGTTGATAATCATCAACCAACAATGGTTATTTTTTGGTGGAGTGATCTACACATTAATGGACTTGGCGAAAGGTTTTTGCACCAAAGGTGCTTTTTGGGGTTGATATCACTACTTTTTGTAAAATTTTGCTTGACCACCTAATAATTGTGCTTGCTCGCTACGCTCGCTCGGTCGTTTTGTACTATTTCATACCGCCCGAAGTCCCTCGATAAGCAGGAACGTCAACAGCAACGAGCACGCGTGTGCTCATAATTTTCCCCAAGTCTAAAATTTGTAAACTGACGCGTAATGTACTTTCATTGCGTTTACAAATTGTTCCATTACAATAATTCTCTATCCCTACAACATCTAACCCTGCGTGCAGCCCTTCTTCTTTCTCATCCGGGCTTGGGACCGGCAATGGCGGAGTTACTTGCACGCAGGGTTATATGTTACTCATCACAACAGTATTTCAGAATTCGAATATTATTATAAGTAGTAACATAAAGCTCGTCGAAGTCTAACTCATAACGTCAACCTCTAATTCGGGTCTGAACAGAAGGTATCAAAATATATAGAACTAAGCCTATTGATGCAAGACTAGCGTAGAGCATAAAATGGAAGTTTATGAAGTCAAACACTTGCATTCTGCTTTCTTCGTCTGACTCGTGCCGTTTCGTGTATCAAATCACACTATCCCGATATTTTGCAACCCCGGCGTTACCTCTCATCATCCTCTCTTCTTATACGGCAACCCGCTACAAAATTAAACAATTCATAAAAAAGGTTTTTCTCCAAAAATTACATTCATAAATGAAAATACGCTGAGTCTACAATGAATAAATAAATATAAATGAGAATCGCTATCATCTGAGAAAAAGGGAGTCGATCGATTATTTCTTTAATAGCGAATAAGTATTTTCATTCAATTTGTCGTCATAGCACAAATCTGAATTTGAAGAAAGCCTAAGAAAGTCGAACATACAGACACAGGTTGCATACCGAAATCTAAAAAATTTTTTGAAATTTGACATTAAATTATGAATATACATTATATACTGTAACGTATTCAGCCTATAGGCGAATAGGCTCACTACACATCGCACCAATTACGCTAGCGAACTGGTGTTGTACCATGTGATACAATACCAGCTCGCTCGAGCGTCGGTGTACTAGCGTAAGTGGTATATAAGACGGACGAGCCAAGCCTCCTGAGCGTACTCGTGCCAAAGCGGCCAGGCGACTCACAAGTAATTCTTCCACAAATTTCACTCAACCTCAAATCAGATAAATTGTCTTAGTCAAAGCGGCAGTTCGATTCAAGAAATAACAGATAAATTGTCTTAGCCAAAGCGGCAGTTCGATTCAAGAAATAATAGATAAATTGTCTCAGCCAAAGCGGCAGTTCAATCCAAGAAAATAAATAAATAGAAAAATTGCATAACTCCAATCGATAACGCAATAAAATTTGGAAAACAAAAAAACATACAAAACAAAGTCCGGCCATTGAGGCAAATACTAAATATAAGGAATTTGGATTAAGAAAAACATTCATAATATCATTCATTTATTACATTCTCTCATCATTATTATTTGATGTTATTTCGGTTCTTATGATTTTGTAAATAGACTAGTTCAAAAAAAAAAAAAAAAGGAAATAGAACTAAAAATATAATAAATAGGAAAAGATCCACGTATCTCACAAATATCAGAAATCTGATCTTTGTCTTCCATTCTCCTTTGAAAACATAATCTCGAATTCTATTCTTTCAGAGAAGTACTTCGCTTCATTTGCTTATAAACTTAAATTCATTGTTTAGCTGAAAGGCAGCTTCGGTGAGTGTGTTGGACAGCTACGGTATAGCTATAATTGGTACCCTAGTCTGAGAACATACATGTCCCAAGTCTGTAATAGGCAGCTTCGGTGAGCTAGATTCAGGACAGCTACGATAGAGCGATAATTGCTATCCTAGTCTGGTGAATCTAGCATATCCCAAGTCTGTTGGGAGGCAGCTCTGGTAGAGTCAAATCTATCCGAGTCTGTATTAGGGTAAATTAAGGGTTTTTTCAACTTTTCCCAGATGAGCTCCAAATATTCTAAGAAAATAACCCGTGACAAATAACTCACGCGAACTAGTATAATTTCACGAGCCTTCAGCTCGTGAAACATATACAACAAGTTACATTTGGCGCCCAACGTGGGGCTCCTCAAATAAAATTAAAATCACTTAATTTCATAAATTCATAGTAGAGTCATTGTTAAACTTAAAATCACTTCCTTTTGGGGCAATTTCAAGACTTTCAAGTCAAATTCAAGTAAAATCGTTTATTAGAGTCATTTATAAAAATTGAAAAAAATAAAACAAAGGAAAATGACAGATAAGGATCAGATTCCTGATAAAACAGGCGAAAAAGATGTAGATCAGCCTGGTCAGAGTGACCGAGACACTGGTTTCCATGAGCGTGCCGCTTCCATGACCGATACCAGTTTGTTAAGTCAAGCTGAAAGTCCAGCGCATAGTCATAATAAATCAATGGCTGCGATTGCCACCACTCTGCTCTCCTTAAAATTGTCAAATGAACGCCTAGACAAGAAAATTGAAAACAAATTTGCTCAAATGGAAAGAACTATAAATAACTTCCATATGACCAATATCGAAGCACAGGTAGTATTTGAAACTAAGATAAATAAAAAATTCGAAGAAACAACTAAAAACAAAAAAAGGATTAACGACATGGAAACCAAGGTCCAAATAGTTTCAGACAAGTGGAATACAGACCTCACAAATTGTGACGAAAAATTAAATCGAGTCGAGTCCAGCATCAGGACGGAGCACGTAAACGACCTCGATGTACTTAATAGTACAATTATAGAAAGAGATCGAGCTATAAATGATAAAATTAAGGAATTAAATCATAGGCACGAAAGTCTAAAGATAGGGATAGACGCAGACATAAGAAAACTAAAAACTAGAGTAACAGGGCCCACTGGTACAAATGGACAAGATTCATTAAGATTTATTACAAAACAATTAAAATTACCCACCTATTCAGGGAAGACCTGGGAAAAACCCATGGTTTACATTAGGGAAGTCGAAGAATATTTTGTATTTTTAGGAGCCGATGGAGAATTAAGACGTCAGTTAATAAGCCAAAGTCTCACCGGAGATGCCAAGGACTGGTGGACTGCGCGTCGTGACGTAATCGTTGACTGGGATACATTCAAAGATAGATTCACTGCTAGGTTCTGGGGCATAGAAATTCAAAGAGAAATTAGAAAAGATCTAGAGTTTGGGTTTTACATCATAGACTCAAAATTAACTTGGTCGGAGTATGCTAACCGTAAATTCGCGGCTGCCGCAGGGTTAAGTCCTCGGTTGCCTGAGAAAGAAATAGTAAGATCGTTAATCAGACACTTTGATGAACACGTGGTTGAGGCAGCGAGATGCAGAAATATATTGGAAATCGATGCACTTCTCACCTTTTCAGACGAAATGCAGACAGGCGGCCGATCAAATGCTTCGCGTAGAACAACAAGTCAATTTACGAGTAGACATAGGCTGTGTTCCAACTCGCAAGTGCGAGGGCGCACTAGTTTTCGAGGACGCACTTGTGACGTCAGAGAGCATTTCCTATCGGGCGACGGGCGCCCGAGCGGAATGTGCCTCCATAACTGTTTACTCCATGACTTGATCTTTTATGAATACGCGCTTCCTGTACTGATTCCCTGACTCCACGTCATTGCATGTATCCACTGCCTCTGCTAAGTTTCGATAGCGTCAAGTCCTGACTAGTGCCTACTAGTCAGTTTACTTTGGCAGTCCCTGACATTCATCGTGGTTCAACTGCAACGGTTCACAAATGGAAAATTCTACGACAACTTTTCGTTGTAAGTATTACGCTTCTATCCAATGTGCAAAATTGTGGTATCGGGGTAGTCAATTTATAGAGCTTTCATTCTGTAAAGAAACGCTGAAATAACGCTAATAATAGTATATTTCGATACAAGGGCAAAAAAACCACTTTATGTGTCTAGGCCCGAAAAACCGCGACTCTAACCTCGCTTCGCTCGGCTTCAACGCGGTTTTTGGCCTAGACACATAAAATTGTATACGTCATACGGCCCATAAAGTATTTTCTGACGAATTTCATTATAATCCTCGCCTTCGGCTCGGATTATAAACTCAAATTCGCCGGAAAATACTTCATCGGCCTAGTGACATAATATACTATTCGCACATGTATTGAACAAAATTTTTCATCACGCCGTGCAAAAAAGTACGATTATACGCACGTAAGCGTGCGTATAATTGGACTTCATGCGCGTTGTGATGAAAAGGCCTTGTTACGGACTTCTGGTATCCAGTATACCAGTGTAGTACCAGAAGAATCGCGATTCACATGACTTTCGTCATGTATACTTTATTCAATTATTTGACTATCTTACACCAGATGCTTGCCAAAAATGCCTAAAAACTTAATTATTCCCAGGGAAAAACAAGCAAGTGTTCGACCTCATTCGATCGCGAGTCAGTCTCAACTATCTCTTCGTGGGCAAACACAGCGGCGGAGCCAACAATAGATGGGGAACTATTGCTTTGAACGTAGACTGTGGGATTTTAGCTGTGCAATGCGAGAAGAAGTGGAAGAACCTTCAGACGAAATATAAAGAAATAATGTTGCCACCAACTGGACATGGGCTGGAAGAACACGAACATGGGGCACACGATTGGCCAATTTTTTGATGCCATGAGCGATTGTATGCAGGGCAGGCACACAATCAATCCGCCGCTATCATCCAGTCATCGATTAGTGAGGCAACTATTGCCCCAACAGTACTCAAACCGAATTCGGTATGCGAGGTTTCTATCAACGTGGAATTACCAGCTCAGCTCCGTTATGCTTTCCGTAATTTGTGTTCTAATTTCATCATGCTCTCCCAAGCGTGTTGCTTTACCACAATGGTTACCATCCATTTGAATGCCAGTCTTCACAGTTGAACCCAGGGTGTTGATTACCTGAAGAAAACTTGAAAGTGCTTGTATTCTCTTGAAATTTAGGATTCATTTTCAGTTGACACCCTATAACTTTTAACCTAACCTGACCTAACATATAATAATTAATCATCAGATTTCTTCCGTCCCATCGACATTATTTGGTGGATCTGATGTAAGTCTGGAAGAAGAGATGGTCGATGATCCAACCGAACAACCGGCGAGACACGGCGAACGCGTGGCGCGTCCTGTGAAGAGAAGGCATTATAATAACACCACCTCCAATGTCATCGGCGACCTGACAAGAGCCATCAGAGATGACATGGAGAGCCAGAGACGCGATCGCCAAGAAGCCCGGAAGCTGGACTCCGACCTCTTGGACGTCCTACGGAATTTTTTGGAAAAAAATTGAAAGTGTCCATGCTCTCTAAAGAATTTCTGAGAAGTCATAATAGTATATAAGTACAAAGTGGTTTTTGAGCAGATAAATATTTTAATCGTGAAAAAAACTCCCCAAACAGAGATATTAGTATTCATTGGATTTACATATTTGTAACTTGAGGTAAAACTCTTTCAAAAGTGATATAGGTAAGTATTATACTATATACAGTATTATACTTTACACAGGGTGAATCAGAATTCGTGTCAAGGAATTTACAGGGTAAATCTTTATCAAAGACGGAATCGAAATTTCCTTAGCTGTTTTTCCCGGAAATGCTTAGATTTCTCGTTATAATTATTTTAATTCCAGCCAATGACGCGCGGCTTATGAACGGCCGCTTGTCGATGTGATTACCGCTCGGTTGTGTGCGCGTCTCTCACCCTATTGTCGCCGCGAAAAAAAGTGCACACAACCAAGCGGCAAGCACACCGACAAGCGCCCGTTCCTAAAGGCGCGTCATTGACTGAAATTAAAATAATTATAACGAGAAATCTAAGCATTTCCGGAAAAACGGCTAAGGAAATTTCGATCCCATTTTTAATCAAGATTTACCCTGTAAATTCCTCGACACGAATTCTGGGTCACCCTGTATATTCTAAACTTGAGGTAAAACTCTTTGAAAAGTGATATAAGTATATTATTTCAGATTTATATATTCTAAACTTGAGGTAAAACTCTTTAAAAAGTGATATAAGTATATTATACTAGATTTATATATTCTAAACTTGAGGTAAAACTCTTCGAACAAGTGATATTTTGTACCTGAACAGAAACTGTTTCACTAACGGTATTATCTAAGTTTCAAGCTGTGTTTCATTGTACCTTGAACTGCTGTTCCTGAATGTATCAGAATAGGTGTATAGTATTTTGAGTACTCATCTGAAGATGATTAATAAAGGTGTAGTAGAAGTTCTCATATACGTAGGTATATTAATTAATTTTGATACTTAATAAACATATCTTATCCAGTCAAATATTTCTTTATTATAATCGATACTTGTTTCCTTAATAAACCTATCCAAAACGTTTCATTACACATAAGTTATTTTAATATCAATAAATACTTCATAAATTATCAATTCTGCGTTGTATGCACTTAATGTGCCGTACACTACTTTTCCCTGACAGAAGACACCAGATTTATTTCATTTTTATCTATTGGTTTTTCTAGACAGTCTACTTTTTATGCTCTTAGAATGACTCAAAAATGTCCAATCAAAAATCGCTCCCAGTAATAGTTCAATGCGGTGGTATGTGTCTTGAAAACCAATTTCAATCCTCTGCGATGAACGTGTCGTTGGAGGGAAACTTTTGCAGTCTCACACAATCTCTTTGCTATGAAAGGTTTCCAGCACGTATACCTTCATGCAGATGGCCAAATACGTATTCGATGACAATGAGGAATGGATGTTAGTGATCAATTGTATCTGAACTCATAGTCATAATAGAAAAATGATTGCATTTTTTCTTAAAGTTCTACTGCTCCATGTTCATTTGTTCGATTGTGAACAATCGCAAAAAAAGATTGCGGAGGTCATGGGCATCCCGTTCTTCTCGACGGATGCGACGGGGTGGAAGCGCTGGGATACGTACGTTCATTGCTATGATATCACCTTGGGTGGTACATATGTTATGCATTATAATGCATGCCACAATTACTTTAATTGCAGTTGTAATGCTGACTTCCAACGCTTTTGTGAATATGGACCGCCACCGTGCCTTCAATCTACCAAATGTGCACTCGACGACCATTCTGGCTTGGCTCAGAGCATGATTAAAGGCCCTCTGCTCAGGTGTCAATGGCTCTCTGAATGGTGTAATAGTCGCAACTGGATCTCGTTTACAAGGATATCCACTGTCGCCCAAAATAAAGTATCCCTCCGGTGGATATAAGCGGCGTTGAAATAGCGCACTGCTTCGGAATACCCTAAAATCGTGAACCGAACCAGGAAATCCACTCACAACGTCTATAAAGAACCCAGTATTGTCCACTAGGCCTTGCACGTTGATAGAATAAAACTGCTTGCGATTATAATACTGGTCATGTAGATTATCAGGACAATTTATGCGGACGTGGCGCCCGTCGATTGCGCCCACACACTGTCTGAAGACAGCAGGGTTTGCTCTCCTCTCAAAACTCCGCCCAATTATGTCCAGATTTTCTTCGGGTGGTAATCTCACGACTGTTGGCAGAAGCGTAAGGACCAAGTCCAGGGTTTTATGGACTATGTGATGGATGGTTGTCCGTGGTATGTCGAAGGTGGCTCCGACGATTCTGTATGCCGCGCCACAAGCCAACCAGAACAGAAATAAAATGACCTGTAAATGTAATCAACAAGTTAGTGTGTATCATTTCCTCGCTGGCTATTGAAATTACCAAATCAAATTTTGGTATGCTATTATGTCTATGGTACTATACTTACTTCGAGTTCTACACACCAGCCTGAACGTTTTCTATTCCGCCGACATAATTCGATAAGTCTGCGTAAGCTACGTGCATTAACTCGGAGGTGTTCTCTTGTTGCCCTTTCCTTTCCCCTCAATAACGCTCCTAGCACCCGTTTGTTGTAGCCAACGATGGCTTGATAATACAACCCTCTCTGAAATAGCAGAAAAATATAGCATCGTTATAAGCTCAACTCACGAAGCAGCATAATCGAACCTAGCGTAAGAACTCACCTGATTATTTCTTCGCTGTAATAATCGTAGCATTAATAAAT
The DNA here is from genome assembly GCA_963978835.1 of Tenthredo scrophulariae. Taxonomy (NCBI): domain Eukaryota; kingdom Metazoa; phylum Arthropoda; class Insecta; order Hymenoptera; family Tenthredinidae; genus Tenthredo; species Tenthredo scrophulariae. The sequence continues at coordinate 12,771,050 of OZ022232.1, forward strand.
AGTACCAGTGTACTCTCCTGCCGTGGGCTACTTCCATCTCACGGTTTCGACGAAATATTCGGCGGATGAGCATCAGCACGAAAAGACGCATCTCCTCGGTAATCATTTTTGTTGGGTGAGGTATGTTAAAATAAACTGATTGTTGTTTCAGTAATTAGATGTTGATATGTGTTTTATTTCTATGAACGTGTTTCAACCACCATGCGGTTACGGAAGAAGGAAGTAAGCTTAGGGACTAGCGGCAACATGCCTAACTTATAAACTAATATGGTATTTGAATACATTTCTTACAATTTTTCGAGAGAGTTTTATAACTTTTATTGTTGTGGAATAAATACTTCTTTTGTTTTGGTCTGAACTGAACACTTGTTCGAATATTTTCAATAAAGTTTCACACTGTCGAGACTGAAAAACAATAATGCAATGGCGTCGCATCAAAGTTATCATTCAAAAGATCAAGTCATGAAGTAAACAGTTATGGCGGCACATTCCGTTCGGGCGCCCGTCGCTCGATAGAAAATGCTCTCTGACGTCACAAGTGCGTCCTCGAAAACAAGTGCGCCCTCGCACTTGCGAGTTGGAACACAGCCATAGTCCACCGAGTAACCGAGCATACGAGGATGAAGACAAACCTCTTTCATGGCGAAACAATAACAATCCGGTACCAAAGTCATTTCCAAATCGCGACATAACAGATAAGCCCGATATTCAACGGCGACATGGACGAAATAAATACGTCCAAAATAAAACTGAGAATTGGACAAATGCTAGAGCCCAAGGTATCTCAGAACATAAGATCGATGAAGTAGAAATTGATACGGATATAGAGCGAAGTCCGGAAAACTAGATGGCGCTGTGCCGGTGCTGACAAGTACAGTTCCGACACAGCGTGATTCAGTTATTTGCGCGGCAAAATTATAAAACTTAGAGAAAAATAACAACTTATTCGAGGATCCAGCAAATTATTTATTAGCAGAGGATGAGGAAACAGAAAAAATTGACAAACAATGTCCAGAAATTTGCTTAATTATTGAGGATATTGCAGTACGAGCTCTAATAGACACAGGCAGCCAAATAACGTGTATTTCACAAGAATTTTACGAACGGAATAAAAATTCACTTTCAAAATGTGAACGGCTACCGGTGGTAAATTTTCAAATATTTGGAGTAATAGGGGGCAAGCTTACTAAAGTAAAAGAGCAAATTTTTGCAAAGGTTAAAATTGGTGGTTCATCCGATCAAATAAATTTCCTCATAATAAGCGGACTTAAAAGGGAGGTTATAATTGGAATAGACACACTCCATAGATGGAAAGCCGATCTCGATTTAAGAACAGAAAATTTGAAAATTGAAACATCACCAGGGTACAGCTCAGTGCAGTTATATAAAACTGATAATATAACACTAAATCAGATAGCAAATATTCAATATCCAAGAAACAAAATAGCGAACCAGGAAGATGACGAGACATTATATAATTTAACCAGTGATGAAGTTGAAGAGAAACTCATAGAGTGTCAGGTTTTGAGTCAGAAGGAACTACAAATTTTTTCAGACCTACTAGAGGAATATAACGACATTTTCAGTAAATTACCCGGTCGAGTTACCATTCGTGAGCATAAATTAAATATCTATCAGGACAGACCTTTTGTAAGACGATCTTACCCGATCCCAATGATTCATAGGGAGAAGGTGTATCTCGAAATAGAAAAAATGCTAAAAATGGGAGTAATTGAGAGATCTTATAGCGAATACGTTAATCCTTTAGTAGTCGTAGAAAAAAAATCTGGAGGAATCCGACTAGTGCTAGATGCACGGTTTATTAATAAACTCATAATACCTGACCATGATTGTGCTCAATCAACTGAGGTTTATTTCAGCGGTGTTCCAACAACGCCTACATGTCTAGTCTCGACCTGACCGCTAGTTTCTGGCAAATTCCACTCCATAGGGATTCAAAAAAATATACTGCTTTTATGCACGAGGGCAAAACGTACCAATTTACTGTAACACCATATGGATTAAATACAAGTTTGGCGAGCCTAGTCAGAGCTTTAGACTTAGTTTTAAAAAATACAGAATCGTTTACAATAAATTTCGTAGACGACATCCTGTGCTGTTCTGACTCTGTCAAATCTCACTTGGCCCAGCTTGAAATATTATTCAAAACTTTTAGGAAGTATAACATGACAATAAACTTCAAAAAATCAAATTTCTTTCGTGACGAGGTGAATTTTTTAGGTCACATAATCACAAAAACTGGAATAAGACCACAACCAGAGAAAATCGAAGCGAAAAAAAATTTTCCAACGCCGAAAAACGTAAAACAATTGAAAGGGTTTTTGGGTCTTACAAATTATTACAATAAATTCACTAAGTATTACTCGGACTCAACATTTCCGCTATTAGCTTTGATAAGAAAAGGCGCCAAGTGGGATTGGACCCAGGAAACGAACAGGCAGTTTAACTTGGTTAAGGACATTTTTTGTGAAAAAATGATTTTGCGTCACCCTGATCCAGATAAACGTTATTATTTAGAATGCGATGCAAGCAATTATGCAGTAGGCGCGGTCTTATATCAGATCTCGGATGAAAATGAAAGACAAATTGTAGGACTGGCGAGCAGAACCATGAAAGGTGCAGAACTTAATTATTTTACCAGCGAAAAGGAATTGTTGGCGATAGTTTTCGCATTAGGCAAATTTAGATCATTCATCATAGGTGCAAAACTGACAGTACGCACTGATCATCATGCTTTAACTTTTCTTTTTCCATGCAAATTGGTAAGCTCCAGGTTAGCTCGATGGGCTCTGTTTATTCAGGCTTATAGTTTTAAGATAGAACACATTAAAGGAACAGAAAATGTAGTGGCAGACACCCTCAGCAGAAATCCACCTGAAATAAAAGAAATAATTTCAGAAATTGCAGAATTTAGCATGGCACCATTAGCCAAAGAAATAGATAAGGATTTAAAACAAAATTTAAAAGTCTTTTGGAAATTTCAGAAGCAAGATAGAAGAGTTTGCGAGTTAATGCAACCCGAAAGCTTAAACAAAAATGAGAACCTCATCGTAGAGAATGACATTTTATATCACCGAAATCCAGGGGGCGATTTCAAAGCGTACATACCCGAAGCACTATTAAAAGATCTTATAGATGAATGTCACGAGGCTTACGGCCACGTGGGTGCGTCAAAGTGTCATAAACTACTTAGAGAGGGTTTCTATTACCCAAAATTAGCAAAAAGAGTGCGACAACACAAGTAATAGCGAAATGCGACAAGTGTCGAAGGTGTAAAGTACCAAACCGTCATTGTTGTGCAGCAATGCAGAATATAATTCCAGATGGAGTAGGGGATGTTGTATCCATAGATTTTTTAGGACCACTACCATCTAGTAAGGGGAATTATAAATGGCTTCTAGTAACAATCGATGCATTCAGTAAATATGTCAGATTGTATCCATTAAGATCGGCAAACGCGCAGTCCACGATTACTTGCATTTTTAGGGATTATATTCCAGAACTAGGGAAACCGAAGCGAATCCAGTGCGATCATGGCACACAATTCACTTCATCCAAATGGATTAACAAACTAGAAGAAGAAAACATAATATTAATTTTCTCGTCAATTAGACACCCACAAGGGAACATTGTCGAACGAGTCAATCGAAAGATCGGAAGATTTTTTCGTACCTTCCTGGCGGACAACCGTACACAATGGATAAACTGGATAAGAGTTATTAAAACTTGTATAAATGAAGTATGCCATGATGGTACTGGATTCGCTCCATGCGAAATCCATTTAAAAAATAGATCGACCAGATTTTGGGCAGATTGTATAAATTCAAAGATTAAAGACATACCGTATGAAACAAAAATTCATTTAGTTGATAAAAATATAAAGAGATACGGTAAAAGTAGGGCCGATAGGTTTGATTCTAGCCATTAATTATCTAGGTCTAAGGTAGGGGATAAGGTTTTAATCAAAGCACTTAATGTGTCGGACACCACAAATAAGAAAATTGCAAAGTTTTTTCCACTATACGAAGGACCGTATATTATAAGCAAACAGATAGGAGAAGCGACTTATATTCTTGAGAATATAAGAACAGGATTAGAAAGAGGACGATTTCACGTAAATATGATGAAGCTATACATAGAGTCAGAATAAAACCAAATATCACTAGAATCTTATTGTATGAGTTGAAATCTGAAATGAAAGTAAAGGGTTAAGTATAAATGCTAATCCGATGAAGAGGATTAAGGAAGATATATAAGACATCATCATCACCAGAAGAGATATCAGTCAAACCTCAATCCAAGATGTGCGACTACGTGTACGGCTGTATCAGCGTCCAGAATAAGGGTGTCCAGGGGTGCGATTCTGTAACTTTTGCGCTAACTTATCGCATGTGCTAACTTTTTTTTCGATTGTACGCCAATGTGCTTCCCCGCTAGCACCCGTTCACCCCCGGTAGCGCCGATATGCTCGGTTTTCGGGTGTCAACAAGCTGAGGTCGCCATGCAACTGCGCGAGAATCAACAATTGAACCCAAGGAAAACCCGGCTCTATGATGAAGCTCTCGCGATCGAGTGCTATTTTAACGAATTTTTATCACCTGCCGTAACGACACTGTCACAGGCCTCGCTAACTGTACCGATCGCGTGTTATCTAAACGAATTTTCAGCGCCTGCCGTTAACGAGACTCTATAATATATTCCTTATTTTTTATCGAATATGTATACTATGAAAATGTTATAATTTATTATTAAATCAATGTTTCAACTACTTTTCCGATAACTTTTGACCCGGCAATGTAGATGAGAATCGAAATTACAAATAACGAATATCGAGCTTACGTGTATTCTGTAACTCCCCACATAGATAACGTACTTTTTAAATTAATGTTCGTGTAAGTTATGAGCAGACGTATGGGGCATTCTACGCTCAATCTTCTATGGTGGTAGGATATACTACCGCCAAAACAATCTCATGATTTTGATGAAGTGGTTTTTTGAACAATTTTTGCGTTATACATATTTTTTATTCGAATACCCTTTCGGTACGCGCGTCGCGCAACTAGACACGTATTGTCGTTCTTTATGCTGAGTGTTTTGCTCTTTGAATAATTTGGTGCACCGCTGTTCGAAGTTTTTGAAATTCTTGAAGAGATAACGGTTCGCGAAATTTTTTTTTAAAAATTCATGAGTGGGTATTAGAGTTGGGGTAACCGTATAAAAAATTACAAATCAAATAAAAAATGGTAAAGGAAAATCATTGGTCGAGTTGGTATGGAATATCTAATATATGATATATTTATTGAACTATCATTTTCACATTCCTTATAGATTGGTAAAACACAAAATTAGAATTATACAGAATTACACATAATTAAAAATTAAAAAATTGAAAAATTAAAAAATTATAAATTTCACACAGAATTTTTTATAATTCTTGCATTTCACCCTCACTTACTGTTATATTCTTATTCGAATATTAAACCTTTTTTATCGTTCTTAGTACGTATATTAAATTTGTCCCCATATCGGGTATTCGACAGTTTTCCTGTTTAAGCCCGTCAAATCGGCTCCAAATAGTTATAAAAAATGCCTTATTTATTGATATTTGGAATTCATTTCTTACTTCTACCCGCTTTTATTTAAAGTACAAAATGGAATCCACGATACATCAGGTTATAATCTTTGCAGATGTGTCACTTTTCTTGAATCAGTGAATATTTCATTTTGGAACATTTTTTGTTCACCGAATAGAACATAATCTTTGAACGATAAACGATGATCGAAAAGCAAATCAAAGATGTCCACACAGTTTGATTGAATCACAGAAATTTCTAGTGTCCGAGAAGCCTAGACGGCGAAATCCTTCCATCATGGGACTTGCATAAAAAAATTCAAAATTTCACACAGAATCTCTTAGAATTTTTTAAGATTTTACAAAGGGGCAGAAATTTTTTAAGTTATGGACCATCATAACTTTTGAAGTAGGTATTTGCTGTAAAATTGTCAAAAAAAAATGTAAAACTCGGAGTTTTTCAATTGCAACTATTATACGTGAGTTAACGTTGAACTAAAAGAAAAATGCGAGCAGGGTCAATCGCTGGTCGAGTTGACATGGACTGAGCCTTATACCGATTATGTTTTAGTCCGTTATTATTTGAGTAGGATTATACATGTTGAATGTCGAGGAGATCGAGGCAAAAAGAGCCACGTAAGAACTGCAGCTACAGGGCCGAATGAGACACTATTTTTTTGAATATAGAGCAGTTTTTCAACATCTTAAGGCATTCATTTAGTCGATTTCTTATTTCACACCGCGGTCTCGTTTTAGGCCGGTTTTCCCTCTACGTAGAATCTACGTTTATTTGCTAAATGCCCATTATATCATTTGTAGGTAATAAAAAATCGACACTTACCCCAAAAGGTTTGGTCATTACTTGTCAGCAATATATATTTTCAAAAGCGGTGCACCAAATTATTCAAAGAGCAAAACACTCAGCATAAAGAATGACAATACGTGTCTAGTTGCGCGACGCGCGTACCGAAACGGTATTCGAATAAAAAATATGTATAACGCAAAAATTGTTCAAAAAACCACTTGATCAAAATCATGAGATTGTTTTGGCGGTAGTATATCTACCACCATAGAAGATTGAGCGTAGAATGCCCCATACGTATGCTCATAACTTACACGAACATTAATTTAAAAAGTACGTTATCTATGTGGGGAGTTACAGAATACACGTAAGCTCGATATTCGTTATTTGTAATTTCGATTCTCATCTACATTGCCGGGTCGAAATTTATCGGAAAAGTAGTTGAAACATTAATTTAATAATAAATTATAATATTTTCATAGTATACATATTCGATAAAAAATAAGGAATATATTATAGAGTCTCGTTAACGGCAGGCGCTGAAAATTCGTTTAGATAACACGCGATCGGTACAGTTAGCGAGGCCTGTGACAGTGTCGTTACGGCAGGTGATAAAGATTCGTTAAAATAGCACTCGATCGCGAGAGCTTCATCATACCGGGACAATCACGTGAAACCGAATGGATCCATGTTACCGGAGAGCGAATATTTCGTATTTTTAGCAGGTTAACCACTCGTTGCACTGAAAACCCCTAGGGTGATTTTGGCGCGCGGTCGATAAAACTCGGCAGCCATTGTTGACAGAAGCCGGCTGACCGTCAATACATCGCGGAAGGTAGACATGTGTGGTTATGTTCGTTCATTTTAAGCAAATGATGAATAAAGTGAATAAAACTTACGTGAATAAGCTATTGATATTTATCAAAAATCAATCAATCAGTTTCAAGTGATATCATAATACAATCAACGAATTAACTTCAGCTGTAATTGCAAATTAATTAGAATCAAAGAGTTAATCGAGAACAACCAATTCGAGCGAAATTATTAATTATTATTCCTGGGCTTGAGGCTTCAATAAATTGAACTAGGTAAGTGAGAAAAACTTTATTAGAGCTTTCTAAAAGTTTATCTAATGCGTAACAAGGATAAGTATCATGTTGTAATGAATTATTCCTCGTTACAGTCAGCAGCGCAGTTTAAACCGCCAGGTCTTCGAGTCTTCGAGAAATGTCCGAAGCCTAAACTGGGCACCATGCCTGCGCCTGTAACGTTAAGGTAAGAATTATCACATATTCATCGCACGGTATTGTAGTTATAACAAGGTGAACTAACCCTAAACATCATCACTCGAGGATGATTGCGAACCGCTGTCAAGTAGTCGTTACGACAGGCTATTGCCGGAGAGCCACAAACAGCTGCCAATGTTGCTGTAAAGAAAATAAGTGCTGTTCAGTGGAATCTAGTTATTGAAAAGCATAAATGGTGAAAAGTACGTCCCAGTCACACTGCACAGGTTGTCGGCTGCTGAGTTATAATTAACAACAAGCGATGCAACATGTAGCGAGTCGCACATGCCTGTATGCTTTTAATCTTTTGCCTTTGCGCTTGGGCACCAAAGTTTAAAAAAATAAGGATAAACGAATTTGACTTCCCGTGACGAAACCGTCTGCACTCTGGAGTTTTATCGAAGTTCACACCGCTTCAAATTTTCCTGTATTAACGCAGATGGAGCTATCAAAAATGTTTCGCACCCTCACTGATCTTCATCGTCTTGTCCACGACGATTGACCTCGAAGTGTCTGCCCTGCATCCTGATACAGTCACCTATGCGACTGTAGAACCCTCCGGTTACATTTGCGAGCATCTCGGGACTCATCTCCGCGAAGATCTCCACAACCTGAGCTCGCAGTTCAGTGAGGTGAAACCGACAGGCTATTGGCGTATTTCCTTGGGCTGCACTAGTACGCACGGAGTCAAGTCAAGGAAATATGCCCTACAAGAGCTGTAGCATACATCGACCAATGTGATTGATAAGGAAGCTACATGATTTGATAATATGAATGCAAATCTGAGAAATAAGTAATATTATTGAGCTAAGATTGCCGACAATCACCAATATTGAAACGGTGCGCCCCAGTCGCAGTATTGAAAATGTTATCTTATAATCAACCCTCAAACAGAGTCTGCAGAACAGGGTCGGAGTAATCATGGTTTAAACAAAAACACAGATGAGGATCAGTGTCTTACTTTGAATGAATTCGATTTGCTCTCCAACAGTTGGAATTTGTAGTCAACATTGAACCACAAGTAAAATAAAGCTTCCAGTGTTCCAAAATCTTTTCATTTCATTCAGCTTTGGATTTCTTTTTTAAAATAAAGATCATGCTGGACTTATGATGCCTCTACGAATGTCCAAGACAACATTCGTTGGCCACTGAACAGTAGTCAAGGCAATCATAGAACTCGCTGATTGTGATGGATATAGCCTGAGGATCCATCATTCGAAAATGTTTCAAATACTGGCTTGCAGCTTTAAAAGGTTCTCAATCCTGCCTGCGGCATAGCGCCAGAGCGGCATACAGAGCGTAATCGAGTAGCCATGCATCGGGTGAATGAGCAGAATACTAGATCGGCCTATCCCTCAATCTGTAGAGATTCAAAGATAAACGAACTCATGGTAGTTAAAACTAGAGAGTAACAACAGAATACAAGGCGGTTGACCCTGTCAATACCGAGGACAGAATTCTATGCCATTCAAAAGGATGCATGTTTTAATTATTACTAGTTAAAATCATGTTGTACTTGCAAACCAAGAACAGGTGTTTTTCAATTAATAAAATACACCCACGTCTCTTTCGATAACTTCGATAATTCTCAAGGCACAGACAGTCTGTTCTTCTAAGATGCCCAGATATCCTCATTGACATTCGCGATCACGCAAAGTTCCTTCAGGTTGAGACTACCAGTTTCTGCTTCGTCAGGCCAGTAACGAGCAATACCATGTATTCGGCCACAAAGCAAATGTTATGGAGAACTGTGTTTAACCAGTCGAGCGTGAGCTAGAGTGGTCTGACTGCAAATCATTTAGAAAAAAACATCATGGCAGAATCATCTTACTCTTCGAGATTGCTGATTGTAGAAAGTTCGAAAACTATTTATCAGCGATTCCAACCTCTTACACAATTTTAATTTCGTAGCAGATTTTTTCAGATTTCATTATGAGGCGTATATTGACTCATCTCCGAGTCAAACCGCTACAATGCAATGGCTGGAAGATTTCAACGGAATTAGCAACAAGGTTTTCGGTTTCGGGAAATTTCATAACCGTGTTTATAACCTCCGAAATTGAAAAAGCTGATTACTCGGATTTGCCGATACTGCCGAGTCCCAGCTCTTGTTATGTGTTGATCTTTGCTATTTCTGTTACTACTGTAACCAAGTACCTGGAATTTCCAAACTTTTGATTCACGCTCACCACGATGTATGTAGTCACACGTGAAATTGTAATTTCAAAATTTTCCGGCAGGCGCAAAAAATTATTAGAGTCTGTCAACGAACTTTCTGTTGGATATTTTTACGCGCAAAAAATATTAATGTTTCTGGCAACGAACTCTCTGGTGGGAACTTTTACGCGCGAAAAACTATGCTTAGACGACTCGTGATTGGATGGCACCCACAATTCCGAGGCAATAAACAATAAGACTCTACGTTCCCGGTAACGAACTATTTTGAGCGCAAAAAATGATGTTCAGACGACTCCTGATTGGCTGGCACCTACGCTTCCGAAGCAATAAACAAAAGGCGCCCCATATTCCCGGTAACGAACTATCTGTTCGATATTACGTACCGAACTGATAAGACGTGTTTCAATTTCTTGAAAAATGCCGAATATCAAGTATACGATAGAAGAAAGGGTGAAAATGGTTCAGCAGCACGAGCAGGGTACTAGTTACCAACAAATTTCGGACCATTTCGCGGCGGAGAATTCGGATCGGCCGATACCATCGACTTCGACGATCTACGACATGGTGACGAAGTTTCGGATGACGGGCAACCTGGACCCGAAGAGGAACGTCATCTCTGCCAACAGTCAAAGCGCCTGACCGAGGAGATCAAGTATCAGATCTTCCTCAAGGCTGCAGAACCCGGACGCAAGGCATCGAGGATCATTGCCCAGGAAGTGGGAGTGTCCCCAGCTTCGGTCCTCCGGGTTCTCAAAAAGGATAAGTGTCGGCCATTTAGACTTGAACGACACCAGCAACTCTTGGTTGGGGACCATGAGTCCCGTTTGATTTTTTGCAGGGAGATGATGGACCGCTACAACGTAGACAGGGGACTTCTGAACCGGATCTGTTTCACAGACGAATCCACGGTAATACTCGTTTCTTCGCCGAATAGGCAGAATACGCGAGTGTGGGCTTGGAAGAACCCTCATCTCCAGGTCGAGTCCCAGACACAATATCAGCAAAAGCTGAATGTGTGGCTCGGCTTGTACTACAACCGGCTCATCGGACCGTTCTTCATCGAGGGAAATTTGAACGGCGACAAGTACCTAGACTTGTTGCGTGACCACATTGTCCCTGCCTTGAGAGCCATCGAAGGGTATGTGAGGAGATTTTATACATTGAAAATTAACAATTGTTATCAGGAATACTGAATAATTTTAATTGGTATTTCGTGAAACGAACATTGCTTTCTTTAACTATCAGGGTCTACCCATCTGGTATCAACAGGATGGAGCACCTGCGCACTACCGCCTAGACGTTAGGGCTTATCTGGACCAAGAGTTTCCTGATCGTTGGATTGGTAGACAAGGTCCAGTCTTATGGCCTCCTCGATCACCTGACCTCGCTCCGTTGGATTTTGGACTGTGGCCGTGTATGAAAAACGCCTTGTACACGGAGAACCGCATCGCCAACCTCACTGAACTGCGAGCTCGGGTTATGGAGATCTTCGCGGAGATGAGTCCCGAGATGCTCACAAACATAACCGAAGGGTTCTACAGTCGCATAGGTGACTGTATCAGGATGCAGGGCGGACACTTCGAGGTCAATCGTCGTGGACAATACGATGAAGATCAGTGAGGGTGCGAAACATCTTTGGTAGCTCCATCTGCGTTAGTACAAGAAAATTTGAAGCGGTGTGAACTTCGATAAAACTCCAGAGTGCAGACGGTTTCGTCACGGGAAGTCAAATTCGTTTATCCTTATTTTTTTAAACTTTGGTTCCCAAGCGCAAAGGCAAAAGATTGAAAGCATACAGGCATGTGCGACTCGCTACATGTTGCATCGCTTGTTGTTAATTATAACTCAGCAGCCGACAACCTGTTTAGTGTTACTGGGACGTACTTTTCACTATTTATGCTTTTCAATAACTAGATTCCACTAAACAGCACTTATTTTCTTTACAGCAACATTGGCAGCTGTTTGTGGCTCTCCGGCAATAGCCTGTCGTAACGACTACTTGACAGCGGTTCGCAATCATCCTCGAGTGATGATGTTTAGGGTTAGTTCACCTTGTTATAACTACAATATCGTGCGATGAATGTGTGATAATTCTTACCTTAACGTTACAGGCGCAGGCATGATGCCCAGTCTAGGCTTCGGACATTTCTCGAAGACTCGAAGACCTGGCGGTTTAAACTGCGCTGCTGACTGTAACGAGGGATAATTCATTACAACATGATACTTATCCTTGTTACGCATTGGATAAACTTTTAGAAAGCTCCAATGAAGTTTTTCTCACTTACCTAGTTCAATTTATTGAAGCCTCAAGCCCAGGAATAATAATTAATAATTTCGCTCGAATTGGTTGTTCTCGATTAACGTTTTGATTCTAATTAATTTGCAATTACAGCTGAAGTTAATTCGTTGATTGTATTATGATATCATTTGAAACTGATTGATTGATTTTTGATAAATATCAATAGCTTATTCACGTAAGTTTTATTCACTTTATTCATCATTTGCTTAAAATAAACGAACATAACCACACATGTCCACCTTCCGCGATGTATTGACGGTAAGCCGGCTTCTGTCAACAATGGCTACCGAGTTTTATCGACCGCGCGCCAAAATCACCCTAGGGATTTTTCAGCGCAACGAATGGTTAGCCCGCTAAAATGACGTCATATTCGCCAATATTCGCTTTTCGGTAGCATGGATCCATTCGGATTCACGTGATTCTCACGGTAGAGCCGGGTTTTCCTTGGGTTCAATTGTTGATTCTTGCGCAGTTGCATGGCGACCTCAGCTTGTTGACACCCGAAAACCGAGCATATAGGCGCTACCGGGGGTGAACGGGTGCTAGCGGGGAAGCACATTGGCGTACAATCGGGAAAAAAGTTAGCATATCTGATAAGTTAGCGCAAAAGTTACAGAATCGCACCCCAGGCATCCGAAATAGATATCGGAAGTGTGGATGCGAACAACAATCTATATAAAACGATTGTTTGTTCGGGTCCACTCATCGGTGGTAGTGGGAAGTTCGCATTCGGGAAAGGGTCCCAAACTAGAAAGAACAAAAGTGATATAACATTAAAACCAAAAATAACTGAAAAACCGATTATAACTTTAAAACCTGACAGGGAGGAGAAAATAGAAAAACCAAAACTAAAAATGAAGATAACAATACCCAAAGAAAAAATAAACCTAGAACAGATGATGGGAAAAAAGGCAAAAATCGACGAGGACAATCCCAACAACATTGCTTGGAAACTACATAAAATCGAATTCAAAGAAAGAACGGAGGAAGAGCAGAGGGCTTACTATCAGAAAGTAGATTTATGCCGAACTTATGGTCCAATATCTCTAATCAACAACGAATTAGAGCAGGCGATGAATATTCCAGCTTCTGAAGAAGAAAATAATAATATTCAAGAAGACGAGATGGTGGAGGACATCGATCTAGGAAAAACTCTCCACATTCCATCACCTGAATATATGGAAGGTGAAATAATCCCTTTTAACTTACCTGAATTGACGCTAGACGACCTGACGACCGATTTCATCATGGAAATTCCGATGCCGATATCCGCGGGGGATGATTCACCAGGCTATATGGCGGAGTTCAACATCGACGACCCATTAGCTATGGACAGGGATTAAAACACACAATAATATCAAAACATAACAACTCGGATATGACAAAACGCTAGGATATAACAAATATAAAACACCGGACGTAACAATAAGAACTAAAAAAGAAAGGGTTTTCATCAACTTACCTGCCAGCGCTTCCGAAAAACTTCATCGCAGAACATCAGCTAATGAAAAGGGGGCAATGTAACGTACTCAGCCTATAGGCAAAATAGGCTGACTATACGTCACATCATGGACATAGCACACGCAGGTATTGTATCACGTGATACAATACCAGTAGAATATGCCAGCTTTGGGGCGTCACAACAAACCCCCCTTTCCCCCATTCCCCTCCCCCCTGGCGCCATACTTCCCCCTTAAGGTCGTCTGGACTTCCCCTCGAGGTTGACCGTTGACGAGGGGGTGTCTCTGTCCCCCCGTCCCCTCGCTATTTCCGCTCCCTCTGCCCCCGCGCTGTATTTTCATGAGGGGTTGTGTCTCGCCAAAATTTTAAATACGCTACCCCCCTTCTTACGACTATAAGGATGGGAGGATCGGGTACAAGATTACAAGATGCAATGACACGGCAATATTCACATAAATGCTATTTTCATTGAAATCTCGAATATACACGAACGGGTGTGAGACAACTTGTTTTCTTAACCCTATGAGTACATACAATTTCATGCAAATCTTAGGTTATATATTGGCCTAAGTGATATCTTAACACTATGAGTACACACACACACACACACACACACACACGCACGCAATTTGTGTTTATTCAATACATTGGTGAAATTTTATGCAAAGGCAGGTGATAACTTAATTCTACGAGTACAATTTTTCATTCATATGCTTATTCGAGTGGTTCTAAGAATATTGTGTTGGAGTAATTCTGCGACTTAGCTTTATTTTTTCATTTATATTTCCCAGAGGTACAATATTGTAGGCAACTGCTGGGGATGAAATTCCGAGAGCTTGAGATCTTGCCCTTGCCGATTAACTTGTTATAAAATGTTCGGGCGATGGTGTCATTCTTTTCATAGTCGTCAGTAAATATATCGAGAAACTGGCACAAAGTACTGCCAGCAGCCATAAAATAAATAAACATAATAGAGAAGTGTCCACATACGTCAGAAGAAAGGCTCTGCAGCTGCCTGTCGTTGCAGCGGTATCGCCGGCAATTTCTTCACAGTCTTCGCATATGCTCAGGGATGAGGGGTGGCAGTCCAAAACTGTCAAAGTAGGTCCCCTGTCCGGTGGGGGTGACGTAAAATGCCACCCAATGGGAACCTGGGCGTGTGTGGTCATCGATGTTGGAGACAATAGCTGTCGGGTATGTCCAAACCAAGGGTACTCGGTCGGCTGCGAAAACCCCGCACGGGACCGTACACTGAAAGAAAAAAAGAGTCACGCCAACTCTCTTGCGGAGCACGGCCAACGACGACTAGAGGAGTACGAGGGGGGGAGTTAGCGGAGCTCTGCGTTGAGGAGTAAGCCCAACTCCTCAACTAAGAGAGTTACGCATACACTCGCGATGCGGAGTTACGCGCGTAGTTAATTAGTACTGGCTGGTGTTTTATTTGGGCGTTTTAAAATTTTCGAGCAATCAAGATTATGGATATTCATCAATTTGTTCAAAAGTACCTGACTGAATGGAATCTGTCGGGTTTTATTCAGCGATTCGCAGGTAAATATATCCTAACCTCAAAATGACATGCTCAATGCTATATATATATATATATATATATATATCAATGCTATATATATATATATATTGACATTCTCAATGCTATATATATATATATATATATATCAATGCTATATATAGCATTGAGCATGTCATTTTGAGGTTAGGATATATTTACCTGCGAATCGCTGAATAAAACCCGACAGATTCCATTCAGTCAGGTACTTTTGAACAAATTGATGAATATCCATAATCTTGATTGCTCGAAAATTTTAAAACGCCCAAATAAAACACCAGCCAGTACTAATTAACTACGCGCGTAACTCCGCATCTTGAGTGTATGCGTAACTCTCTTAGTTGAGGAGTTGGGCTTACTCCTCAACGCAGAGCTCCGCTAACTCCCCCCCTCGTACTCCTCTAGTCGTCGTTGGCCGTGCTCCGCAAGAGAGTTGGCGTGACTCTTTTTTTCTTTCAGTGTATGCAACATCTGTAGAGCCTGCAGAATTTGTAGACTGTCCATATCCCTCGTCTTCGGATACGGTCATGCCTCGCGGTGATGGCGTCGTAATTGAATATAGCTCAAGTTGGTCGAGAGCCCCGGAGATGCCGACTATGGATCCTTCTTCGTCTTCCGCCTCCTCCGGATATTTGAATTTCTTTGGTATTATACCAGGCGTTGGCGATCTTTGCTCAACAGAATTCCGTCGCAGAGATGACTTTCTTTCAGGCCAAGGTGGAGGCTGTCGTTTCTCGTTTTTCTCCAGTATAGGTGGTGGAGCAGCCAGCTGATCTTGTTGTTCTACTGTCGAGAAGCTACGTTCGCCGTTCCGACACTTACTGTCGATCGGTGTCCTCGATTGGGAGATATAGTTGAACCTGTCGGAGGCTGACTCGACGCGAAGGCTGTGGTCGTAGGTTTTGAGAAACTTGCTGGTTGCTAACCATTGTTTCAGCTTAACGGCATTGTTTACCGCACACGTGTAGAGTTCTTCCTTTTTCACGCCGTGAAATAAACAATATTCCGGCGTTGCTTCCATCTTGCCAAAACTAGGGCAGTTAAAGTTTTCCAAATTTACGATTTTCCGTGCTGTCGCTTTTTCCAGGTATCTCGCCTACTCGTAGCCTCGAGTCAGAATATGGTGAGCAGTGCGAGCAATTTCCCTCAGATAACTATTCAGTTTTCGTAGCGAAATGTCGCCCTCGAACCACTCGATCCCGTGATGATAGCAGGTTACGTGATTATTACGGGTCTGGTCAATGAAATGCAGATCTTCAAACGGGTGCGGTGGCTCGACAATCCAATGCGCGGTGTGACTTCCCTCCAGAGTAAGCACCGTCACTTCTTTCGGTATGAATTGTCGCTCGATGTCGCGAAATCCTTGGATATCAATAACGTAATCCATATTTACCGCTTGACGTACGATGGTGAACGAATCAAAGGTTGGCACTAGACTGATCGTCACGGTGATGGCGCGCGGCCTTTTAATCTCACCCACGAGCTCTTGGTCGTAGCCCTTACCACTTCGAGGACTCTGCTCCTGCCCCGTAGCGGACACCTGGCTGGCCGGTGACGTGTTATTTTTCCCCCTAGCCGACGTTGGGATTCGTTTAACCGCCGAAATCCGCAATGACCTGGCGGGCGGCATTCACTTCGATAATATTATCGAACTCTGCGTAAACAATGCAGTTAATGGTTTCTTTCAAAGCTTCGTCAAAGCGCACTTCGATTCTCAGGGTACCGTGCTTAATGAGAGACCAATGCGACGGACAGTTAACTGAGAGATCCGGGGTCAGGTCGAAAGCCATTAGGCAGAATCCTCTAGGGTAACTCGTCCTGCTGATTCCGTTTCCCTCGTTGAGAAAATGTATACCGGTCCCCGAGGACAGGGAGTGATAGGCCTCAATGTACAGGTTGCTCGTCACTCCGTCTTTCTTGAAATTCGGCTGTAAAGGATTTGGAGGGACCTGTACCCCATCGACGTACAGTGACAAATAGTTCATGAGAAAATTTTGGAAATTGAACGGATTTAGTTTCCTGTCTCCGTTGAAAGCCTTGTTGCTAACGCAACCTAGTATCACGCGTTTCGGTAGTTGACCAAGTATAACGTTGTCCAGCGTCTCTGCCTGTACGCCTGCGTGAATGGTAAAGGATTTCACCTCCACTCTGGTCACAGGGTACTTTGCACTACCTTGAGCGAGTGTCCGCGCATGGGCCAGTAAAATTTGACGATGTGAAGACTATGCAGGGGCTCCAGCTCCATTATGCAAAAACTGTCTCGCGATCTCACGAGTCGTAGTCGCAGCTCTACACCGTTGAGTAGGAACTTTTCTTGGTTAAAGACGTCGCAGTGAAGATGACCGATCAGATCCACAACACGACCGTTATTCATTATAGCTTTGCGTGCAGCATACCCGCCATCCACACCTTCCTCGTCAACGTCCCCTGTGTGGTTGTCCGATGCCAATTTACCGTAGCCACTCCACAAGCCGGCAGTAAGATGCGATTCCTTTGCGTGTGGTGCGTAATTCAGTAGTGTCTCTATGTAGGAACGATAAGCGTACGAGTTTTTAGTCGGTGAGACTAACTTCTGATTGAAAAATACATCAACCTGACTGAACATAGAGTGAAGCAGATTGTTCACGGGACATGGCCACGGCCGCTGCTGATCTGCGTCATAAGGCTCGATCGTTCGTCGAAATTGTACTCGTACGCTGAGCATAGTGTGCGCCAGGTTGATGTACTCGTCACCGTGCCCGGGTACGAGAAATTTGATTGGCGAATCATCGGTTAACAATGATACGGGCTTGTAGTGAACCCACTGACCACCCTCGATGGATGTTTGCGTCGGTGGTAAGGTGAAAAGATCCAGCTCAGATTTCATACACTCCATCGAGTGAGCGTGTAAAAACGCCATTGATTGCTTGTTGACGTTGTCACCGATGGGAAGAGATTAACGGGGTCCAAAGATATCGGTAATTGCCCGCTTTTTTGGTCGCCTTCCACTTTTGTCAGTTGCCCCACGCCTGGTTTTGGTGGTTGTCTTCTTCTTCTTCTTTCTCTTGTTAGTTCGGGTAGACGGGCGGCGGCGACGAGTCGTTTCAGACGGGTAAGCGTTAACTGACGCTCTGTACCTGCGGTCCCTCTTTTATATCCAGATCCCTTCATTAGTGCATCAACTTTTTCTTCGGCTTTTTGTTGCAAATTACTACCCGATTCCTTCACCCGTGTCTTGAACGCCTGTTTGAACGGTTTATGATTCCGCATGTCCGATAATAGGTTGGCACCGTTGCGTGAAACCTCTTTTCCAATGGCCTGAGCCCCTCTGGTTAACAGCAGTAATACTCTACGAAACACACCTCCGAGAAAACTACCGATACCGTGTCCTCGCTGATGCGCCGCGCCGCGGTAGAGATTTTCCATACCGCCGCCGCCGAGCTGCGCCTCGTAATGATTGATATAATGAGCCATCTGAATTTGTGCCTAATTTTTATTTTTCTCTCTGTTTTCGTTCGTCGTCGTCTTATTGTCCTTCGTCTTCTTCCTCTTCTGCCTCGAAGAGGCAGATCGTCTTATTGCTGAATACGTCGGAAGGGCAGTGTGGTCGCCAACGTCCCGTACTCGAATGGCATAGGTTCACCGGTATGCGTTCTGATATTGATTTCAATCGTGCGGAAACTTGTAAGCATCAGAGGCAGATAGTGCGGCGGCAAGAGAACTCTCATTTCGGACTCCCCGTAAACGGAACGCTCTTTTCCACATGCTTGGACAACTCGCAACAGGGGGGCGTAAACGTCCCCGACTACCCGCGGTTCCACGAGGTCGCAGTAGACGAACATCAGGCACGAGGGTATCCTGGCTGGATGCTGTATCTCCACTTGAGGTTTACCCCTCGACACGACGTGCACCCTTGGTCGTATCTCCGTCATCACCGTTGGATATTCATCCCGCGCCGCGTTGTTTGCCGCAATGGTGAGCGGATAATGAATCTCAGCAAGTCCAACCTCCCAGACACCGGTCAACTCGATTGACCGCGGTAATTGAGTTATGTAGCAGCAGGTACGATTTTCCGGAAAAAAATCGCAACGAACCATTGCTCGGTAGAGTAATATAAAACTGATCGTCCGTCATGACGTCCGATCGTTTCGGAAAGTGTTAATCGTATGGCAAACACACCCCTACTGAACCCTCGCTCCTCGACTCGCGCGATTTTGTCAAACCTTTCAATTTTATGCCGCGTGTTCTCCCTCCACCCGCTGAAGTTCAGGCTCGTAGAACGCACCGTCGATTTCCTCACCAGTGAGATCCTCCAACACATAGACGAGCGGCGAGCGCGCTAGTACGCGACGAATCTTGAAAAGTTCTTCGCTCTGGTTTGCCACGTAGCCTTTCTCGAACGTACCCTTAGTCTGCTGATCCGTACATAGTCGTTTTTGCGAAATCTCGACTTACCCGCAGAACGGGGTGGGTAGCGTCTCTGCATGTGGGCGCGCGCATCCGCTGCGTTGCGAAGCGTCACCTCCGACGGAGCCATTCCAATGCTCGAGTGAACAGTTCCGTTGTAAGCTTGTACAACCTGAGGTCGGATATCAACGTAGCGGCGCGTCTTCTTGTGCGTAAGGTAACGCCACAGTCGTTCCTTGAGCGTGCGATTGAACCGCTCGACGATAGCTGCTTTTATGTCAGGGTTGCGGGTGGTCCGGTACCTTATTTCGTTGTCGGCGAGTATCTTCTGAAAGGCGCTCCCGACATACTCCTTACCCTTGTCAGTCTGCAGCAAAATGGGTCTACGTGGCGTTGTGCTCAACACGTGTAGAAATCCCTCGGCCACGGCTGCAGCAGTCTTGCGTTCTAGTGGGACCACCCACGCGTACTTGCTCAAGACGTCGATGACAACCAATAGATATCGGTAACAGTTGTTGTGTTTTTTCATAGAGCTCAGGTCAGCCAGATCGGCCTCCCACGCGTCGTCGATGTTGGAAACGTTGTATCTTGCGCGTGGAAATCTCCTACGCACAAGCTTGTGCAGCGTATAGGCCTCTTGGGTAGCCAGCCATTTTCTAACCGATTCACGACTCGTATCTCCGTGTGCGGCCCGTTCGAGTCTTCGAGCCCCTGCGTACCCCGCGGGATGAGAGGCGTCGTAATACGTTTTCTCCAGTATTTCCATCATTTATTCAGTCGGAGAGTCCTCCACCGGAGTTTTCCGGCGGCGATTTTTGCACGTTTCTCAGCGCGCGAATGATCGCGTGAAAGTCTTATATCACCCCGACGATCGAACGATACAGGTGTTCGTAGTCGTAAACCTCGTTCTCACCGGTACCCCCGTCGTGGTCCGCTAATCGTCTTCTCCGTCTCAGGCGCGGAAGTCCACTGGGAGTGTGGTCGAGCTCGTTTCTCGTTGAAGATGACGATGCGAGCCTCGAGTTCGAGATATCCGCGATACTTTCATTGTCGAAGGCGCGTATATCTTTCCAAAAATTATCGTTTTCCACGTATTCCCGCGGGACGTTAAGCGAGTGAAGAAATCGTGCAAACGGTGCTCGGCCCACCGGGTCGAAGGTTGTTCTGTTGCGCATAGTGTGGTTTACTAGGTCGAAGATATTCGTACCTGGTACAGGTACCCCGTCGAGCGAGATTGCCCTATCGTTGTTCCAGGTCAATCGTGTCGAAGCGCCGCTCAGCATGCCCATCAGGAGTTTGGCCTTTGCGTTGAACTTGGCAGGTACGGCCGCAATTATTTTTCTCGCCTGTGTCGCTTCTCCTCTTTCTTCTTCTTCTTTGCTTGTTCCGGAGGCCTTGACGTCGGTTTTGAACCGTTCTTTGTTAGCGATTTTACCGTCCGCATTGTCGGCCTTCTCGTAAACATCCACTCGCAGTGGTTTTCGCGACTCGTTTGCAAAGAACAGATAACGCTGCAGGGCCTGCTGATAAAGTTTCCACTTTTCCGCGTCATCCTTTGTCGGGTGTTTCAAGATATTGTTTATCTGCCCATCGAGGCCGGATACGGGATCAGTGGGAACAGTAGAATCAGTTTTAATCGTTGCGATACGGCCGTACCCACGCCGTCGCCGACCGCCGTTGAAATCTCTCGATCGATTCCATTGGAATTAAAACCATCTTCTTAGCTCGCTCCATCGCCACCTATCGTGTCGAAAATAGGCTAGAGGCAAGAGTTCGGAGTATCGGTCCGAGCAGTAGAGTTAAAAATCCGTTTCCCCGCTGAACAAGTATTCGTTTTTTGGTCTTCCAGCTGCCGCGATTACCGGCCAATCGACGAAGGTTCTGCTTGTGACGGACGAGGGGTGCCTTCTGCGCGCGGCCAACGCCACGTTACCCTCCAAGGTGTTCAGTGCACACTCGCAAATATTCTGTATTAATGAGTTGTCCGCCGTACCCAGCAGTGCTTTCCTCTGCGTGGGGTTCAATTTGTGCAGCGCGTGTAAAGCGATGGTATCCGTCTTGCAAAAGTTGGCGTGTCCGCCGTGACGGACAGCGGTGCGGGATCCTCGCGGCATTACAGCTGAACGACTGGTAGTCTATGGGCGTTGCCGCTCTTTATATCCTTCCGAGGAACGTAGACGTACTGTTTCTCATCCGAGGGAAATATGCTGGTTCGGAAACGACAATTTTCTGGCGTCGATTGCTTCAGATCGAGCTAGTCCAGTCATTATACTACCCCTAAAAAACCCACCAACAAAAATTCCTCCTAAAAAAAAAAATGGTACTATCCAAATGTCTACATACAAAAGCATTGAAATCAGATACAACTGCCAAGTACCTGTAGAATAATGAAAGTTTGGAATTGAAAAATTTGTTCAAACTAAATAACGTTGTACTCGTTCGCTCGCTGCGCTCGCTCACTCGATTGGCTTATGATTATTGGTTGAAAAAATAATTCGGATGAAGAAATTGATAATGACAACATTTATCAAAAAATATTCACAACGAAAAAATAATTTGAACAAAATTTTAAACAAAAAATTTGGAGTCCGTGGTATGTTGGTGGGCCAATGTTTGAATGGCTATCAGATGACATTGACATGGTTCGCAATTGATATTTCATAATTCTGTTTCTACAAAAGGCCCACCAAGTACCACTACCTCCAAATTTTTTGTTTAAAATTTTGTTCAAATTATTTTTTCGTTGTGAATATTTTTTGATAAATGTTGTCATTATCAATTTCTTCATCCGAATTATTTTTTCAACCAATAATCATAAGCCAATCGAGTGAGCGAGCGCAGCGAGCGAACGAGTACAACGTTATTTAGTTTGAACAAATTTTTCAATTCCAAACTTTCATTATTCTACAGGTACTTGGCAGTTGTATCTGATTTCAATGCTTTTGTATGTAGACATTTGGATAGTACCATTTTTTTTTTTAGGAGGAATTTTTGTAGGTGGGTTTTTTAGGGGTAGTGACCACATTAATGTACTTGGCGAAAGGTTTTTGCACCAGGGGTGCTTTTTGGGGTTGATATCACCACTTTTTGTACAATTTCGCTTGACTACCTAATAATTGTGCTCGCTCGCTACGCTCGCTCGAATGGGTTTTCTTATATATATCCTCACCTGCGAGGCTTGCTCAGTTGTCAACATTCTGCCAATTGTTCCTATGAACATCTCAACGTATGTACGGTGATGCATTTTGCATCATCCGAATCCCCCAAAAAGCAGCAATGTTGAATGTGGTAGTATAATTTCAAACGAATGAAAATAATGTTAAAATATACACGTATGCTCATACTTTTCTGTGAGCCTTGAATTTCTGTGGATAGACGTAACATGTGTTCTTTTATTAAGTTCTACGAATTGTTTCGTTAGAATCCCGTATAATTATATATATATGCGTGCAACGTGTGACCTTACGCGCAGCCCTCCTCCTGTCTCATCTGGGCTTGGGACCGGCAATGGCGGAGGTACTTGCGTGCAGAGTTATAGTTGCTGCTCATGAATAAATATATATATAAATATTAGATATATGTATTGCAATTCTTAGGTAGTTTTTTTTTTTTTAATGCAGCTAGGTCCTCTGCAAAAAAAACATGTACGCGTCCCGTACTCATAACGTCAACTTCAACTTCGAGTCTGAACAGAAAGTATCGAAAAATATAGAATTGGGCCTATTGATGCAAGACTAGCGTAGAGCATAAAATGGAAGTTTTTGAAGTCAAACACTTGCATTCTGCTCTATTCGTTTGACTCTACCCCTTTTTTTTATCAAATCACACCATCCCGATATCTTGCAACTTCAGCGTTTTCTCTCATCATCCTCTCTTCTCAAACGACGGCCCGCTACAAAATTGAACAATCCATGAAAAAGGTTTTCCTCCAATAATTACATTCATAAGTAAACTTACGCCGAGTCTGAAACGAATGAATAAATATAGATCGGAATCATCTGACAAAGAGGGAGTCGATCGATCATTTCTTTCATAGCGAATAAGTATTTGCATTCAATTTATCTTGCTAGCACTAATCTGAATCCATAAAAAAGGTTTTTCTCCAATAATTACATTCAGAAATGAAATTACGCCGAGTCTAAAACGAATAAATAAATATGGATGAGAATCTCTATCATCTGAAAACGAGGGAGGCGATCGATCATTTCTTTAATAGTGAATAAGCATTTTAATTCTGAATATCTGTCGTGATAGCACTAATCTGGATTTGAGAAAAGCTCAAGAGAGACGAACATACAAACACAGGTTGCATACCAAAATCAAACGAATTTATGTACACTAGACTCTATAATTCGCCGCATGATAGATAGTAGGACCGAGAATACACCGGGACCGAGACCAAGAGACATATTAGAACGTGGGTATCGATATATAGTTTGTACTATTAATTTACATGTAATCAAAGATGTTTATACAGACTTTGAGATCGTTCTGAACGGAGAATCTAAGCTGTTTGTAAATCATGGATTAAAAAATCATCTCTACCGAAGGTCAAGGCACTACGTTGACGTGGAGTGTAGAATAAAGCCTATCGGAGTCCGAAACACAACGTCGACTTACAGTCTCGTTTTGACTAGATGATACGGATACAGATCATAAAACTCGTCGGAATCCTACGTATAACGTTGACTCAAAATTTGAGTCTGAGCAGACGGGCCTTCGGAGATAAGCTTAACATGGAGCTTGAAGTGAAATGCGTTGCAATCCAACGCTTGAACTCAGCTTTATTAGTCTGGCTCCATGCCGTTCCTTATATCAAATCATGCTATCCTCATATTTTTAAACTTCAACATTTTCTCTTGATTTTCTATCGTCAGACTTCCTCAGGCGGTAACTTACTACCAAACAACCGTTTCCCCCGATAATTGAATTCATAAATGAAAATAAACCAAACCTAATCGTAAAACTATCCGATCACAATTGTTATTTTTTTTATGTATCACCATGAATTTTACACGTCAGTTGATTCGCATAACCTCAAAATGTCGAGATCGTAGGATTCAAGATTAACCTATCGAAATATTTTTGTTGGTGACTATCACATTAATGTACTTTGCGTGAGGTTTTCGCACTCGAGGGGCTTTTAGTGGGTATTCACTAGTTTTGATTAAGCATTGCTCGTATGTTTTTATTTTATTTCCTTCATTTGGATTTAAAAATATGAAATAAAAACACGCGTCTGCGAGTGTTGCAGACGCTTTTTGTCTGCGATAGTAGCGCCGACTACGTCGTGACTCTCCTACTTACGCCACTCTATACAACTTTTGTGTGGATTTATCCCTTCTATGTCATGTTTCCAGATGCGTGAGGACGTATGTTCTGTGTATGAGCATAGGACATACGCCGTGCGTTTAGCGACGCGATGTGATTTTATGGGAATGGTTTTAATGGGATGAATCTTGGTCTGAATTTTTGTGTCGAGTGTCCTTTCTATGTCTGTTCCCAGATCCGTAAGGACGTATGTTCTGTGTATAAGCGTAGGACATACGTCCTGCGTTTAGCGACGAAATGTGATTTCATGGGAATGGTTTGAGTTGGCAGAATCTTGGTCTGAAGAACAGGAAAGAGAAAATTTGATACGAGGAAACGAGGTTTCAGAAACGGTAGTTACTTATATCTCAGCACTCCGGACACCGATTTAATCGATTTAGGGCTCAAATGAAAGCTTTTCATGCCCACATCTTGGATAAAATTAGTTTCAATTCGTGTAGTATGTGAGGTGAAAGAAAACGAGGATACTAATTCGCGTTATAGGTTAGGGTAGTTGCCTCTCGGGTATATAGACTCGTTGAGTCTCGCGCTTGAAAAAAATTTTTTTTTAATGTACTTGGCGCGAGACTCTACCGAGTCTCTTGAACATTTGGAAATGCAAATGAACCGAGAAAGCCAAATTTTGGATATAACGTGGGGGGGGGGGGGGGGGGGGCTAGAAAAGCTTAAGTCAAATTGTCGACCAAAATAACCTTGTGGGTTTTCCGCCATCTTGAAAAAAGGGTTAAATTCAGTTTTTTCATCATAACTCGGTTCCCCGTTGAGATACGAAAATTTTTATGCAATACCTTTTTGTTGCTCTTTGTACGATCTACAATTAAGGTCCTATACATTTTTTGATCATCGTTATCGAGATATCGATCAAAAAAACCATAAATTTGGGGAGAAAAAATTGTTTTCGCTATTTCCTTTCTTCTCGTGAAAGATATCGAAAAATGTCCAGTATGAAACTTGTAGAACGTGTTCAGACCTACAAACTCGGTTTTCTATTTTTTCAAGATGGCGGAAAACCCACAAGGTTATTTTGGTCGACAATTTGACCTTAAGCTTTCCTAGCCCCCCCCCCCCCCACGTAATATCCAAAATTTGGCTTTCTCGGTTCATTTGCATTTCTAACCCGATTTTTCCGACGTAATGACTGGACTAAGCAGTAAATAACCGTGCGGGACAGCGGTGGCGTCGTGATAGGCCTCTTGAAGGAATCGCGGATCCTCCGGAGTGACTTGTCGTGCGAGATGTTGAATCTGTCCGCGATCCCGGGGGTTTTTGAAGAAAACTATATAGTTCGCGTTGAGAGAGATATCTCGTTGTCCGTGTCCCTGATGAAAGAGATTCTGGGTAATGTAGAAGACGCTGAGATTCTTGTGATGACAGACTTTGGTGAATAGGTCGACGACTACGTTGTTGGACGCCTCACGAATAAGATCGTCAATCACCAACAACTTGGGCGACTTGTCACCGTCGTAATCGCTGTGCTGCGGCAGACCCTCGCGGTACTCTATCCCGTTGCCCGACTCGTAAAGCAGTTGCCACTCGTCAAAGTACCAGATGACGCGACTGAATTTAGTCTCGCACATCTTCTCGCTGTGACGCAGGAAATTTTTCACAAAGTTCGACTTGCCACAGCCCCATGGTCCGGCTACGATGGCTGAGAACGGATGCTTCCAACGCGTGTCCATTATCGTAGTTGCTGCGTTGCGATTAATTTCTTGTACACGTTCTGCAAAAAGTCGGAGAAATGAAATATAAATCTGCGATGGGAATCGAAACACTAAACTACCCTCTTGATGAGCTCATCCCGGCGGCGGCGACGGCGGCGCGGGGCCCGCCGCGTGCTGGCTACCAGCTGATACCAGCACGCGCGCGCGTGACGTCCGTTGGACAAGCCGAGTACCGCGCGCGGGGGTGCGTGCGTGTCAAGCTCGTTCGTACGCACGCGCGCGCTGTGTAATGAGCTGATAGTGAGCGCGCCACGCGGGGCCAGTGAGCTGATTTAGAAAAATTTTCTCGTATACATGCTGAACTAGATATTTGAAATTTATTCATCAGAAATTATTCCCTGTTCGTTTTACCTGTTCAACAGCCTTGACGCCGCGTTCAAGCGGCTATTTTCTTGTCGTTGTCGCTGTGACGCGCGTATGCCCACCTAACGTACAACACGTTCTCGTTGACCGTCAGCAGATGCTGCAACTCGATCTCGGGATCGGTCATCAACTCGAGCAGTTGCTGGCGGGTTTTAACGATTCTTGTTTTCGTCAGGTTCTCACGTTGACCAAACTTGCCCCAGAACGAGTTCAGACACAGTTTTGAAACAGATCGCAGCCCAGGATTTTTCTCAATTTTCGCGTCATCCAGGCGTATACCTTCGACTCGTTCGTACTCGGCGAGGTAGCGTGCCCGCGTTACGTCGTCGACGCATTCCGCAGGCCATCCGCTCGCCTCCTGCTTCATTTTTAGAAATGTGTCGGGTACAGGGAACAGACGTCCACGTAACGAATTTACTCCATCGCGTCGGCTGAGATCTGTCGGTAACGCAATGTTATACCGGTACGTCCACCGTAGAACGCATCTCGCGGATTCAAAGCATCACTACCGTCCGTACTCGCGGTCAAGGGGTGAAACGCTAAATGTTGCCGCATATCCTCATTTTCAGCGAACTCCCGGTCAAACGCGCATTCCCAAATTTCCGTTACACTGTAGCCCAGCTGCTTCATCCGCGAGGTCTTGGCGAGTGTTTCCTCTGCGCGCGCGTCAAGTGTGACACCATTCACGAGTCGTCGATTACGATTGATACGGAAGCAGCGACGACACCCGTGAAAGAAACATCCGTGAAATTCTAGCACGTGTCTCGTCCCGTTACGGTCGACATAGTAACCGTCCACGCGTCGTCCAGTTTCAGGTATACGATATTCTCGAGAGCGTCCGGCGTGCAATAGGGTGACTCCTAGCTCCCGCTCCATCCAAACGAGCCACTTTACAGCCTTTTGAGACTGCCGGTCGGCTAGTCTGTAACCCCCCGGGGGTAAGATCCCTATGCGATCCGGTTGTAAAAATTTTCTGCGGAACACAGCCGAGCAAGCCGACGCTATTGTGGTGCTTTCAATGAAAGGGCATACACCACCGCGCTCTATAAATATCGCCCGGAACGCGATGCAAGCGCAACGAAGAATATCTACATCCGACTTACAGTACGCCACTAGCTCCAGGTCAAAATTCAACGTGTAATTTTTTGCCACGGCGTCGTCGTACCAGTCATAGAATGCCGCTCGCGCTGCACTACTCATACTGTCCGGCGCGTAGAATCGCGCTGCGGGGAGCGTTCCCCAATGTGGGAATACTCCTTTCACAGCACTATCGGGCAGTCCGAAAGCTTTCGGGAGAGCGAATAGGGGCATCGGCAAGTACGACAGAGAGTCCAAGAAGCGCGTTCGACCCGTCTCAAGCATAATAATTTTACTACCGTTCAATATCACCGTCGGAGGCTCGACATTCCGCTCGACTATCCACCGCAGAATAAACTGACAATCGATGCCTTTGGAATTGTGGGCGATGCAAATAACGCGACTGAATCGCTGCACCGGGCGTGTTGCAAACTCGACCAGGTCTCTCACGGGATCCGTCCTGAAAACGAACTCACACACAAGTCCGCAGAAGCTGCAGCCTTGTTTGATATCGGTTTCGCCGATGCAACGAGTGCACACCTGCTGCGCCACGCAAAGGTTAGGCACGTGAACGTTCGTCACGCTGTCTCCGTGGATCGTCTGACTCTGCTGTGTTTCGAAGTCGTGAAATATAAAGATGTAATCGCTCTAACGATCCTGCGTTTTCAAAGGTGCCATAAAACAGAAATGGTTATGCGGTCGGGTACGATTACACGTCCGACAGAAACGGGTTTCGCACGAGTGTGAACCGATCCTCGGATTGACGACTCGGGAGCAATTCACGCATGAGCGGAGCGCGAGGCAAACAGTCCGACGCGCGCTAAACGAACCCGCTTGGCGATGCCTATCGAGGCAGACGTTACCCCGAAACACGCGCCTACAATCGGCGCATTCCAATTTAGTTGCCCCGATGCCGCACTGCGGTATACCCAGGCACTGCGGACATCGATGCGAGCACCAATGATCGTTGCCTTGATTGAATTTTTTGTTGCATCCCTCGCAAAAAAATCGGCTCACCGAAGCCCAGGTCAGGTTTGTTATGGTATCGAAATGCCGCTCGTCAGGGTTATATAAAATATTCAGCCTATGGGTAACGCTCAGGTGCCTGTCTGTAACACGGGTCGTGCCGTTGTAAAAGACCGCGTCCCCGGTACCTAATTTCCCCAGCTCGTAAATCACTATCGCCAGCCCCTTTGGAGCCGAAAAATCTTGGAATCTGGTAATTTCTAACATCCCGCAACCCGTTTCGGGAATTACGACTCCGGCCCGTTCTGCGAGTTGCCGCGCTTCCACCCACTGTTCCACTTGTTCTTTGTTGTAACTCACCGTCGAGGCAATCGTGGGATGTTGACGCGACTGGTTCCTTTATCTCTACTGAAGGAATCTGAGAATCGCTCGAGGGTCCAGCCCGAGAGAGCACGTGGCTTCCTATGACGGTTTCAACAGCCATCGGCTCTGCAGATACCTCAGAACCTCGGTGTTCGATTAGCGACGGCTGTTCCCCTAGCGTAACCGCATCTTCGCAGCGATTCAGGAGCTCACACAACATCCGTTCCGTCTCCTCGGAGCCCTCTAGCATGTTCGCCAGTTCTGACACGTGTAGGAAATTAAATTTACTCAGAAATAATTCACTTTTCACCGTATTACTACAATCAGACCGTTTGAAATAAAATCTTGACTCACCACAGTGTTCGTTGTATTCCGCGATCAACGGCACCACCACGGAAAAATGCGCAGTTCCCCGTCTTAACACCGTCTCGGCCGCGATTTGAAGACACTCCCTCGATTTCTTAAAAAACCCGGCCGCGTGCATTGAACCGATAGATCTCTCGCTACATGCGCCGATGAAACTCGCAGCTGACGCAACAAAGCGTCGGCTGACATGCGAGCAAGCGAACGTCTCCAACGAATATCGCATTCCCGGTCGATTGTCGAATTTTTCTGTCTAGCGTAAAACACGGCCTTCACGACTGCAGCACGGTACACACTCAAAATGCCGGACATAGCGTTAGGTGATTTCAAAAATTGAATAAAATTCGAGCAAGTAGGACGAGTCTCGTGAGAGAAAGATATAGCAAGAATGAGCAAGCGATATAGGCTCGATCAATGACTTAGATAGAATGACAAAAATTGGGGAGAACTTGCCTAAATACCCCATGTAGTACCCCTCACCCCGTGACCGAATGCACCTCTCACGCTAAACACGTGGTTATTCTCACGCGGGGGGTGACGTAAGATTTTTAACGATTCTCACGCGAGAATCCTAATGCATTCCATCAGGTCAGCTGTAAAGCGCCTTTTCGAGAACCACTTGCCTCACTGGGTGTAATTCGCATACCGTATATTTATGGCCGTTTCTGACTTGACCTTTTAGCGGCGGTCTAGGGGGCGTCTCGGAAATCAGGGGCCCAACAACTGGTAATTAACGCCTTGCTGGTGAGCGTTAAAGAGTGTGTCACCCCTGCTACCGCTCGGCAAGGGGAGCGAAGACCAGTCGTCAGCCAACCACACTGAAAGAAAAAAAGAGTCACGCCAACTCTCTTGCGGAGCACGGCCAACGACGACTAGAGGAGTACGAGGGGGGGAGTTAGCGGAGCTCTGCGTTGAGGAGTAAGCCCAACTCCTCAACTAAGAGAGTTACGCATACACTCGCGATGCGGAGTTACGCGCGTAGTTAATTAGTACTGGCTGGTGTTTTATTTGGGCGTTTTAAAATTTTCGAGCAATCAAGATTATGGATATTCATCAAGTCGATGAATTTGTTCAAAAGTACCTGACTGAATGGAATCTGTCGGGTTTTATTCAGCGATTCGCAGGTAAATATATCCTAACCTCAAAATGACATGCTCAATGCTATATATATATATATATATATATATATCAATGCTATATATAGCATTGAGCATGTCATTTTGAGGTTAGGATATATTTACCTGCGAATCGCTGAATAAAACCCGACAGATTCCATTCAGTCAGGTACTTTTGAACAAATTCATCGACTTGATGAATATCCATAATCTTGATTGCTCGAAAATTTTAAAACGCCCAAATAAAACACCAGCCAGTACTAATTAACTACGCGCGTAACTCCGCATCGCGAGTGTATGCGTAACTCTCTTAGTTGAGGAGTTGGGCTTACTCCTCAACGCAGAGCTCCGCTAACTCCCCCCCTCGTACTCCTCTAGTCGTCGTTGGCCGTGCTCCGCAAGAGAGTTGGCGTGACTCTTTTTTTCTTTCAGTGCAGTCGTCAGCCAACCTGGTCACGGCTGATCAGCTGTCTATTCGAACCATATCTCGCAATGGTAGGGCTAACCGTAAAAATCATTCCATGGCAATCTATACGTATAATAAAGCACGGTAACCGCAAAACCAGGTCAGTTCTTCGTCAACAGCGAGAGAAACAACATCGCACAATGGCTACACCTAAAACTAGTTTACCGGCGAGCAATCCGCGCAAAATTTTCAAAACTCACTCTCAGTCGTTGAAACAGACAGAAAAATACTTACTACTGTCGACTACATACGGATTTAACCACTCGTTCACCAAGAAAATCAATATCGGCCTTGGGTTGCGAGGGGACAGCGAGTACGAACTGTTGATTCGGTTGGTGAATAATTCTTCAGGAGGTATTTGCCTGAATCTGGAATCGTGAATCGCGCTGACCGAAGCAACGGACATCATCTCGGACTACTTTGCTCTCGATATACAGGGTGATTCAGAATGGGGTACTTTCCTTACACCTTTGGGTTTCTTGTGAAAATCTGAGACCAAAATTATCCATCCTAAAATGTCGGAAGCCAAGCCGTTTTCAGGTAGGAACCATTTAAAAGTAAGCCAATACGAAAGCAGATACGAGAATGGCTCACCGCTGGTATTGTTGGCCTACTGGATCTCGCGACGCCTCACCCGCTGCCGCGATCTCGCCAACTGACAAAACGACGATCAGGCATTGAAAACAGAAGAATGCTGATTCCATTATGCATGCATAAAACTGTAATATTACATTCGTTTTGTCAGTTAGCGTGATCGCGGCGGCGGGTGAGGCGTCGCGAGATCCGGTAGGCCGACAATAGCGGCGGCGAGCTATTCTCGTATCTGCTTTCGTAATGGCTTACTTTAAATGGCTCCTACCTGAAAACGGCTTGGCTTTCGACATTTTAGGATAAATGATTTTGGTCTTAGATTTTCACAAGGAATCCACCGGTGTAAGGAAAGTACCCGATTCTGAATTACCCTGTATACGCCGATGCCCAATGGTATTCCGATACCCTCGACCTTGGTGAATGCAAACTAGCATTCACGACCAGTCACGGGGTAAGAGCAATTCGATTCGACGTACCAGCAGCCGACGCAGATATCTCATCAAATGCTGTTGACGATGACACACGTGCCTGCGACAACGAGAAATATCAACCATCCGCTAAGCAGCAAAAACTCTATCAACCTTCAATCGTGATGCAGAAGATTACCTTTGATGGGCTGAAATCGCTAGTCCCCTGCGTACAAGAACGAATACGAATGCTGAAAAAATTGAAAGATGATGACAATACATGTAAGAGACTATTCGCAGAGTTCATCGCGGAAAAAGTCAAGACTTTGCTGCCTGCTCAGCCTTCCTTGCAAAGCATTTCGCAAATTGCTCTGAGGGAGTACGACGCTGCCGTCAAACACATCAAACCTCTGTTGGATCTCGAATTCCGTGAGAACTACCTTGACATCGTCCTGCTAGAGATAAGCAAACTATTCCCCTATAACGTGACCGTTCAGGTGAAACAACTCATCGACGCGCAGTCGAAGTAAGGGCTTCCGTTATTGGAACCGTCTGTCTCCGACGAGTTACACCACAGCCGCCAAGATCTCACGGGTCGCACCATGGCGACTGCTTGTGAGAAGAAAAAATTCCCATGCCTAAAACCGGGCCGAAACAATACAAGGACCTGCTAGGAATGATGAATCGTACTTGGGGAATCACCCACACCCTAGTATTAAATAAACACACCATTTTCAGTCGTGGGAATAAGCATATATATGCGCGTGTGCGTTGCATAAAATCCCACCCATGTATTGAATAAACACAAATTGCGTGCGTGTGTGTGTGTACTCATAGTGTTAAGATACCACTTAGGCCAATCTATAACCTAAGATTTGCATGAAATTGTATGTACTCTTGTCTCACACCCGTTCATGTATACTTGAGATTTGAATAAAAATAGCATTTATGTGAATATTGCCGTGGCATTGCATCTTGTAATCTTTTAACCGATCCTCCCAACCTTATAGTCGTAAGAAGGAGGTAGCGCATTTAAAATTTTAGCGAGACACGACCCCTCATGAAAATACAGCGTGTGGGCAGAGGGGGCGAAAATAGCGAGGGGACGGGGGGACAGAGACACCCCCTCGTCAACGGTCAACCTCGAGAGGGATTCCAGACGACCTTGAGGGGGGAGTCCAGACGACCTCGAGGGGGGAGTCCAGACGACCTTGAGGGGGAAGTATGGCGCCATGGGCGAGGGGAAGGGGAGAAAGGGGGGTTTGTTGTGACGCCCCAAAGCTGGCATATTCTACTAATACCAGAAGATCGGAGCGTCGGTGTGACAGAGGAAATCTAGAAAGTATACAGTGACTGCGCACGCGCCAAATTAATTTAATTTCATTGGTCGGTAGGATCGTCCCGCGGAGGTATTTCAACCTGTGAGGCATGGGTGCCAACTTAAAGAAAATCAAGCGAGATCTGCTGTCGAACTCTCGCGCGTAAAGTAGTCAATCGAGGTTATGTTGCTTTTTATTTTAATTCGACGATAATTAGCGAAAAAAAAAAAAATAGCACGGACGAGCAGTTTTTAATAACGTAGACCATATCGGAAGATTATTCAGTGGGTGCAATAAAAGATTTAATATGAAAACAACAATTAATCGCTACTACAAGAATAATCTTGAAGTGATATGTTGAAAGATGAAATCCAAAATCGAATCTGAAAGGTCATTATTAGGTGGCAGTCTGGACAAACTGAGACAGGTGAGTGAAAATAACGTTTATTGAAAAAATATTCTTTATTCACATTGTTGCAACCCGAGTATCAAGGTGTTGCAATCCAGATGTTTGAGCCACACTTTGGTAATACTATGGAATGTGCAAGTACGAAGCCTTAACGTAACTAACAACAACTGCAGACGCAGCGCGACCTCCTTAACGTAATAAATAAGCAATCACTGTAACACTCAGGGTCAGAACATCAAGACCGAGATATTAGGGCAGGCTATGCCAGATCTCTGCTAGACGTAGTGAAGCTTTGTGAAACTCTTCATATAATAATAAAACCTTATCACTTTTGTACGACTGAGTTCTAACTCTTAATTCGACAACGAACCTTCAATAAATTGTAGTTGTAAGAAAGATCTCAGGATCCCGATTACAACAACTGGTGGCAGCGGTGGGATCGTCGAATCGTACAAGTGAATCAAGTATCGAGCCAGTAAATCAGAAGAATAGTGAGCGTAGCACCGAAAGCTGGCATCGTTGAAGAAATTACCGTGACGTCACATGTCAAAAAAAGGGATAGAACGATCAGCATCCGTAGACTCTCCGACTAAACCCAAGTTACAAGGAGAAGTAAGCTTTGGGGATAATTCACCGTTATTTGGCGTACTACCTCCCAGCCAGAGGCACGCCTTGCATTCATCACTGGCTGCAGCAGCGCAGGAAGCTTCGGGAAAACAGCAAATGCCGTTGAACTGGTACACGGTGGAAAAACGCATTGCAGAAGGTGAAACCGCGTGGATTCAAGAATTACGAAGAGATCATCTTCTCGAAACCTGTGAGCACTTTCATATACACGTAACCGAAGAATATACGGTCGACGAACTTCGTGCGGCATTGCGCGAATTCGTTAAAAGTAAGGCTCAAGAGCAAGTAACACCACCACAGATTCAGAACACAGTAGCGAACCAACTTCCAACTGACATGGCCGAAGACACCCTCACTGTAAGACAAGTTCTGAAGGACATCGAGATCTTCGATAGCAGTGACCGAGGAAAGGTTTGTGATTTTATACGCTCTTGTAAATATGCACGTGAGACAATACGGCCTGCGGATACGCAAAACCTGCTAAAGGCTGTCTTGAGCACGCGGATCAAAGGTGCGCCGGCACGAGCTTTAGAATACAAATCAATTGA
Organism: Tenthredo scrophulariae; assembly: GCA_963978835.1. Classification (NCBI taxonomy): domain Eukaryota; kingdom Metazoa; phylum Arthropoda; class Insecta; order Hymenoptera; family Tenthredinidae; genus Tenthredo; species Tenthredo scrophulariae. The sequence continues at coordinate 12,806,285 of OZ022232.1, forward strand.
CACCTGGAATGCACTGGAGGAGGAGCTGAAGTCGATGAGCATCGATACACGGACATTAGCTTCGTTACAAGTAGAATTCAGTAGCTGTAGACAACGTCCGAACGAGGACGCGAAGTCATATGGAGCACGAGTCGAGAAACTAACTGCACAAGTAATCGAAGTGACGATGAGGGAAGCCGCAGAAGAGGATTCGAAATCGACGCTGGAACGTCAGGTCAGAAAACAAGCTGTCAATATCTTCGTCAGAGGCTTGAATGACAAGCTGAGGATATTGGTCAAGAGCCGACGATGTGAAGATCTCAGGGAAGCCATATCACTCGCGATAGAAGAAGAACGAGATTTAGGCCCCACCCATCGATCGGATCGGGAACACAATCAACCGCGCAACAGCAGAGAAGGTAACAGAGGAAATAATTGCTACAATTGTGGGAAGCCAGGACACCTAGCACGAGACTGTCGCTCAGCGAAGACAGGATTCAGTAATCCTCAACGATTGCCGACACCAAGTAACTACGTAAGAAAAATTCAGGTAATTTGTCATTTTTGTAAGAAACCAGGGCACTTTATACGAGACTGCAGAACGAGATTAGCTGAAGAAAACAGGCGAGGTTACGAGAGGAATCGGGGACCCCCTAGAAGAGAGGAACGGGCCTAACCAGGTCCTTCTAGAGACGCCAGCAGGCGAGACGAAGAGACTTCGGGAAACGAGGAGCAGGCGCGGCGGACAGGCAACCGTATCGCGTCGTACCAGTAAATTGCCTAATAAATGGATCAAGACAGAAGAATCACGCAATGATCGAGGCAGATGAATTCAAGACAAGATACGGAACTATGCTATTAGATTCAGGAGCTGAGGTAAGCCTAGTAAGAGTTGGAAAAATTGACAGCGAAGTTATGGCTGAAGACGGTGTGATCATGCCCAGAGGGATAGGCGGAACACCGGTTCCGAGCTTGTGTAAGGTCAGGTTGAATATAAGGGTTGGTGATAGGCACATATCGCACCCTTTTTACGCAGTTAAAGACGATTTTCCACTAGAAGCAGACGGTCTCTTAGGAGGCGACTTCCTCGAGAAGCATGACGTCGAGCTTAGATCTGGGAAGTACGCAAGATTGTACGGAACGACATGGAATTTAGGAGCCACAGGAGCTCACATATCGCTTGAAGGAAGAAGCGAGAAGATAATCCGTGCACAGACACGCGACGACGCGGAAGGCATCGTCGAAGGAATCGAGTTACAGCCTGGAGTATACATGGGGAGTTGCATCACCCACGCAGTCGACGGTGAGTGCAAAGTCAGCATTCTTAATACAAACGATTTCGAAGTAGAACTGGAACAGCCGTGTGTACGAATCGTAGCACTAGGTCAAGAGCACACAGATATTACGCAAGTTTATGCATGCCGGACAATGACACCGAGTAACGCGAACCGAATGCAACAACTGAGGGACAACCTACGTACTGGTCATCTGAATCGAGAAGAAAAAGAGAGTTTGTTAGATATTTGTGAAAGATTTCACGACATATTTCACTTAGAAGGAGACTATCTGGATTACACGAACGCAGTTAGTCACAGGATTACTACAAATTCGGATATCGCACCTATAAATGTAAGACCATATAGACTTCCGGAAAAACATAAGCAGGAAATAAACGAGCAGGTAGATAAAATGCTTGCCGACGGGATAGTCAGACAAAGCAAAAGCCAATGGAACGCGCCACTGCTGGTGGTACCAAAGAAAGCGGACGCATCAGGAAAAACGAAGATGAGAGTCGTAGTAGACTTCCGTAAGGTGAATGACGTGACTGTAGGAGACTCCTTTCCACTGCCGAATATCACCGAAATATTAGACCAGTTGGGTAAGGCGAAGTATTTCTCCACGTTAGATTTAGCGTCAGGATTTCACCAGATTCCGATGGAAGAGGAGGATAAGTGCAAGACGGCATTTTCCACTCCACACGGTCACTACGAATATAACCGCATGCCTTTCGGATTAAAGAATGCACCCGCTACGTTTCAACGATTAATGAATACAGTTCTTTCGGGGATACAAGGCCTTAGATGTTATGTCTATCTCGACGACATTGTCATACATGCTCCTAGTTTGCAGGAACATAACAAACGACTGGAAGAAGTGCTGGAACGCTTACGACAGAATTCATTGAAGCTACAGGCAGACAAATGTGAATTCCTGAGAAAAGAGGTCAACTTCTTGGGACACGTCATCACTAGAGACGGGATAAAGGCGGATCCAGAGAAGATCCGAGCAGTAGAAGAATTTCCAATTCCAAAGACTGTAAAGGAAGTTCAAGGATTTCTGGGTTTGGCCGGATACTACAGACGATTCATACAAAATTTCTCGAGTTTAGCAAAACCACTAACACACTTGCTGAAGAAAGAGGTAAAATTTCAATGGACTTCAAGGGAGCAAGAGGCTTTTGAAAGTTTGAAGAAGACGTTGACGACAGCGCCGATTCTACAGTATCCAGATTTTGAGCAACCGTTCATCGTGACGACAGACGCATCCGACAAAGCCATCGGAGCAGTCCTGTCGCAAGGAATAATAGGGACTTGCCAATAGCGTACGCAAGTAGAACTCTAAATTCGGCAGAAGGCAATTACAGCACCACAGAAAAAGAATTGTTGGCAATAGTCTGGGCAGTAAACCATTTCAGACCGTATGTGTATGGTACCAGATTTAAGATTGTAACAGATCACAAACCACTCACATGGTTATTCGGAGTCAAGGATCCAGGATCACGACTTATGAGATGGCGATTGAAGCTGGAAGAGTACGACTATGTGATCGAGTACAAGGCGGGCAAGGCAAATACCAACGCAGATGCCTTGAGTCGCATGTACGCAGTGACCAGAAGTCAGCAGAAGGAAGAGGATGAATCGAACAACCCGCAACAGGAATATTCGGAGGAAGATCGGAACAGGATCATCTATGAATACCACGACACGCCATTAGGAGCACATCAAGGAGTAAACCGAACAATTGAACGAATTCGATTGAAGCACGATTGGCCAGGATTACGGAAAGACGTAGAAGAACACATCTCGAGATGCGAGAATTGCCAGAAGAACAAACTCAGTAGGAAGACGAAGGTACCAATGGTCATTACCGACACTCCAAATCAACCGTTTGAGAAATGTGCATTAGACATCGTAGGACCACTGACAGAAACAGAACAAGGAAACAAATATATCTTAACATTTCAAGATTGTCTAACTAAATACAGCAAAGCAATACCCATTCCGAACCAAGAAGCTAACACCGTAGCCAAGGGATTTGCGACCAGGATCATATGCGAACACGGAATACCACAGAGAATACTCACCGATCAAGGTACGAACTTTCTGAGTAACGTTTTCAAAGATACTTGTAAACTGTTAAAGATCGACAAAATCCAGACGACGGCTTATCATCCTGAATCCAATGGAGCCTTAGAACGATCACATAGGACGTTGGCTGAATATCTGAGACACTACATAAACGAAGAACAAAGCAATTGGGACGAATGGTTACCATATGCTATGTTTGCATACAACACGACACCCCACACTGCAACACAATTTACGCCATTCGAACTGGTGTATGGGCACCCAGCCGAACTACCAACATCGCTGAAGAAGGATCCAGAACCAACGTACACCTATGACGACTACGCGCGAGAATTACGAGAGAGATTGCGGGCCAGCAATCTCATAGCCAAAGAAAATCTGCGACAAGCCAAGGAGAGGTCAAAAATTGAGTACGACCGACGAACCAAAGAAAGAGGGTTCAAAGTTGGAGACAAGGTACTACTGTACGACGAGACTGTACGCAGAGGACGATCGAAGAAGCTCTTATCTCAATGGATTGGTCCTTATACTATTCTAGAGGTAAACTCAAACGTTAACTACACCATAAAGGTTAATAGGAAGAATCTCAGAGTACATGTAAATCGATTGAAACCGTTTATTGAATAATATGACTTGAGTATGAAATTTCGAACAATTTAACTGATGGAAAAAATGATATAGAAATAGGTTATACTAACTTAGATTGAGAAACGATTATATTAAAACATTATAGACGGGATACATTATGTAAATCACTAACCTAGACATAGCATAATAGACGAGCGTACGCACGACGACGCAAGCCAGCAGATTTAACTGATTTCGGGAGAAAATCCTAAGGGCTTTTCTTCCTAAGGGGGGAGGGATGTTGCAACCCGAGTATCAAGGTGTTGCAATCCAGATGTTTGAGCCACACTTTGGTAATACTATGGAATGTGCAAGTACGAAGCCTTAACGCAACTAACAACAACTGCAGACGCAGCGCGACCTCCTTAACGTAATAAATAAGCAATCACTGTAACACTCAGGGTCAGAACATCAAGACCGAGATATTAGGGCAGGCTATGCCAGATCTCTGCTAGACGTGGTGAAGCTTTGTGAAACTCTTCATATAATAATAAAACCTTATCACTTTTGTACGACTGAGTTCTAACTCTTAATTCGACAACGAACCTTCAATAAATTGTAGTTGTAAGAAAGATCTCAGGATCCCGATTACAACAACATTAGGTGAAAAATAAATGGATTGTTGAAACGGATCAGAAGATACTTCCGGAGTGGACTCATCCCAGTGCAGTGCTCCGGACGCCAATAATCAGTGTCGATGAACATGGAATAAACGAATAAAATTAATAGGAAGGAACACAACAAAATGATACGGCTTGTCCATGAAATTTACGAGTACAAGGAGTGTAAATTTACAGCAGATGTACCTGACTGAAACTCTCACAGACCCTTCGTCAGCTTTGTTGAATGCAACTCCGTAGTACAGCGAACGATGTTTGATTACCAAAGAAGGACGCCCCAAAAATCCAAGAATGAAAAGAGGAAAAGAATAACAGTTAATCACAGTGTAGTTTACATCATCAGAGTACAATGCATTCCATTAGTTGAATCCAAAATCAGCAGAAGCAGGTCTGATAATAACACCTTTTATTTTTAGCTAGGAAACAATCAAACAGTGAAGTGGGACTAAAGTCGTCGACGTTCAAGTTTTCTCCTCGGAGAAGTCATCGGGGTTCGTGAGTCCAATTCTGATTCTGTGATCTTTGAGTGGTACAACATTTTGCCATGCAATCAATGATAAAATTCGTTTTTCTAGGAGGCTCGATCAGCAGTAGGAAAATTGTATGTTACCTGCAGAGCGATTCTCGATCTTTTGGCGTTAGTTAACGCCGGTCGTTAACTTGATCGGACGTTAACTTGGACGTTATGTACACGTCCCAGATCGCTTTCTTGTTTATAACAATCGAACGGCATTGAAGAGCCCCGTCTATTTGGCCAATAAGAACACTGTATGTGTTACCAACTTCAGAATGTGCATACGTTCAAACTTATTGTTATCGGTCGTTACCTAGCGATAGCGTCCAGGTGCCAACGCTCATATTAGATGTAAAGTTAACGTCGGATATCGATAGAGCCAGGCGTTAACAAAAGGCGCTAACTTGAAGTTAACGACCGGCATTAACTAACGCCAAAAGATCGAGAATCGCTCTGCTGGTAATCAAAACGTTCTGCCAGCAAGGACCATGTTTTCTTGATCGGTGCCACCATTTCAACTATTCGATGTGGTCGTTCTGTCAGGCAACAGGAGTTCAAGTGATTTTGTTGGACCATCACCTCCATCTTTACATCATTGACTGGGGCGAAATTGAAGAACTAGCACAGTACAGACGTGGATGTTCAAATATTTGACCATTTTACTCTGTTCAAGCCAATAATGATGAGTTTTTTATTCGGCCATTAGTGCTACTTCACAGCGTCAAGGAATTATTAGAACACATGAATATTTTTATTGTGAACTTGGGCTTCGTTACTTTTGTCATTTGGTTCAATAGGTTTTGCTAGCCGAACTGATACAATCGAAATCCAGGAATGTTAAACATTTTTAGTTGAAAATATCTCTAAAGTTAGTTTTGGTTTATAATTTCACCCCGCTAGCTAGTTCCAGCTGTCTCAGTTATCTCTGTCGCTGTGTCTGTACTTGTGTCTTCTTGAAAATACTTGGGCAAACCTCGTCAAGGGCTACAAATGCATTTATTTGCTAATACACGTTGCATTACAAATAATCGCTTGTTCAGAAATAATTTCAATCAACCGAAAGTTGATACATTTTTAATTTCAGAATGGGGCCCTCTCTATTCAGTAACTCGAACACTGTCGATGATTTACAGAATGAATTCTGCTTATCATTAGAAAATTTTTACGATTGACAATAATCTGCTGTGGTAGGAGGAGATTCGAGGGAAACTTAATTAAACTAGACTCGTGAAAGAAAAAAATCACAATTCAATCACAGATGATGAAATATACAAACTTCTTGAAAAATTGGTTTCATGTTTTTCTATTTCAGAACTCGTAAATTTAATGTTCCTTTCTGTCGAGAAAGATATTTAAAAGAAACGTTGCATGAAAAATATTTAAAATTGAAAGAAATTATAACAATTTCTTCGGTCAACCGACAAAAGTGGCGATGATCTCTGCACTTGAGATGAAATTAAATGGGAGATGTCAATGAAAGGCAGCGATGCAATCATTTGGCTGTTGTAGACTCATTCTTGAATTTTCCAACCAAACAGCATTTATTCACCAACATTTTCTCTTAATCAAAAGAATTTGGATTATTTCTACTGTATTGAACTATCATGATTGAATAATCTGTTTCCACCTACCTGCTTCGTTTTTTCCAAGCACCCATCATTTAGACCACTAGTTTCCAGTTTAATCGGATGAACAATTCCTCTCAAAATGATCCGACACATCGAATCGAAGCCAACAATCAGCTGTTCGGAATGAATTTCGACAGTTCTTTCAGAACATCAAGTTTTAATCTCGACAATAAAAGCTTTCCAAGCCTTTCTGAATCACTACCGCAATTAATTGAGATCTTAACCTCGAAAATTCAGCTCAATTACATCGCCGTCAAAAGCAAATTTTGACAGCTGAAACTCGGGGTGGCCAGCCTGCCTCAGCGGACGACGAAACTCGCGCGTGCGCAGTCACTGTATACTTTCTAGATTTCCTCTCGGTATAAGACGGACGAAGCTAAGCGTTTCCAGCGTACTAGTGCCAAAGCAGCCAGACGACTCACAGTTTTAAAAAAATCTCTATTCAATTCTAAACTCTCTTCTAGAACGTACTCGTGCCAAAACGGCCAGGCGAAACACATATGAATTGTTATCAACTCTTATTCTCAAATTGTCTTAGCCGAAGCGGCACTTCGATTCAAGAAATTTAATAAATGGAAAAATTGCATAAATTCAAGCAGTAATTCGGTAAAATGTAGAAAACAAAGAAACAAACAAAACAAAGTCCGGCCCTTGAGGCAGAAACTAAATATAAGAAATTTATATTAAGGAAAACATTCATAATATCATTCATTCATCTCATTCTCTCATCATTATTATTTTATGTTTTGCATTTTTATAATTTTGTGATTAGAAGTCCAAAAAAAAAAAAGATAGAACGAATAGAAATAAATGGAATAAGATCTACTGATCTCATAAAATGATCAGGAATCTGATTTTTGTCTTCTATTGTCCTTTTGAAGACATAACCTCATTTTTCTATCTTTTCAGAGAAGCACTTCGCTTCAATTGATTAAAACTCAAATTCATTGTTCAGCTGAAAGGCAGCTTCGGTGAGTGTGTTGGACAGCTACGGTATAGCTATAATTGGTACCCTAGTCTGAGAACACACATATCCCAAGTCTGTAACAGGCAGCTTCGTTGAGCTAGATTTAGGACAGCTACGGTAGAGCGATAATTGCTATCCTAGTCTGGTGAGTCTAGCATATTCGAAGTCTGTAGGGAGGCAGCTCTGGTAGAGTAGAATCTATCCGAGTCTGTATTAGGGTAAATTAAGGGTTTTTTCAACTTTTCCCAGAGGAGCTCCAAATATTCTAAGACAATAACCCGTGACGAACAACTCACGCGAACTAGTATAATTTCACGAGCCTTTAGCTCGTGAAACATATACAATAAGTTACAATATGTAATGGGAATGGGTTAGGGTTGAATAAATAACAATGAATTTGCAATTACATTTATTCATTCATTAATAGTTCCTTCAGTTATTTAGAATAAGCTTAATCCATAGTTCTCAAGCATGATGAATCCTCAAAATGTAGCTAATTTTTTGACGGTGCCACTGATTGGATTGTATTCAACAATGCGATCATGTATAATCATACAGTAGGCTGAAGTATTTGCCGGAAATGCGAGACTAGTTTCAAATTCTGAACGAATATCCACCAGACCACTCTTTAACGACTCATTTTGCTTGGAACAGTCTATCGTAATGGGCGGAGCTCTGTTCAAAAAATCATTTTTCGACGAAAGAGGCTCGGATTCTTTATCATAGTATGAAATTTGAAAGTTAGTGTACATATTGTATAGAATGGCGTATTGATTGTGAGCAATATCAAGATTCAAATTTCCATAGGGATAGCGTTCCAAGTTTAGAAAAAGTTTTACATCTCTAATCATACAACGATCGAATTGACTGGCATTTTTCTTCGGATCGTTTCGTCTTGCGGTTTGGAATCCTAGTATGACGTGTCTTGGCTTCTCTAGTTGTGTAGATGTCATGACAACCCATACATGTCTCGTTGTTGCAGGCAGCATCGGGTACTCGTACATTTCCCACGAGCGAAAACTCATAGATACAGCTGGATCTTTGGCTATATAATTGAGCATTTTGATCTTTGCAGGATCCGACAGTCTGATGTATGGTAATAACCATTCAATTTTTTCGAGCGAAATTTTGATTCCCTCCACGGTGGTTTGATAAGTAGCACTTATATCATTGTTCGATCGGGTCAAAATCGGCTCATGCTTTGCATTGACGATTATTCGATTATAATCCTCGGCAAATCCGAGTAGAAAATTCAGTGGTATAACAACATCAAAGTACCCATCGGCGTGGGTTAGCTTATGATTATCCTCCAACCAGCTGGTGTTCTCCAGGAGATGTCGATGTCCTGGGGTGAGTGATAAGTGCCCCTTCATAATACTCGTGATGCCGACATTCTTATTCTAGTCAATCTCATGACCATTCAGCTCGTAACGCATCTCGCTAAACAAGTGACACACAGCCATATTGACCAATTCAGTGCTTTCACCAACAAGGCTGCCATCTGATTTTGTAATCCGGCCATAGATGTGGAGCGAACTTTTGCTAGGTGATACTCACGCATCTTGATTCTGCACAGCTATGCGGATCTCATCATTATTTTTGAATGTAGACGCGGCATATGGTTGATGTGCATGTATTTCACAGTGGGCAATCGACTCGTCGAAAGTCACAGGTGTTTGGATTTTTATCATTTTCGTGGTGGGCATATGCAGATATAGCAACGAATTCTTATTTTCCACCACAACGAAGTCGAAGTCCTGGGCTCTGGAGAAACTGAGCGTTCTGATGTGTCATCCGAATCGGAGCTGCACGATGACTGATGATGCTCGGGCATGTTATCAGGCTTTTATAACTACTACCAGATTTTCTTGCCCCCTCAAACAGAATGCCCATATTATCTCAAAGATGCCACGTGTAATCATATAGTTACAGTTTCACCACGAAAATTAATCAATTTCCCGTCCTGTTCGACTATTCTCAACTGTATATCATGTATTGACCGTACGGTGATTGGATGGTAAATGACATTTGTCGGCGCTTCCACGATCTTATATCCGGGTGGTACGGTTGGGAAAAAATGATGAATCGTATGTACTTGATGCTCGTTGATATATGCACCCGTGGTAATATTACACTCAACCCGCAAAGCGTTGACTTTGAGTATGCGAACGGGTAACTTGGATTTGTGGGTAATACCACCTTGGAGAACATCGGGGGTGAATCCGAGCAAATGACCAATGGAATCTTTTGGGTGAAAGTCTATCTATTGATTGCATCTAATTTCGCTGAGTAACTCATTGTTATTAGCTTTCAGACTGGATTTTATATCATCAGGTAATGCTCTTTTCAAATAATTTGCGATATCTTCAATTTCATAGCTCCCAGTGGGTATGGTAATTATTGTGTTGGGCGATGCATAAAGCTTATTACACCCCTCATCCATATCGGGTATTGCGTTGAATGTCAAGAGCTCTATCAGTCCAAGAACATACGTCTTTGTTAGCGATAGCTCGATAGGGGTAAAATGTTGAGTCCTCAAGACCGACGATTCCCCGGAGAGTGTCAACGTGAACAAATCAGCCATGACTAATAACACATCAACAATACGCATACATTTTATAGTTGTCCATTGAGAAACTTGAGGCACAAGTGACCGCAAATTACTGTGTTATATTCTTGATATCTCTTATGATTATATTTTACGCTACCAACACCGAGATATTTCATGAGATCTCTAGGTGGTTGTAAGTCACCAAAACTGTCGAAATACACCGCATCGTTGCCGTTTCTTGTGTATGCAACCCAATGTGTCCCTGGACCGCCTTTATCATCAAGATTTATGATCGCAGACTCACGCTTTCTAGGCCCTGAGCAGGGTAAATCATTTCGCATAAAAACACCACGAAAATGTGGAATTTTCATAGCTCTTGCATAGTTGAGCAAATCGGCATCTCTGAGGGCTCGGCGTGGTAGCTTTATTAGTTTTTTGCTGGCTTCAAATACAACCCCATACCCTTCTTATACGGTTTCAGGTATCAGCCCTTTCCCAAAGCAATCGCCTCCATTGTTGCGTTGTGACGCTTGGATTCTTGTAACTGATGTTTGTTTGCATAAGCTTCATTGACAACCTTCGCTATGCCTGCAGCACCGCCCGCTAAAGCACCTGTAGCGCTAAGGGCCGCAAATATTGGGATAAGAAACGGTAATAAATCACCAGTTTTCTTGGGGACGGGTAGAATACGAGGCACGTGCACTTTTCCATTAGACAAAGCCGAACGGGCACCAGCTAGAGCGGACTCAATAGCTTTGGAACCAGGCTTCATGGATTTCTTCGCTGCCTGTATAATAAACTTCAATGTCCTTTTCTTGTTCTTGAGCGATACCTGGTCTTGACCCTCCTCATACCCATACCCAGTTTGGATTTTGCTTTCATGGTGTTGGTAACCGCCCAGGCGACAGCTTTTTCAGTTGCACTTGCGTCTTTAGCCAAAACCCGATTCCGAGCCCTCTCGGCAAGCAATTCATCAGCCTTATGACGTTCTGCAATATTATCGTGATTCTTGGAGTATGCGATATCGTGCTGTTTGCATGCAGCGTCTAGAGCATTGATGCCTCGATCACCAGGAGCCAACCTCTTCGCCAATTTCGTGCCAGGTCCGCAGTACCGATAACCAGGAACATGTATTTCGACGGGGAGATTGTTGATGATTTTATTTATTAATCCACAACCGCTCGTTTGTCTACGCGTGTGTCCAAAGATGGCTGACCATGAACTAACATGAATTCTATAAAAGCACGTATTTTATGCATAAATGTATTAGTTCGCATTGCGACGTTTGCCAAGCATCATGAAATTTCTGGATCAAACAATTAAACTGGCGATTGCCAATTTCGATAAATTCGTCGAGCGAATAAAGAAGAAGGGAAAACGGCACGGGGCCCTACTACTAAAAAGTGTAAGGGCTGTCTTCTGCGGGCCTTCGAATTGCGGTGACACTAATGCTCTGCTCACAGTACTCACCCACACTAATGGCCTTCGATTTGAGAATGTGTACGTCTTTTAAAAATCCCTCAATCAGCCCAAGTATGAGTTCTTGAAGAGGTTGTAGGAACCGGTCAAGGGGGTGGGTTATTTTCCGTTTGATGACCACAAGGAGGTTGTAGAGTCGAAAGATGCGCATCTCAACTCGATTATGATTTTTCATGACATGGCCTGTGAGAAGCAGGATATTATCAGAGCCTATTTTAGGATGGGGCGACACAGAGATGTCGATAGTTTTTATCTTCGTCAAACATATGCTCGAATACCGAAACATTTGGTGCGTGATAATGCAAACTTGCTGGTTCTTTTTCGTCAAGATGAGATGAATTTGAAACGGATCTACGCTGATTACGTGAACACCGATATGACCTATCAACGATTCAAAGATTTGTGCCTGGCATGTTGGAATGACGGTAGATATAGTTTTGCAACTATCCACAAAGACAGCGACATTAACGCTGGACGATATAGGAGAGGTTTCGACTGCTTGATGAGTCCGAATTATCAATAAACCGCATACAGTCACAACACATCGATCAAACTGGCAGCATGGAGAGCTCCAAGATACGTAAGCAAAACGATGTGCTGCGAGAAATAGCAAGAGCTAGCGACATCAGTCGACGTGAACACAAAATGATCAAAATGGGGAAAGACACAAGTGAGCAGGCTATTGGTGAAATCTTCAAACCTCTGGTTACACCACTGCACAAGTTTGTAGATCCATCGAAGCAGCAGCAGCGGCTACTAATAAAGCGAGAAGTGAAAACGGAGCCGGGGGGTTCGGTTAAGACAGAGAAAACGGAAGATTTTGTGAAAACAGAAGATTATGAGAATGCTTCTGATGATGATGAAGATAATGATGATGATGATAATAATAATGCGTATAAAAGTGCGGTTGAGGGAAGCCTGGCAGCTAACGTTGCTATTGGAGACAATGTTACAGCTATCGCCGCTGTGGGTGATACAGATGATGCCCATGATGATGACGATGATAACAACCAGGATGGTGCGTTTGCAGTCGCTTCTACAAGCACACCGGTGTCAAGAAAAGTTTTCAAGACGGCGCGCTATTTGAGCATGTTTACCTCATCCAAAGAGCGCAAGAACTTGGACACGAAATATGGTGTTCGAAAGCTAGTCGGTGGAATGAAGATCGCTGATTAGAATATCGTATTTGGCGAAGATCAGATATATGTGGGCGATAAGAGCTATGAGAACACACCGGGATTGCTTGAATTGTTATTCAAAAAGTTTCCCGATCCCTCAATTGTAAATAAAAGCGACAAATTGAATTATATCAAAATCGTGAAGAAAACGAATACATATCGGAAATATTACAAAGCCGAAAAAAGTCCTCATCATGATCGGGAAAAAGTTCGAAGTATAGAGATTTCATTGCCCCATACATCGACCCGCCGGTGGAAAAACCTCGAGAAAGATCCGGTAGAGGTTAATTACCCACCCATAAAATTGCGCACGGGCAAAGCATGGATCATGTTTATTGGGATGATCCTAATGAGCTCGTTGATCGTCTTCGACTACTCATGGCATCCCAAGCAACCGCCAATACTAGCCATACCAATGAAATATCCTCCATTATTGAGGAGCTACGCGAGGCGGAAATCATTTATTAGCATGAGATTAATCATAGAATGATCATTCGGTCATAGATCGTTTAACAATGAGCATAGACATATTTGGACGACAGCTGACGAGCAACGGCATTGAAAAAGGTGTGATCGAGGCCTTCCGGGTGCTGGATTCGAATCCACCGCCCATAAGCAGTCCGATCTAGACGGCAAACGATCATGTAATATAGCCGATCCACAGGAACCTAACAACGCCGTTTCTCTGAAAAGTTTCGAAGATATTACATGGCGAGCCTTGGGTGTCCTCGAGCATTCTATGGAAAAAACATTTGCAAACTCCACGCTACAAGCAGTTCGCGAGTTTGAATCTCAACTTACCGCACGACTAGATCGAGAGCATACCAACAATTTCGGTGGAAATCGACACATTCAGGCTCTTATGACAGAAGAGATTGACGCTCTAACGGTGAATAAGGAAATTCTGGAGATTCGGTTGGCTGCCATAGGATCTGATCTTGAAGTATTCAGTCATAACGGACTACTTCGAGGAATTCGCCTCGAATCGAGCTAGATCATTCAACAATGAGCATAGACATAGTCGGTCGTCGGTTCGCTAGCAGAAAAATCAAAAATGTGTGTAGTCGCGGACCTCCCGGTGTTGGGTTCAAAATCACCATCGATAACCAGTACGACATAGACAATAAACGATTCTGTGAAATCGCGCATCCACAGGAATCAACCGATGCCGTTTCTCTGCAAAGTCTTGAGGATATTACACAGCGATCATATATTGCTCTTGAACGATCCATAAAAGAGACATTCGAGCAATCCATGCAGCAGGCTCTCGAAGCTCTTAAATCTAAACTTAATGCCCGCATGGATCGGAAGCACAGCGAAAGTTTTGAAAAAGATCAACGTATTTGGATCCAGGCAAAAGGAAGGATTGAAGCGCTGAAGGGTGATTGTGAATCTCTGGATAAGCGGTTGGAGATAGTGGAGAATAACGTTGAAAAGCTCAGCCAACACTACATCCAGGGAATTCCTATTCCAAACAACTCATTGAACAGCAAACGAAATAAATACACTAAACATTAGGTACGAATGCGGGAGGATGAAGGCGGTAATAGCGAGTGAACTTCATAGACCCGCTCGACGTTATTATCCCCGACGTTATGTCGATATTCGCGGTTCGGATCAGACCTGGCAGGCTGATCTTGTCGATATGACCGCATACTCATCCGTCAACAAGGGCTCAAAATTTTTGCTCACAGTGATTGATATATTTTCAAAATTTGCGTGGGCCGTACCGATCAAGAGTAAAAGTGCCAAAGACGTGACAGCGGCAATGAAATCTCTGCTAACTCCAGGCCGCATACCGAAACATCTACACGTTGATCAGGGCAAGAAATTTCACAACAAAGAATTTGAAACTCTTATGAAGCATAACGGGATCAACATGTACTCGACATTCAGCAACTTGAAGGCATCGATATGCGAACGCTTCAATCGAACACTGAAGAATGAAATGTGGAAGCAATTTACTCTTCGAAGCTTTCATAAATGGATTAACATTCTACCAGATTTGATCGCATCGTATAATGACACCAAACACCGTACGATTGGAATGAAGCCGAAAGATGTAACTATAGCTAATAAAAAACAGATATATCGGTGTGTGTAAGCCGCGTCAAATCAAAAGAAGCGAACGAAAACGCAAATTTAGGGTTGGCGATAAAGTTCGTATTAGCAAATATAAAAATGTGTTCGAAAAGGGGTATACGCCGAATCGGACAACGGAAATATTTACAGTTGATGCCGTAAAAAATACCAACCCTCCAACATACAAACTCATCGACTACCTAAACCAACCCATCGACGGCGGTTTTTACGAGGAGGAGCTCAGCAGGGTGCAATATCCCGAAGGCTATCTTGTAGAAAAGGTCTTGCGGAGGCGTGGTGATCAACTTTATGTAAAATGGTTGGGATTCGGCAGTTCACATGATAGTTGAATAAATAAATCGGCTATATAATATAATTTTATGAATAAATTTATTATTAACATATTTACATTTTGTTTCTCAACCCTCCTCAATCTTAATGCTAGTGTACATGATCATCGAGGGAAAAAAATATTCCCCACATTTTTTCTCACATTTTCACACATCATCTCACATTTTCTCACATTTTCTCACATTTTCTCGCATTTACATGCAAAGTAGATGGGAAATGATTTTATTCTGTTTTAGAAAATGTCAGAAAATGTGGGAAAACTCTTTTCAAATATTTAAGAAATTTACTATTTTGCGGAATCTTGATAACCCCAGGGTAAAGTATCGGTTTTACCGGGTGTCAATTTTCGCTTATCATCGCACCAGCTTAGAGCTAACTTATTCTGTACATTAGTGCTAACCGCATGTCGACTACTTCTTATCATACACTGTTTCTCAACTAAATTTTGATGGCCAATAAGACATCGCTCGTAATCATCAAACGTGATAGATTTTAATGTGGAACCCTTCACGCCCTTTGCGCGTTTCTTATCGGTATCACCACGAGTTCTGAACGTGTAGAGTTTTGCACGCAGACCGATAAATTCAGTCATGATTTTCCCGTTATTCTCATCCTTCATCAGACCAAAGCGTTTTTTATTCATTAGTGGAATACCATGGACATTATCTGGTGGATAGTCCGATGTATCGAACATTGTAGCGACATCGCGTCGTATGATTTCGTAGATGTTTGACACGGTAAATTTATATATCAGACTATCAGTATCGGTATACATTAATTTTGCTTCACTACTTGGAAAATTATTTTTTACATAATCATAGTGAAAGTTGTATAAGAAGATTTTCGAAAGATCGAGAACCGCTGCGCCGATGTATATTGGCTTATTGAAATATACCTTGGTGCGATTTAGCTCAATAATCATCGTATCTTCATCAAATATGGTGCAGTTTTGAAATGCGGGTCTTGCAATGAGAGTACGCGCACCACCCCTACCCTCCCATTTTGTGATTAGTTTTACGGTCTCGTGGTTACGCACATTCTCCATGGTCTTGCCAAATACAGCATTATTCATAAGCTTGTAGAAATTTTTTTCAAACTCATTTTTTGACTGCTTTCGCATATTTGTATTGAGGTCGATGTATGATTTGAACCATGGTGATTGTGCGAACCTTGAAATCCTATGCACTTTCACAAGTTTCAAACCAAATTTAATGCATTGTTTTAAGTTACGATAGTGCAGAACATACTTTTCCTTGGGTAGAAGCGTTGTCGCGAGTTTTCTAATTGTACTACCTGGTGGTATGAAATGCTAGGGACAGAAAGGTAAGTCCGCGTGCTGTTTATGCAGCTCTACGGGATAATCTAAATCTACCTCTAGAATATAACCGGTTGATGAATTATCCGGATGGGACAGAACATCAATGGCATCATTTTCCCACTCGAACGATCCACTCGGCAAATGCTCACTCATAGCTGCGCCATAGAGATTGTTTACATCAAAATACATTAAATATGATTCCACCTTGCTAGAATCAAAATCTTGACCCATAAATCTATTATTTGCTCTGGCATAGCGATTTGAGCACTGTGCCACACCACCCCTTATGCCTTTCTCGATGAATAATATCATTTCCGGATCGTCTAAAAGTTGAAGATTAATTTTCGTTTGCTTCAACATAGCATCAGAAGCAAGCCCCGGTGCGGTGTAATAATGCAGAGGATCCAAGTTATACGTTTTGAAGCAGCTATCACGGAAATTTTGAAATATATCGGCTAATAAGAGCACATCGGTTTTAAGGTATAAATCGGAATATTCACCCAAAGTTTTCAGCTCAAACTTGGCCCAAACATTTTTTGCATGTTCATAATCCTCATTGGAAATATGGGAATCGTTAAGTCTCGAATAAAAATATTTTTCAATGGGTAATTCCGGTTAATCGAGTTTTTCCCAAAAATCGATGTAATTGTGGGGGAATACACCTTTGCGAATCATCAATTCGAATTTTCCCCGATCACTGTAAAAATTTTGAGTTATTTTTTCATCCGCATCGCGCACGTATGATGCTAATTTGTCAATGCTGCTGGCCATAAATCGAATCGAATCTATGAATCTCAAGCTCATCATAGTGCCATCAACCCTCTTGGTGAATGATATATACTTTTCCTTATTAATGGGCAATAGTGTGATTTTACCCAAAAAATGTGAAGCTGAAGATTTAATTATGAAATGCGAATCATAGCCCGACCAATTATGAAACACCACCGGAATCGTGTGTTTCTCTCTGAAATTCAAGTTACACCAATTATGGGCGGCACCGCGATATTCACCCGTGAAATGGCAGTGATCATGACATCTTTTTTCTTCGGGTAAAAATCGCTTCTCACAGATGTGACAATTTTTCGCGCGCATATGATGCTCGCGTTGTGCCTGACTCAGAGATTCCATTGGAATTATATTTTTTATGCGTGACTCTACTTTAATGGATAATTCGCCAAGCTGTCCGATAAACCATTCAACACAATCGGGTCCGCGTTTATTCTCATATTCCGATAATGTTCCGTCATATGAGCAATGTACATAATAGGCGACACTGTGTGGGATATGCTCTTGAGATTCATTTGCGGTTGGTTTCAATATACACTCGAGATCGGCATGAACAACGAATGGCACAGTTCCCTTATTCTGAAAATTTGAAAATTCCAAATCTTTTTTCTCTGGAAATTCCATTCGGATTCTATTCATTCGCATGCAATCTTGCCTGTGACTTTTATACGCACCGTGCACGCTAAAGTAACACAGGCATCTATCGCACAAAAATTGTTCACCGTTATGGCTTGATAATTGTTTGCTAATCAAACGCGAAAGATTCCTAATCCAAGCAAAGTGAAATCGTGGTTTGAAATTATTTAAATCATCATCATCATCATCTTCTATTTCGCTCTTACTCTCTATCATGAGTAGGTCGATTGTGTTGCTCTTAGTTATATTCTTACTCAAATGAAGCGGGGTAATTACACTATTTTTGGACTTTTTCTCGCTCTGAAAATTTTCCGGTTCGATTCCATATACGTTAATGCTCAAATTGTTCAATTTTTCGAATTTCTGTACACTATGCAGGGTCGCTGGGAATTTAATACCTGTACAATTTAGCTCCGATATATACCGTCGATAGCTGTGTGGTCTGGTTGCGTTAACGCCTGCGGGGTGGAGAGCTGCGGCAACGGACCACAGCAAACACCGATCATCATCATTCTGCACGTTGACCACCGCTTTTTTTTGCCGAATATCCTCAAGTAGCACTGTATATGTTGAGAGTCCACCGCGAAGAGGCTCGTATCGGTTTATGCCAACCACTGCATTTATGATCTCAATCATACTCCAACCAGAATCTCGTTGTTCGAAATCCTCCACCATGGTCAGCAGAGGACTTGTTACGTTATCGCTGAACCAGGTCTCCAGGTTCGTTGATGGAAGAATCGTAGCGTTGCGTGTATTGAAGTTTTTCACTTCCAAGCTGATCTGATCGTTTTTCACGTTCTCAAATTTACACGAAACCCCCACATTCACCTTAATACATCCCTGTTCACGTAGCACATTTTTCAAGCGTTGCATCGTTACCACCTCAGCGTCAGCCAAAAATCTCGCCAAATCCTTATGTCGAAGATTTGTCACGGCTCCAGTGTGTATACGGCACTTGAAGGCACTTTCCATATCATCCCATCGAACGCGATTCTGAATATCATCGCCAATATTACCTCCAACAATAGTCGCACGGTGTCGTTCAAATTTCACCACCCACGATTGGAGGAGTGATACTATATGTTGTAGTCGCTGTTTATCACTCACACTTGGGTTTGATTGCATCAAAATGTTGTTCAAGAATCGAACATTGTCAAGTGCGATATCACGCCAGCGAATAAGAATATCTTCACTCGCATTACCTGGAGGGAGTGTACACAATAACTTGTATGTATCTTCCATCATCCCGACAAGATTCATATACCTGAGGTTGTCCATTTTCTTTCAATGAGTTTACAGCTCCGCATTCAAACCCACACCTTGCAAATGTTCACACCCACCATGAGCTTTGGGGTTTTATATGCAGACGCCCTTCACCCCACCACCATTCAAATACCATGAAAATTCAAGCGTTGCCAACCATAGTTCGGGTGGGGTTTTGTACCTGGGGTTTGCACCTTTTCGTGAAAAATATTATTCGAGTTTGCAATTGGCCAACCCCTCCAATATTGGGGTGCACTTCAGATTTCTAGTTGGGTATAAAGCAGGGTTTGCACCGAGTTTTAGACATTCCGCAAACAACCGAGAGACGCAGTCAAACTAGTAAACCAAGTGCCAAGATGAATAATCAAATTATGAATCCCGCCGATGTGTTGGATCGCGAGTTTTGGGATGATTGTCTGCATAGCGATGATGAGTGCGGTAATGGTTATGAAACCTGGTATGCGAGTTCGAGTGACGATGAGGATCATATACCTCGGTATATAGAGGTATATTACGACGATGGCGAGCCCATGTGGATAAGGGTGAGAAAACCACCGAAGTTGGATGAGGATGTGGAAAATGTGGAGAACTGGGACGAGGAGGAGAAAAAGAAGGAGGATGACGATGAGGAGAATCGGGGCGAGGAGGAGGAGGAGAGGAAGGATAACGTGGAGGAGAACAAGGATGACTAGGATAGGAAGAAGGACGACGATGAGGAGCGGGTGGAGGAGGAGAAGAGGGAGAACGGGGAGAATAATGAAAAGGAGGGAGAGTAGGAGGAGAAGGTGGTGGTGAAATGCCAAGGTGACACCTCAGCTCATTGTTCAGTAAGTTAATATCATTTTCATTACATAACGATTGGTTATTGCAACCCCTGTATGTTTCAGATACGCGTGAACCTCGGTGCGTGATCGCCATCTCTTTGTAAATATATAGCTTAAGTTAGTTTTAAGAAAATTTTTACCCTAGAATATGTTAGACTTAAGAAATATAGTTTGAGCTACTTTTAAGAAATTGTTACTTCAGAATAGGTTAGACTTAAGAAATACCAAATAAAAAACACATATTATCGGATGATTCGCGTCACTGCTTGCATATAACATACCCGGCCACTTTTTGAGCATTCCGGCTAGTATAATTGGTATAATTATGTGAGCTAAGAATAAGATATTTCAGAGCGGCCATCATGGATCGATTGTCGGTAGATCGGTAATCGTTACCATGATCCGAAGGCGAATCGGCAGTGGCGCCACCGCGAGACGATGAAATTGCAGCCATCCGATTGTCGGTAACAGGAGATCGACAATCTTAGATTCAGAATCGTTACCATCGGACTACCGATAACGAAAGTGGTGCCATCACAAGGCGGAAAATTGCAACCATTCGATCGTCGGTAACGGAACATCGCCAATCCATGATTCACGTTACCATGATTCAACATCAGTACCATCAGACTATCGGTAACTAAAGATCGGCCATCGTTACCATGATCCAAGAAACCGATCGGTATTGGCGCCATCGCATGGCGGAAAATCGCAACCATTCGATTGTCGGTAACATAAGATCGGCAATCCAAAATCGTTACTATCAGACTATCGGTAACAAAGTTCGGTAATCGTTACCTTCCGATCGTCGATAACTTATCGACGCCGTCGGTAACGTACCTACTGTCTGATGGCCGGTAAAGAACGCTGGATCCAGAACTCTCATACGTTATCTACTGAGGTCCGTGTTCAATTCTGGCAAGGATCCCCTACCGTTGGAAAAACGCTCTAATGTAGTCTATAAGATACCGTGTCTCGATTGTAATAGGCCGTATATTGGTCAAACGTCTTGACATATTACTCAAAGAATTAACGAACACAAAAAAAACATCAAAGATTGTGTTGACCACTATACGGCTTCAACCCGACATATTGTTGCGCATGACCACCGCTTTGATTATGATAATGTGAGGATTCTACACGAAGAACCCGTGTATTATGAAAAGCTGATTCTCGAGATGTGTAACATCGTGAGTCATGCTAACTCTGTTAACCTGCGACAGGACGTAGAGAAACTGAGCGACACGTACGTTAGACTTATTTCGGATATCAAACTACCTTACGATAAGTGACCGACATTAGACTATCTGTTTATTGTTATTGCCTCTCTATGTTTGTATGATCCACGGATCGATCTCAATAATTGGATTTCCGTATGAGATAGTGATCGACATCAACAAACTAGTTCCGGTTCTCCTTCCGCTGCCTTTGTTCTGGTAACTATCTGTACCCACAAAGATTTCCTGATCTCTTATTTTTTTAATCTACTATAATGGACAAGTAGAAGTTTCGTAAATTTAAAATCTCAGTGTAACCATGTTTGTTGATGTTTTGATTATCTCTGGAATCTTGCCAGACTCAGTGCCATGTGTTTGTAAGGTCAGTACTGTCACAACTAGACTAACCGCTATTTTATAAGTTCATTTTTGATGTTTTTGGTTTGTTTCTTCCTTCTTTTTTAAAAAATCATAATGTAAGAAATCTTTTGTATTTTAGAATAAAAAAAAAATCGTTCTGTCCTGAGGAGGGCCCACACTTGGGGCCGAAACGTTGACATTGATGTAATTAATCTTCAACGTTATCTGACCTACATTCTAAGAATCCTACCGCACACTCCAACAGTTTAAGTAAGAATCTGTCCCTGGATACTTGATAGTACTATCGAGTTATATA
The DNA here is from genome assembly GCA_963978835.1 of Tenthredo scrophulariae. Taxonomy (NCBI): domain Eukaryota; kingdom Metazoa; phylum Arthropoda; class Insecta; order Hymenoptera; family Tenthredinidae; genus Tenthredo; species Tenthredo scrophulariae. The sequence continues at coordinate 12,828,349 of OZ022232.1, forward strand.
GCGTTTCTACGGCTGAATTCGGAAATACAGCCATAACGAATTCAGTCAAAAACGATAGAATATGATTCAGTATTGTTAAAACGAAGATATAGGGTCTCTCTAGTCCTCGCGATTTCCTTGTCGAGCGAAAAGCCAACTCTCTAGAAACATGTGTATATTTTCCATCAGGAAAACGTATTCAAACGTATAACCTGCGATTATAAACCGTATTTCGTCCCACGAGATCGTACCCGGGCTACCGAACAGCCGCGGCCGTTAAAACTAATTGTGTAGCGAATTATACAATTAAGTCTCAAGAAGATACAGTTTTAGGTCTCATGTATACCGAAGAAAAACGAGGTAAAAGTTAGTAACGTTATCGTAACGAAACATTGGGGAAAAAATCACTATTTTCTTAATTTTACAATGACTTTCAAGAAAGTAAGATTTCGAAATATGGGTGTGTTTTGTTTTATTACAGTTTATTGAATTTCGGATAGTTCCGAAATCGCGGAATAAAGGTACTACCACATGCATGCGACTGCGACAATTGTCGCGCGACGAAAGCACGCTGTGTGGTTAAAAAATGTACGGAGAGTGGTGTTACACCCATTCCCCGCCAATGTTCAACCAATCAGTGTGGTTTTTTCGCGCGACAGTCGTCGCAGTCGCATGCATGAAATAGTACCTCAATGGTTTTTCTTCAGCATGAATCATTACCATAACGTTACTAATTTCAATATGTTGAAGAAAAGGCTCCCGTGTTTCACCTTGTGTTTTTTTTTTAATATTTTCAAATACGTATATGTTTCGGTATATATACGTATTTATATACATATCACCTGTGTTTAGGAACGGTATTTCACCGCGAAAGCTTTCGTCTCACGAGATCATACCATTCTGATTGCACACGAACGTATAAATTCAGGAAGAATGTTCGCCTGGAATAACGTTTATTAAATCTCTCTATATAATGAAAAAATCTTGACGTCAAACAGATGAGCGCGATGAGTCGCATGCTATGTGGGTTGCATGCCATCGGGCGTTTTGCGCTGTTTTTCGTATGTCTGTCGTTTTTACGGAGAATGACAGTTGTTTACTGTGAGTGATTAAGAGATCACATAAAAATATTATTTAAACAGTTATTCACTGTGGCAATTGACAAATCGAAAAAAAAAAATATTATCTTGTCTACACGAAAAAAAAATGGATACGAAGGTAGTGCAGATGAAACCAGACGGGAATTGGCTTTTTCGCGCGCTGTCGTATTGCTTGTCAAAAAATCAGGATAGGCAGCAGGGGTTAAGATTCACCATCGTTTCATTCATAGTGCAACATTGGGATGGATATGGAGATTATATCATGGGTGATGAGTCACATGGCGTTTCCATAAGGTCAGCAGAAGACTATAGAATACATATAAGTAAGAATGGCGTATACGCCGGTGTTACGTGCGCAACTTTCATATATATATATATATATTGTGAAATTCTTTTTCTTTCTAAATTTATCTCATCCAATACATATATTCAATATAATATATGCTTGGTATTGCAACCCCTGCAATCCGGATTCTTCCTAACCAAGCCTATACATTCATTCATTTAATATATTCATTTATCCAATATATATATGAGATAAATATCAACTTCCTTTAACTGCGCAATAGTCTATTCCGTTCATTTTTCAAACGTGACTTAAAACGCAAAAGTAACCATATCGAAATATAATATTTAATTCTATTGAATGTTTATCCCTTCTTGAAGTGGCTCATAAGTCACGTAGGCGTAGATAACGGCGAGGCAATACTGGGACCCCCATCTTGCTGACCCGTCATATCCACACTACCAAACTAGTATGTAGATGTAGCTTTCTCTCTCTAATTTTCCAAAGAAATGGGAAAAACTAAGCTAAAGACGAGTAGAACAATAAAATAATAAAGTCAGGAATTATTGGAATTAAAAGATCAAGCAAATGATTAATAATTTACATATAAGATCAAGCTATTAGTGTGGTCTGAAGGATATTCAAATCAGATTAGTGTGAGTGAGCTATGGGTGAGCCATGGAGTACCATGGGCCCGCGTGACGTCACAGGACGCCAACGCTTACGCCTAACTGCAAGTAGTCCCCAGACCAATCAGGCGACAATTAGCCACTAAGCAAGGCCCTAATTGGCTAAGCCACGCGCGCAGTAATACATACATTGTTGCAACCGCGGGGACCTCGTCGCCTTTGAACTTGAACTGGCGTCTTTTTTCTGGTAAATCGCGACGTGCGTGGATGTAAGGAACCGTGTGCTAACTAGAGCCAAGAGTTATACTCAATCTTTTCTTTGTTTCATAAGTGAAGTGGTAGTATAAAGGACTCAGTACCCGTCAATAAATTACATAAACGAGATATAATCTAATAGTTTAGTGATCCGTTTATTAGTCTTAGATTCAGTGCAGAGACACATATATTTTCATTTTTCTTCATCTCATAACTGCCATAGATCCCTTCCGGATTTATGTAACATTAAGAAACTCAAATAACTACTAAATTTAACTTAAATCATTTCAATCATTGTTATTAATTCAGCGTTAAATCTAATCTTAAATTCGGAATAATATTTCATTCAGTTCAATAAGACAATATCTAAATACATACGAAATTCAAAGGCTACGAGGTTCCTAAGGTGAGGGAGGCCCAATACCTATCAAAGTAGACCCATGGTACCCCAGGTCAACCAAGGCTAAGTAACCACGAACGCTCACAAATTGCTCATTTATAAATTATATTATACTTTTGAACTTGTTATACCGTATTCCAGAATTCCTTAGATTTAAACATTTGCATGACAAAATATATAATTCAATCAAATGAATAGTATAATCACGGGAATATCGATATAAGCTAATACCCACGGTATTTCGGGATAAACCCTTGTTAGTAACGAGACCACCCGGCGAACTTGTGACACTATTCATTAAATTCAACCTGCACAATCTTATCATTATTATATTTACTTGTTAAACTCGAGATTGGTATAAGTGTAAAATCAGAAACCCAAACGGGATAATTCAGTAGAATTTCGGGTTTTACCCTAATCCCGCTGGGTCTCCTTACTTTCAAACCTTACTTATAAAATCTTTAAGAGAACGGGCATTACCGCTCCAGTCGAGTCACCAATACCCGAGCTACCGATCTCGATTTTATCTCACTATGTAACCATTATAATTAAGGTTATATCTATATGTATATATATATATATATATATATATATCTATTTTTAAGAATTAATACTACGAATGAACCGTGACCTGAACGATTCTAATTGCACTACCTGGCTGGGATAATTCATAGAATTTCGGGTTTTACCCTAATCCCAGTGCGAGGCTACCTTCGCGCGCATAAACGAAACCGTTATTTTGTAGAGAGAGAGAGATACTATTTCATTGTAATATTTCATTATATCATTTTTTGATTATCTCAACGTGCGAATCGTGAATAGGCCTTTCCTTACTCTATCTATTATTCGATAGTGGCTTCCCTATACGAACTAGCCAAACCTTCACGATCCCCGCGTCGGTGACTGAATATCACATTGTTATTTGACCAATTTATTATTATTTCTCATTTATATTATTCATCAGCTCAAGTCCATTTCATTTGTGAGGGCTTGAACCATATCATAATCGTCACCTTCCTAATCGTTCAAGAATATATTATGGATTTTACCAGTTAATCCTTATTATCATTTGAATCACCTTATTCATCTATTTTATTTTGTGTTATTTTATCATTCACATCAACTAGCCTCACCAAAGTTTAAACAATTCAATTGAGACCTGTATAGGACTAGGCGGCAACGATCCTATTTACCGGTTTATCGTAAGATAGATCTTTTCTTTAATTTTATTATTTTCGCGCATGTGACGGGTATCCTAACAGTCGGCAGGTCCTCGCTTGTCAATCGAACCGTTCGGATTATTAACCACTCTACCCACACCGTCCGTCACACCGGTTAAGTAGAGTTCACTGCAGCTACATCAATATACAAGGTAAATTTCAAAGTTTACATAAATAATAATACTCATCATTGCATAAATTATGATAGTCAGATAGGAAGTTCACATGACTTCGTACTGTTGTTTACCGGTAACGGGGACAGTAGGCATTATGATGTTATTGAAAAGTTTAATGGAGAAAGAATTGACAAAAAAAAAGAAAGAACTGCCAACCATAATAAGCGTTGAAAAAGTGTGTCTCCCTTTCATATCAAGAGGCAACGTACAGAAGAAAATAGAAGAAGAAGAGCAAAACTATAAAGAACAACCGGGTGGCATACACCGATATTGAAGGGGTACGGTTGAATTTCTAAAATTTAGGAAGAAAAAATGAGTGTGGCAATTCTGCAACAGAAGAGTCATTGGTAGTTGAAAAAGGGCGACCGAAGAAAATGAATGAAGAATAAAGGAGAATTCGAAGGAATCAAAGACAACGTGACCTTCGAAAAATAAAAAAGATGGGTACAGATATACCGGAAAAGTAGAAGAAATACAAATAAATCTATTACGAAATGAAAAATTAGAAATGAGTAGTGAAATTAGAATAGTAGCTACTAACAAGTCAACTGTGGAGTTACGAAACGTGGATCAATCAAAAGACTTGCCAGGAAATACAAAAGAAACAAGATGTTCGAAAAATCAGCGTCAGCACAGCAACGCAAAAAAGATGCGGTTCAGTTCAGCAGGATTGAAAGACATGAAACATGCGGATAACTGCAAAATAGGAAAGGTAGAAATTATAGTGAAGTGAAAAAAATGGCAGAACAGAATACAGATAAGAAGACAATTTTAATTTTGAATAAAGATACGGAAAAACATACAGACGGTGGTAAAAAAATGGAACAACAGAATATATGGGAGAGAACATGCAGACCAATAATGTTAAAATATTATGGGGGACAGAAGGATTGATATATATATAAAAGGGTTGAGCCATTAGATATTGGTGAAATGAAGATAGCATGCTGCAATTGCAAGGCAGTTTCATTTGAAAAAGAACCAGGTAGAGTTGAAAATAATTCTAGCCATGGAGGAAAAATAAGACTCCCACCGTTATCGCGATACTCATCTGAGATATAAAACATGAGAGAGGGTAATGACGCCGTATCAAAACATTTCAGACAAATGATACGGTCATATAACGATGCATTTGCTTTTGCATCCTTCAATTAGACTACGGTCGATTTAGGAAATCATGGAAGTTATGTAATGAAAATACTTGTAGATGTCAGCTATAAAGTTTCAAAAAGTTTAGAAAATGATAACAATAGTACAGCAAGATATGGACAGATATACATCTATGATGAACAAGCTCAACTTGAATTGCGCAGGAATGATTTGAGAAGAGTTGATGTATTGACCAAAATTGGACAGATAATCAATGAGATAAATCCGTATGCGACAAATTTCAAGACACTTCATCAGCGATATAGTGAAGGAGAACATCAGGTTTTATTAAGATTCATTTCATTATGGAATGATGATAATCAAAGATATAATACACCATCATGTGGAGAAGTTGCTGCAATCATTGTTTCGAAAGATGGATCTGTTTCAGCAGATTTTGAAGTAGAAATTTCTCCCGAACAGAACAAAACAATTGGTTATGTACCGAAGTCATCACATCCTGTAGATCCGATGACATTTCCATTGTTATTGCCAAGAGGCGACTTAGGATGGAGCTACAACATGAAACACATTATAACAAAAAAATCTATCTCACCTGTACAATATTATGGATATCGCTTAGTATTACGTCCTCGCCGACCTCTAAACCCACTGCTACAAAGTGGGAGATGGACACGCATACTTGACAGTTGAATCACAGCGTTTACTTTATTTCAGAAATAATCAAAAGAAATTACGTGTAGAATGTTACAGGGCTACCTCGCCATCCGGAACTACTTTCACCGGAGTGCCTGCTCTTCTATATCCTCATTTGATTGAGACATCTAAAAGAAAAATCGGTTAATGGATATGTCGCAACAAATAATCAAGTTGATTTAATCTGTAAAACGAATTGACGTAATATGATCTATTATATTAGCTTAATTACAATAAATCAATACTTACACGTAAATATCCAGAATAATTTATAGTATATTTGGTTATTGCATATTGTTTGCCGCGCCGCGTGATGAGACGCGCTCTGTGTAACAGCACCATTTGAAATAACCCAATGAAAAACGAACACAACAAATACATCAAGTTGCAGCTTACATATCTGAAACGTAAAATTATTTAATGAAGTTCTCCACAGAACAAAGAGTCTATCTTAGCCACATTTGAATTTTTACGAACTTATTTGTATGTGATAGAGTGAGGCGCGGAGTGCCGAACAACGAGGCGCGCAAAGCGCGCAGTGGCGAAACCCCTAGTACATAAATAAAATCAACCTCCATGTGAATCAGCTGGCCTGGCACTGTACAGGATAAGTTTTCTCCGGGTTCTGAAAGGGTGTAGCTCAAATCGGCTGAGACTCCGCCTCCTTCTAATCATACTTCAATACTTGTAATTGTCAGAATAACAATTCTCATCAATTGAAATTCGGTTGAAAATCCATGTAGCTTTGTCAGAACAATGAGACACTACTATTTACCTCAATATCTGAATGGATTGTTTATCATCTACAGGCGATTATTTCCCTGATAACAACAAGTGTGAGTTGAAGGAGACAGTCTCAGCCGATTTGACCCAGACCCTCTCAGGACCACGGAGAAAACTCACCCTGTATTTCAGTGCCACACAAAGAAGTTCGCGCAGTGTTAATTAATATTACATTTCATTGTTCCAGATAATACCATCAGGGCTAGGGGTGAGGTGGGGTGCAGGTAAAGGAAGAGGAGGTGGTGGACGAGGAGGTAGATGGGGCGGCGGGGCAGGACGCTCGACCACCGCCTGGTGCAAATGTATGTTAGCTTAAAGTCTTAGTTATTGGTATACATGCAGTTCTATACATATTTCCAGCTATGACTTCTGGGATTATTTAAAGGACCGAATAGCTGAACTGGTGGCTGAGGTGGCTGCCCTGCGAGCTATTGTTGCAGGGCAGCAGCAGCAGCAGCTTGAGGGCCAGCACTAGCACGGTGGTGGACGTGGCCGAGGAGGCCGAGGTGGGCCCCGCCGCCGGCACCGTCGACGCCGAAGCGGCTCAACACCCGTCATCTACCAATATTTTCACTGAATTGGTAGATGACGGGTCATAATAAAATTTAATAAAAAAGCAAACATTCCGGTGCCTCTTATTCCCCAGCGCGCGCCCTCATTCAGCCATTGATTAAATTTTTCGAAAATCCAAAATAATTTATCATCAAGTTTTCTATATAATATTTCCTCTGAGCGTGAAATGTACCCCTACATGCTTCTATAGGTATGCTGAAATTTATGAGTAGCTCTGCGAGAGAAATGCAGTAACGAAGACAGATTCATGATTCTTTACCACCAAACATAATTAGAAATTTTTGATTGTACAATATTTTTTCCAAAACGATGAGAAAAAAGTCTTACAATCAAAACTTTCTATGCCTAAAACCTAAATTCATGAATATTATTGGTTTGCCCCTAAATTACATTCATACAGAATATTTCCTCCAAATTTCAAAAAATTTCATGCAACGCTGCAGCCTGTACGATACAACAACTACTTTTTCTTTGATGGACTGAATTTTTGCTCAGCAGAGGACACAAAGTCTGAAAAAATCATGAACTATGTATCAAAATAGCACTCATCAACTGTAAAAAAAACTGAGTCACTAAAATGTTTTCTCAGAGCGTAGCAGTGATTTAAAGAAAATTATTTTCAGGGCGGGTATACTCCCTTGAAGGAATACCCTACAGCAACTGAAAACTTCAACATTTTGATTAATTTGAAATCATTTGTGAATTATGTTAAAGTGTACTCCAAAACTAAAAAAATCCGACTTAGAGATTTAAGATTAGTCTTGTGCGAAGATTTTCGTTGGCGATCTCAGTTTTCCACGTGAGCACCTATTCTGCAGCCAATTTCTGGCTAATGTCTCATGGAAAGGCATGAGTTACTCAATAGTTGGGCATTTCTGATCAGTCGAGTGACAAATGATTTGCCTAGCAATAATGGCTTTTCCCGATTCAGGTACATTTATTTTTCGCTCTTAACTGACTCATAGAAGTTAGTTTAGGAAAAATTGTAGAAGCTTCGGAAAAAATTTTTATCTCTTGAACGCTCGAGCTTTCTATTACATTTGCAAGTCCTGGAGTACCCATCTATTTGACCACTTGGCTTACACTTTGATTCGATATTTTATGAAACTTACAATCGATGTTGTTCTCAATGGTTTTATGAGATTTCAGGAGTTTGTTACGAATAGAAAAACAAAATTATTGATTTTATTTATAAAATCAGCTGTCCGTCAACTAAAGAAAATCGGAGTGCCTTGAATATTTCTCACAAAGTGGGGAAAGGCCGGAGTACTTTTCAGGTACTAACGAAGAATCGATTTTTTAGGAATTCTTGAATCTGTAGGCTCTTCCCTTATTTAACAAGAACCTGCAGAATTAATTTTCAAAATTTCTGACCGTGGAACGAATTCCAATCTGTAGGATATTCACGTAGCGCACAGTTTCGAGTCGCCATATTATGCGTTTTGTATAACATGGAAATGCGTGTGATCGTGTGTGTGAAACAGACAGGGCCCTCGGAAATTTGTGTTCGGCAATGGGTCTAGACAGTTTGAGTCGGCTCGAGTCAGGGAGCCAATAGTGGCGCCATCTATGAGCTAGAAATTTTCGCCCCCTAAATTCTCCGTATGTAGATTGCTTTACGACTTGGAATGGTGATTTATCTATTTCTACTGTGATATTGTTGTGGGTGAAATAGTGCTCAGTACACGTCGAGTGCAAGAAATCATTATGTTGCCAAAATTTGATATCACTCGTCTCACCTGGCGGCCATATTTACTGTGTCAGTGTGTATCCATGTACCAGCTGTCACAAGGATGTTATATTAACGTTTCATCAGAAGTCCAGACTCATTCGTGACTAACCTCTACTATTTTACCCAAAGCAATTTTAAACAAGGAACATTTCGTACTCATCAGATTCTCGAAATAATTCTTTATACTCGAGAATTTAGGGGGCGAAATTCTCTCGTAGGTGTGTACATGTGTACGTACCGTTACCCCCACCATACCACCCCCTCGGACAGCCTTAATATAGGTATGTTCTTCTGAAATAATAATTAGTATTGTGGTGAAATTAATATTATGTGGTAATTTACAGGATTTGTAAGCTGCCGAGTATAAGTATTAAAACTGACCGTGTATTTAACGTCTTTTAAATAGGAAACAGTCTTCAAATTCTTCAAATGAATGCTCTACGAGTGATGAACGACGAAAAGCAACGTGTCAATAGATGTATAATGGAGTCATTTCCTATAGCTGGGATGTTAGATTTCAACCATCTGATGTACAATAATGACCGTATTCAATCTTCAAATATTCAGTGCAATGTGGAAGCTCATAACGCAGCACAAAAACTGGTTATTTCATTGCAATTTGAAAAACCCAGGTTATGCTGATTTCTATTGTAGATTGAGGTAAATTGATAACGTAAAGGCCGAATCCAGAGAGTTATTCAGCAGGTACTTCATATTTCAGCTCAAGGAAACACCCCTTCAAGTTTGGTCAAGATACATGACCCGAAGGTGCGATACTCTACTGGTAAGTTTTCCATATCGGCGCCCGTCTACTTGCAAAGTCGTGCTGAACAATTTTTCAAATCTTGCATTTGAAGTTGTAATAACAATTCAAAGAAAGATCCTCGTTGAATTCTGATAGAAACCATTTTTTGTTTTCAAAGTTATCCTGGAAGAAGTAATCAAAAGTTCCTTCCTATTAAGGTAGTACCCTCGCCAGAGGCGGTTTCTTAGGATTCTTTCCAAATTTTAGCAGATTAATATTCATATAATTCTGCATCGATTGGCGCAAATCGAAATTTTTTGACTATCCAGTTTCAGAGATATTCAATTTTTAAGTTTAAGTTTTTGACGTTCTTATACATCACGGTATACGGAATATCGCAAAGTTTACCTATAAACATTTTTATATCTCAGAAACTTTTCTTAGGATCTTTTCAAAAAACTAGAGTAACGTTAACTAACAACTAAACAATTTTTTTTTAAATAGTCTTATTGATAATTACCACACAGTCTCAGAGATATTTATCAATAAGTAATGAAAAATCTACCAGATTATAGCAGAGGAAGGAATTCATTAATAAAGATGTGGCAACAACCCAGGTTTGTAAGCCGCGAGAGAAGTATAAGACATCGCATTAGTTCTCTCAATTGAGTATTACACATCAAAGAAGCAGATCGTCGTACCGAATCGCCATCACTTCATCCTCTTCATGTCTGCTCTTTTTTTCCATCCCCACAGTCGAACGAAATTCAGTTATGGAACCGGACAGCGGAATAGTCGACATTGTACCCGATGTTCAAGACCGAACCCAATCAATTTTATCTCAGAAACGATTGTTTCACTCCACAGCCAATTAGATGAGTGTCGACATAAATTGTAATCTTCCGGGTGGCGTATGCGATATGAACATTGAACCCCCTGTTCTAAACGTCGGTTCTTCCAGCACAGAGGTCGCCATGGACTGTGGGGTTTCGATGAATACTGATGGTAGGCAATGACCCGCACTGTTTCGATAGACATTATCTTCCAGTGAAACAAAATCGAATTTCAATGGTTACACCCCTTAAATTGGTTCGAAATAATTCAAAAGAAATATCAAACTTTTTTTTGATCTTCGTCGATATTTACCCACCCCTGAGAAGAATTACTTTTTCTCACAGGAGAAGCATTGAGTTTTCCTAGTTTTTAATCTTTCTTTTGCCGTTAACCCAATTATCAGCTGAGGAATAAAAGACTTAGAAAATGTTGGCAGTGATGATACCTTTCTGTCGGATATTCAGGAATTTGACAGAAACATTTATGGGCCAGATTAATCACATCATTTTTCTCTGTATGTTGCAAAGAACGCTGAAAAAAGGTGTGATTCATTTGGCTCATAATTTTTCCGTCGAATTCCTGAATATCGACAGAAAGGTATCATCACTGCCAACATTTTCTGAGAGTCTTTGATTATTCAACTGATGATCAGGTGACCGGCAAAAAAAGGTTCGAAACCACGAAAAATCAATGCTTTTTTTTTATAAGAAAGAGTAAGGCTTCCAGGGATGGGTAAATATCGTCGGAAATGAATTGAAAAAAATTTGACATATTTTTTAATTATTTCAAACAAATTTGAGTGGTGTAAACATTGAAATTCGATTTTACCCCTTTTGAGGACAGTTCTAGTGGATATACCTTAAAAATCAATTCTTCTGGAATCACTGTTACCCATTAAAGACTCAGATTGTTCTACCAAATTGACATCATTTTACTCTCTCCATATCTGCTCTTCTTTGTCATCCACACAGTAGAACGAGATACAGTTATGAAACCTGACAAAGAAGTATCCCATGCCAATGAGTTCAGTGATGTAAACTACATTCACCTGGCAAAAAAAGTAAGTGATAAGAGTATTGAATTTCCTCTTACAAATGTTGATATATTGAACGCAGAGATCGGCATGGATTATGAAGTTCTGACTGGCACTAACGGTGGGTAATTATAAGTTTGTAATTCAATATTCATTACTGTATGTCATTTTAGATCACTCATAATAGATTGTTGTACTTCCAGTAATCTCTCACATGAAATAAGTTTTTTCATAATTGTTAGATGCATGATAGAAGTGACTTACTGTTGTTTTCTGAGGACATTTCTCAAATCAGTGTTGGAAAAAATCGTCACTTGGTTTCATATGCAGTCTGTTAGTCTCACTAGTCATTTTAATAAATCTAGCCTGATCCGTGCTCTATGTGCGTATCCATTGCTATTGCAGTAATCGAAACCCAAGACGGGAGAAGTAAATATGCATCAACACTGCAAATGCAGTGTGTCGAATCATTAGGAATACCCAAAAAAAAGTCAAACATCAGGCAAACCTGATGAAAATGACAATGATTCCAGCGATGAGGACCGTTTAAGCGATTTAGATTATATTTGCGATGAACCTGACACTCCTACTAGTTCTGACACCGAAGATGAAGAAGAAACTAAAGTATTCGGAATGGAATTGATGAATAGCAGTGAATCGGTGAATGTTTCTCGAAATGTCACACCTGAGGTATGAGGTACCTTTTGATGATCGAAACCTCACTGTTCCGTCATCAAAGGAGGAGGGGTCGAGTGAAAAATATTTTTGTCCATATTGTGAAAATCTACAATCTAAATTTCCGAGGCACTTAAAACGAATGCATAAAGTTGAGTCAGATGTCATAAGGTTCATGGGTTTACCTATGAAAAATTTTGGAAGAAGGAAAATTATTGATACCTTGAGGAATTTTGGTAGTTTTCTGTATAATACGCTAAAACCGTATAACAAAGGGAATCTTTTGGTCACTCGACGACCTCAAGCGAAATATAAAAGAACTGTAGACCACTTCATGCTATGTCCTTCTTGTGAGGGCTTTCACTCGAAATTGACTCTACGATTACATTTCACTCGATACAATGAAACGCCACGTCATGGTCAGCGTGAAATTGATATATTAAGCCGAAAAGTAATAGATAATAGTATATTGTGTACCAAGGGCGTAAAGTGGGCTTTTTTTTAGACCGAGTGTGGGGTTCGCAATACGAGTCGGAGGCGAGGTAGCACGAGTCGAATATGAGTGCGTCTGCGAGCCGAAGACGAGTACTGTAACCACACGAGGTCAAAAGCCCGCTTAGCCCTTGGTACCCACCATATTTTTTGTTACACATGCACGATTTTCAAGTTTTTTGGGGGGTCCAGGCGAAACCCCAGGACTGAAAAAAAAAATCAAGCTTTTAAATTGATTTTGAATAGCACTACGAATATGGACGGACGAGACGAGCATATATATGGTGGACGAAAGTTAGGTGAGAACCGTCGCAGCATTCCATTAGGTTATAATAAAGAAAATGTATTAAAAATCAAAATTAAAAAAAATTAAACAATTAGATACAATAAAATATAAAAATACAATTATACATCACTATCTATAAATTTAAATTTATAAATTCAAATAGGTTAAACATATTTTATCTCCATTATTGATAATTTTCTTGAAAATATTGAAAAATAATTCAGCGGGCGTTTTCAGATTATTATTGCCCGCTTATGCTCGAGTAGCGGGCATTAATAACTTGAAAACGCCCGGTACTCGAGCATAAGCGGGCAATGATAAACTGAAAATGACCGCTGCTCGACGTAGCGGGCGTTTTTATTTATTTTTTTTTTTTTCCCGCTCGTCTGAAAACTGCCACTTTTGGCCCGCTTAATGGATCAAAAAAACGCGAAAATCGTATACGTGATACAAAAAGTTCATTCGAAGGCTAGTGCTACATTGAGATTCAATGTATTCCTAGTACTGAGAGAGGATGACATTACTCGTTTGATCAGGTATGACGAACTAATCATGTGATATGGCAATAAATTGTGTCGTAAATATACATACGAGCACCAACATGATATGATACGAGCGCAATTGCAACTACTTGGTCGTCTTGAAAAACATATCAATTCATTGAATCCACGAATCCAGGAGTTTCAAGCTATTTTTGACCCGCCGCACTACGATAATGTCATTGCTACGATAAATCTGACTGCACGGTTCGACAGTTCTAAGCATGTTTACGAAGCTCCATCAGTCGCAAGTGCTCTCACAACTTCAATCAAGAAAACAAATAAGATGTTTCAAGCAGAGTGCATTATAAATAAGAAAAAAACTGGAAAAAAAAAGCGGAGGATTTTCTTACCTTATTTGAGTAAGACGTTCCAGCAGCAATAAATAAAACAGCAATGGAAAATCGAATAGACAATAAAAGGCAGAAAAAGGTCATTTTACCGAACAAGAGTGATATAAAATTACTTCACGACTATTTAGAATATCGAAAAAAAACCTGCAATAGTAGAACTTGAAAAAATTTCGCATTCAAGACGTGGCTTTGTTTAGCGGAGAGTGTGCTCATTTTACTGCAAATGTTCAACCGACGCAGAGCTGGAGAGATCGAGCGGCTTTCAAAAGAGGACTACAAAAGTCGAGACTCAATCGATGAAAAGCTACACATGGATATACTATACAATGATCTGTTACGTATTCCATGCTATTCCATACTCCTCTATAATGCTCTCTATGCTCTCTCACTCTCAATACCCAAGACACAACATCCTGCATGCGTCCAGTCTCCAAGCCTCTAATCGAAGGAAGTCTCACCCTTACCTTCTAAGAACTGCATCCCTACCTATGCACCCATAAAACTGCACCTGCATAAACGCGCTCATGCCCGGGAGAACAATGGAAAAGGATGATCTCATCATTCAGCTCAACAGTAGCCATTATCGCACTTGCTGCTCAATCGCCAAACAGAGCAGTCGCTCAAACACTCGCTTCTCAATCATCGACCAGAGCAGTCACTCAAAAACTTGCATCCAAATCGTCAAAGAAAGCAGTCACTCTCAGACTCGCTTCCGAACCATAAATCACTAACTCAAAATCACTCTTCACTTAAGCTCTACAAACTTGTCAAACTCATATAGATAGTTCTACCATCGTTGTAATCAATACCAATAAACGATTATTCTTCTAGTTATATAAATCAATTCACATCAGTCACCTATCATCCAAAAGCCGGTTACCTTAAGGTGTAAAACGAGGGACGAACTCAACGACAGCTTTAGCCACATACGTAATATTGATAGCAGCTCAACTCTAACTCATTATCCTCATCAACAACAATCCTAATTCATAACAATCGTGGCAGCGACTTCACAATAATAGTAGCAACTACTATCCTAACCCATAACAGATCTATCCCTCGAATACCAAGAAATTGCAAAAAAATATGTAAGATTGACAATACGTGGAAAGTTGTCAAGACGTGTACCAGTATTGATGCATTTTCATCTAGCCGAAGTAATGGAGATGCTCCTAAAGCATCGTAAAGCTGCTAGCGTCAGCGAATCGAATCCGTACTTGTTTGGAATTCCATGTATGAGCAAAGGCCACCACAGGTATCTTGGGGCATGTATCTTAATGAGAAAATTCTAAAAGGCATGTGGTGCAATATTACCCTCAACGTTACGTAGTACACAACTACGGAAACATGTCGTAACTTATTCAGTGATGTTGAATTTGGAAGACAATTAAATTAGCGATTCAGCTAGTTATATGGGACATGCGGAAAATATTCATCGTCAAATATACAGGCAGCCGGTACCATATAGAGAAATTTTAAAAATTTCTCGACTATTGGAAAAAGTTCAAGGTTGCAATGAAGATGAATCCACGGATGCGGAAAGTAGCAATAATGATGACAAATCAGATGTCGAACAACCAACAACCAATGACGAATATATACCACAAACGAACGAATACTTTGATTCATTCAACTCTCTTATCGCCAACAATACCGAATTGAACGGTTCGGACAACCTCAACTCTACTTCTATCAGCAACACCAGCTTAGATGTTTCGCAGAATTCCAGCTTTCGCGGCAGAAGCAATAAAACCGAAACATGCTTCAACAATTCGCAAGATACCAGCTCTTGCCGTAGAAGCAGTAAGTCTTATGAGGAATATAGAATTTTTGTAAGATGTATTGCAATAACGTCAATGCAATTTTTGTGGCAACAGGGCTGTTAAATCAATGGGCCGTGTCAATATCAACCCTTGATGCGAACGTCTTCGGCAGATTTCAGTTCAATTTGATGCCATTATAGTAAATCTATCAGATAATACAGAAGTAGAAATTATCCATATGACGTTACAGACAATTAATGTCTCAGTTTTCCAATCAGCTTTCATCTAAAAAGACACCTGGACAACGTCTTTCTGTTGAATGTTCACTTTTTGTTGAAAAAAAAATGAAGCATCGATTAGCTGTGAAGGGTTAGTGGCAAATTTGAATTATTGTTTAGAGTTTCATTTGATGAATTAATGTTATTCCATGAGTATATGGCTGAAATTTTTGAAATTTACGGTTAACGGGATTGAGAAATAATTTATAGCCCGAGAAGTCCTTTTATTGTGCGTCATTCATTTCAGTAATACGAATAATCACATAGGTCTTATTTCTGTTGCTTTCCGTTTTCAGCTTCGTCTTATGGGAAAAGAACGAGAAGCAGATGGTCAGTAGAGGAGAAGGCAGCAGTAACACGACATCTCAAAAAATATTTCAATATTGCTAACAACTTGCCGTCATTGAACGCGTGCCAAGTCGTTATTGCAAAAGAAAGGGTCTTGCGTGGCCGTACACCACAACAGCTGAAGGCTTACATTAATAATGTGAATCTGAAGAACCGTAGTTAGAACAAGCGTTGAAATATCTTTAGGTGCTCGAACATTCGACTAGTTTTTCTCTGTTAATGTTCACAGTCAAACTTGAAACAACAAACGTAATTTGATTGTATACCCTCTACTGCTTGCATTTTATTTCTCTTGTTATATCATTTTGTATTATACTTACTTTTCTTCGTATTACTTGATCTGTAATTAATATGGGCTAGTAACTTCAAAAAAATACTCACCTCTGGAAGTGAACCTTTCTTAGATTACGCAAGCTGTAACTAATTTTAATGTCATACTCGCGGGTGACACGTATGTACCCCTGGAAAAAAAGTCATAGATTATGCGATCTATAACTAATATGTGATAGTAACTCAGTAACTACAAGTAGACACTTACTTCTATAAGAAAACTCTTAGATTACGCTAGCTATAACTACTAGTCATATCATATTCATTTTCAGGAGATACGTATGTACTGTAACGGGTTTTTGCCGGGTTCGGGTACCGAGGAATTTAAGCCGACTACAAACCAGGCCCAACGGGTAGATAAGGGATGTTGTTGGGCGCCAGACTTCCGTAGAAGTCCCCTCTCTCTCTCTCTTCCTGGGATCCTCCGACTAGCTACTGACGATAGAGGGATTTCGTAGAGGAGAGGAATGAAGACACCAGTGGAATTATCGTAATATTTTTGATAAAAGAAGAAAATAAAACGTGGCAAATTTAGGGTCACGCCCGCTACCTGGCGTATGGTAATAAATTATAATACTGACTCTACTCTACGGGTCTCTAATAAACTATGAAAATAGACTATGAGAAATAATACCTTGAAAAGACAAATGAAAAAAACTAATCAATTAATTAAGTGAGTGCACTACCGGCTTTAGGCTCGATAGACGCTAGGGAGGACCAAGTCTACTTGACCTACGCTTTATGACGCTCGCTCTGGCTACGGGACAGTCAGCTGTCACCGTAGCGAGATGGCGTGTCTCGCTTCACGTCTCGCAGGCGACTGACGCGCCGCGCTGTGCGGCGGCGGCGGAGAAGTGGCGGGGCAGGCTTCGGCCCAAGGGGAAGCGACAGAACTCTGATCAGCAGCAGCTGAGTGCGACGCGTGACGTCAGAGGTCTGTGGCAATATGGCGTCGGTCTGATTTCGGCTGCGATCGGCGCAGCGGTGACCAATCCTGGCACGGCTACGCGAAACGAAATCAGACTTACTCGGTGTCCTCTACGTTTGAATCCAACGGTTTGCGGCGAACGGTTGAGATTCGGACACACGGCTCTCGAGGCTCAAGGAATAATTAGGGGGTGCGGGTTGGTATCGGGGGTGGATCGTATTATAAGTTGACTGGATACTACCTTGTCTGGACGCTTTTTCGGCCTCGGTTGCGACGGTCAGGTGTAATAATACGGTTGGAGAGCCGGGGTTACGCAGGGGTCAGAGTCCAGTCAATCGGTAGTCCAGTCGTCGGTATCCAAATCTTAGTCCAATTTCACAGCCCGGGTCGTTATAATCACTAATCTTTCTCTCCACAACTCTACCGAACTCCACTCTACACTCTCTCTCACTCCTCAACTCTCTCTCTCTCTCCCTCTTTCTCAAAAACTTCAACTTTCAACGAGGTGGCGACCACCTCGCCATGTGCGAGGGTCTGCGGCCAATAGGCTCCGCAGGGTAGTCGGGCAGCACGATTCAAAACGTGCGGTCGGGCTTACGCACGTCCGTAGGCTGGTTAGGCGGAGTTCTAACGTTGCCACGTTACAGTACACTTGCCGTGTTTAATTATGACCGGTATGAAATTGGCCCACAGTATTCTGTCTCTTGCCTTCTCTACGTAACAAGGAATGTTAAAAATAGACAGAAGGCAGGTACCAACCTCATACCGGCCATGATTAAGTACGCCACACGTAACTTTGCGAAAAAAAAAAAAATTCATACATTATGCGATCTGTATAACTAATATGAGGGTTTCTTCGTCAAACTGGCCACCCATTCAATTTGAGGTCTTTGAAAATTCCGTAATAATTCATAAATGTTATTGAGGATGAAAAAAAATTTTGAGAATTTTTTCAGATTTTTTTGGTCATTGCATCCCAGAAATATTTTCACTCTATCACAGACCGAGAGCCCATAACACTTTTTTTATGAATCATAACCTACCGCTTATATATATCTTAAGTTCCATGAATCTGCGTCCCACATCACGAAAATATCATCGCCGAACAAATTCCGTGGTTACAAGATGTTGCACACGCGCGATCAAATTGTTAAAAAAACTCAGGTTTCGGCATCATTAGTTACTGTTCGGCATATGTCGCAAATTACTGTTTTTGAAAAAAAAGTTCGGGCGGACGGCATTGCCGAACGTGTAGGATGGCTATGGAGGGCGCTATTACCCTATGCTTTTGTAAAAAAATTTGTTCAAAAAATTATTATAACCTACTGTTCGGCATTTTGTGGATATCTCTAATTATTCACTAAAATTCAAAACAATACGGTCGCCGAACATTTTGGTTCGCTAGCGGCCCAGCTACACCCGCGCACTTCCGTTTTCCGGTGTCGTTACGTGTGACATCATAGCCTACTTCTTCAAATTTCGATACCAACCTAATACAATGCCAATATTCCGAATTAATCATTGCCGAACAAATAAAATGCCTACGTTAGATGTAAAAACATCTGCAAATTGCGGACTTTATGTTCAAGAAATATCATTACAACCTACCGTTCGGCAATTTTTATTCAGTAATTATGGATAACATAACCAATCATTTTGTTTGGCGGTTAGATTGTAAAATGGAATACGATGAAATTAGTCATAAAAGACTATCGCCGACCGGTGAGGTATAATTTGATTATAACTATTATATTTTATCGTTTCTATCAAATGTATGACCGGTTAATTTGTTCGGCATATATATTTTGTACTTCCATTCCATTTCATATACGTGATATAATCAACGCCGAACAGTAGGCTATGATGTCACACGTAACGACACCGGGAAACGGAAGTGCGCGGGTGTAGCTGGGCTGCTAGCGAATCAAAATGTTCGGCGACCGTATTGTTTTGAATTTTAGTGAATAATTAGAGATATTCACGAAATGCCGAACGGTAGGTTATATTAATTTTTTGAACGAAAGCCCCAGGGGTATAAGCATAGTGAATTTGCCCTCGAAAGATATGGGCACGATACTGAAAGGATTTTCAGGTACTAATAAGATAATAAGATCCTGAAAGTTTCAGATCTCTCACCCAATTGGTTTTCGAGAATAAGCAAAATATATGAAAATCAGAAAAAATGAATATTCTCAGGAACGCGTGAATCGATTAATTTGAATTTTGGATATGTTTTGGAGGATGAGGGTAGCTTTTAGGAAAAAAATTATAAACTATATCGGTTAATAAGAACCTAAAAAAAATGGCATTTTTGTTTTAATTTTGATTTTTCACTATGATGCGGATCTGGCACAATCATGAAACTATTTTTTTCGAATTCCTCATCAATTTTTCTGTAGATATACGAACTCCTAAGATTTTAAAAATCGGTACGCCATATTACAAAAAATTAAAGACCATTTTTTAAGCAAATATTCACTTTATTTATGTATTTTAAGCTTGAATCTTTATCTTCATTGCTTACATATGTTTTTTTAATTTATTTAAAATAGCTATTTCTAAGTGAAGAGTTAAATCATTAAATATGAATGAAAATCAACTAAAATATCATAAACATTTTACACTTATAACATAAGAAACAGATTTAAGTCAGTAAATTATAAATGAATAACAACAAATGTTTGAAAGATATATTAAAAAAAAAATTTTACATCTCATTTTATTATTTATTATTTTATCTTTTTTGGCGTAAGAGGAGTGAGTCGATAACGTATCATATGTGACGACTAATAGCGGCAATTTAAAAAATATTGCATGCCTTAAGCGCGAAGCGCTGGGGTATGCTCTACTCTCACCTAAAAATCAAGATCCAACGTTTTTTTTCGAATATTATCGCGAACTGAATCATAATTAATTATATTCATCATTGAATATTAGGACAAGAGTTTTTTCTAAATATCTTCGATATCATTATTTAATATTCATTGACATTAGAAGATATAACGTTTGACTCAGACGAAGAAAATAATTATTGTTATAAATAGAGAAATGACTATTCTAAATAAATTAAAAAAACATATGTAAGCAATAAAGATAAAGATTCAAGCTTAAAATACATAAATAAAGTGAATATTTGCATAAAAAATGGTTTTTAATTTTTTGTAATATGGCGTACCGTTTTTTAAAATCTTAGGAGTTCGTATATCTACAGAAAAATTGATGAGGAATTCGAAATAAATAGTTTTATGATTGTGCCAGAATCGCATCATAGTGAAAAATCAAAATTAAAACAAAAATGCCATTTTTGTTGAGGTTCTTATCAACCGATATAGTTTATATTTTTTTTCCTAAAAGCTACCTTCAGCCTCCAAAACAAATCCAAAATTCAAATTAATCGATTCACGCGTTCCTGAGAATATTCACTTTTTCTGATTTTCATATATTTTGCTTATTCTCGACAACCAATTGGGTTAGAGATCTGAAACTTTCAGGATCTTATTATCTTATTAGTACCTGAAAATCCTTTCAGTATCTCGCCCATATCTTCCAAGGGCAAATTCACCATGCTTATACCCCTGGGGCCTTTTTTTACAAAAGCATAGGGTAATAGTGCCCTCCATAGCCATCCTACACGTTCGGCAATGCCGTCCACCCGAACTTTTTTTTTAAAAACAGTAATTTGCGACATATGCCGAACAGTAACTAATGATGCCAAAACCTGAGTTTTTTTTAACAATTCGATCGCGCGTGTGCGACATTTTGTAACCACGGAATTTGTTCGGCGATGATATTTTCGTGATGTGAGACACAGATTTATGGAACTTAAGATATACCGTGACTTTTTGTGGACGGTGAACGCCAGGGGTACCAACCTGAAACCTGAAACTCGCTAGCCTCGTGAGATTGCGTTCAACCATACCCTGTTCAAGCTAACCTTATACGGTACGAACTCGAGAATGGCGCGCGTTAAATTTGAATGTTGGAAGCATTTCGTTAGACGGAATGGAACGGAAGGACAAGTACAACAAATTCTGCTCGTGCAGGAATTATTCTGCGAATATTAACCAATCAATGTGATTCCGATATCAGGCGCGTTATTCAAGAAAATTAGTGAATCATGTGAATAAATGGAGTTGCGGGAAAATTGCATCAGGTAAGGAAGTTAATTTAGTCAATTGATCAACAAAATTTATTAACTCATGTCAGGTTTGAGTAGCAATTAATTTATTATGAATTAAGCAATTTTCCAGATGTTTTTGTTGAATCTTCGAAACGCAAAAATGATTACTAATTACATTTTAAAAAATTACGGTACATCAGTAATTCGTATTACATGCTGCTGTAATTGAACAACGAATACTAATCATCTTCTCGTTTCAACGATTCAACCAAAACATCTGGAAAATTGCTTGATTCATAATAAATTAAGTGCTACTCAAACCTGACATTAGTTAATAAATTTTGTTGATCAATTGACTAAATTAACTTCCTTACCTGATCCAATTTTCCCGCAACTCTATTTATTCACATGATTCACTAATTTTCTTGAATAAAGCGCCTGATATCGAAATCACATTGATTGGGTAATATTCGCAGAATAATTCGTGCACGAGCAGAATTCGTTGTACTTGTCCTTCCGTTCCATTCCGTCTAACAAAATGCTTCCAACATTCGAATTTTACGCGCGCTATTCTCGAGTTCGTACCGAATAAGGTTAGCTTGAACAGGGTATGGTTGAACGCGTTCTCACGAGCCTAGCGAGTTCTAGGTTCTAGGTTTTAGGTTGGTACCCCTGGCGTTCACCGTCCACGAAAAGTCACGGTATATGAGCGGTAGGTTATGATACATAAAAAAAAGTGTTATGGGCTCCCGGTCTATCATTTTCACGTAGTGTGACAAATTGGGGAAGGAGAGAAAACTTGTTGGGATGAAATTTCTTTGATTTCACTTTAGCTTTGCGGTGAAAATAAAAAAAAAAATTCGACCCATTGACGGCCCTCTTATCAAAAAAAAAAAAAAAATCATGCGAAAATGGGCCGTATCCTAATTTGGATGTTTTTTTTTTCGTTTAAAAAAATATCTACAAAATGATATTCTTGAGAGTTTTTTGAAAAAAAAATTGGAGTGAAGACTTCAAATCTCCCAGAAAAAAAAATCATCATCAATAGGATAATCGCCATAATCGTCATAATCATCAGTATGAACATCATTTTTTAGACATTTCTTTAAACGAAACAAAACTCCAAAACTCCAAATTTGCAAAAGGCACATTTTTGAATGTTTTTTTTTTTTTTTTAAGGGTTCAGATGAGTCGGAATTCCTTCATTCCAATTTTACTGGAAAGCTGAGAAAAAAGCAAAGAAATTTCATTCCAACAAGTTTTCTTTCCTTCCCCAACTTATCACGCTACGTGAAAATGATTGAGTAAGAATATTTCTAGAATGCAATGACCAAAAAATTCCCCGAAATTTTCTTCTTTCTCATCAACATCACGAATTATTACGAAAATTCCGAAGACCTTAAATTTAATGGTTAGCCCGTTTGACGAAGAAGCCCTCATATATAATATCAAGTAGACGTTTGCCTTATGTTACTTACGGGATGATAAATCACATTTTAAGAGGCGAACTGATGTATGTAATTTCAACAGTTCTTTTACTTCTATTCAATAAAGTATAGTTCATATTCGAAACTGTGTTGGAGTATTTTCTCATCGTAATTTAAGGGGCGGGGAAGGGTGTAGGGTTTTGAAAAAATACACTTTTTTTACGAATTTTTTTGAGAAAAATGGTTTGAGTAAAATCATTAACACCGTTTGTACATTATTGAGTATGGTTTTAAGAATATTTTGTGAGATTTTGATGCAAAAATATTCACAAACAAACCGGTGACAGAGCTTTTTCAGAGTGCCTTTGGAAAAAGACCATTTTCCGCGTTCACTATATCTCAGCTGAAATTTATCTGAAATCAAACTTTTTATGAAACACTTTTATGAAGCACCCCCGTTGCTATTGCTCTGACGGCTGAAGCACATTCTAATTGAACTGATTTATTAAAATATTTCTGAAATGCGTACCAGTGATTCAGAATTAAATACTTTACAGGTGCTGTAACGGGTTTTCCCTGGGTTCGGGTACCGAGGTAAGTAAGCCGAATACAAACCAGGCCCAACGGTAGGTAGGGGATGTTGTTGGGCGCCAGACTTCGTTGAAGTCCCCTCTCTCTCTCTCTCTCTCTCTGGGACCGTCCGACTAACTACTAACGATAGAGGAATTTCGTGGGGGCGCGGAATAAAGACACCAGTGAAGTATCGTAATATATTTTATTCAAAAAGAAAAAAAGGAAAGGTGGCAAATTTAGGGTTACGCCCGCTACCTGGCGTCTGGTAACAATGATAATAATGACTCTACTCTACGATATAAATTGACTATCAAAATAAATAAACTATACTGGGAAAATATCTAGAATGGAACTATAAAAGTAATTTGATTGATCGAGCACTTCCATGGCTCTAGATCCGATAGACGGTAGGGAGGACTGAGTCGACTCAACCCACGGTCTATCTCGCTCGTTCTGGCTACGGGACAGTCAGCTGTCACCGTAGCGAGATTGCGTGCCTCGCTTCACGTCTCGTAGGCAACGACGCGGCGCGCTGTAAGGCGGCGGCGAAGAAGTGGTGGGGCAGGCTTCGACTAAGGGGAAGGCGACAGAACTCTGACCGGCAGCAGAGGCCTATGGCAATATGGCGTCGCTCTGATTTCGGCTGCGGTCGGTGCAACGGTGACCAATCTTGTCACGGTTACGCGCAACGAAAACAGCACGTGACCGGTGTTCTTGAGGTTTGAATCCAACGGTTCGCGGGGGAACGGTTGAGATTCAGACACGCGGTTCTCGAGGCTCAGGGAATAATTCAGGGGCGCGGGTTGGTCTCAGGGTGGATATGCCTATGAAATGGATGGATACTACCTTTTCCAGACTCTCTTACGGCCTCGGGTGCGATGGAAGTGAATCCTTATGGAGATTTTAGTACCAACCGGCATCACCCGGCCTGCGAGCGCTGGCGGCGACCACTTCGCCATGTGCGAGGGTCGGCGGCCAATAGGCTCCGCAGGGAGGTTGGGCAGCACGATTTAAATCGGCGGCCAGACTTATGCACGTCCGTAGGCCGGTTAGGCGGAGGTCCAACGTGCCACGTTACAGTGTATACATCGCTTTCATAAAAATGAATCTCATGTTTCGAGCAGAATGAATCGAAGGTAAGAAAGAGGCAAAATGGCTCAACTGCTGGATCAAGTACAACTATTGGATATATCCGGGCACTAGTCGTACAGAACGAGGACCGCTCCTCACACTATGCGTTGCGCTCCTGATAGATAAATTTACGTATAATATATCTCCGGTATCTAACGCTTATTTCGCAAACCTTTCCTACTAACTACGGGCACTTGTCGCATAGAACGAGGACTGGGGCTCGATTCTTGAGATGATGCGATACATTTTCGTATGCGGAATTCATCTTCCGGCCAATTGTGACGTTGGTTTTCTATGAAATTATCACACAGATTGGTCGAAAAGCGATTTTCGCATTCGAAAATTTATTGCATGATCTCCAGAATCGAACCTCTGGTCCTTATACTCAGCGCCGGCGCTAGCCTACGTCCGGTCTCGGGCGAATCTTGGAAATCAGGCCCCCTATCAGAAATTTTTTAACTATTCAAATTTTAAAGTGGGACTTGACGAGATTTTCGGTTGACAAAAGTCGCAATAATGTCGCTGAAATTCAACTCTTTAGAAATTTCGTGCTCAACCGACATTGCAGCTAAGCCATTCAGTCGATCTTGGCACATAGTGGATCGTGAGTAAGTCTTTATGAGCTTCAGCTGTAAGAAGGTCCTGTCACCCGACGCGGAGGTTACTGGTAATGTGAGGAAAATTCTCAAGGCCACGGCGAAATTTTGATATATCTCATTTAGATCTTTTGAAATAATGTGCGATAACATAATTGATGCACTCAAGTTGGTCATTATAGCTGTTGCAAAGTAAGCTTTTAGGGATTTCAGTTCTTCGGCAAGCTCTCGACCAGCAATGTCACTGTCCTCGTCTTCCCCAGTCAGAAATTTTTCGAAAGCTTTCGATTTAGTAAAAATTTGTGTTCCATCCAATCTCACAAAATTAAATGAGTTGCGGATGATACTGAAAGGTTCACGACCGTTTTGGGTCATTTCGAAACGTTCGCGCAAGCTAGACATCGCTATGTCGCACAATTTATTGAAAAATTCAATTCCTAACCGTTTCATCGGATCGGTAGGTCGTTCGTCGTGTTGGGACTCATAATCGAAGAATCGTCTTGTTCGTGGGATGTGTGATTCGGGTAAAGTTTGCGGAATGTCCAACTTTTCAGCCATTTGCTTAGCTGTGGCTGTGCAAGTTTTGAAACCCGATTCTCGAAAGGCTTCTGACTGAAGAACAGCACCAATGATCATGTCGATCGCAGTATGCAAATCAACTTTCGGACATTGTGAAGCTTTACTGATTTTGTTGATCACTTGCAGTACATCATACCATACTACCATCGAATCAGAAAAGACAATGCCTCAATTTTGAGACAGAGGCCTCTCAGTTCCGACCTCATCTTTGCATCTTCACCTTGCGATATTCTACAAAGTTCCCGCAACGCATCTCTGATTTCTGTTATTTGAAACCTTACTGCTTTCACAGCATTCATTTCCCCCTCCCAGCGAGTTTCCGGCAATGATTTGACACTGATATTAACGTGCTCCTTCGATATTTGCCACCTTTTTGTGGAAACAGGGAAGACTGCAAATAGCCTTTGGAGAACACCGAAGAATAATTCAGCAGTGACGGACGAATGTACGGCATCTGAAACTACTAGGTTGAGGTTGTGACAACTGCAGGAAACGAAGAACGCCCTTCTATTATCCTTCAGCATTCTGGCCTGAACACCACTATTTTCACCCTTCATATTACTGCCATTGTCATACCCTTGACCCCGACAGTTCTTCAATTCAAGATTGTTAGATTTAAGAATATCCAATAACGTTTCATACAATCCCTGACCAGTTGTATCGCTTACAACAACGAAGCCAATGGAATGGTCGCAAATTTCAACGATACCTTTGGATACGGTGGCTAATCGAACAACGGCAGTCATTTGTTCTTCATGACTAAATCGAGAGTGCGGTTTAAAATTATGGAGTAATATTTCGCGGCTACTGCTCGTCTACCGACTTCCTTGAAGATGGCTTTACCCAGTATGTCAACGAATTCATTCTGAGTTTCCTTTCGCGAATAATGAACGCGTTGGAGATCCCCACTTTGAACTCGTCGTACATGTTCGCTCAAAACAGGATCAAATTTCGCCATCAGCTCGACTCGGCTCAAGAAATTACTGTTATTCGGCTCATATAATCGATCGACAGTACCTCGAAATGCCATATTCCGCTTAGCTAAGCGCCCGATTATTTCAAGAAGTCTTTCAAGTACTCGTTGCCAATAGGTCTCCTCTCTTTTTATCAAATCTTGATGCTCGCCATCAACGGTCTTTCTGCAATCTGAACGGACTTTGGGTTCTTTCCAATTTGACATGCATTCAATTTGCATTATGGATTTTTCATGCGAGCTCAAGCTGTTTTGCAAGTGTCGCCAGGATCTGAATCCGGTCGATTGCGATTGGGTTGGGATGTTGCGGGAGCCAAATGAATTGCAGCGAAAACAATGAACGGAACCCGTACTCTCTGAATAAATTAACCAGGATCTTTCAATTTTTTTGCCATTTTTGAGGGTTCCATGACAATTTTCCGTAGTAAATCGCCGGCGATCTGTATCAAAAGGAAAAATTATATTCCGATTTATTTTTGTCGGCCCCAGCTTCACCAATTCTACGCGTGAACTGTCGCTTATGGTATTCGGTCACTTATAGTAGAGGAGCCCAAGCGGGGATTTCGGGATTTACTGAAGGGCGGCAGATTAACATACAGGGGGATACCTTGTACCCGGTTAAGTACCTCCACCAAATATTAGCCCCATATGTTTGGCCGCCTATCAAGGATAAAGGATCAGATTAGTAAAAAAAAATTGAACATCAGAAATTCTCGAGCGCGTCAGATTAAGGTAGGGTGAGATAATTACATGCTCAAAAGTGTATATTTCACTAATCTGACAATTTTCGAGTGACATAAAGAAGTGGGAGGGTTACAAACTTGTAAAAAAAAAAAAACGTCATCTCGACATTCTCGAGCGTGGCTATTTTTTTTTTTTATTTTGAAGGAAATAATCCAAGGATAACGAAAAATATATAATCTGACGATTTCCACAAGCTGAAGTAACAAAAATTCGTCGATAAAGTTTAATACGTGCAGCTGCGTGATGCCCATATTCCCCACTCCGCGTTTCTATTCCTCTCTCACTCTTTCTCTATCTATTACTCTCTCACTCCGTCCCCACTCTGGATTCTGTTGCCATGACGCCAAAAACTTAATGCTTGAAAAAATTTAATTTTTTATAATTATTTTCTTATAAATACAATTTAGACTGTGTCAAAATAACTTTTTTTTTTTTAATTTCTTCAATATGCAAAAAAAATTATCCTAAAGTTTGAGCTCAATATCTCTAAAATTGAGCTGGCGCAAAGGGGGGTCTCCTTTTCCATCTAGAATACATGGGAAAAAAAAATTTTCTCTTAGTTTTAGAATAACTAAATGGATAAATTTTTTTTTTTTAATTTTGTTACACACTACCTTATAGGAAATTCAATTCTCTACAAAATTGTACCCATGCATTTTTTCTCTAAACTCGACATAAACAAAGTTACATAGCGCTGAATAGGGGAAAAAAAATGAAAATCGCTCTTTAAAAAATAGTATGTTATGAAAAAGTGCTATTTTTCCTGCTAGATGTCATTAATTGATAAATGATAGAGAAAAGCAACTTTGTCGACTGTAATATTCGATTTTTATTTTTTTTTCCCCTATTCAGCGCTATGTAACTTTGTTTATGTTGAGTTTAGAGAAAAAATGCATGAAAACAATTTTATAGAGAATTAAATTTCCTATAAGGTAGTGTGTAACAAAATTGAAAAAAAAATTTTTATTCATTCAGTTATTCTAAAACTGAGAAAAAAAAATTTTTCCCATGTATTTTAGATGGAAAAGGGGACCCCGCTTTGCGCCAGCTCAATTTTAGAGATATTGAGCTCAAACTGTAGGAGAATTTTTTTTTTTATATTGAAGACATTTTTTAGATATATTTAATCGAAAAAAAAAAAAAAGTTATTTTGACACAGTCGAAAATACATGTATTCTACTTAAAAGACATACACTTTATTATTTGCATGCTATTTCCTGAGCTTTTCAATTAATTAAGTTCAATGATTTAAAAAAGTCGAAAAAAAAAATTTTTTTTTGATCGTCAGATTAGGCGAATCCTCCCAGATAATCGTCAAATTATGGAACAGCACGTTTAGGACATAAAGATGAACCATATATATCTTAATCTGACGCGCTTAAGTATTTCAAAATGGCGATTTTTTTTAGCACATTCTAATAATGGCCGCGAGTTTGCGTCACATCTAAATCGTCAGATTATTGAATGAGAGCTTTTTTTCAGGTTCATTCAACATCCCCTTAGAAACTCTGACGCGCTCGATTGAATTTTTTTTTCTTCTCATTTTAAACCCTTACGTACGACCACCCCCACCATGCAAACGATCAGATTAACATACGTACATTATCAAAAATACGTGGGACATGGATACTATCAATATCTGACGCACGCGAGTATGTCCATGCAACAGTTTTTTTTTTACATTTTTGACAATCTATAGACGCTTCCTCCACCGATGAAAAGGTATACATTATCTGACATTTTTTCTTTTTATCATCTAAGCTTCGCAACCCAATAGGTCTCTATGACGCTCGAGTAAATCTCCATTCAGCATCGTGGGCTCCCCTACTATTAGCAGGATCTTGCCAATCAATATTTGATATTGTGGTATCTCTTTGTGTACCTTCTTCTAACAAGTTACTCCTATCCCTAGCTGCCGTCATGTCTTCAATATTCACAGACCGACTAGGAGAGTATCGCACCTCCGGGTCATGAATCTTGACCAAACTTATAGGGGTGTTTCCCTGAGCCAAAATATGAAGTACCTGCTGAATAACTCTCCGGAATGGGCCTTCACTCTATCAATTTACCTAAATGTACAATAGAAATCAGCATAAGCTGGGTTTTGCAAATTGCCATAAAATAACTAGTTTTTGTGCTGCGTTATGAGATTCTATATTGCACTGAATATTTATACATTGAATACAGTCATTATTGTGTATCAGATTGTTGAAATTCAACATCCCAGATACAGGAACACTCTGTTATGTGTCTATTAACGCATTGCTTTTCGTCGTTCATCACTCGTACAGCATTCATTTGGTGAATTTGAAGACTTTTTCCTACTTGTAAAGTTGTAAGATATTGAATATATGGTCAGTTTTAATACTAATACTGGAAGCTCACAAATCCTGTAAAATACCACACAATAATAATTTCAACACAATACTATAGTTATTATTTCAGAAGAATATACTCATATTAAGGTCAACGTGCACTACGCAGCAGCGAAGCGAAAGTATCGGAAGCGATTGGAGGTGAAACAAAATTTTCCTAAGCTATCGGATGCTGTAGGCTGGCCCGCATCTTGAAAGACATGTAAATTCAAGTTAAAGTGAATCAAACTAAGATGTAAGGTTCATTCGATTCAGGATGACGTCTAGAAAAATGTGAAAACATTTCATACTCGCCCATAAACAATTGCAAAAGTTATAAACAAACCAATATTATCCTGAACCGAATGAGCCCTCGATTATATTCCAATTCACTTCAACTTGAATTTACACGTTTTTTAAGATGTGGACACGCCTACAACATCCGATCGCTTCCGATACCCTCGCTTCGCTCCTGCGTAGTGCACGTTGACCTTAATATAGGTATATTCTTCTGAAATAATAACTATAGTATTGTGTTGAAATTATTATTATGCAGTAATTTACAGGATTTGTAAGCTGCCAGTATTAGTATTGAAACTGACCATATATTCAACATCTTTCAAGTGGGAAGAAGTGTTAAAATTCACCAAATGAATGGTGTACGAGTGATAAACGACAAGAAGCAATGCGCTAATAGACACATAACAGAGTGATTTCCTATGGCTAGGATGTTACATTTTAACAATCTGATATACAATAATGACTGTATTCAATGTATAAATATTCAGCGCAATGTAGAATCTCATAACGCAGCACAAAAACTGGTTATTATATTGGGAGCCTCGTTCTTCGAGATTACAATGTAGTACCACCACTCTCCGGTAGATGTCACACGTTTTCGAGCTAGAAATTCGTAGGCCCGCCACCTACCTGTATTCGCTGCGTTCTTCATATCATTTCTTTGTGCGACGTGCAGAGCGAAACGTTGCTAAATTTTCAAAGATTTTTGGAAAATAGAAAGTGAACATGGGGAAGTCGAGAAAGAGAAAGAGTAAAGGCGAGGAGGAGTTAGACTTGGCACAGATGAAGAAAAAAGTGAAAAAAATTATTAAAAAGCTTCAGACGAAAGGATGATGGACGCCATAGCGTTGATGCCAGATTCAAAAGAAGATCAGATAGCGATGAAGAAGATTAGAGAAGCGCGAGCGTAAACGCAAGATCCTCGGAGAGTGAGATGGATTCAACCAACAGTCATCATCAGTTGAGTAATGGCGGTCAGTAACAGGAGAAGTAAAATTCATCGGGCAATCAACAAGTCAACAAGGATAGCGAAACGCCGCTGCAACACCATATTGATAGGGGTCGGCATAACTACACAAATTCTCAGATGAAAAATGTCGAACATCAACAATTGGAGATCGTAGGAAGTCAAACCGGCGAGTTGTAAAAGCATTGGTAGAGTTTACACGAGAGGTAAAACAAATACCAGAATTTATACAATGACTGAGCTTACACGAGAGGTAAGACTAATGTCAAAATATATCTTTGGCTGATTCTACACGAGAGGTAAGACAAATACCAGATAGACGTTGGACCGAGACAGATATCTCTCATTTCACAGGTTCACCGGGCGAAGAAGTTATTGGTTACAACAATCAATCTATGGCTGCTACTGTCGACCAAAGGCCTTTGACAAGCAGAGATACAAATGGGAGTCTGAACGTCGTACCGTTAAGCGAAGACATACTTGAGACGTTAGGTGAGGACCCCAGAAAGAACAAATTGACATCCCCAAAAATACATCCAGACCTGTTCGTTAGATGGAATAACTGGATAACGTCAGGTTTGGGAAACGAAGAAAGAGAAAGCCCATTGGAAAAATATTCATACCCTAGCATTTTTTAACCATCTGAGGTAAATCCTGAGGTTGCAGTATCTTTAAATGAAGCATCTGAAAAACAAGATGCACATTTGCTGAGTCACAGAAAATGCTTAGTGCAGCTATGACATCCTTAGCGGTCGCTATCACTACTCTAATAACAGAGAACACGGAAAATATTGATGACCTAGATATTCTAGCGAAGCTGAGTGATGTTGGCAAGCTACTCGCAGAGACACATTTCAAACAATCTGTGGCAAGAAGGGCATTCATACCAGGGATTAATAAATAAGTTAAGTTAATTTTGGAAAAAACTAAGACGGATACTCTATTGTATGGCGAAAATCTAGCAGATGAAATAGAAGAAGCCCAAGCAATAGAGAAATTTGGCATAGATCTGAAAATTCACCCATCAGTAAAGAAAAAATAGGTCCAACTTTGAACTGGACCAACTTTAAACTGGAAAGGCCCATTGGTCAAACGTCAGTCCAACTACCAATCAGGCCACTAGACAAGAGGATAACCGAGATCCTCACAGCCGCCCAGGGGCCGCGGAAACTCATACCAAAAACCAAAACCTCAATACCACAACCAAAAGAACAACTATCGGGTCAGGCAGTAGAGGTCAGTATAATAGCTGGCAGGCTCAAAGAATATCGAGGAAGTTGGGAACGTATAACCAGAGATGAATTCATTCTGCAAATTGTCAATGGATACCATATGAAGTTTACTACAGAGGTCAAACAGATAGGTTTCAAACAAAAACTCGTCAGATCAGTTAAGGAAACCAAGGAACTAGCACTGGCAATTGAAAAATTAATTAAAAATGAAGTGGTCATTTCGTGTACAGTAATGTTCATCGATGGTGTCCCAGTGGCTCACTATTTTTCCTAGAAATTCTTTGAACCGAGTTTTCTTTCTACAAATATTTGATTTGCCCGTGACCAGTGGAACCTGCAGGTTATTAGAAATATGACAGCTGCGAGGTGGAGCAGAGTCACGAAGTAATCCACTGGTCATAGGCAAATAGAATACTTGTGGAAGGGAAATTTGATTTAAAAAAAAGCTAAAAAAAATAGTGAGCCACGGGGACACCATCGATGAACATTACTGTACACCCAAAAGAGTACAGTTTCTTCCATCTTATTTTTTAGTTCCCAAACCAGATGAGACAAATCGCTTCATTTTGAATCTGAAACAACTGAATAATTTCAGTATCGCAGACCATTTTAAATTGAAAGATTTGAGATCTGCTACCAAGGTGATATCACCTGATGATTATTTAACATCAGTAGATTTGGAGGATGCTTATTTCCTGATCCCTGTTCATGAAAAATCTAAAAAATACTTGAGATTTGAGTTTAATAACGAAATTTTTGAGTTCACATGTTCACCATTTGGGTTGTGCACCAGTCCTTATATATTCACGAAAATCATGAAACCAGTCATCAATACTTTGAGAGCACTGGGCTTAATATCAGTAATATATTTAGATGACATTCTATGCGTGGGTAACAGTTACGAAAATTGTCATAAAAATGTACAAACAACAATGAGCTTACTGTTGAGTCTAGGATTTATCATAAATTAGGGGAAGAGCAGTATTGTTCCAAGTACAAGATGTAAATTCTTATGCTCTATCATGGATTCGGTTCGATTCTCAATGCAGCTCACAGTAAAGAAGAAATAGGGATTATGTAGGTTAATAAATAACCAATTATTAAAAGAGTCATGTAAAATTGGACAGTTTGCACAACTAATTGGGTCGGTAATAGCGAGTTGTTCAGGCGTAGCATACGGTTGGATGTATATAAAGAATTTAGAAGGAGACACGTACATAAATTTATCCGTGAGTAGTGAAAATGACGAACAAAAAATGAATATTTCAAATAGATCACGACAAGGTTTACGGTAGTGAAAGAACAACCTAATGGATGCATATAGCCCTATCAGAAGGTTCCAATTTGGAACTGTCATTTTCACAGATGCATCAAAAACAGGTTGGGGAGCAGTGTGCAACGGAAAAGGCATCCATGGGTTTTGGCATGAGGATGAAAACCAGCTTCATATGAATTATTTGGAATTATCTACAGTTTATCTTGGTCTTCAAGCATTTGCTTCAGATCCAAATAATATTGAAATACTCCTTAGAATTGATAACACGACTGCTATCGCATATACCGTGACAATCAGGTGAAACCGATTGGTCCATGCACCCGAACGCCGATTATTTCGTATTTTTAGCAGGTTAACCACTCGTTGCGCTGAAAACCCCCAGGGTGATTTTGGCGTGCGGTCGATGAAACTCGGCAGCTATTGTTATTGGAAACCGGTTGATTTTCAATACATCGCGGAGAGTAGACATGTGTGGTCATGTTCGTTTATTATAAGCAAATAATAAATAAAGTGAATAAAACCTACGTGAATAAGCTATTGATATTTATCAAAAATCGATCAATCAGTTTTGAATGATATCCTAATACAATCAACGAATTAACTTAAGCTATAACTGCAAATTAATCAGAATCAAACAGTTCGTCGAGAACATCCAATTTGAACGGAGTTATTAATTATTAATCCTGGGGTTCAGGCTTCAATCAATTGAACTAGGTAAGGGAGAAGAACTTCATTAAAGCTTTCTAAAAGTTTATTCAATGCGTAACAAGAATGAGGATCACGTTGTAATGAATGAGTCCTCGTTACAGTCAGCAGCGCAGCTTAAATCGCCAGGTCTTGGAGTCTTTGAGGAATCCACAAAGCCTAGACTGGGCATCATGCCTGCGCCTGTAATCTCAAGGTAAAAATTATCACACATTCATTGCACGATATCGTAGTTATTCATACTTTTCAAATATTCATGTTTTTCAATAACTTAATTCCATTAAACAGTAATTATTTTTCTCACAGGAATATTGGCAGATGTTTGTGGCCAATGAATGTTGGCACTGAATGTGTCATAATTCTCACCTTGAAATTACAGGCGCAGGCATTATGTCCAGTCTAGTTTTCATGCATTTCTCGAAGACTCTAAAACCTGGCGGTTTAAACTGCGCTGCCGACTGTAACGAGGACTAATTCGTTACAGCATGACAATTATCCTTGTTATGCATTGAATGAACTTTTAGTAATCTTCAATAAAGTTTTTCTCACTCACCTAGTTCAATTTATTGAAGCCTCAACCCTAGAATACAATTAATAATCTCGTTCAAATTGGTTGTTCTCGATGAACTTTTTGACTCTGATTAATTCCTAGTTACAGCTTAGGTTAATTCGTTGATTGTATTAAGATATCATTCAAAACTAATTGATAGATTTTTGATAAATATTCATAGCTTATTTACGTAGTTTGCATTCAATTCATTATCATTTGCTTAAAATAAACGAACATAACCCCACATGTCTACCTTCCGCGATGTATCGACAGTCAGCCGGCTTCTATCAACAATGGCTGCCGAGTCGCATCGACCGCGCGCCAAAATCAGCTTAGGGAGTTTTCAGCGCAACGAGTGGTTAGCCCGCTAAAATGACGTCATATTCGCCAATATTCGCTGCCCGGGCGCATGGACCATTTGGTTTTACCTGATTGTCACGGTATGAATAGAATGGGGGGTATGCAACTCGCGAACTTCAATTCTCTTGCAAGGAAGATTTGGCAATTTGCAGAAGAAAAGAAAAATCTGGTCATATGCCTCATATATGTATAGCATCTGCAGAAAATAAGGAGGCAGACAGATTATCACGGCTGAATAATCCAGACATAGAATGAAAATCCTTCGAGCAGGGCTTCAACCAGATTGTTAAGACGTTTGGAAAACAAACAGATATCAATTTGACGGATATCGATTTGTTTGCATCAAATATAAATAACAAGTGTAAAAGATTCTGTTCTTGGCACCAATGTCCAGATGTGGTAGCGGTAGATGCATTCACAATACCTTGGAGTAAATGGTATTTTTACGCATTTCCACCATTTTCTCTCATTCTTAGAGTGCTGCAAAAAATTAAACAAGAAAAAGAGACGGGTATCATCATTGTACCATATTGGCCAAAAGAGCCATGGTATCCGTTATTAATGTCAATGCTGACGGAAGATCCATTAAAATTTCAACCATCTACCGAAATATTATTGTCACCTTGCAGGTCAATACAGCACCACCTGGCACATCAACTTACACTAATAGCAGGGATTGTATCAAGCAGGCTTACATGAGAAAAAACATTCCAGAAGAATCATTCGACATTGTTGGCGCATCATTGGCTGACTGCACAATAAAACAATACAACACAGCACCCCAAAGCGGGTGGGAGTTTTGCCAAATTACCAATGATGACCCATATGAGGCAACACCCCATAAAGTGTTGGTATTTTTATCTCAAAAATCCAAATAAGGGGCAACGTACAGTACGTTGAACACTTGTAGATCTGCCATGTCACTCATATCTGCATTTAACATAGGTGGAAACTCAGTTATCAGTAGTTTTTTTAAAGGTATTTCTAAGCTAAAATCGGCTGAGCCGAGGTATTCGTCCAAGTGGGACCTGAGTACTAAATATACTACAAAAATAGTTTCCATTAGAGACATTAAGCTTGTAGAAATTGACAGAAAAAGCTGTAGCTTCACTAGCTCTAAGCACAGCGCATATGGTGCAGACGTTTGCCTTGATTAAAATAGATATTATCAAGAATACTACTAAAGGTTTAGAAATAAGAATTCCAGACTTGATTAAGACCTTGGGCCTTGGACGTTTTCAACCACTGCTGATATTGCCATATTTCAGAGAAAAACCTGAACTTTGTGTAGCAATAACAATTCAACAATATATAAAAGCTACTGAAGAAAAAAGAGGTAATATTAAAAAACCTGTATATTGCAAGAAGAAAACCACATAACGCAGTTACATCTCAAACTGTCAGTAAATGGATAAAAAAAGTCCTGCATCAGAGTGGAGTCGATGTCTCAAAATTCACAGCACATTCAACGAGACATGCGTCAACATCCAGGGCCCTGGTTGAAGGCGTCGATGTGGGTGTGATTAGAAAGGCTGCGGGATGGTCGACTAATTCCCAGGTTTTCGCGAAATTTTATAATAAACCTATAATCACAGAAGACAGTTTGTTTGCCTTATCTGTTCTGAGTGACACCTAGAATCTATAACAGGGTCCATATCTTGTTAAACACTGCCAGGTGTTCTAAGATATCACATGTTCATGAATTTATGTACCATGTGTGTGTTCCATAAAATAAAGAAACAGACTAGAAAAGCTACGTTGATAAGGTGTTAAAATTTCCAGAACTCTGAACATCTACATTGTAATCTCGAAGAACGAGGCTCGCAATATAATTGAACGATCAAACGAACTTACCTGTTGTGAAGTTCGATCGTAATTATATGAAGAGTCTCGTTCGAGATGATTACATCCCACCCATGAAAATCCCAGTAAAAAAAAAAACTCAAAAATGCAGAAAAATTTGACCACAAGAAACTTTAAACAATATGAAGAACGCAACGGATACAAATAGGAGGCGGGCCTACGAATTTCTAGCTCTAAAACGTGTGACATCCAGCGGAAAGTTGTGATACTGCATTGTAATCATCTCGAACGAGGCTTTTCATATAATTACGATCGAACTTCACAACAGGTAAGTTCGTTTGATCGTTGAATTTTATGGCAATTTGCGAAACCCAGGTTACACTGATTTCTATTGTATACTTAGGTAAATTAATAGAGTAAAGGCCTATTCCGAAGAGTTATTCAGGAGGTACTTCATATTTTGGCTCAAGGAAACACCCCTATAAGTTTGGTCAAGATCCATGACCCGGAGATGCAATACTCTCCTAGCGAGCGTCCGAAATTTCATCAAAATCTGAAGCGACTTTGGAAGGAGGACAAACGGGGTTCAAATCATCCGTGTTTTGGCTACATTCGCCACCTTCATCGTCAAACTTTTCTCAATTTCCGCTTTTGAAACCCTGATAACTCTTTGGGCTTGTTTATAACGACTCATCACTTACAAAAATAAATCCACAAAAATAAAATTGAATTGTAATTTTGTGCAATGTGACTATACTAGAACAAAGTTAATTTTCAATAAGTAAACCACGTGATCGGCCGTAGCCCCACTGGGAAGTTGGCAGCCTATAAATAAGGGCCTCGTCAATTTCCAAGAGTTCTATAATGACGCGTAATTTATAAACAGAATCTAGAATAATAAATAAGGAAAAACAAATATTCCTCGACAAAATATTTCAGAAATGTTGACTCGTCGAGAGTTTTGCTGCCTGAGAGTAATGCATGAACAGAATAAACCAATATACCTATATGAGAAGCTTCAAAATAGTCTACGCAATCAAGAAACTCGGTAGAGTCTCGTGCCAAGTACATTAAAAAAAATTTTTTTTCACGCGCGAGACTCAACGAGTCTATATACCCGAGAGGCAACCTCCCTAACCTATACCGCGAATTAGTATCTTCGCTTTCTTCAACCTCACAATATACACGAATTAAAACTAATTCAATCTAGGATGTGGCCATGAAAAGCTTCCATCTGAGCCCTAGATCGATTAAATCGGTGTCTGGAGTGCTGAGATATAATTAACTTCAGATTCTGATACCACGTTTCCACGTACAATGTTCCTCTTTAGTGTTCTTTAGACCAAGATTTAACCTACTAAAACCATTCCCATAAAATGACATTTCGTCGTTGAACGCAGGACGTATGTTCTATGCTTTGTTACGTTTCTGGGTTCTCACGAACCTTTAGGTTGTAGTGAAAATCCGCAACTATGAGCTCGATTCATAAATTGAAGTAGAATTTTAGACTCCAATCATTATAATGGACACCTTATACTGTATGTGGGGAACAAGGATGCGTCTACCATTCAAAAAGCCACCTACTACAGTTTTTGTTTCGCTTACTACGCTATCTCGCGAACTCGGATATTTGATTGGTATCAAAGCCGCCTTATGTGTTCTAAGTCTATGATTTAGAACATCTCCACAGAACCGGGATTTTCAAGCCAAGCCTGTCTCCCCTGCTATTTTGATTCTACGATATGTTTTTCTCTAATCTGCTACAGATCCGGGATTGTTGGTCCAAGACTGTCTGTCCGACTCGGGATTGTAATAGTTGGCCCTCGAACACGAGTTGTTTAGACTAATGTCGTTCGCTTCTTCTATTGCTCACCAAAGCTGTACCTAGTTTGGCTTAATTCTGGTATCTTGACTATCAAACAGAAAAGACAAGAAATTGCCAGGCAACTTGAACCAGTAGACGATTGTTTATGGAAAATCAAATCTTATATTACAATAACCTTTACAATGTCAGTAGAGAGGGTGCAGTATAACGTTTATGACCCCCCCTCTTCCCGGCCGACGCCATTTTTTTCTTCCTCTTTTTTTCTCCCTTTTTTTTCTCCCTCTTTTGTTCTCATTCTTTTTTTTCCCCTCTTTTTTTCTCCCCCTTTTTTCTCTTTCTTTTTTCTCTCTCTTTTTCTCTTTCTCTCTTTTTTTTTCTTTTTTTTTCTCTTTTTTTCTATACTCTTTGGATCATAACCTAACCTAAGGGAATTCCATGGATTCTAGAAATAAATATATATATAGATTGTGACGTTGCACTTTGTGCAGACGTCCCAAGTTACGTACACGCAATAGAAACAGAACACGACCGGCAGGATACTGCAGTGGCGGCAAAGACAGATCTAGGCAGGATAATATTATTTCTAATCATCTGTATTATTCTGCATTCTTCTCCCATGAAAACTGTATTTCGCGCTTCGGCGTGAAACGAGTCGGACTATCACCAAGGGACGACCCCGAGGTGAAACTTCGCCGAGGGCGATAAGTCGCCGTGAATGCCTACTACGACGGCGTATAGGGCTGCAGCAGAGCTCCTGATGTACCAAAGCCTCCCGTCGTCTGATGACTCCTCAGCCTGGTGCTGAACCACATTTCTCGTCTCGCAACTGGATGTCTTGTTCCCAGCGTACAAGGCTGTGGGAAACTACAACGAAAAGCCTCCTGTTATCAAGACTTATCGGCCAAGAACCGAACCAGCTGCTATCATCTACCGTTCCGACCTTTGACACACCGTTAAGTTGGCCTTGAAAGCCCACGGGGAAACTACGATCGAGGAAGCGGCAACAATCTCACGAGGGAGATCCGAGTGAACCACCGTGGCGCCGATGGTGGAGTAAGATGAAGATCCGGTGCAGGGTCACCAAAACTCCAGCCAGATCCTACAGTTATGAAAACCTCTGGTGGGTGGACGACTGTGGTGTTACCCTTCTTCGACAAAAGACGGAGAGTACCAAAAACGACGAACGGCGAGTCAAACTCCCCGCGTCAGCATAGATCGGCTCCAAGAGAAAGAAGAATTCCCGAAAAACCGTCAAAAGGGTCCTAGCGCGACGTCAACCACCTGTCCGTCAGATCCTCCCCTCTATGACAGATAATTAGGCCAATCACAGGCGCACGTGACGACGTACGTACGAAATCGCAACACCTCGAGCCTAAGAAACCTACAGGATTCCTTCTCTTCTGCGTTCGACTGCCGGCCGTGACACACGCTCCATATTATACCGTACCGTACCGAGTCTTTTTCTAAATTATAATACATCATTTTCGATTAGCTTCCATAGTTTGATTTGTAAAGTAAAGTTTCGCTGCTAGTGCCTTAAGGCCAGTAATACAACCGAAGGTAATCCTGTTTAATTTATTGTAAGGCCACGAGTTAATTTTTCCCAATTATTCTCGAGTACGATTACTTGATATAGTATTTTGTTACGCAGGCGTTGGACCACGAGGTCCCGTCTTGCTGTAGTTTTCTTAGTTGAATCTTTCCCGTATCGTCTCGTAATCAATCCTTCTATAGTATTTTTACTGATTGGTGAATTAGCTCGTGACTGGTTGGTTGATTATTGCTTAGTTTGTTCCGACGTATTCTTCGCTTGAGATATTGCTATTAGTGATTTCTATTTTCTATTCTCTATTTGCTAATTTACTTGCGGACCTAGGTGTCCTATAATTGGTAGTTTAGCTACCTAATTTGTAGTTTGCATGGTAGAAAATTAAAATCTGATCTGTCTCGCCTACCCTGTAGTATAGTGAACGCGGAAGTAGCCGTGGAAAATCTAATCTCGTATCGTATATTTTGTCCATTATTCTAAGGAATAATTCTCCCATTGTTTGAAGAGTTTCCACGTTAGGATAAGTTAGCGAGTAATTTATAGTGACCCACGGGTCCAATTGATTGATAATTATTACTGCAAGAGTTACTATAGACTGCAATTAGTTTCCTCTCATTGCGAGAGAATATCCTTGTATTGTGTCGAACCTTCTAGTTTTCCATTCTTCTATTTTCCTGATTTATCAGTTTTGTGACTTATCTAAGAAAATTGTCGATTACCGTACCGTTTTCTTATGAAGAAGTTATCAATAAATTAATTGATGACAATTTAAATCTGTGTTACTTCTGAGCAAATAATAACTTCATTGGTTACCCCTCCCCTCTACCCTCTGATTTCTACTCTGAATTAGCCGAGCACGTCCGTCGTGAATCTCTGGAGAATGATCTTAATTGTTCATAACTGACGCGACAGCGTCTGGCGCCCAACGGAAAATTTAAGTATTTTTGATTATTATCCATTATTACATCAAACTAGAGATCAACGCCGTAGGGTATCGCGAAGAGTTTTCCTCTACCCCTTTCCTCAGCAGGAAAACGCGTTACAAGATATATGGTGAGTGTAGGAGAGGACAGGGTTGGTAAAAGACGCACAGATAAATATTGTTATAACTATTATTTATTCATATCATTCAATATTCATAAAGGCAAAGGTTTGAGCTTAAGTCTACTGAAATTCATGCAAAGATTCAAACTTATGGTAACTAGGATTTATTTGAAAGCATTGAGTATAAAAACTACAACTAATAATGTTAATAATAAAGTCTTATTCCAGATAAAGTTTAGGAGTAGATGTTTCTTATGAAAAACTAGACGTTGATTTCAGCAAGTGCTCAGCTTCGGTGTTCAGATGGCGAGCAGTGTTGAATACGTTCGAGCACACAGGTATCATTTTAAGAACACTTGCCTCTATACTTGCAGGTTATACAATTGTAAAAGGACTCGACCAGTTTATCATTTGACTCGAGATTCTCACTGAAGATGTTTGTAAACTGTTCAAGTGTAAAGCCGTGACGCATATGGTGCAGGAACATAATGCAGAATTGCCCACACACACGGGATGGAAAACTCTGTAGTTGTTTGCCATTCCAACGGTAAGAGGTGCAGTTTCGTCGCAGGGTGCGTGGATGATGCGGTATAAGAGGTGGCGTACCCATACTATCGAAGTATATTCCGTTACAAGAGTCTGACACATAAAAGGCAACCCAGTGAGATCCTGGTTTTGTATGCTCATCCGTGTTCGCCACAATAACTGCTGGATATGACCATTTCAGGGGTATCCGGTCAGCTGGAAACCCTTGCCTAGAACGGGCAGGAATTTTCCCCAATACTCTGTATATCTGAAGACTGTCCATTCTGTATCCTGGTTGACTAGATACTGAGGTGATTATCGAGGTTGATTCACATTGAACAGCCATTTACCTCATCGTAGCCCTCATCACATTCAGGTTGATCAGGTGACATCGGGCGTTCGGTAATGGTCGAAAACGATGACACTGTCCTCTCGCGTAACCTCTCGTTTTTCTGCTCCTGCCACGAGTCACCACGCTTGTTAATATCCGTGACAGCTGCGGTGCCTTTCTTTATAGGTTTTGCCCGAAACTGAATAAGCGTGTTCATCGATTCAATAGAGAACGAGAACGATAACACAATTCGTTCTGATAATCTGTAGGACACCAGCCACTTCTTCAGCTTCAAAGCGTTGCTCAATGCGCAGGTGAAGGTCCTTCGGTTTCCCGAATGTAAGATACATGACCTGTCAGCTACCATGTCTTTGAATGCTAGGGATTCCCACTCTCCGCCTTCCAGATTTATGATTTCACGGGACATCACATCTTCAAGGAATTCAACTTTTCGTGCACCGCGAGTGAAAATGTTCATTGCCTTACGCGTAAGAGAACGTAAATCTGCTTTAAAATCCTCAAGAGTTACATTGCCTTCGAACCACTCTATACCGTGATGTTTCCGGGTCACAACATTGTTCTGTATTTGCTGTCTTGTACAGAGTTCGGAAAACGCGTGCGGTGGTTTGATAACCCAGTGAGACGCAGGTCATACTTGTAGGTCACGACTGCAACTTCTTTCGGCAGGAACTGACCGTTATTGCCGTAGCAGCCAGAAAGCAACAGGAACGTTTCAAGCAGAAATAGAGAACTAAGCTGTTGTGAGTACGCTTCGAGGTATTTAAGGTCTTCTGTTTCATGATGGTTACTACTCCCACCACTGAAGGGGATGTCCTACTACCCCCTGCCTGTAGTGAAAGCGGTTTGCCCGGCCGACAGGTCCGAGCAAGCTTTATGATTGTTCCAGGTTTTTTCTGAATGATGGAGGTATTCAGACGCAGACCGGCTTTAAACACGCGGAAACACGTTTTGTACGGACTATCTGTTCGCTAGCATTTCTAGTTACCAAAATCTGTGATGACTTGCCGCATGGACAATTTCAATTAGGTTGTCGAATTCTGCGTAGACGATGCAGCTTATAGTCGTAGTCAGAGGATTCTCAAAACGTGTTTGAATCTGAACACTGCCATGCTTGATGAGGTTCCGATGTCCGTTATCACTGGCTGAGAGGTCAGGTGTAAGATCGAATGCCGTGAGACAGTATCCCTCCGCATAATCCCGCCGGGAAATAGAGTTTCCCTCGCTGAGAAAATGGATACCGGTCCCCGTGAACAGGGTGTTGTAGGAATCCACAAATAATTTGTTCGTGAAATTTGGCTGTAACGGCTTTGACGGGATCTGGGTGCCTTCGATGTATAAGGAAAGGTGGCTTAGTCCGAAAGATGTGAAATTGAACGGGTTGCGTTTTTTATCTTCGTTATACGCTTTGTTATCGACAAATCCGATGATTGAACGTTTCGGTAGTTGGCCCAGGAAAACATTATCGAGTGTTTCGGCTTGCACGCCGCTATGCATTGTCATTGTCTTGAGCTCAACGCGTGTCATCGGATATTTCGCCGTTGTTTTGGCAAGGGCTCGTGCATGTCCTAACAGAATACCGGGGCTGATCTTGACGCGCCGTATGAGTAAGGTCACATCTGTAACCTTCAAATTATGATACTCGCCCGCTTTCATCAAGCAAAAGGCATCCCTGGATCTGACGAGCCTCAATCGGAGTTCCACACCGTTTAACAGAAATTTTTCCTGATTAAAGACATCGCAGTGCAAACGCCCGAGCTGTTGATATGCGTTGTTTTCAGCGACATATTTGTTTCTACTTCGAAATCCCTTATTATTGGTGCCCGTGGTATCCTCAAAGTGGCCGGGTGTATCAGAATACCATAAGCCCGATGTGAGATGTGAATTCTTAGCTGCGTCGCCATAGTTCAACAAAGTCTCGATGTAGGCTCTGTATGCGTAT
This sequence comes from Tenthredo scrophulariae, assembly GCA_963978835.1. Classification (NCBI taxonomy): domain Eukaryota; kingdom Metazoa; phylum Arthropoda; class Insecta; order Hymenoptera; family Tenthredinidae; genus Tenthredo; species Tenthredo scrophulariae. Next base: position 12,872,816 of record OZ022232.1, read on the forward strand.
GATTTGTTACTCGGGGAAACCAGTTTTCGGTTGAAATATACATCCGCTTGATTGAACATAGAATGTAGGAAATTGTTTACAGGGGCTACACCTGACGAGTCTGTAACGGCTGAATCACTCCGCATTCCCGATACACGTGCACATACCCGGAGCATCGTGTGTGAAAGATCTAAGTACTCATCACCCTGACCCGGTACGGTGAATTCAATCGGTGAGTCACCGGTGAGTCACCGGTAAGTGCCGACACAGGTTTGTACTGCACCCATTGGCCACCTTCGATGGATGTCTGTGTAGGTGGTAGAGTGAAGAGATCCAGTTCGGATTTCAAGCATTCACAGGAGTGGGCATGAAGGTAGGCCATTTTTGTAGCGTGCAACGGGCGGACCACTCACTCTAGGTTTTGTCTTTACGAGGCTCCGAAAATATTCGTAATGGGTCTTTTCCTGCAACACTTTTTCTTTCTACCGCTATTAAATGAACCCTTGGTACTCGGTGGCTTTTTCTTCGAAGTGGACCTGGCCGTTTTCTTTTTCGTTGTCTTCGTAGGGGTTTTACGACTTCTGAGCCGTTTAGACGTAGTAGTAGCTATCGACAGTCGCGGTGCAAGGACAATCCCAGACTGGCCCAACGCTCCCTCGTACCTGTGTTTATAGCCCTCTCCTTTCATAACCTTTTCAAGACCATCCTGGGCCTTCCGCTTCAGGTCCTGGCGTGTCTCATTGGCACGTGTTTGAAACGCTTGTTTCCACGGTACGTTGTTGTCTAGGTCCGACATGAAATTCATACCGATACGCAGAACTTCTTTACCGAGCACGCGTGCTCCTTTTTTCAACAGAGGAATAGCTCGTCTGAATAGACCGCCCAGAAAACTACCGATTCCGTGGCCCCGTTGATTCGGTGCTCCGACATAAACGCGATCGATCCCCCCGTCTATTTACGACTCGTAATACTCTATGTACTGCGCCATGGTATGATTCCGTTTTCCCAGTTATTTTCAATACCGGCATTAAACTAGTATATTTTTTTGAAGTGTAGTGTGACTGTCAATGTCTCGTGGTCAAATGGTATAGATTTATCCTGGTGGTCTCTTATAGATATTTCGATCGTCCGGAAACTCGAGAGAAGTAAAGGAAGATAGTGTGGTGGTGAAAATGTTTTCACCTCCACATCACGGATGTCAGCCCTCTGTCTAGCCTGTAGTATACGCAGAAGCGGTGCATAGACATCTCCTACGATACGCTGTTCTACGATGTCACAATAGACGAGCATGACAGCTGGAACCTCTTGGTTCCCTTTACCGGTCTTCAACGGTGACACGTGAGTCTCGGGTGTAGGGGACACTTCGTTCCCTTCACCAGTCTTCAGCGGTAATATGTGTGCCTTCGGTGAAGGGAGCTCTTCGTCCTCTCTACCGGATTTCAGCGGTAACACGACAACCTTTGGTGTATCGCTGGGTTGCAAAACTGCATCTCCAGCCGTAATCCCGTCGCTAGCAGCATTTGTACCAGATACAGTTGCGGGTATTTTACGAGTCAAAGTCTCTTTCTTCTTGTTAGGTAGGTATGTCAAAGGATACTGTATTTCAACAATAGCGACTTCCCATTCGCCAGAGAGCTCGATCGTCCGTGGTAGCTGTGTAATATAGCAGCAGGTCCTGTTATCGGGAAAAGCCCGCATCGAGCTGTTGCTGGGTAGCGTTATGTAAAACTGCGACTTCATTATGATGCAAGATTCTGAAGACTGGCAGCGGGAATCCAGCTGTTGAACTTTTCAGGGTATCCTTTCCAGCTGACAAGAACTTTCTTACTGCGATCCCGACCCTTGCTGCAAATGATTTTATCGATCTGAAACTCAGCATTTCCAATGTCAATCGTCACACGTTGCAGTTCCGCTTCATAAAAATAGCCGTCAATTTCCTCTCCAGGAAGATCCTCCAACTCGTATACGTTCGGTAAACCAGGTAAAACACGCCTAATTTTGAACAACTCCTCACTCCAGTTAGCCTCGTAACCCTTGGCGAAGGTACCCTTTGTCTTGCTTATACGTACAAGATCATCCTTATTAAATTTTAGCTTGCAGGTCCTGTGTGGAGGATGCATACGTTGAATATTCGCACGGGTTTCAGCCGCATTGTAGGGCGTTACAGCCGATGGAGCCATTCTGATACTCGAGTGTATAGTATTATTATACGAGTTGACGATATTTTCCAGGACATCGATGTATCGATGAGTGTTTTTATGAGTGAAATATTTCCACATGCGGTCTTCCAGAGTACGATTGAATCGCTCAACAACAGCCGCTTTTATATCAGGGTTACGTGTTACTCTAGAACGGATTTCGTTCTGAGCAAGCAGTTTTTGAAAAACGCCACCCACGAACTCTTCACCCTTGTCAGTTTGCAGGGTAACAGGACGCCGTTCGGTAGAGGATAAAATTTGCTTAAGCCCTTCGGCCACGTCACTAGTCGATTTACTATGAAGTGGAATCACCCATACAAATTTACTCAGGATATCGATGACAACTAATAAGTGACGGATACCGTCGTTATGATCCTTTATCGAACCGAGTTAAACTAAATCGGCTTTCCAGAGTTCATCAATATTCAAAATGTTGTACCGCAGCCGTTGGTATTTACAGCGTATAGGTTTGTGCAATGTGTAAGCATCCTATCCACTTAGCCAGTTCTCAATTACAGCCGAGCTTACTTCTCGAACGGCTTTTTTTAGCTTTCTTGCTCCTGCATAGCCGGCTGGGTGTGAGGGGTCAAAATACAAACGTTCTAGTTCTCTCATTTTCGCATTCCGAATGACAACCAGTCTTGTTTTGACGATGTGGACGGCGATTCACGGGGTGTTTTTCGATCGCGCTTTAGTTTCGATGGTAGAGAGAAGGAGTCGTCCTCTCTCCCGTCGGTACTTCCGTCTTCCTTGGCAGAATGTTCGCCACTGCTACCTCCGGTGTCTCCAGAACGGTGGGATGCTTGACGCTGCCTTGCACCGCTTCGTATCATGACATTTTCTGCGTTCGACGGTAATACTGCAGCATTCCGCCAGACCATTAGATTACCAACATATTCCCGCGGAACATTGGTACTCTGAAGAAAGTGTGCGTACGCATGTCTGCCGTCAGGCTGAAAGCCTTTTCTAGAGCGCATGGAATCGTTCACCAAGTCTACGATGTTTGTGCCAGGTATAACCTTGTTGTCTATGATCACCACCCCGTTACTGTCCCAAGAGAAACGCGCCGGAACATCAGTCGGGTGTTTGAGTAGATGTTCTGCCTTCGATCGGTATTTCTTTGGTACTGTAGAAACAATTCGTGATAATAACTGTTGCTTGTCTGGGGATGATTCTGCTTCTTTTTCACTCGTGATATCTGCGGAGGTGTTGTTTCCAGACTTTGTGTGAAGCTCTAGACTTGAAGGTTTTCGTGAATCCTCGGCGAAGTATAAAAAACGTTGTAGTAGCTGTTGATACAGTTTCCATGTCGCGGCGTCATCCCCGGTGGGGGAATCCAGAATGGCTTGCATTTCGCTATCGAGCCTAGAGATTGGATTTCTCGTGTTTTGATTTGTTTTCTTATAATTACTACTGGAAAATGCCCCAGAGGACGTGACATTACGTTGGAAACGTTCTACGCTTTCCGAAGGTATCAAAACCATTTCCTTTGCATGTTCCATCGCTGTTTCTATTCGCCAAAAAGGTGTGAAAATAGAGTCCCGAGAACGGGCGCGACTAACAAGGGTTAAAAACCACTACTACGTTGAATAAGTATCTGTTTTTTACTCTTCAGGCTTCCTTTGCTGCTAGCCAGTTTACGAAAAAGCTGTTTATGCCTAGCAAGTCTAGCTTTTTTCTTCTGCGTCAATACGGTGTTACCATACACCGTGTTCAAGGCACACTCGCATATTCTCTTCACAAGAGAATTATTGGCAGTACGTAGCAGTGCCAGGCGTTGCTCAGGACTCAGCTTGCAGAGCGCCCGTATTGTTGCTGTATTTCCGTTTCCGAATCGTCTACGTGGGACTGCAACCGTTGAAGCTTTTAACTTGGGATACTATCCGAGGTATCACGAGACTGCCATACGCGTCGCATTACAACCGAACGACTGGTAAATTGGAAACAGAACGCGACTTTATATCTTTTCGTGGAACATAGACGTGTTGATACTTGTCAGATGGAAATATATTGGTTCGATTGCGGCAGTTTCCAGGTGTCGATTGTTTCAAGTCGAGTAATAGATAGCCGTGCGGTTGCGCAGTGGCGTCATAATAGGCCTCCTGTAAAAAACGCTGATCCTCAGGATAAACCTGGCGTGCTGAATGTTGTATTTGTACACGATCTTGAGGGTTCTTGAAGAAGATGATATAATCTGTATTGGGCGATATATCCCTTTGCCCACGACCCTCGTGAAATAGGTTCTGTGTGACGAAAAACACACTCAGATTCTCATGATGACAACCCTTGGTAAACAGATCAACGATTGATTACGTTGTTGGAGGCCTCTCGCATCAGATCATCGACCACAATTAGCTTAGGTGTTCTATCCGTATCGCAGTCAGATTCCTGCGGTAGGCCTTCCCGATACTCAATCTCAGTATCTGTTGTACTGTTTTTATTGAGAGACCCCTGGAGCGAATTTTGCTGAGCATAGTACCATAGGACACGTGAAAATCGTGTATCGCACAAATCCTCGATGTTTCGCAGAAAGGTCTTAACAAAGATTGATTTACCGCAACCTGACGGTCCGGCAATATCGCCGCCAGCGTGTGACCATTTTCTCTTATGGATGGGCTCCCGCTATTTCTGACTATACACGTCGAAAGTTTTAGGAACTATGGACGAGATTAGACTCAACCAGCGACTAACTATGCTACAATATTTACCGGAAAAGTCTAAGTGTGTGACACGCGCCATCTCTCATCCGATGTACGCTTTATTACAGGGTAAATATACTATCTGAAAAAGTTTTTTATACTTCATGTATTTCATCAAAGGCTGGACTAGTACGTATACCGACCATGGACAATGTTGGGCTGGGGAATTATGAGTATAAAATGCTCGGAAGTTCGGCTTCAGACGTTTATTTCGTTGGGGGTGTAGCAATATGAGCAGAAATTTTACCGACAGGTATATTTACAGAGAAACTGACCACGTCATTACAAACAATATTGTTTAATAGAATATCTTGTACTTATTGATACACTGGGGGGGGGGGGGGGGGGGTGGATTACTAGCGAACAGTTTTATTTAATACAGTGATAGATTGATTTATATTTCAAATCTATATTTGCACAATACAGTTACGACACGAATACTATAAATAATATAAGAATACTACGAACAGTATAAATATTAATATTGGTGTTACAAATATTACAATTGGCTTACTTAAATAATATAGATATCAAAAATATCATAGTTCAATGATTTAAATGATATAGGAATAATATGGACAAGATAAATAATACAAAATTCACCTGTGAATGACTTAAGAAAGATAGGCAAGATAAATGATACAAAATTCACCTGTAAATGACTTAAAAAAGATAGGCAAGATAAATAATACAAAATTCACCTGTAAATGGCTTAAAAAAGATAGGCAAGATTAATATCATGGATAAATCGAACGATATCGATAACATATCTACACCGAGAATACAAAGAGCTCAATAGGATGGTTGAAATACTAGTCTGCTCATCATGACCTATAGTGAAATTGTCAGCTACACACGCGCCACGGCCTGCCTCGGCTATTCATCGGTGTGCCCGTAAGAATGGGTATTCCAACTATCTCTACAGCAACGCCTCTTCACAAAAACAGGTCGACAGGTCTTCGTCTGGTCCCTCGTCACTACATCATGTGTTGCAGTTCGCCTTATTCCCCGAAACTCTACTCGAATCGGTGTTGCATCCTCCGCTACCATTCCCCGGACAGAATTAGAATTTATTTTTAAACATTTTGAATAGTTCAAGCTAATCCCTTTTACCTTGCAGACTTTTACCTCCCTTCCGTCTGGATACACAACTATGAAAGCATAGAATTTCGCACCACCGGGAACAAAGGCGCGTATATAGCTACCCCTACCATACTGCTCAAGTTCGTTGGTCATATTATTCAGAAAATTACCGACCGGCGGCTTGTACTCTCCAGCCCTACCCGAACGAACATAAATAATAGAATCTGTATCATAATATAATACACGCCGACCTAGCTTTTTCAAAGGAGAATATGATGTCAGCCTCGCCTGTGCCGTTGTATATGCCGCTATGACTACATTCGCGAGGGCGGATGGCTCAATACTCTGGTCTATGTAGGACCAGCGGGCGTACAACACGTCGTCGTTGACGGGGACTAGATCCTCCAGTGAAATCGCTGGATTTGTTATCAGAGCCAGTCCCTCTCGTGTATCAATGACGGTCGTCTTTGACATGTTGTCCCGTTGACCAAACTTACCCCAGAATGAGTTGAGGCATAACTTCGCCACAGAAGGAAGCTCTGGATTTTTTCCAATTTTCTCACGGTCTAACTCTACACCCTCTACTAGCTTATACTGTCGGAGATAGTCTGATCGCGCTTCCTCGGTGTTACAACCAGCGGGCCAGCCGCTGGCCTCCTGCTTAAGTTTGAGAAAAGTACGTATATAACCAGCGAAGTGCCCGCCCTCCCCGGTCTCAGGATTAAACTTGGTGACCTCGAACTGCCAAATTTCCGATACTGTTATAATTTTATAACCGTTTTCTACAGCTTCTTGCAGCTCAACTGAAACCCAAGTGCCGGATAAATATCGTTCCTGTTCATCATCATGCGGGCATGGTGATTGTAATAATTCGCGACAACAGCTGTAACAAAGCGGAAACATCAATTTATTATGCATGCGGAAAGGTAGTACGGGATGATAAAGATTACGCGGCGGCAGCACGACACATTGAACCAGTCCCTCGACTCTGCTAATATCTACACCCTGATTCCCTATCAAAGCTTCACATTCTTGCCCTACATATACCTTTGGGTGACCACGCGGGTACTTATCTGTCGCATTGATGTACGGATACAGCGAACAAACATCGACATAGTGTATTTACTCACTGCCCCCGCCATCTACTTCGTAGAACCGCGACGTATTACCGGTCCGGCCTCCAAAAAAGGCATCACGCGGGTTCAATTTAGTTATACCTAACATCGGAAGAAGACGGTTATCCTCAATATATGTTCACAGCACCCATCTGTTTCAACCATCCTATTGAACTCACCCTCCCATATTTCTTCGACGATCATCCCCTGATTCCGTAGGCGTCTTGTCTTGGCTATGGTCTGCTCAAGTCGTCGATCCATGTTTTCGCCAACCGCTGGCCGCTTATCCCTGTTGATTCGAAAGCCACGGGGACAACCGTGCCAGTAGCAGCCATGGAACTCCAGTACATACCCTACGCCACCGGGCCCCACGTAGTATCCGTCAACCCACCGTCCCTGTATCCGTCTCACTTTTCCTCTGCCAGCGTGCTCGACCTCGACACCTAGTTCATGCTCTCTCCATACCAGCCACTCGATGGCTCTACGTGAATGCTTATCGCCTAGCCTGTATCCAGCAGGAGGGATAATCCCGATTTGATTATCACGTAGAAAGTTCTTCCGAAATACCATCGGGCAAGCTGACGCAATAGTTGTACTCTCCGTAAACGGGCAAACATTTCCTGTACGCTGGAAGATTTTGCGGAAGGCTAGACAGGCGAGGTGTAGAATTGTCACGTCTGACTGACAGTACCTAAGCAGCTCTGTATCAAAATTGAAAATATAATTCTCGCTCATCAATCTATTATACCACTTAAAAAAGCTGTCCTAAGTCTCTCTCGTCATAGTATCTGGTGCGTCAAACTCGACCGCAGGTAAGAGACCCTCATACCCCCGATTAGTCGGGGTATTGAACAAATGTGGGAATGATCCTTTTTGGGTACACTCAGGTAAACCGAAAGCCTTTGGCAATGCTGACAAAGCCATTGGCATGTATGCCAGCGAGTCTAAAAAACGGGTGTTATTCGTCTCCAAAAGTATTACTTTACTCCCGTTGAGTATGACCCGCGGTGGTTCGCCTCCGTTTTCCACCAGATACTTGAGAATAAACTGCGCGTCAAAACTCTTGGCATTATGCGCTATGCATATAATCTTCCTATAACCCTCAATTTTTCGATCTACGAATTCGATGAGCTCCCTCACTGGGTCCCTACTAAAAACAAATTCTCGTTGAGCACCGCACCCTGCGCAGCCCTCACTAAAAGCTGCATCTATACAGCGCGTGCAAACCCGCTGCGCAACGCACAGATTTGGCACGTGGACGTTCACTGTATCGTCCCCGTCTAATGTCTGATTCTGTTGTGTCTCGAAATCGTGAAAAACAAATATATAATTCGCAGGCTCTCCTGTGGTATGTTTCACAGGTCCCATGTAGCAACTATGCTCTATCTTCTGAGTTGAACGACAGGTCTTGCAGTATGTTTCCCCGCAGACATGCTTCCCCTTGGATGTATCCATATAAATGTCACAGGTTTCGCAAATCCGCAGGGTACTGCAGATTGACCGCTTTCCGCTAAACGAACCGGGCTTTTTATGATTGTTAAGACATCAATGCCGTAAAACTCACGTCTACATGAGATACATTCCATTCGATCACCCCGCGTATCGCAAGCGGGCGTCGATAGACATCGAGGACATATATTAGAGCACCTGTGTTCCATACCACGAGTATAGCCTACATTACATGGTATGCAAAAAAAATTAGAGGCGGCTGCTGCACTGATATTTAAAATTGGATCATGATGTCTGTTGTGTTCGTCGTAAAGAATGTTGAGTCCATAGGTTGCACTCCGCCCCAAGCCTAGTACGATATCCTCGCCATTGAAAAAACATTCTCCTCCCTTTCCGAGTGTACTTCGAAAGTATACAATTATTACAGTGTCGTCTCGTGCCAAATACTGCTGAAACTGTAGGAGTTCATCATACCCGCAGCTCTGCTCGGGTATCGTGACGTGCGCCTTTCTAACTAATTCCCGAGCCCTCTTTCTCTGATATTTTTCGCTATCCCTAACTCTCCCCCAAATGTTTTTGAAATCAGGATGAGTATTCTTACGCGCGTGTACCCCGACTGCTAATAAAGCCCGTGGTAAACATAAATTATCCGTATTTTTAAGTTTTAAGATCGACCGCTTATTGAGTATTCCCTCCCCATCCAAACGTAAGCGTTTACCCCTCCCAGCATGTGAATTGACCGTAAACATATTGATAGTGAAAGGCTGATCTAGCGAAAACTCGCTCGCATTCTGCGTGACTCTGGACACAAGACCCCATAAATCCTCGAATTAAAAATCGCGTGCCGGTCGAAAGTTTAAACCCGCTGCACCCCTCGTGAAACCATCCGTAACAAACGTTACGCCCATTAGATCATCCTGACCGCACAATGACCTGAAATCCCATGAAGTTCCCTAAAAGCGTCCTCTAACCAATGTAGTGTGTTTTCCGTCTCCGGCGGAACTATCATTTTTACCGTGACCTGATTTCCCGCTAACCCAAAACGCGGATATCTTTTATTAACACGCTGTGTGATTCTAAATTGTCTACCGTCTACATCTTCTATTTCTGACTCTAACCCTATCTTGAATCGGTACGCCAACTCGCCTGTCATCCTCCGCTCGATCGTCCTGTCCAGGTGCTCCGTCCGATGGAGCATTACGCTTTCCTGCACGACGAGCTGCTCCGCCTTGCTGCACTGCTGAAGTGCTTCGTTGACCGCGTATAATCTGGCTGGAATTCCCGACGTTGAGGTAGAAGCTCCGACGTTGACATTGAACAGACCTGCCGCTGGTTTCGCTCTCGGTATATCTCCAGCATCTGTAAAAGTATTCAAAACTATGAAAAACAGCGTAAATTTGCATGACTCAGAATAAGGTTTACGTGGAAAAAAAAATAATATAATATAATATCATAAAAAAAAATAATATAATATAATATCATAAAAAAAAATAATATAATATAATATCATAAAAAAAAATAATATAATATAATATCTCTTTTTTATTAATAATTAATTTACCCGTGATATATTGTCTAACACCACTTACCGCTCACAGGGGTATACCGCGTACTTTCACTCGATAGATGCGGTGCATATCGAATCTCCCGCTCCAACGATCACCCTCGTCTCACCCGCATCCTCCACATCTTTCATTGAAACTTGTGATAGCCGCTCCGTAGCCTCTTCCATTGTCGCCGCACCGTCCGCGTCTACACCAGGATGATTCTGTGTAAATGTCATCACACTTTCCGCCGCCAGTTCATAAGCCTCGACAGCTTCTATAGCATCCGCTTCTTCTCGTGCCTTGGTCTCGGCATCCATATCGTCGCTTTAATATTTGTTTGCCCTACAGACCATTTTTCACCAAATTGAGTTATCTTTAGAAATAAAGTCTATAATTGATTCTACGTTCAATAAAAATTTTTTTTTTTCGAAAAAGTGGATTTTTGACCGAATTTCCAGTATTGGTTTGGCGCACGTCCTCACCGAGGGACATATTGTTTTGCCCTACGTAAAGTCACATGTTACCGAGGCATGTCTGGCGCACGTGCATGGACGTACAACCCATGCCGTAACGCGTCGTTCATGATCGTTTAGCCTACGTCCAAGTCTCGGGGAAATTCATTAGAATGTGACATATTTTACTTCTGAATCATCAGGTTGATTGTGTTGGATAATTAGAATGAGTATTGTACCTACATTATATATTATAATAATATAAAAGTTCAATTCAAGAGGGTCAACAATAATTTCTAACCTCAAAATTTTTGACGTTCCGATAATTAGCTCACGCTCTTCAACAATGGCTCGACGTAGGCTAGATTTCAGAGAAGTTAATGACTTTTTGGATTTCCCTCCGTCAGTTTTGAGTGAAGAACTCTTACATCTCATGCCAATCATTTTTGAGAGTGACGACGATAATCTGCCTTGTGTCAAGGCGTCACATAATAATTTACAAATTTCAATGCAAGTTCTAAACAACATTTCAAATAGTAGTTTCCTAATTATTCCTGTAATATCACGGTTTAAATACAGGCTGATTATTATTTTTCATTCAATAAAGTTTCAGAACCACCAATATTAACCAAACTGAGTACTTTAGAAAGCCTCAACGCCAATACCCCCACTCAGCAGTGATAGTAAGCCATTAGCTACTCATCCAAGTAATTATATTATCGCCACAGATGGAAAGTTATAAAAAATCTTATCGGCCCTCAAAGGTGATATGATTCCAGATACACCGATAAAGCCTGCAGCCCCAAAGCAACCAGCGATTCAAATACCTGGAACCCCGCTAAGTTCAAATGACATTGCAGCGACTGGTGAGCTATCATATCAGAATAGTCGTAGTTATATCATAATATAAAGTAACGAATTGTGAACAGCAATACGTGGAATTCATTATTCGCAGAAGATGAAGTCGGAGAGAAAAAGAAGACACGTAAAAGAAAACGAACGCCGAAGACATGGGTATGCAATGTCCGAAAGATCAACAGAAAAGCGGGCAAAGCATATACTGACATGAACAACAAAGCTCATACTCCAAAAAAATGCAAGGTCGTTGCCTGAACAGCAATACATGTTCCTTCAAATGTGAAGACAAAATTGATGTGGAGCATAGAGTTACGGTGTTTGAAAGGTTTTGGACATTATCTGAAGAAAAAAAACGATTATTCTATGGAAAGTTTATCAGTTGCACATCCGCAAAACGAAAAAGGACGTTGTCTGTACAAAGTCGCCGCTGCAAATCATTTTCATATTTTTTTTAGATCGATAGTGTACAAATACAGTCTGTTGGCACTTCTTCTTGACCACCTTGGACATCAGTCAGAAGAGAATATACTATTGTTTCAACAATAATTACCAATCTGCAACTGGTGTGGCCGTCACACCTTCCAAAGGAAAATATTCCAAGCGCATTACTTCTGATAATTTACTGGACGGTGTAAGGTCTCACATAAAATCTTTTCCTACCGTAGAATCTCACTACTGCCGACAGTCCACTGTAAGGAAGTACTTAGATTCTACATTGAACATAACAATCATGTATGATCTATATCCGAAAAGCGAATATGCGACGGAAAACTTTGTAAAACCACACAAATATCGGGAAATTTTCAATACCGAATTCAACCTAAGCTTTTTTGTTCCCAAAGAAGATAGGTGCGATACTTCTGAGAAGTTCAAATTGAATCCTGAAAGGTCTGAAGATGAAATACTTGCATACGAAAGACATGCTACTTCCAAGTTAAACAGTAAAATTGAACGAGACAAAGATCGTGTAATTCAAAAAGAGAAAGGAGACACTGCGGTGATCTCTTTTGATCTACAAAATGTATTTAGCTTACCGAAAGCAAATGTTTCCAATTTCTTCTATCGACGCAAGTTTAGTGCATATAATCTCACAGCCCATTGCTCAGCGGATAATGTAACTTACTGTGCGCTTTGGCATGAGGCAGTAGCTGGCAGAGCAGCTAATCATTTAGCTAGTGCGATGTATAAAATTTTGCAATCAGTAACAACCGCAAACCCTCATTTGAAAAGAATAATTCCGTGGTCAGATTCGTGTGTCCCACAGAACCGTAACAAAATCATGAGCGTAGCTTTGATGGATTGATGGATGGATGGTACGGTACAAATTTTGATAACACTATTTTTAAAACGTATTTTTCAAGTACTAAAGTGTGCAATGATTTCCATAAGTATTATTATAAAAGTCGTACTTGATTAGGAGAAGAAGCTAGCTAATAAAGTCAATGTCAAAGAATAGAGTTAATTTTTTTTATCGATTTTATTTCCTCATCGTGAGAAATATATAAAGTATATGTACTAATGTAACGTGTCTAGATGTAAGTGAATGTAAAGTAATGTTCATTAATGCTGTCCCGGTGGCTAACGTTTTTCTCTGATTTTATTGGAAACCAGACTCCATTCTAGCCGTATTTCATGTGCCCATGGCCGAAATTACAATAATAACAATAGTAATTATAACCCCTTATAAAAATAATATAATATTATTTTATTTGATTGTATCCGAAAAAGTCAGAAAAGAACAGTTAGCCACTGGGAAAGCATTAATGAACATTACTGTACCTAGTAAAATACTGAAAAAATTTAACCAATAACAAGATCTTACTATCGAAATGCGAATGTCGTGTCTTTTTTTTTTAAATATATTTCGTATCGTATAATAACGATATTATTACAACATCAACCTTACATTTCATATTTATAGTATTCAACCAGAAGAAAATAATACTTTTTTTTATCTCAATACAATTTCTGGGTGATATCAGAACTATTTTATAATGTACAATTATTAGTCATTGACTGTGATAAAATGAAAATGATTCAAGATGATTGTGAAATTATGCATTAAGCCGTGACCTATATCCAATGTCTCTTACTGAAACTGCCCCACGACCATGTCAAAATAAGGTAAAACTGATAAATTATTGGCTTGACAAATGAAATCGTACTATTGTCGATTGAGGTACCGTATCACCATCAGGATTAAATCCTTCACGGTTGATATGATACGTTTATCTTCAACACGATTCATCGTCAAAATATCCTCCAAAATAATTTCAAATAAAAGAAAAATAAATTCAAACAAAAGAAAAATAAGGACTTGTCCAAAATTTTCTCGAAACTCAAACTTGTTCGCTTGGTAAAAATACCTTTCGCGAATGAAAAAACAAACGCAACAGTAATAGTTAAACCACTCGAAATCAGAAGATCACAATCAGCAGAGTTTCCTCTACCGAATAGTTTTTCAAACTGATAAAATCACACAGTTTTGGCATGTCTATATGTATATGTTCTAGTTGCCACCTTGCTGATCCCCACTCTGTGAAAACGAACCAATCAACTATATCACAGCCGTACGCCAATCATTGACCGGTTTGACCATAGTCACCTTCATATAGCTTTTCACCCGACCGACCCTTACTCCCACAAGTTTGCACCTGCATACACTCTGCTTACCTACCTGAAACAACGTCACCATCCATCGGCCTGACCATAGTCAGCTTCATATAACATTTTCACCCGGCCGACCCTCACTCCCGCAAGTTTGCACCTGCATACACTTTGCCTTTAATCCCCAATTGCACCTTCACACTCAAGACAAAAGAATGTCCGCTCGTAGCTTCGCGAGGGTAGTCGGAGCGTGGACTTGAACATAGAAATCAGTTAATTACATTTCGAAGAAAATTAATTACAAAGACAGCTGCATCGTACACCTCTCTTTTTCCTTTCACTGAGTCAAACAGTTTTTCATTGTTCAACTAGTAGAAAATAAATGCAATCTTTCCATGAATTTTGCATGTACTGCTATTATACTTTGAGTGCTCATTCCCCAACGATACGCTTACTATGGTTAGTAACCGTTAATGGTCGATCGCCTGTTTGAGAGGCGTACAATTTATCATACATTCATATTGTTGGGGTGATAATAAAAGTAATTATTAACGGACTATAGTCACATCGTGCTATTAGACAGGCTGAAGCTTGTAGGCCGCGCATGACAAACTGTCTTCAAAGAGACAGGACTCTTTATTTTTTCTAGGTTTGGCTTTACAATCACCTTACAGAAAAGAAAGTATATCTCGAAGTAATTGCTTGAACATATCTGTGCAGGCTGAAGCCTGAAAAACTTTTTTTTTTATCAAACATTAGGGTAAAGTCCGCAGCTACCTGCGAACTCTTGGTCCATAAACGGCATACTGCCTCTGGCGCCGGGGTCGGCACGCCCGGGCTCCTAGAGCCACTCTAGTCCCTCAGCCTAGCTGGAAACGGTCACTTCTCCTTCAAAATTTGAGCCGATAGTGGGGGTTTTTCTTAAGAACCCAAGAGGTCTATCCGCAACAACGCCAGTTGTTGCGGATAGACCATACTGTGAACAGCGTACATCAGTTACTCTGCATCAATACTCTTCAGTGCCTGAATTATAATTCCATCATGTCTAACTCTCAAACTGTGCGTGCATTACAAAATCCTCATTCGGCTGATGAACCACTCATAATCGACCCTCTACGAACAACCAGGCGGATGTTACTATCAACCACATATGGAATAAACCATTCGTTTTTCACAACGGTCTCAGTTGGGTATTCACTAGTCGGAGAACGTTTTGAGCCTATTGTGCAGTTCAGCAGCCAAGGTGGAAGTGTGATCGCGATGAGAGCTGAAATTCGGTGGAAGTTTTTGAACGCCTTGAACGATATCAACAAATACATCGCTAAGCCAACGGTGACAGACTAAACCCCCGACATTTCTATCGATACTACACCCGTAGATCTGAATGGCTATACTTTTTCGTTCATCTTGGCGCACAGCTCAAGAGCCATCAAGCTATCAGAACCAGCTGAGCTATAGAAAAAGGAAGAAGATCGAACCACGGACGACGAGTCATCTACCTACAACCTCCCCAGCCTTAAGAAACGAAAGCTGTACTATCCGTCTATCATGCTGCAGAAAACCTCGAGTGATGGACTAAATGCTATAATACCATGTGTCAGTGATCATTTATGTCGCCTCTCAAACCATGTGATTGCTGTGAACGAGAGTAAAGAAGATATGGTGAGGGAACTCGCTACTCTGGCCAATGCGTTTAGCTTTGTGGATACTCCGCTTGAGCGTTTCACAAAGCTTGTCTTGAAGGATTTTGACGAAATGCAGGAAGTGTTAAAAAGGCATGTGTTCTTAAAATGATACCTGTGTGCTCGAACGTATTCAACACTGCTCGCCATCTGAACATCGAAGCTGAGCACTTGCTGAAATCAACGTCTAGTTTTTCATAAGAAACATCTACTCCTAAACTTTATCTGGAATAAGACTTTATTATTAACATTATTAGTTGTAGTTTTAATACTCAATGCTTTTAAATAAATCCTAGTTACCATAAGTTTGAATCTTTGCGTAAATTTCAGTAGACTTAAGCTTAAACCTTTGCCTTCATGAATATTGAATGATATGAATAAACAATCGTTATAACAATATTTATCTGTGCGTCTTTTACCAACCCTGTCCTCTCCTACACTCACCATACATCTATATGTATATTTATTTCCAGAATCCATGGAATTCCCCTAGGTTAGGTTAGGATCGAAAGAGTATGGAAAAAAAGAGAAAAAGAGAAAAAGGAGGGGGAAAAAAGAGGGAGAAAGAAATGGCGCTGGCCGGGGCAGGGGGGGGGGGGGGGCATAAACGGTATATTGCACCCTCTCTACTAATGTCTTTCTCAATTCAAACTCTAAGCTTAATCTGACTCGAGACTTTAATTTAGTTTGCAGCGCTGCTTTAGACACTGCTAATGATTCGAAAATGTTTGTAGATCTACTTCCTAATCAGCGACAGTAGTCTGAAATATATCTTTATTGAAAGTTATTTGCTTTTGATTCTATGCTATGTGCTTCTAAGTTATTATCCAGGCTATACGTCTGGCATAATATGCTAGCAGTCGCCCGGGTGCTATACCTTGAATGCGCTGCTGATGCCAGTCAGCGGCTGTTTATATACAGAATTGTTGTCGCTTCTTACGTCAGAAGCGGCGTATTCTGGACTGCCGTATTTTGTCCAGATCTTCTGTCCGTGTTTATGTCTGAATTACAGCTGACTAGGCTCTAGCCAGCTGGATACGTTACATTGCCCCCTTCGATTAATTGATTTACGGAAGTTGTTGTTTGTTTTGACCTCGCGTCCTCTCCCTCTTACAAACGTTTTAAACCAAGTGGGTCTGTGAAGTCGAAGTTCTTGATATAGTCTGGCACCTCCGGTGGTATGAACGGTGTTAGTTGTGGTCGCGAGTGCATCGTCTCTCCAGTGCTACTAGTTTTCAGTGCAACTGGCATTGAATACGGACCAGCATCCTCTGATAATCGTAGCGGCACTCCACCCTTGGTTGATTTGATTGCCTTCGGCTTACCAGGTATGTGTGGCCTGTGTTTATCAACGAAACCCCACATCTTCTTCTTATACTCGGCCTTCCCACCGACTGTTCTTTCTGGAATCCCCAGTGGTTGCAGTCTCCAAGGTAGGTCTTCTGATTCATTGAGTTCTGTTTTTTCTGGTGTTACATCCGTCATTTGAAATACTATCTTTCCTTTCAGAATCACATCCTCGATGATCCTCGGTTTGGTGCAATCTGGTGCTCTCAATACCACTAGCTCCTTGTCGATGAGTTCCTTGATATCATTGATGCCCTCATCCGTCAGGTTAGTGTTAATTTTCTTGTTATATCCGGTTGTTGGGATATTATTGTTATTAATATCTGTTTTGTTCCTTTTTTGTATTGGCTCCGTTATTTTCATCAGCCTCTTGAGCTTTGGTGTCATGGTATCTCGTCCGGGTGCGTTTCGGCCCTTTCCACTGACAAAACTTCCGGATCGATATTTTATCTTTATCCGTGGATCACGTTCGTACCTCTCGTTATCCACCCCTTTCTCCGTCTGTGTTCCTCGGTCCTGAAGACTCGTGTAGCCGTACATATCGATATCTTGCATGCCAACTACTCCAGCACTTGTAGCACTCGCTTATATATAATCAAAATCGTGTTTACGCCCGAGTGAAGGATTATCTGTTTAATCCTATTTCCATAATAAGCTTAGTATGTAAATCTATTTCTATCCTAATATATCTGATTATACTACCTATTCTAACTAAATTTTAATCTAGGTAGTGCTTAAACATATTTATGTGGAATCTTCCCCTTACTTCATCCGTTGTGGGGTGCACCAAAGAATATGTTGCACTCCCTACCTGCTTATCTAGTTTATATGGTCCTTCGTACAATGTAAAAAAATTTGCTATTTTCTCTTCTTGGGTGTCTGACACATTTAGCGATCTAAGTAATACTAAGTCACCTTCTTCAAAGCGTGTCATTTTGTGTTTAGAGTTGAATCTATCCGCTCTAACCCTGCCTTTTTTTCTTGTGTTTCGTTTCGCTAACCGTAACTTATATTCGTATGGTAAATGAAGCTGATCACACATGATCCAAGGACTCCAGAATTGTTTTGGTTTTTCATTTAAATGTAACTCGCACGGAGTATACTCGGTCGTGTCGTGATGAACCTCATTTATACACGATTCAATAACGCTTAACCATTTGATCCAGGCCGTATGTTTGTCCGTAATAAACGTTCTAAAAAACCTCCCTATCTCGCGAGCAACCCCCTCGACAATGTTTCTTTGTGGGTGACGTATTGATGAAATGATAGGAATAATATTTTACTCTCGCAATTTATCGAATCACTTTACGGATGTAAACTGCGTGCCGTGATCAAACTGTATTTTCTTTGGTTTTCCATATTCCTGAACATAATTCTCGAATACGCATCGAATGGTGGACTGCGCGTTCGCAATCTCCATCGGATACAATTTTACGTATTTACTGAAGGCGTATATCACTACCAATAACCATCGGTAATTCCCTTGACTGGAGGGCAATGGCCCAAAAAAATCGATTGAAAGTAAGTCCCCTACTTTTTCTGGTACTATAGTTTGCATTTCGGCGTAACTGTACTGGTTCGGTACTTTGCATCTTTGACATCGGTCGCATCGCGCTAACTCCTTCCTGATGACCCTTGCAAACGGAAAATAGAGATATTCTTCCAGCATTTGGTAACATTTCAACGCCTCGATATATCCGTAAACTTCGTGGCACTCGATAATTAGACTTTTCACTAATTTTTTGGGTAAATACGCTCGTAATATGCCCCCTGGCTCACGATGATAGATAATACCGGCATTTACCCGATACCGCAGTCGATTATTTATGCAACCCTTCCCGATCAAATCAGCAATCCGCAGGTCCTCTTTTTGTAATGCACCGAGTGTATCTAGGCTGTTTTTTAATGTTTCGCTAACACTCCGCGCAAGTTCTGCGATACTTATTCCGTCAGACAAAGTATTGCTTTCAGCTACTGTATCAGGTGGGTACCTACTTAAGGTGTCGGCAACGACATTGTCTTTCGCTTTGATATACTCGATCTTGAAGTCGTAATTTTTAAGGTACATTACCCATTTTGCTAATCGTGAACTTGTTAATCTACACAAGAATATGAACGTCAGAGCCTTGTGATCTGTTCTGATAACTAAGTTTGCGCCTATAACACAAGTCCTGAATTTCTCTAGCGCGTAAATTATCGCAAATAGTTCCTTTTCGGTTGTAAAATAGTTTATTTCCGTCCCTTACAGCGTACGGCTGGTAAAACCAATTATTTTCTGTTCACCATCATCATCAATCTGATCAAGATTTGCGGCAGCGAATCGCCGCCAAGTCCCCGTAGACCGGCGCGCCAGCCGCGAATCATTCACCCGAGCAAGCTCTTGTTCTTGTAAAAAATCTGTCATATCTTTTGAACCGCTGATTAATTTTCCATAGAATTTACAGAGGCGTGAGATCAACTCTACTTGAACGTGCTTGCAAAAGTTGCACGGAATCGATCAAGCAGTTCCTGAGATATTGATTGTTAAAGTTGGTCGAAAAACACGATCTTCTGCTCCTTCTCCTTCTTCTTCCTCGCAGAACTTTTCTCTTGGGACCACGATATCTGTCGAACCGTTGCACTTATAAACTTGCAATTTGGAGGGGGTGTTCTTGACACCGAAATCTCGCCCCCTATTGTTTTTGGGCAACAATAGATCATGCATACCAAAGTTATTAACAATATTAATTATTTTATATATATAGATATACTGTATATATGTATACACATAATATAATTATATCTATTGTTTTATTCTGGGACTAGGGTTATAGAAATAGACTATAGAAATCTATACTTTGGGGACCTTTGTCTACTTTGAGGACGGTCCTCAAAGAATTGCATATCTGACCTATCGTTTGAGGACTTCTCCAAAAAGTACGCCACTGGGGCCTCAAATTACTTTATATACTGATCGCTCACTATAGAGACCATATCACACACACACAAATGCTAAGACACACCCGGTGGTTGTCACAGGGCCGTGATCAGACTCCCAAAAAGTCGATGTCCCCAAAGTATATATTGTACATGTTTATATATACTCATATAATATATATATCTCATTTTTACATTATTGATGTGTAAACATGAAATCTAGATGGGTCGTCCGCTCCATAGTTCTCGGTGTCCAGGTCCTCCCCTGCGTAGTTTTCGGTGTCCAGGACCTCCGCTCCGTAGTTTTTGGTGTCCAGGACCTCCGCTCCGTAGTTTTCGGTGCCCAGTTTCTCCAATCAGTGGTTCTCGGTGTCCAGGTCCTTCGCTCCATAGTTTTCGGCGTCCCAGTCCTTCGCTTTGTAGTTTCCGGTATTCAGGTCCTCTTCTTCGTAGTTCTCGATGTCCATAACGTCCGCTCCATAGTTTCCGGTGTCCAGGTTCTCCGCTCCGTAGTCCTTGATGTTTAGGTCCTCCGCTTCATGGTTTTCACTCTCCAGGTCATTTCTTTCAAGGTTTTCGGTGTCCAGGTGTTCTCCTGCGCAGTTTTCGGTGTCCAAGTCTTCCGCTCCATAGTTTTCGGTGTCCAAGTCTTCCGCTCCTTAGTTTTCAGTGTTTATTTTCTACGCTTCGTAGTTTTCGGTGTCCAGGTTCTCTGCTCTGTAGTTTATAGTGTCCAGGTCCTCCGCTCTATAGTTTTCGGTGTCCAGGGTCTCCGCTCCGTAGTTTTCGGTATCCAGATCCTTCGCCCTGTGGTCTTCGGTGTCCAGGTCCTCCGCTCCGTAGTTTTCGGTACCCAAGTCCTCCACTCCGTAGTTTTAGAAGTTCGGGTCCTCTCTGCCTCGTAGTTCTCGGTGTCCAGGTCCTCCGGTTCTGCGCTAAAATTTTCTGCAGAAACTTTCTTGCAACACACTTATCTCCGGATCCAATGCATGGATCGATTGAAGATTTGGAATGCGCGATTTTGCCGATCAACGATATTCGAATAAATTAGCGCCTGCGCGCCTGAAAGCTTTTTCCACCCCGGAAAAAACTCATATATGATCATGTATGTTCATATATGGACGGTCATATATGATCATTTACCAATAGATATGCTCATATGTGAAAGATCATATCTATTCATACACGGCCATACCTATTCATACATGATTATATCTTATCATATATAATCACATATGAATAGGTTTTAAAGACATGAATGATAAGATATTAACAATTCATAGATTTATTTTTATTTGAACCTTTGAAATTTGTGATTGACATCAAGATTTCTATTGATGAAAGAACACGAATCCTTACAACATAGAAAATCTTATTACGTGTATGGGTAATAATCATCTATTCGAGTATATAAATAATTATATATAACTAAATTTTCATTTTAAGTAATTTGTCACATAAAAACAAAAATAAAATCGAAACTAAAAGGACATGCATATTAATCAGTGAAATTTTTTTATAATTATTCATAAACTTACGTCTCATATCCATTTATATTTTAGTGTAAGACAAAAGCAATTTTATATTTTTTTCAAGATATATTCCGACTAAAAAAAATTTCACACTGATTATATATTAATAATAAATCCATAATTACTCAAATCTGCAACAGAAACATATATGCTTCATATATGAACACACATGATCTATATATGAACATACATGATTCATATACATCCATCTGTGAATCATGTATGCTCACATATGCCTCATGTATGTTCATATCTTATCGTGCATGGGCATATATGAATTTTTTTTCCCGGGACGTCACCTCTCAGTATAGATGTATGAGATACTTAAGCGCCTGCGGATTATGATGATTTAGCACATACGTGTACGATGCGTAGTATGCGGTGTTTTTTTTTTTTTTTTGATGTTTTATTTTATGGACATTATTTGCTTCAAAGTTAGTTTTCACGAAGAGAAAGATTCTAGCAAAGGTTCAAATTTTCAGCTCGACTTCAAGTGGTCCATCAATTATTTTTTAAATATTTCATTTGATAAAACCCAAAGTTTCTTTCTTTCTTTCTAATTATTAATACATGATTATTCTAATTAGTACTGCGATTTCTACGGAAAATTATAGCATAAATATCTCGAGAAAACCGAGAAGCGAAGAAGCTTTGTCACTTATAACTTATAAGCGTTTTAAATCTGAACTTTTTCGAGCTGTCTAACAGTCATCCGCTCATTCACGAATTCAACGAACGAACACTATGTTATATTTTTTCTATTCAGCCCTAACGACTATCAAACACGGAAGTATAGTTGGCGCGAATTGTTTATCGTGCAATTGCGGTAGATATGTTATTTTAGACGAAGTGCAATAATTTTTAGGGTCCTAATATTGATGAAATATTTAACAAAGAAATTAATAAGAGACCACTTGGAGTAGAGCTAAGAATTTGCCAATTGCGAGAACCTTTCTTTTCGTGAAATGTAATTAAAAAAAAAAAAATACAATGAAAAAAAAAATCTAGCAGGTACGATATTTCCGAAACGAATGAATGGATCCGGTTCGGTTTGTGCTAGCATCGGACACGGTACTAGACTACAAGCCTTAACTACGAAATATCGTTAATATTTTCACAGAAGGTACGGTTTTGGTCGCATAATTTACGTAGATTTGAATAAATGTTGCACCATATGCTCAATTTAAAAATTTTGAAATGTAATTAAAGCAGAGTCATTCTTTTCGGAAATTGCGGAAACTAGCATGTGTCGAATAGGTGTATGTGTTTCATTAGCAATGGTTGTATAAAGTTGTAGCTCATTTTAAATTGGGAAAGGAACAGATTAGGGTAATGGTCCAATAAAGTTACTGAAAGATATGCGATTATACATTTTTTATTTTATTTTAGATTTACGTTTATTCTTCAGTACAGGTTATATATGTAAGTACGCTGTATGTAATCGTATATTATATATTATAAAGAGCAGTTTTCTATGCGGGGAAAAACCAATAGAACAACTAATCCCGTACACAGCCTCTCAACGACGCGAACGGTACCTGAAAGAGCTTAAGGGTTGGGCGCCAGGCACACGAATGTGCCAGATAACTTAACGTAAGCGAGAACGGGCGGTATTGGCCGGCTAGGCCGCGGAAGAGGGGAACGTGGTGGCGAAGAAATAACTCTACGAATGCGGTATATAAGGTAGTCTTAAAAAGTAACAATCCTTTATTTGAAGTCGGCAAGGTAGCGGTACAGACGTGCGGGAGGTAAAAGAAAATAAAAGAAAGGCCTAAAGGAATGAAAACAGTATAATTGTAAGCACAGTAAATTGTACAGTTCTTAAGGGCTAATACGCGAGAGCAGGTAACTACGCGATACCGAACTAGTTCACTCTTGCATGCACTTACGGGAACTTAAGATTACAGACTATTAACAAAATAATTACAAAAAAAAAGAAAGAAAGAATGTACAGCTGATCCGAAGCTAGGCGTTAGGCGCGTCGTAGAGTACAGCCAACGCTCGAGACGAGACGGCAGAGGGGGGGGGGGGGGGGGGGGGGGTCACACACAGCACACTAGGCCGTCGCCAGAGCAGCTGAGGCGTTGCGCGCACGGATGCGCCGTCGTCGCTACGCTGGCCGGTTGACACTCGCACTTGGAACTCACTCGTACACTGACGGATCGCGTAACTGTGCCTCGCACTCGAGGAGCGAGTTCCTCCTATAATGCTAGAAGGCACGCCGAATTTCTATCAACGGATCGTATGCGGGGCGCGGTCCGGTCGCCGGGCCCACTTCAGCAAAGGTATAAGTTACCCGAGATAAATTAACGCACTCGCATGCGATTATCCAAGAGGAACAACAAAAAAAAAAAAATAAACGGAACAGAAAAGAACTGAAGGGAACGGACCGGCCAAAACAGCTCCCACGCGGGATTACGCAAACAGCTAGCCGTGAATACTATGTTATTCTAGCGCAGGTAACCCCAAGGCAAAGGGAAAGCACAGAAACAGAGGCAGATGTTTGACAGCTACACACTACCGTAGGCAATACTAAATATGGCCGCGACGACCCGTCACTATCATCGGTATCGAGGGTATCAGCTCGCTCTTCGTCCGTATAAAGAAATTACTAGGCTAGGTTCGGTAAAAGCCCAGAATTAGGCAGGCTCCAAAGACGGGTGGTCGTGGCCTAAGCGTGAAGCTTACCTTTCTCCGGTAGTCGGCACGGGACGGCAAAAATCCTCGCACACACACGCACACTGAATCATATAGTCTAGATAAGCACTTGATTAGACACTAAATTAAAGCTCCAGTAGGGAGGTAATAAGCGAATTGAGCATAAGCAAGATATAGAAAAAATAAGGTTGGCGATAGTGTTCAGGAAACTACAGTATACATAAGCGCAAGATGCGGTAAAGACAAGGTGGAGCGATAAAGCACGCGTACAAATTCCAAAATGGCTAAATACAAGAAGAAAGCGAAAAAACGAAGAAGTCCCGGAATTGCGTCATCTGCTCTGCTCGAGACATCTTCAGATGGCGCCCTGGAGAGTTGGGGGAGGTAGCCTTTCCATACACGCCGGGTTCGCTGTACCGATCGTCTCGATGTTAATGGTTGACCGGTGCGGAAGGAAGGGGACGTGAGGCAGCGTCAGGCCGGGAGGTGCGGCCCTCTCCCGACCGGCAGGCGGGCTTCGGAGACCTGTTGTCGTCGGTACAGGTACTACCGACGTGATTTCACGGGCGTCCCTCCCCGTACGTTGCTCCCTCGTCGTCCCTCGGCGACCTCGGTGCGTGCGGCGAACCTTTGAATACAAAACGCTTACGGCAGACACTTACGCTACACAGAATACCATAGCCCTTATGCCTTGGGGGTAAGCAGATAAAATAGACACCCACAGAACAAACAACAGATATTCGGACGCTCCGCGGGGAGGAAGGAGCTGGTCAGTGGCGGGAATGAACTATTAATTTCCGCCACGTTACAATATATATATAATATATATATTGGACTGGTCCTTATTTTGGTCACTTTCGAATTTTGATTTCTTCGCCTCCTAGAAGGGTTCCAAATAATTGAAACAAAATATCCTCAGAATTTGAACTTTTTATCTCAATATTAACACGTGCCGCAAAGCTTCTGAAGTTTTCCGTTTGATTAACATGGCATTTTCACTGAACTTTATTCATAATTCTTCCGCACCGTCGATAATACGAAAAAAATCTAATTCCTGTAGCAATCTCTTCAGGAATCCCTACATTATTTTATCGAATTGAGAGAAATTCAAAATTCAAAATGGCGGATATTTGATATTGATATTTTCGATATTTGACAGCGCCGTTTCGAATCCGCCATTTTGAATTTTGAATTTCTCTGAATTTTATGAAATAATATAGGGATTCCTGAAGAGATTCCTACAGGAATTAGATTTTTTTCGGATCTTATTGATGGTGCGGCAGAATTGTGAATAAAGTTCAGTGAAAACGCCGAGTTAATCAAACGGAAGGCCTCAGAAGCTTTGCGGTACGTGTTAATATTGAGATAAAAAGTTAAAATTTTAAGGATATTTTTTTTCAATTATTTGGAACCCTTCTAGGGGGCGAAGAAATCAACATTCAAAAGTGACCAAAATAAGGACCACTCTAATATATACAGACAGGGTGTTGCAAACTTCACGCACCATCTGCATACCAGCGGATTCCTTGCGAAAAATTAGGATGAGTGGCCTTTGCAAAAATGTCCGCGGGGACTTAGTTTTTCCGTGAAAGCACTTAATAACGAACCAATCAGCGTTCGTCTTCAGAAGAGACTGTCTGAAATCCGCATCACCGTCCGCCCCACTACGGATAACAAGACAATGATATGTGGTGTGCCCCGCTCCTCCCGCCGCGCTCGCAGCGACCGTAAGCGCTTAACATTAGACAGGCGGAGCGGGGAACACCACACATTATTGTCGTTTTCTCCGTAGTGGGGCAGACGGCGATGCAGATTTTAGACAGGCTTCTCTAAAGACGAACGCTGATTGGTTCGTTATTAAGTGCTTTTACGGAAAAACTAAGTCCCCGCGGACATTTTTGAAAAGGCCACTCGTCTTAATTTTTCGCAAGGAATCCGCTGGTATGCAGATGGTGCGCGAATTTTGCAACACCCTGTATATATCAAGAGACTCGGTAGAGTCTCGCGCCAAGTACATAAAAAAAAAAAAATTTCACGCGCGAGACTCAACGAGTCTATATACCCGAGAGGCAACTGCCCTAACCTATAACGCGAATTAGTATCTCCGTTTTCTTTCACCTCACAACATACACGAATTGAAACTAATTTTATCTAGGATATGGCCGTGGAAAGCTTTCATTTGAGCCCTAGATCGACTAAATCGGTGTCTAAAGTGCTGAGATATAATTAATTTCAGATTCTGATACCCCGTTTCCACGTACAATGTTTGTCTTTAGTCTTCTTCAGATCAAAATTCAGCCAACAAAAACCATTCCCATAGAATCACATTTCGTCGCTGAACGCAGGACGTATGTTCTATGCTAATACATAGAACATACGTCCTTGCGCATCTGGAAATATGACATTCTATATATTATATGATATGCTAATACATAGAACATACGTCCTTACGCATCTGGAAATATGACATAGAAGGGAAAATCTTCACCAAAGTTGCCATTAGTACGAGATCACGACGTAGTTAGCGCTCGGATCGCAGACAGAAACCGTCTGCAACATTAGCAGACGCGTGTCGTCATTACATGTTCTTTAATTCAAATAAAGGAAATCGAAGAAAGTACTACCAGCCATGATTATTACGAAATTCTAAGGTACAAAAACTAGTGAATACCCACCAAAGGCCCCTTAGGTGCGAAAGCCTTACGCCAAGTACATCAATCAAGATTCGCGGCAGCGAATCGCCGCCAAGTCCCCGTAGGCCGCCGCGCCAGCCGCGAATCATTTACCCGAGCAAGCTCTTGTTCTTGTAGAAAATCTGCCATATCGTTTGAATCGCTTATTATTTTTCCATCAAATTTATAGAGGCGTGAGGTCAACCCCACTTGAACGTGCTTGCAAAAGTTGCACGGAATTGATCAAGCAGTTCCTGAGATATTGACTGTTAAAGTTGGTCGAAAAACACAATCTTCTTCTCCTTCCCCTTCTTTTTCCTCGCAGAACTTTTCTCTTGGGACCACGATATCTGTCGAACCGTTGCACTTATGAACTTGCAATTTGGAGGGCGTGTTCTCGACACCGAAATCTCGCCCCCTGTTATTTTTGAGCAACAATCGATCATGCATACCAAAGTTATTAACAATATTAATTCTTGAAATACAGAGAGATTAACGCTATAGTTTACACTCAGTCAAAGCCAACTCCTGACCCTCCAGGTTTTTCGTCTGTTTATTGCAGGCTGGCCATCCACTTTTCTTTTTTTTTTTCTTGAATCGATGTCTTCCGAAAGCAAATCAATTCAACCAGAGAAAAAATGCAGATGGTCGGCCTGCAATAAACAGACGAAAAACCTGGACTGTGACGAGTTGGCTTTGACTGAGTGTAAACCATAGCGTTAATCTCTCTGTATATAGATTGTATACACATAATATACTCATATAATATATTATATCTTATTTTTACATTATTGATGTGTAAACATCTAATCTAGATGGGTCATCCGCTCCATAGTTCTCGGTGTCCAGGTCCTCCGCTGCGTAGTTTTCGGTGTCCAGGACCTCCGCTCCGCAGTTTTCGGTGTCCAGGATCTCCGCTCCGTAGTTTTTAATGTCCAGGACCTCCGCTCCGTAGTTTTCGGTGCCCAGGGCCTCCGCTCCGTATTTTTCGGTGTCCAGGTCCTCTGCTCCGTAGTTTCCGGTGTCCAAGTCCTCCACTCCGTAGTTTGGGAAGTCCGGGTCCTCTCCGCTTCGTAGTTCTCGGTGTCCAGGTCTTTCAGTTTTGCGCTCAAATTTTCTGCAGAAACTTTCTTGCAATACATTCATCTCCGGAACCAATACATGAATCGACTGAAAATTTGTAATGTGCGATTCTGCGATCAACGATATTCGAATAAATCAGCGCCTGGGCGCTTGGAACCAGCTCTTTCCATGTAACCTTTCGGTATAGATATATATGAGATCTTATAGAATATCTCATGTGTTTTGCGCGAACCATAAAGTACATAATTTCATTTCACGACAAATGACTGAGAGTTGATCTTCCTATGTGTATAATACATATTAGAGTCATTTCAGCGCTGGCCCGTTGGTAGTACGCTAAGCGTCATCAATTCTGAGCCGGATGTGTTTGACAATTGAAGAAACAGCCAATCAGTGCTCTAAATTTTTGCAATCCAGAGCGCCGATTGGCTGTTTCTAGAATTTTCATACACATCCGGCTCAGAATCCATTGCATTACGTGTACATACAAAAAGGAATGAAATACCCGGCAAAAACATTGTAAATGTCAAAAATTACCGCCAAGTCCGAAAATGATGGATAAATGAAAATGAAGAAATATACAATAACCTTTCGCCATTCTAGTGGCGTGAAATCAGTAAAAATACCAAGCCCCACGCCACAACCCGCCCTTGCAAGTATAATATACGTCGAAAAGTTGGACATAGCTGATTCGTGCAATCGCAAAAAAATCATTTGAAGAGATACCTACTTGGCGGGCACATTTCATTATCACTCCATTTTATTCGTCAATCTACTTATTATGTACTAAAAATGTATGGAAATGTTCGAGGTACTTTATACTAATAATTACGAATGATTATATACAGTGCATGATTGCATACACTGTATATAATGCAAAAGTTGTAGTCTTTATCATCATTCAATGTTGTGTTCTCTATTGTGATACTTGCAACTAAAAGTATCACGCATTGACAAAATCATATTGTCTCGCTGAATAAAAGTAGATAGATACTTGTCCAGATTTCACAGAAAACACTTGCTTCAAACCAATAGTTGCGATATAATCGGGGAATTCCGTTATTGAAGATTTCTGGTACATTCAGACACAGTGAAATAATAACTACATTGAACCAGAGCGAATATTATTCTTTTAGGCGTACAGACGATCCTGATTTTTAGCAATATAATGCTAACAGAAGAATTTAGAAAATTGAAAATTAATTTGAAATTCTTTGGTTGACTTACATTAAATGGACAATTCCAACCGAAGTATACATCGTTTGCTATGCAGACAAGAAGAAGTATGCAATGGATAGCAAGTAGATCGTGGAAGAGCGGAATGAAGGATATATGTGCCCGCCAAGTATGTATCTCTTCAAATGATTTTTTTTGCGATTACACGAATCAGCTATGTCCAACTTTTCGACGTATAGTATACTTGCGAGGGCGGGTTGTGGCGTGAGGCTTGGTATTTTTACTGATTTCACGCCACTAGAATGGCGAAAGGTTTTTGAATATTTCTCCATTTTCATTTATCCATCATTTTCGGACTTGGCGGTAATTTTTGACATTTACAATGTTTTTGCCGGGTATATGATAGTGACCAACAAAAATGTTTCGATAGGTTAATCTCAAATCCTACGATCTTGAGCTTTTCAGGTTATGCGAATCGACTGACGTGTAAAATTCATGGTGATAAATAAAATAAAAATTGTGAACGGATAATAGGTTTGTTCGTCTTAGCTTACATTTCCCACACTTTTCTTACACTTTTTACACTCGCCCAATAGAAGGTGTAGATTTCTAGTGAAAAGTGTAAAATCTGGTGAAAGTGTAGAAGGTGTAGCTAAGACGAACAAACCTAATTTTACGATTAGGTTTGGTTTACCTTGAATGACACTAGATTGTCAGATGACTTTTAACTGGCTATTACCTCTTAATTTTATTCACCTATACATTGTAGATTTGGCTTATTTTCATTTATGAATGCAATTATCGGAGGAAACGGTTTTTTGAGTTCGTTATTTAGCAAGTTACTGCCTGAGGAAGTCTGACAATAGAAAATCAAGAGAAAATATTGAGGTTGAAAAATATGAGCATAGCATTTGATATAAGGAACGGCAAGGAGCCAGACCAATGAAGCCGAGTTCAAGCGTTGGATTGCAACAAATTCCACTTCAGGCTCTATGTTAAGCTCATCTCCGAAGGCTCGTCTGCTCAGACTCAAATTGTGAGTCAACGTTATGCGTCGGATTCCAACGAGTTTTGTAATCTAACTCTGTATCATCTAGTCAAGTCGAGACTGTCAGTCGACGTTGTGTGTTGGACTCCGATAGGCTTCATTCTATACTCCACGTCAACGTAGTGCCTTGAGCTTCGGTGTAGATAATTTTTAATCCATGTATACAGGGTGACCCAGAATTCGCGACGAGGAATTTACAGGGTAAATCTTGATCAAATACGGGATCGAAACTTCCTTAGCCGTTTTTTCCGCAAATGCTTAGATTTCTGGTTATAATTACTTAAAGCCCAGCCAATGACGCGCGACTTAAGAACGGACGCTTGTCGGTGTGCTTGCCGCTCGGTTGTGTGCGTGTCTCCCACCCTTCACTCGACGCTACTCTTGCCACGGAAGTATTGGCCCGCTCACTTCGAGCCGGTATGACTCTCAAAACAAATGACGTAAGTATTTCAAACTACCACCTTCGGAAAGGCTGAAATATTCCGCGCCACATATATAAACCTAATTAGCGGTTAATTGAAGATTAGCTTTATTTTCATAAGTTTTAAAAAATGAACTGGATTGAATTTGACATCCGACCTGTAAGTTAAGGATATCAAGTCCTATCTTCGTCCTAACTATTATGTTTGTGTAAATTCTATTTAACTGTGTCAATTCTCTCTGTTAATACAGAGAAGCGTATCAATGAATAAGCGCTCAAAATTGTTATAAAATACTTTTTATTAGAATAAACTACCGTTATATCAAAAATTATAGTCTATGTTGGAACTGCCTTCCATTGACTTCCACGCAAGCTTCTGCCCGGTGTATGATATTCCGCTGCACGCGGCGAAGCAGTGCACCGTCGATGGATGCAATCGCTGCGTGGAGTCGTGCGACGACTTCTTCTGGCGTTTGCGGTTCGGTGGCATACACCATCTCCTTCACGTGGCCCCACAGAAAGAAGTCTACCGGGGTCAAATCCGGTGACCTGTTTCCGAACGTATTTCGTTAATTAGACGATACAAACTGACTCCAATGAATATTTGGTATATCACGCTAGTTAACTATTTTTTACGCATTAGAATCTTAGATATATTACCTGGCTGGCCACCTCCCCGGACCACGGTAGCCAATCCAGCGTTCTAGAAAATTTTGATTCAGATATTGAGTAATGATTCTATGGTTGTGCGCTGGTGCCCCATCGTGTTGAAACCACATCCCATTCCTAACATCCAGCGGTAAATCCTCTAAAACTCCTGGCAACACCTCTTCAAGAAATATTCGGTAGTTTTCTCCCTATTTGATTAAAGTAGTGTAAATCTAATCGTCCGGTAAAAATAATTATTATTATCGGTTGAACGTGAGATTTGATTTATAATAATAGGATCTGTTGCATTAATCTCACTTACTCTCAAATAATGTTCGAATATACACGGGCCAATTATCTGCTCACCGCGTATTCCCGCCCAGATATTTATTTTCCAACGGTTTTGGTATCCGCGATCCCTGGTCATAAATGGATTTTCTTCCGAATAATAATGAGAATTATGCTGGTTAAACATCCCTTCACGTGTAAATAATGATCCGTCTGTCCAAAGTATATTTTTTGAGAAATTCTCATCAGCTTCGTTTTGTCGCAAGAGCCACTCGCAAAATTCGACCCGTCTTGGGTAATCTTCTTCATTCAATTTTTGGACTAGCGTCAAATGAAATGGTGTTACATTTTCAGCTTTCAACACCCGCTGTACCGACGTACGTCCTAGGTGCAGCGCACGTGCAATCTGACGTGTACTTATCGTTGGATCATCGGCGGTCATGTTTAATATATCCTCTTCGTTATTCACTGTTCTTACATATCGATCGCGTCCTGCATTGATCCTTTCTGGAGGTTTCACCTTCCCAGTTTCGCGTAACCGTTGATTCAGACGTGTGAATACTTTATCACCAGGATGCCTCCGTTGTGGATATCGTTCAGCATACCGAATCGCGGCGCGAATAGAAACTTCACCGCACTCGACGAAAATTTTGTACATGTCGCAATATTCATGTATTTCAAAGGACATTTTCTTCAAAAAGCTACACGCAAATATTAAGTCAAATGCGACTAACCACGAAAAACGATGTGTGACATGCGCGAAAGAAAATCAAAGCAACAAGAATGATAGATGTTCATTCGTTTAAAAATGTTCAAATATTACAACAACTGGATTTCAACGAATCATAATCTCTTTCACCGAGAACAAAGATCATGTTTAGGTATTCATAATTTTTCGTGGTTAGTCGCATTTAACTTAATATTTGCGTGTAGCTTTTTGAAGAAAATGTCCTTTGAAATACATGAATATTGCGACATGTACAAAATTTTCGTCGAGTGCGGTGAAGTTTCTAATCGCGCCGCGATTCGGTATGCTGAACGATATCCACAACGGAGGCATCCTGGTGATAAAGTATTCACACGTCTGAATCAACGGTTACGCGAAACTGGGAAGGTGAAACCTCCAGAAAGGATCAATGCAGGACGCGATCGATATGTAAGAACAGTGAATAACGAAGAGGATATATTAAACATGACCGCCGATGATCCAACGATAAGTACACGTCAGATTGCACGTGCGCTGCACCTAGGACGTACGTCGGTACAGCGGGTGTTGAAAGCTGAAAATGTAACACCATTTCATTTGACGCTAGTCCAAAAATTGAATGAAGAAGATTACCCAAGACGAGTCGAATTTTGCGAGTGGCTCTTGCGACAAAACGAAGCTGATGAGAATTTCTCAAAAAATATACTTTGGACAGACGGATCATTATTTACACGTGAAGGGATGTTTAACCAGCATAATTCTCATTATTATTCGGAAGAAAATCCATTTATGACCAGGGATCGCGGATACCAAAACCGTTGGAAAATAAATATCTGGGCGGGAATACGCGGTGAGCAGATAATTGGCCCGTGTATATTCGAACATTATTTGAGAGTAAGTGAGATTAATGCAACAGATCCTATTATTATAAATCAAATCTCACGTTCAACCGATAATAATAATTATTTTTACCGGACGATTAGATTTACACTACTTTAATCAAATAGGGAGAAAACTACCGAATATTTCTTGAAGAGGTGTTGCCAGGAGTTTTAGAGGATTTACCGCTGGATGTTAGGAATGGGATGTGGTTTCAACACGATGGGGCACCAGCGCACAACCATAGAATCATTACTCAATATCTGAATCAAAATTTTCTAGAACGCTGGATTGGCTACCGTGGTCCGGGGAGGTGGCCAGCCAGGTAATATATCTAAGATTCTAATGCGTAAAAAATAGTTAACTAGCGTGATATACCAAATATTCATTGGAGTCAGTTTGTATCGTCTAATTAACGAAATACGTTCGGAAACAGGTCGCCGGATTTGACCCCGGTAGACTTCTTTCTGTGGGGCCACGTGAAGGAGATGGTGTATGCCACCGAACCGCAAACGCCAGAAGAAGTCGTCGCACGACTCCACGCAGCGATTGCATCCATCGACGGTGCACTGCTTCGCCGCGTGCAGCGGAATATCATACACCGGGCAGAAGCTTGCGTGGAAGTCAATGGAAGGCAGTTCCAACATAGACTATAATTTTTGATATAACGGTAGTTTATTCTAATAAAAAGTATTTTATAACAATTTTGAGCGCTTATTCATTGATACGCTTCGCTGTATTAACAGAGAGAATTGACACAGTTGAATAGAATTTACACAAACATAATAGTTAAGACGAAGATAGGACTTGATATCCTTAACTTACAGGTCGGATGTCAAATTCAATCCAGTTCATTTTTTAAAACTTATGAAAATAAAGCTAATCTTTAATTAACCGCTAATTAGGTTTATATATGTGGCGCGGAATATTTCAGCCTTTCCGAAGGTGGTAGTTTGAAATACTTACGTCATTTGTTTTGAGAGTCATACCGGCTCGAAGTGAGCGGGCCAATACTTCCGTGGCAAGAGTAGCGTCGAGTGAAGGGTGGGAGACACGTACACAACCGAGCGGCAAGCACACCGACAAGCGTCCGTTCTTAAGTCGCGCGTCATTGGCTGGGCTTTAAGTAATTATAACCAGAAATCTAAGCATTTGCGGAAAAAACGGCTAAGGAAGTTTCGATCCCGTATTTGATCAAGATTTACCCTGTAAATTCCTCGTCTCGAATTCTGGGTCACCCTGTATAATGTAAATTCATAATTCAATGTCAAATTTCAAAAAATTTGTTGGATTTTGGTATGCAACCTGTGTCTGTATGTTCGACTTTCTTGAGCTTTCTTCAAATTTAGATTAGTGCTATGACGACAAAATTGAATGAAAATACTTATTCGCTATTGAAGAAATGATCGATCGACTCTCTTTTTCTCAGATGATAGCGATTCTCATTTAAATTTATTTATTCATGGTAGACTCAGCGTATTTTCATTTATGAATGTAATTTTCGGAGAAAAACGTTTGTTATGGATTGTTTAATTTTGTAGCGGGTCACCGTGTAAGAAGAGAGGATGATGAGAGGTAAAGCCGGGGTTGCAAAATATCGTGATAGTGTGATTTGATACAAGAAACGGCAAGAGTCAGGCGAAGAAAGCAGGATGCAAGTGTTTGACTCCATAAACTTCCATTTTATGCTCTACGCTAGTCTTGCATCAATAGGCTTGGTTCTATATGTTTTGATACCTTCTGTTCAGACCCGAATTAGAGGTTGACGTTACGAGTTAGACTTCGACGAGCTTTATGTTACCACATATAATAATATTCGAATTTTGAAATACTGTTGTGATGAGAAACATATATGCCTGCGTGCAAGTCACTCCGCCATTGCCGGTCCCAAGCTCGGATGAGAAAGGAGGAGGGCTGCACGCAGGGTTAGATGTTGCAGGTATAAAGAATTATTGTAATGGAAGAATTTGTAAACGCAATGAAAGTACATTACGCGTCAGTGTACAAATTTTATACTTGGGAAAAATTATGACACACGCGTGCTCGTTGCTGTTGACGTCCCTGCTTATCGAGGGACTTCGGGTGGTATGAAATAGTACAAAACAACCGAGCGAGCGTAGCGAGCAAGCACAATTATTAGGTGGTCAAGCAAAATTTTACAAAAAGTAGTGATATCAACCCCAAAAAGCACCTTTGGTGCAAAAACCTTTCGCCAAGTCCATTAATGTGTAGATCACTCCACCAAAAGATAACCATTGTTGGTTGATGATTATCAACATACAAAAGCATTGAAATCAGATACAACTGCCAAGTACCTGTAGAATAATAAAAGTTTGGAATTGAAAAATTTGTTCAAGCTAAATAACGTCGTACTCGTTCGCTCGCTGCGCTCGGTCACTCGATTGGCTTGTGATTATTGGTTGGAGCAACAATTCGCATGAAAAAATTGAAGATGACAACATTCTTCGAAAAATATTCATAACGAAAGAATAATTTGAACAAAATAAAAAAAAAATTTGGAGGTAGCGGTACTTGGGGGGCCTTTTATAGAAAAAGAACCATGAAATATCAATTTCAAACGATGTCAATGTCATCTGATAGCCATTCCAACATTGGCCCCCCAAGTACCACTACCTCCAAATTTTTCTTTGCAATTTTGTTCAAATTATTCTTTCGTTATGAATATTTTTCGAAGAATGTTGTCATCTTCAATTTTTTCATCCGAATTGTTTCTCCAACCAATAATCACAAGCCGATCTAGTGACCGAGCGCAGCGAGCGAACGAGTACGACGTTATTTAGCTTGAACAAATTTTTCAATTCCAAACTTTTATTATTCTACAGGTACTTGGCAGTTGTATCTGATTTCAATGCGTTTGTATGTTGATAATCATCGACCAACAATGGTTATTTTTTGGTTTAGTGATCTACACATTAATGGACTTGGCGAAAGGTTTTTGCACCATATATACTGGGACAATCACGTGAAACCGAATGGATCCATGTTACCGGACAGCGAATATTTCGTATTTTTAGCAGGTTAACCACTCGTTGCACTGAAAACCCCTAGAGTGATTTTGGCGCGCGGTCGATAAAACTCGGCAGCCATTGTTGATAGAAGCCGGCTGACTGTCAATACATCGCGGACGGTAGACATGTGTGGTTATGTTCGTTTATTCTAAGCAAATGATAAATAAAGTGAATAAAACTTACGTGAATAAGCTATTGATATTTATCAAAAATCAATCAATCAGTTTTAAGTGATATCATAATACAAGCAACGAATTAACTTCAGCTGAAACTGCAAATTAATTAGAATCAAAGAGTTAATCGAGAACAACCCATTCGAGCGAAATTATTAATTATTATTCCTGGGCTTGAGGCTTCAATAAATTGAACTAGGTAAGTGAGAAAAACTTTATTGAAGCTTTTTAAAAGTTTATTCAATGCGTAACAAGGATAAGTATCATGTTGTAATGGATTGGTCCTCGTAACAGTCAGCAGCGCAGTATAAACCGCCAGGTCTTGGAGTCTTCGAGAAATGCACAAAGCCTAGACTGGGCATCATGCCTGCGCCTGTAATTTCGAGGTAAAAATCATCACACGTTCATTGCACGATATCGTAGTTATTCATACTTTTCAAATATTCATGTTTTTCAATAACTTAATTCCATTAAACGGCACTTATTTTTTTTTTACAGCTAATATTAGCGAATGTTTGTGGCCAATGAATGTTGTCATTGAATGTATGATAATTCTCACCTTGAAATTACAGGCGCAGGCATTATGTCCAGTCTAGGCGTAGTGCATTTCTCGAGACTCTAAGAACTGGCGGTTTAAACTGCGCTGCTGACTGTAACGAGGACTAATTTGTTACAACATGACAATTATCCTTGTCATGCATCGAATGAACTTTGAGTAAGCTTCAATAAAGTTTTTCGCACTCACCTTGTTCAATTTATTGAAGCCTCAACCCTAGAATACAATTAATAAGCTCGTTCAAATTAGTTGTTCTCGATGAACTTTTTGACTCTAATTAATTCCTAGTTATAGGTTAGGTTAATTCCTTGATTGTATTAAGATATCATTTAAAACTAATTGATAGATTTTTGATAAATATTCATAGCTTATTCACGTAATTTTTATTCGCCTTATTAAACATTTGCTTAAAATAAACGAACATAACCCCACATGTCTACCCTCCGCGATGTATTGACAGTCAGCCGGCTTCTATCAACAATGGCTGCCGAGTTGCATCGACCGCGCGCCAAAATCACCCTAGGGATTGTTCAGCGCAACGAGTGGTTAGCCCGCTAAAATGACGTCATATTCGCCAATATTCGCTTTTCGGTAGCATGGATCCATTCGGATTCACGTGATTCTCACGGTATATATTGTAACGTGGTGGAATTTAGATCCGCCACTGACCTGCTCTTTCCTCCCCACGGAGCGTCCGACTAATTCGTTTAGTGTTGTGTGCGTTCATTCCTTCTGCTAACCCCAAGGCAAAAGGGACATCTTTTAGTGTTAAGCGTTTGTCTGCCGTAAGTCTCTGTATGTTTTAAGGTCACCAGGGCCTCCTGAGATCGTCGAGGGACGTCGAGGGAGCACCGTACGGCGAGGTACGCCCGTGAAATCACATCGGTCGTATCCGTACGGGCGATAACTACACGATTAGAACACCTGCTGGTCGGGGGAGGGCCGCACCTCCCGGCCTGACGCTGCTGCCCGTCCCCCGTCCTCCCGCACCGACCATCCATCGACTGTCGATCATCGGTACAGCGAACCCGGCGTGCATGGAAAGGCGACCTCCCCCAACGCGGAGCGCCATCTCAAGAGATCGAATGACGCAATTCCGCGATCTACGACTTCCTTCTTCTTTTAGAGAGAGCCATCTTTGCTTTCGATTCGCTTTTGCACGTGCCAATCCTACCGCCTTATCTGCTGC
Organism: Tenthredo scrophulariae; assembly: GCA_963978835.1. Lineage (NCBI taxonomy): Eukaryota > Metazoa > Arthropoda > Insecta > Hymenoptera > Tenthredinidae > Tenthredo > Tenthredo scrophulariae. Next base: position 12,910,806 of record OZ022232.1, read on the forward strand.
TTACCTTACGTTTATTCGCTTTGCTTTGTATTTTCCTTTCTTTTTCCTTTGCATTTAACCCGTGCCACGTACGGCCGGGGTACTAAACTGCACGAGTGTGCACTCGACTTAGAGTATGAGGCCTTACTTAGGAGTAATTAGTAGTGTGGTGTAGTGCTGGTGTACGCTGCCTAAACTGTGAAATGTAACGGCTTTGTCTGGCGTGTGTGTGTGTGTGTGTGGATTTCGCCGTCCCGTAGCGACCATCATCGAAAGGTAAGCTTTACGCTTAGGCTGTGACCACCCGTCTATTTTGTGTTTATTCACCGGTGGGAAATCCCCGGCTACGTTTTCTGGGGTTGATTTGCATATGGTCGGAGAACGATCATAAAATCGGCGAGACCACTACTCGTGACGGGTTGTCAAAGCCACTCCTATGTGTGTGGTAGTGTGTAGACTCTATACCTTCTGGCCTTACCATTATACATCTCGATTGCCTTGGGGTCACCTGCCTAGCATTAGAGGGTATTTTTACGTGCTCCAGTGTTCGATACGACCTTTAAGGTATCTGATATTGCAACAATTAACTCGGGTTAAATAGAACTCCTTGATTTGGGGGGTTATCGGGATTGTGCGCGTGAACTTCACTTCCTTTGCAAGAGTCGCGGCTCCTTGTCTTTCCGATTCGGAGTGCAATACGCCGCCTAAGTTGCGGCTTCTCTCTATTTTCCAGACTCCAAGCGGTCCACCAGATCGGGAAGCTCACTTCGGCGCAACTCGCCATTCTTATCCAGCGTTTGAAATTCATTTGTGAACAATATTCCTTACGGGCTAGCGACCGGTTCGAACACAAGCGAGCCGTAAGAGTGTGAGTGTCAACCGGCCAGCGTAGTTGTGACCGCGTATCGGTGTAGGCATCGCCTCAGCTGCGCTGGCGACGGATTAGTGTGCTGTATGTGTGCCCCCCCCCCCCCCCCGTCTCCTGCCGTCTCGGACGTTGGCTGTACGCTCATACACACCCAACGTATAGCTTCGTAGTCATTGTAAATACTGCCGACCTGTCATTTCGTGTGGTGCGGGTTCGATCCCGTCACACTAGGCGAAGCTTATATACTTTTTTTTTGTGTGTGGAGGTGTCCGCAATTTTTAGGCTCCCGCTGCGCGTTACGAGTGAGAATGTGTCTGCACGTCCGCTTAGCTACCGAATAACGATTTACTAATTAGCAATTAGTATAGTTAGTATCTCTACCGAATACTATACTTTTGTTTTCTGCCCTCAGAGGTTTCTTTTATATTTTTTTTTGTGGCACACCGCACATCTGTAACGGGTCACCGACCGACTCGCAATAAATCTAGTTCGTTACCGACTACCTTATACCGAGAATATTCAGTGAGAGTAAACGACCCCCTCCCTACGGCAAAACCAACACTGGCGCGCACCGCGTGCGTGAGGCTCGTTCGGGAGGGGATAGGCGGCCAGTGGTGCGTCCGCCGAATCTTCCGCGCTAGGCCCAATCCGTATAGCCCATTCGCGCTAGTTCGATGAATACTTAACTTGAAAAGCAATCATCACACGAACACGGCAAAGAATGAACGCGAATAAAATGAATTCGCCTGATGTGAACATTTATTTTCAAAATTTATCAACGAATTTAAAATCAAATATCAATTAATTGGATTTAAGTATTCATTATCAGTGTTTATGAGCGTTATTAGAGACACAGTGGAACAGGTAAGTGGAGGGTGAATCATTGAACAGAACATGGTCGAAAATTGATTTTTCAGAACTCAATTTTATTTAATTTATAAATCAATAAATAAATAAACCAATGTTTGACGATGTTGTCTTCAATAATTTATTCTCCACTTACCCGCTCCATTTTGTCTCAAATATCACTCATAAACACTTGTTCGGGCAAAGTATAATCGATCGCGTAGATCAGCTGGACGGCTAGCATCTATCGATCGCACACACACCATCGTGCAGTGTTTACCTGCGTTAAATCGAAGGCTTAACGTATCATTGCGCACCGAGCGTAAGAAGTACACGATGTATATATGTATATGTATTCCTGCGGACTAAATCAAAGTCCATATGTATATCAGTATATCTCAGATCTCCCTGTGGGAAACATTATAACCGTTAGGCTTCGTAGCCAATATCTGTTCTTATATTCCATCGTGGAAATTAAATAAACACACGAGTTTTAAGTAAGAAAATAGAAACAAAACCCGTGTAAGCTTTTCCTAAACATTAATCCCGTAAGTCACTCATCCTAGGCCTCTCTCTCGCTAATTCGTTTACCCACATCTAACGAACCTCTTTATCATATCTCGCATCAACACTAATAATTAATAATCATATCGAATTGATAGATATTTAGTTGTAATTCGTTGATAGATTTTGAAAACAAATGTTCACATCAGTCGAATTCATTCTATTTGCGTTCATTCTTTGCCGTGTTCGGCGTGATGATTGCTTTTCAAGTTAAGTATTCATCGAATTAGCGCGGATGGGCTATACGGATCGGCCTAGCGCGGAATATTCGGTGGACGCACCACTGGCTGCCTATCCCCTCCCGGTGCGCCCTGTGTTGGTTTTGCCGTAGGGAGGGGGTCGTTTACTCTCACCGAATATTCTCGGTATAGTTTGCAGTGTTATTTCGACGCCCCCACGTTCCCCTCTACCGCGGCCTAGCCGGCCAATACTGTTTTCGCTTTCAGGATTCGTTACCGCGGCACATCCTAGTGCCGGGCGTCCAACCCTTTGTTTTCTCTACTAGGTTTCGTTCGTGACGTTGGGACGTTTTGTGCGAGATCAGTGGTTCTATCAATCTTCCCCACATAAAAAACTGCTCGTTACAATATATAATATATATATATACAGGGTGACCCAGAATTCGTGACCAAGAATTCACAGGGTAAATCTTGATCAAAAACGGGATCGAAATTTCCATAGCCGTTTTTCCCGGAAATGCTTAGATTTCTCGTTATAATTATTTCAATTTCAGTCAATAACGCGCGATCTAAGAACGGGCGCTTGTCGGTGTACTCGCCGCTTAGTTGTGTGCACTTGTTTTCGCGGTGGCAATAGGATGGGAGACACGCATACAACCGAGCGGTAATCACATCGACGAACGGCTGTTTATAAGCTGCGCGTCATTGGCTGAATTTGAAATAATTATAACGAGAAATATAAGCCCTTCCGGAAAAAACGGCTGAGGAAATTTTGATCCCGTTTTTGATCAAGATTTACCCTGTGAATTCTTCGCCACGAATTTTGGGTCACCCTGTATAATATACGATTACATATGAATTGTCAGAGATGACCCTCTGCCTCCTCTGCCCCCCACTCTGCCGCCCTTGCCGCCCTGCCACCGCCACGTCGCCCGCGGTTGCTCCCGCGACCGCGATGCCAGCCTCGTCCGCGCCTATAAGGTCCGCGGCCGCGTCGGGCCTCCTCTATGGCCGAGCGGAGGCACGCGTTCACCGCTTCACGTATCATTTCATTCTGTGAGAATTAATAAGTTGATTGATTATTATATATTACATATCATTATCCGGGCTGCCCACTTATAAGTCATCAAAATATTTATATCAGAATCCATTATCTGTAGATGGGCAATCATTCGTACAAAAGAGTTAATTACCCAAAGCATATGGATGATGCTGCTCATTGGAATAAATCTAAAACTTTGTTCGAGATATTTCTATGTTTTTCAATTGGAATTGTGAGCATCAGAATCAAGTGTGCTTCAATCACACGCGTAGACAACATTCTGTAGGATACGTACGATTTCCTCGCGAGCAGCTATGTGTGGTTGCAGGGGCACCGGTGGCTGCGGCGGCGGCGGTTGCTGTTGCACCGGTGCAAGTTCTGCCGGTGGCGGCACCGGTGCACGTTCTGCCGGTGGCGGCACTGTTGGATTTATTGGATCCACCACCTGCACGCGATTTTCTTCAGCAACATACTGCCCGGGTGGTGGATCCATATCCATATTTTCGGCCATCGTCACTTCGAAAGAGCCGTTCGAGTATTCTATTGTACAAAAAGATTAGAATAAAGAGAATCGTACCAAGTAATGTCGTGGTTACGAATTACATTTTTATCGGAGAATTGTGATTTTGTGATGATATCATTCAATAATACTATACATACAGGGTGTCACAGAATTCGTGACGAGGATTTCACAGGGTAAATGTTCATAAAAAAAAACGGGATCGAAATTTGCGTACCCATTTTTTCTGGAAATGCTCAGATTTTTCGTTATAATTATTTTATGTCCAGCCAATGATGCTCGACTCAAGAACAGGCACTTGTCGATGTGATTACCGCTCGGTTGTGTGCGCGTCTCTCATTCTATTGTCGCCGCGAAAAAACTGCACATAACCAAGTGGTAAGCACACCGATAAATGACTGTTCATAAGCCGCGTGTCATTGACTGAAATTAAAATCTCATTATAACGGGAAACCAATGCATTTTCGGAAAAATCGACTGGGGAAATTTTGATCACGTTTTTGATCATCAAGATTTACCCTGTGAAATCCTCTCCATGAGCTCTGTGACACCGTGTATACACGGGTACAGTATGATGAGCGCCAACTGACAGAGTCACCCCCTATCGTTCGTGGAATCAAAATTTTATTTTGTATTTGCTGCGAAAGATCATTCGTAATGATTGATGGAAAATTAGCCAATTTGGTGCAACTGATGAGCACTCGGTAGCACTATAGTATAGATACAACTACGCACAGACCCTCCGACAGATACTAGTTCATCCGATATGCCTGATTGGCTAATTTCCGATTAGTTATTAACAAGAATGTACGTACTTTCGAAGAAAATGTGGATGATTATTTCCATTACATTATTGATGTAGGATAATTTCATCAAGGACGAATTGTGTTACACTATGTCAAAATGCATTTCAGTCGAAGAAAATCGATTACAATTGAGTGATTTGATTTTTCAAGCACGCAATTGAGCTGTACTATGAGGTGACCGTAGACCAAAAAAAAAAAAACGTTCCGGCTCACATAGATAGATATTTGAATATATCGGTACCTGTGTTTTCAAAAGCGCTATAGGTTTGTCATGTGGGTATATTCAAAACATACAACAAGTAATGTTCATCCTTGTCGAGTAGAATCAGACACAATAATATGACTATATCTGTTTTTCAGTTTATGGCTTCAGTTGCAGGGGCGAATTTATACCCCAGGCCTGCGAGGCCCGGGTCTCAGGCAGCAAAATTTTGAACGTGAATAAAATTAAAAATCAATTGGGCTTTCTGTCGACTGTAAGAACGCATTTTAGAGCTTGTTCTTTCATCCTTATGATTTGAAGATGTTACACGCTACATTTCAAGAGTTTTCTGTTCCTTAGTTATGAAAAAAAAAAAAATTATGACCATCATGAATCAAGAAAAGCGCCATATCAGAATAGGCCTAGTGGGGAATCTGACCCTAATTCACTACTGTTCAGTTGCCGTTCTGTACAAGGATAGACATGATGACTACGTCATTATAACTTAATCATTCACCAATAGGAATTGAGCTGCCACAATTTGAGGATATCAAGATTCGCGGCAGCGAATCGCAGCCGAGTTCCCCCCCCCCCCCCCCCCTACAACTCGGCGCGGCAGCCACGAATCATTTACCCGAGCAAGCTCTTGTTCTTGTAAAAAATCTGTCATATCTTTTGAACCGCTGAATATTTTCCAATAAAATTCATAAAGGCGTAAGGCCCTTCCCACTTGACCTGGCTCGCAAAAGTTCGACAGAATCGACCTAGTGGTTTCGGAGATATTGACTGTCAAAGTTGATCGAAAAACACCGGGAAGACCGTTATACGTGAGAGACTCAAACAGTAAACAGTAATGACGCCGGGTATTATGCGAATCGAACCGCTAAACGCGGACAATTATGAAGCAGAAGTTAGCAGAATATTCCCAGCAGAAAATAGGCCCGCGCTTTTCTGAGTTTGGCGCGCACAGTGTTTCTCATACGATAGGTAGATCCCGAGTCTACAGTCATCGAATTATACGTCGAAATGGGTTTGTGAAGGGTGAGCAAACGTTGAAACGTCATGTTTCTCATTATTATCATAAAAATTACCTAAATTGGGTGAAAATTATTTGTTTAAACAATCGTCGTCGGGTACTTTGCTCTTGAGCGCGGATCTTCTGCTGGACCGTAATTCGACTGTAACTTTTTTCCCGAGGGTGAGCAAACGACAAAACTTCATATCTTACCTTAGATTATCCACCTGCACCAATTCCGGAAACAATTATTTGTTTAAACAATCGTCGTCGGGTGCTTTACTCTTGAGCGCGGATCTTCTGCTGGACCGTAATTCGACTGTAACTTTTTTCCCGAGGGTGAGCAAACGACAAAACTTCATATCTTACCTGAGATTATCCACCTGCACCAATTCCGGCAACAATTATTTGTTTAAACAATCGTCGTCGGGTGCTTTGCTCTTGAGCGCGGATCTTCTGCTGGACCGTAATTCGACTGTAACTTTTTTCCCGAGGGGGAGCAAACGACGAAATTTCATATCAATAATTTTATTTTTGGAATACAGAGTATCAGTCACATGGTTCGTTTATCTCAAAAAAAATATCAAAAATAGTTATAAAATTTTAAATATCTAAAATTTCCAAATATATCACAGTCAGGAGTACCTACTGACATACTTTATGGAGATACTGTAAAGTTTCACTGCTCACGACGCTCCCTGAAACTGTAGCGCTTAATTTTATTCGCCTCCAACAACGATTTCAGTGAAGCACAATATTCTGTCGTCGAATCTGATCCCATTGGCGCTTCTCTGGACACTTTCATTTCGGGTATGTCGATTTTTTTATCTATTAAGTGTCGCAATTTTTCCCTTGAAACTTTTGACTTTTTTTTTCTGCCAACTGTACTCACCGAAGACTTGATAGGCTTGCATCCTTCTAGTTTCAATAATATGGTCAACATCCACTTTCTAATATTATTCATGTCTTCTTCGTCGAAAAAGATATAAGATGAAGTGTAAATAACGTAAGCCCACGTACTCAGATGAATTCCACACTTTCCGTTGAGCTGGTTTCCGATTCGTTGATGGGAAACATCTCGCGGACAGAATAACGTCCATTTCGTCCAGTCAAATGCTGGCAAATTTTCGGCTTCAAAAATGTCATCGATATAATTACATATATTCTGAATCAAGCCGGCTCTTGGTGTGCCGTGCATGGAGTCTATGTATAAGAAACATGTGTGTGGAAATACCACCAATAGTAGTGTCCAATGTGTATCCCGGGTGTTTATTGGGATGAGCCAAGAATCGTAGGTCCATGCCTGTTCGGATTTCGACCTGGCGTAGTACCCGAAGCTACGTTCTTTCCTGCACATTAAAGCTTCAACAAAGTATACGTCGAAGTTCAGGGGGCCGCCTTCATATATATTGCTAAGAATTGCCAAAAATGCATTTATAACGGCATCATTTACCCAGGTATTTGGCATTAAACTCTTGAGACATTCATCATATAACTGTATATCATATACTACGAACCTCTTCACTGAGATCCAGTTAGCAGGATATTCACAAACAATTTTCCACGGTGAGAAGTTTGAATTTTTTGGCGGAAGTAATTCAGTGACATCGATATCAATTACAGGACTGGTCTTATCGATTTTGTCCAAGGCATCCGTATTTGGTGATACGTTATCATTAGCGGTAAAAGAATCGCAAATATCTGAATTACATGCGGTAATTGTGGCATCTATCGAATCCTCAACAATGCATTCAAGGTGTTCAGTCGGAGAATTTTCCAAGCACCTTACAGATAAATCTTGATGGTGAATTTGAAACAGGTCGTCATTTTGATTCAATGGGGATTGTTTCTGTTCTTCAATGCGTTCGCTGCCACTGCTTTTTATGGTTTTGGGCAATTTCCCGAAACATCCTTTTATGGGAATGCATTTCTGTTTCCGGTTCCAGTACTCCTCCGAGAAATCGATGTCTTCTTGCATGTTACCGCTCGGTTTCCGAGTATCTTTTTTTGTTTTAATTTTTTTATTTCTATTTTCGGAATCAGCAGTTATAGCCAGTTGTTTTTTTGCATCATTTTTTTTCTGCTTTGTTGTGCGCGAACCATATTTTAGAAGGCGCAGTCTCGGGATAATCAATGTTTCCATTTGCTGAATGAAGCGCGGTACCGATTGCTTCATATTTCCTTCGAATATAAAATGTTTGGTTATTTTGAACCAATTTTCCACCGTAGAATTGGAGTCTCTTCTCAATCCGAGTCGCTGTAGCACTACACCTGACCACAACGGAAAATACGGGAGGTATTCGTTCAATAAATGTCGAATGAATTTGGGAACATATAGATTATTTAGTCCCTCTTGGCTGTTAACTTCCACAAAATTCAATGTTATTTGGTACTGGCTTTCGAAGTGGTGATAAAATGGTGATTTCTCACGGATTGTACTTTTACATTGCAATAGGTGCTCATTGAGCTCATCAATGTCGATCTTGCTCTCTCCGTCATTTTCGGGAATTTTTGGTTCTGCACTTTCGAAGTTAGCGATCCTGGAGAAGGACTCCTCAAAACCCTCAGATTTATTTGACACACCAAACGTGATAACAATGTCTCTAAAAATGTGCACCGCTTCATCTAAAGTCGTACTGTGTATCAATAATGCCATCGAATTTGCTAATAATTTTCTAGTAACAGGATCTTTGGTACACTTTTCAATTTGCAGTGTGGCAGCACGAAACAGATGAGATGAGCAAATATGAATCACTGTTATAGGTGGAATATTGCTACTTGGATTAACTACTTCTTGCCATCTATCATTTAGATACTCCGTGAGAGTTTTTCCGTGAAACACTTTAATACTTGCCTGGATGAGCGCGCGGCTGAAGTCTATTTCCAGCTTCGAAATCACCGGCTTCTTTCGTTGGCAAATTTGTTTCAATGCAAAAAAGAATGAGTTAAAAAATAATTCGATGTAGGTTATATTATGCACGCCAGAAATGAATTCCGCAATCGGCATCGGCGAACATTCTTCACTTCCTGAAGCTACCAAGGCATAGTAATATGGCCTTTTCCCACCTTGTGGAGGAAGTCGTATAACAGACCCAGTGGCATCTAAGTAGCAAAATACATCTATCGATTTGGCCAAATTTTTTAGATATGTTAATTGTATTGGAGTAAAGAGGATTGTGTAAAACGGATAAAATCCATAACCCTGAATGTATCCTGAAAAATATTTGCCACTCAACTCCGGTTTAGAATCCAACTCGAGTTTCAATTTACACATAAAGTTGTGATGTTCTGTATCCAGATCGTTTCGAGACGATGCTCCTTTGCGATTTTAGCTAATAACATGGCACTGGGAGCATCATTCCTATTACCGGCCGCTAGAACATCCTCGGGTACGGATTTTAATTGTTTTAACGCCTGTATACTTGGTGCAGTTGAACCCATCTCGAACCCCTTACGTTTTCGTTGTTCACCCCGTATTTGACGCCGATGAACTTCACCTTCGTCGTGGTTGTATTTACCATATTCGGAGTATTTCACGACAGTGTCGCATGCATCATCCAAATCGCTGTCGATATAAAACTTAAAAGTCATGCATCCATGCGTTTTACATACCGCTTGCGCATTAAATCGATGGAATTGTATTTTCCTACATCCATAGCTAAGCGCATGCCACTCGAATTTCAACACGCAATAGGGATTGACTTTTGCGAATGCTTTTGCGAAATGGTGAGTCCAGCCTTTTGTGAAACGATGTGCACCTTCAACCCAATACTTTTTCAAGAATTCCGAAGGCAACGTTAATGTTTGAATATTCTCTCCGGGAGTGCTTCGTGCAGCTGCGTTAGTAGTAACAGTGTAACCGACATCATCTTCAGGCACGGGATTCGTAGTCGTTGATACATTTTCCAAATCGTCAGCAACATTTTCACTCTGCGAAAGACTTTCTTCGCCCAAAAAATCTGACATGATTTTTTTGTCAGAATTATTTGATGCTTCTTCAAAGTCCTCGAGGTCATCGTAATCATTAAACCACTTATCACACGACCTGTCTTCGGCAACACGTTCCTCAGCAATACACCTGTGATGGGAATTTTTCAAAGCAGAGAAGATTGAAATTTTCATCCCTTTGTACACTTTCGCTGTCATCAGAAATGCGACCTTGGAAATCCTGTTCAATAGATTCTACTGGAGTTGAGCATGCTTCTGTGTTATTGTATCCGAAATGTTGAGTTGTATTACGTTCAACTTCATTTTCTGGTTCAATGCTGGTAAGAATAGAATGAGTCTTTATGATCTCCCTAGTCTGGTGCCGATTTTTTTGTACTCGCATGTACAGAGATGCTGGTTTCATTTCATTTCCCAACCGATGAGAGAGTGTTTCCCACACAGGATGAGATCGCATTTTTAGGACATCTCCATCGAAAACATCTAATGTCTGTAGTTCAGTCAAAATATCGTGATCACTTACCGTAGCTTTTCGTGGCATTTTTGAGTCACATGCTATAATGCGTTACACATATTTATTTACACAGTCCACACCGATTGCAATGTATACTTTTCAGGATTTACTGATAACGTTGGTGTTGCTGAACTTAAGGGGAGGGTATACTCGATTTTTAACGACCGGTCTTTTTTCGCGAATATCTCCGAAACAGAGTCATAAATCGAATTGTCCTTTCGGCAGCCGATGTTTGACGAGTAATGAGTTCGAACTGGTATACGTTTTAGCGGATGCAATCGGGATTTTTTTTTTGATCGAAAAGTGTGGGCGTGCCATTTATTTCGACTTATATCACAGCCTTCGCATCAAAAATGCAAACTCGGCCATCGTAGCCCGATCCTATATGGAATTCCGAAGACAACCATCCCAAAACATCTTTGTTTTCGACAACGATGAAGCGGCCAGTTGTATTCTACGATTTTGTCGTAATTTTCGCGATTGTCAACGGCTGGAAGCCGCTCCATGCGCAATGGCCGCTCTCAGCCGCCCACACTTGACGATCAAAAAAAAAAAAAAAATCCCGATTTTATCCGATAAAACGTACCAGTTCAAACTTATTACTCGTCAAACATCGGCTGCCGAAAGGACAATTCGATTCATGGCTCCGTTTCGGAGATATTCGCGGAAAAAGATAGGCCGATAAAAATCGAGTATACCTCCCCCTTAAGGGCAATCCTTAGTCGCCCACCTCCTTTTGGTAAAAATGTGTCACATTTCGATTATTATCCGAACCCAGGCGTCAAAAACGCAAAAAAGGCCAACGCTGCGCGAATTCAAATTCAATACCGAACACATACGTCCAAAAAAATGTTCGTTTCGTGCAAAAATAGAGTCTACAGATTGTTTTTTTCGTAATTCGCAGGGAAAATCGAATTCGAAAACATTCGAAACATGTAAAAACCATCTGTAGGCTCTATTTTCGCATAAAACGAACATTTTTTCGGACGTATGGGTTTGGAATTGAAATAGAATTCGCGCGACGTTGGCCTTTTTTGCGTTTTCGACGCCTGGGTTCGGATAATAATTGAAATGTCAATGTGTAACATGTATCAAAAGGAGATGGGCGACTAGGGACGGGCCTTAAATGATACAGCAAAGATTATTACGATCGTGCCTCTCTTGAAACAAAATTAGTCTACAGAGTGAGATATCCTCATAACATCTACACGTTTTTCCAACTGTGAAATTTCAAAGAAATCTGTCACTGCGTGAGCACGGAACGATAACCCAACACCGAACAAAGAATTAAATTCATTTCATGAACATGAAAAGAATGTCACTTAGAGAACAATTTATACTATGTACTATTTAAAAACTGCTGCTAATACACGTCGAGTTTCAGCGTTCACCATTGCTAACTGTATTAGTAGTAATATTTACGCGTGTCGTTTGACAAAAATTAGTCGCTGCCGCACCGCAATCAGCCTGTGTGGATGCCGCCGCGTCGCCCTACTCTGTCTGACGCATAGGAGTCGTTCCACGTTAAGCGGGACATCTTTTTGACCGCATGTTCTTGATAATCGACATAATTTTTCGTACAGCCTGGGTGAAATGAATGCATAAAACATTTTTTTTTCTACTCGGAGAGCTTAGAAGCTACAAGGGATTGAATTTTCGAAAAAACCACAAAAAATCGGATACGTGCTCTCCTTCAAACGTTATTATCTCCGGTTCCCTTTGTCGCACAGACATTGGCAGAAATTCATTTCAAAGCTCTCGAATCGAACTTGCATGCTAATAATTTTAAATTGATCGATAAACGATTTTCTATTCGTTATGAACAATTATATTTTTAAACGTGATTTTCGAGATGATTACCACCTTCGGAAATTCTGAATAAAATACGAGCGAGCGTGTTCCGTGATTCATTCTCTATAAAATCCGTAAGTATCAAAATAGAACGCCGATGGAAACTATATTTAAAAAGTGATTGATCCGTGCTGGACGTCGCGCGCGACCGTGTACGCGTGTACTACAAAGGATATGGAGGGGCATATTATACGTTTAAATTCATCAAATCCATTAATTCACGGAATTATTTACTTCGATTCATGCTGAATATATACTCGACTTGAAACTTGAAAAATACGAACATAGAGGTACACACTTGAGTAAAATTTTGGAAATTACCGGTGATTATAGCGTACTTTTTGATTCCATCAAATAGAATACGTCACCGTATTATTCGATCAATTACGTAGTAAATTAATAAATTCGAAATTTCTCAATCATAAACTACGAGAACTACGTAAGGCAAAGCCCAAACATTCGGTAATATTTCTGAATTATAGTTCAAAATATTAGTAATCTGCTGTAAAAAAAAAAAAAAAAAACTGATCGTGAGTCAATGAAATATTTCATTACAGTGTACCAGTGATTCGAAAAAAATTATTTTCAAGGTGTACGTCCCCCCTTAAGATTTTATTTAAATGCATAGTTCTCGTACTTGGTGCGCGTTGGCCTTAAAACATTTGTAACAAACAAAACACAATCTTTCAGCGTTCCGAAAACTCTCAAAAAAATTCTTAAAACCTTTTGAAAAATTTTGTTTTTCATTCCGATTAATTTTTCTGGTGTTTTGTTGATGACGAATGTTTTAATGTTGAAATTCGAACGCACTATTTTGAGATCGGAGAATCGTATGAAAAATGGAATCGAAAATAGTGAGAGAGAATCATACATAGCTCGAGTTGACATGAAATGCACCGTGTACAAACAAATTTCATAAATTGTAAGAAGTAGGAGACGCAGTGGCTGAGAAAAAAAATTTGATTTCTGAAAACCTATCACAGTTGAAATAGATCCAATAGAAGTATAGCGCTCAAGAGTAAAGCACCCGGTGACGATTGTTTAAACAAATAATTGTTTCCGGAATTGGTGCAGGTGGATAATCTAAGGTAAGATATGAAGTTTTGTCGTTTGCTCACCCTCGGGAAAAAAGTTACAGTCGAATTACGGTCCAGCAGAAGATCCGCGCTCAAGAGCAAAGTACCCGACGACGATTGTTTAAACAAATAATTTTCACCCAATTTAGGTAATTTTTATGATAATAATGAGAAACATGACGTTTCAACGTTTGCTCACCCTTCACAAACCCATTTCGACGTATAATTCAATGTCTGTAGACTCGGGATCTACTTATCGTATGAGAAACACTGTACGCGCCAAACTCAGAAAAGCGCGGGCCTATTTTCTGCTGGGAATATTCTGCTAACTTCTGCTTCATCGGACAATTACGATACTTGGAAGCTACAGATGGAGGCTATACTAGTTAAAAATGACCTGTGGGGTTACGTGAACGGCACGATGAGACGGCCGACAGATCAAACTAGCGCAGATGATTGGATAATTAAAGACTCAATAGCAAAAGCAGACATCGTGCTTTCAATGAGTGCGCCTGAACTTAATATAATCCACGGGGTGTCGACTGCAAGAGATGTTTGGTTAAAAATCGAGTCGACGTACCAGTCGAAAGGACCGGCCCGAAAAGCGACTCTCTTGAAAAGGATCACTCTGTCGCGGATGAAGGAGCAAGACAACCTACGAACTCATCTAACTGAGTTTTTTGACGCAGTGGCGAAGCTGACGGAGATTGACCTAATAATTAACGACGATCTCCTGGCTATCCTGCTTTTGCACAGCCTACCGGAGTCGTTTGAAAATTTTGGCGCGACGAACTGCCAACACCAGAGATGTTACGAGTTAAAATACTTGAGGAGCATGAGTCGCGAAGAGAGAGTGAGAGCGGTGTTGATCAAAATTCTATGTATACGAGAAAGACGTCACTTCATCAACATACACGCGCTCCGAACGATCAGCGGGGCAGCTCGAGAGATAACCGATTCGAGAGCCATTCAAACGCGAATTGAAAAAGAATAGTGTGTTTCCGCTGCGGGAAAACCGGACATATCACGCAAAAGTGTCGAGCGAGATACCCCCAAGATTCGCAACCAAGTGCGCGGCAAGTAGAGGATGACGACAATGAGTCGGTGAATTCGGAGCAAGTGCGCGGTGAAGTAGCAATGATGAACTCGGTAGAAACGGTAATGTTTAATCGCGCGAAAGACAGCAGTGTTAAGTGGTGTTTAGACAGCGGTTGTACGGCCCACATATGTACCGCAAAGACAAAATTCGAAAATATCGTGTCGGTAAACAAACCTTTGAACTTGGCAAACAGTGAGTCGACAAAGATTACCGGTGCGGGAAATGTGAAAGTGTCGGTGAATGGTAAAGACAGTGAGATAGGTATAAACTTCGAAAAGGTATATTACGTCCCAGATTTGCGCACAAATTTACTATCTGTTTCCAAGATTAGCGACCGGGGGTATGGCGTACTTTTTCGGGAAAAGGACGCGACCGTGATCGAAAAGAACGGTAAAGTGGTTTTTCGTGCCGACAGAGTTGGCAACCTATATTATTTGTGAAAGTGCGGTAACGCGTTAAATACGTGTACAACGGCGATGCAAGTGAGCCACGCTGAAAAGGAAATTGATGAGTGGCATTATAAGCTCGGACACGTGAACCAGAGAGACTTGAAAGACATGGCTAATAGCGGTGTTGTGTACTGGTTAAACTTTAAAAGTGACCAAGTGTTATCAAAGTGCGACATCTGCATCCTAGAAAAACAAACGCGAACCCCGTGCCCAAAAAACGAAGGTAACCGTACCAAGGACCTTTTAGAAATAGTACATTCCGATGTGTGCGGCCCAATGAGAGTCGCGTCCCATTCGGGGGCTCGGTATTTCGTAACGTTCATCGATGATAAGTCACGATGGTGTGAAATCTTTTTCGTGAAAAACAAAAGCGATGTTTTGGGCGCGTTCAAAAAATTTAGAGCGTCAGCAGAGACAATAAACGAAAAAAAATAAAAACGCTGCAGTCAGATAATGGGCGAGAGTACTGTAATAAGGAATTCGATGAATTTCTGGCAGAAAACGGTATCGCGAGGCGGTTAACAACAACGTATACACCCCGGCACAATCGAATAGCCGAAAGGAAAAACAGAACGCTATTAGAAATGGCTAGGTGCATGATGCGCCAAGCAAACGTTCCTTTATCTTTCTGGGCTGAAGCGGTAAATACGGCTTGTTACGTGAGAAATCGGTGCATAACCAAAGCTTTAAATGGACAAGGACCACACAAGTTGTGGAAGGGTAAGATCCCCACAGTGTTTTTTTTTTTTTTGACAATAAACCTCAGAAGGAAAAATTTGAGTCAAGATCAATAGAAGGTATTTTCGTAGGCTATTCTACCGAAGCGAAAGCAAATCGCGTATGGGATCCGGAATCGCGCAAAATAGTCGTGACGCGCGACGTGAAGTTCATGAACAAATCGGTCTTTGATCGCGAATACCAGGAGTTCCTGGATCCTGATACGAGCAGTGCACCGGGCACATCGGGCGAAATCGAGTCGGGCGAGCACGGACCAGAACAGAGACACGAATCAGAGCCAAAAAAGGAGTTGATACGAGCATTAAAGCGAAGAGCAACTGATGGAGACATACAGTTGCCAACTCGCCTCCGACCAGCCAAACGTGGAAGGGGACGACCAACTTTGTTGCGTTCCGGGTCGATCGAAAGACCAAGAAAAATTTACCAACCGGTCGCAATCGATGATGAAGAATCTCACAGCGAAGAGTCACCTGAAGACGAAGAAACACCGAGCTACGACGATGCAGTTTTCGGGTGCAATTTGACGATAACCCACAACCCCGTCACATGGCAAGAAGCTAAGCAGTCAGACAACGTTATGTCTATGTCGACGACATCCTAGTGGCTACGAACGGCCTAAAGAGACTGAAAGAAATAGAAGAGTCATTAGCGAAATCATTTGAGATAAAAGACTTGGGGTTTGCAAGCCAGTGTCTCGGTATCGAATTTCAACAAGACGCGAGTGACCACAGCATCTATCTGTCCCAACGCGAGTATACCAAATCTATAATGGAACGTTTCGGAATGCATGAATGTAAGCCAGCCAAGACACCGATGGATCCAGGTGTTCAGCTGACGAGGCCGACACGAGCAAATGAAAGGGTGATGAACCAATATCCTTACCAACGACTTATTGGAGCTTTAAGGGTAGGAGATACTGAAATTCGAGTGCAAAAACTTCAGAAAGATCGATTCTCGGTTTTTTACGGAAAAGTGTTATTTGAACCCTTATCTATACGTACACAAATCCTTGAGCCGAAAAATAATTTATTATGCCCCGTTCACTCAATAAAATGTATAATGTTACAGTAGAAGTTCATAATTTTCTTATATTTCGGTTATTGCCATTTCAATTCGTGAAAATAAGTAACTTGAGATGCATTTTTTCATCAAGCTACCACACTCAAGTGATTCACGTGAGATAAAAAAATAATAAAAAAAATATTAATACTAAAAAATATTTTTTTTCAAATCACTGCTACACTCTGAAAAAACATTCTAGTGACTCAGTTTTTCTACAGTTAATTAGTGCTATTTTGATACATAGTTCATGATTTTTCCAGATTTTATGTCCTCCGCAGCAGAAAAATTCAGTCCATCGAAGAAAAAGTAGTTGTCGTGGGGTATAGGCTACTGCGTTATATGAAATTTCTTCAAAGTTGAAGGAAATATTCTGTATCGATGTGATTTGGGAACAAACCAATAATATGTATCATGTATTCAGGTCTTAGACATAGAAATTTTTGATTGTGAAATGTTTTTTCCAAAACGATGGAAAAAAAGTCTTACAATCAAAAATTTCTATGTCTAGAACTTGAATTCATGAAATATTATTGGTTTGCACCTAAATTACATTGATCAAGAGACTCGGTAGAGTCTCGCGCCATGATCATTGAAAAAAAAATTTTTCAAGCGCGAGATTCAACGAGTCTATATACCCGAGAGGCAACTACCCTAACCTATAACGCGAATTAGTATCCTCGTTTTCTTTCACCTCACATACTACACGAATCGAAACTAATTTAATCTAGGATGTAGGCATGAAAAGCTTTCATTTGAGTCCTAGATCGATTAAATCGGTGTCCGGAGTGCTGAGATATAAGTAACTACCGTTTCTGAAACCTCGTTTCCTCGTTGAAATTTTCTCTTTCCTGTTCTTCAGACCAAGATTCAGCCTACTAAAACCATTCCCATAAAATCATATTTCGTCGCTGAACGCAGGACGTATGTTCGATGCTTACACACAGAACATACGTCTTTACGCATCTGGAAATATGACATAGAAAGGAAAATCCACACAAGAGTTGTTTCACACGAAAACCATTCCCATAAAATCACATTTCGTCGCTAAACGCAGGACGTATGTTCTATGCTTATACACAGAACATACGTCCTTACTTATCTGGGAACATGACATAGAAGGGAAAATCTACACCAAAAGTTGTATAAAGTGCCGTTAGTACGAGCGGTCACGACGTAGTTAACGCTCGGATCGCAGACAGAAACCGTCTGCAACATTAGCAGACGCGTGTTGTCATTACATGTTTTTTAATTCAAATAAAGGAAATGAAAGAAAGTACTACAAGCAATGATTATTACAAAATTCGAAGGTACAAAAACTAGTGAATACCCACCAAAAGCCCCTTAGGTGCGAAAACCTCACACCAAGTACATAAATATGATAGTCATCAACAAATATGTTTCGATAGGTTAATCTTAAATCCTACGATCTCGAGCTTTTGAGGTTATGCGAATCGACTGACGTGTAAAATTTATGGTGATAAATAAAATAACAATTGTGAATGGATAATTTTACGATTAGGTTTAGTTCACCTTGCATAACACAAGATTGTCAGATGACTATTAACTGACTATTACCTCTTGATTTTATTAACCTATACATTGTAGATTTGGCTCATTTTCATTTATGAATGCAATTATCGAGAGAAACGGTTTTTTTAGGTTCAATTATTTAGCAGGTTACTGCCCGAGGAAGTCTGACAAGAGAAAATCAAGAGAAAATGTCGAAGTTTAAAAATATGAGAAAAGCATGATTTGATATAAGGAACGGCATGGAGCCAGACTAATGAAGCTGAGTTCAAGCGTTGGATTGCAACGAATTTCACTTCAAGCTCTATGTTAAGCTTATCTCCGAAGGCCCGTCTGCTCAGACTCAAATTTTGAGTCTACGTTATACGTAGGATTCCGACGAGTTTTATGATCTATATCCGTATCATCTAGTCAAAACGAGACTGTAAGTCGACGTTGTGTTTCGGACTCCGATAGGCTTTATTCTACACTCCACGTTAACGTAGTGCCTTGACCTTCGGTGGAAATAATTTTTTAATCCATGATTTACAAACAGCTTAGATTCTCCGTTCAGAACGATCTCGAAGTCTGTATAAATATCTATGATTACATGTAAATTAATAGTACAAACTATGTATCGATACCCACGTTCTAATATGTCATTCGGTCTCGGTCTCGATCTCGGTGTATTCTTGGTCCTACTATCCATCATGCGGCGAATTATAGAGTCTACTGTACATAAATCCGTTCGATTTTGGTATGCGACCTGTGTTTGTATGTTCGTCTCTCTTGAGCTTTTCTCAAATTCAGATTAGTGCTATCACGACAGATATTCAGAATGAAAATGCTTATTCACTATTAAAGAAATGATCGGTCGCCTCCCTCGTTTTCAGATGATAGAGATTCTCATCCATATTTATTTATTCGTTTTAGATTTGGCGTAATTTCATTTCTGAATGTAAACATTGGAGAAAAACCTTTTTTATGGATTCAGATTAATGCTATCAAGACAAATTGAATGCAAATACTTATTCGCTATGAAAGAAATGATCGATCGACTCCCTCTTTGTCAGATAATTCACATCTATATTTATTTATTCGTTTCAGACTCGGCGTAAGTTTATTTATAAATGTAATTATTGGAGAAAAACCCTTTTTTCGGATTGTTCAATTTTGTAGCGGGTCGTCGTTTGAGAAGAGAGGATGATGAGAGAAAACGCTGAAGTTGCAAGATATCGGGATGGTGTGATTTGATAAAAAAAAAACGGGTAGAGTCAAACGAATAGAGCAGAATGCAAGTGTTTGACTTCAAAAACTTCCATTTTATGCTCTACGGTAGTCTTGCATCAATAGGCCCAATTCTATATTTTTTGATGCTTTCTGTTCAGACTCGAAGTTGAAGTTGACGTTATGAGTACGGGACACGTACATGTTTTTTTTGCGGAGGACCTAGCTGCATTAAAAAAAAAAACTACCTAAGAATTGCAATACATATATCTAATATTTATATATATATTTAATCATGAGCAGCAACTATAACTCTGCACGCAAGTACCTCCGCCATTGCCGGTCCCAAGCCTCGATGAGACAGGAGGAGGGCTGCGCGTAGGGTCACACGTTGCACGCATATATATATAATTATACGGGATTCTAACGAAACAATTCGTCGAACTTAATAAAAGAACACATGTTACGTCTATCCACAGAAATTTAAGGCTCACAGAAAAGTATGAGCATACGTGTATATTTTAACATTATTTTCATTCGTTTGAAATTATACTACCACATTCAACATTGCTGTTTTTTGAGGGATTCGGATGATGCAAAATGCATCACCGTACATACGTTGAGATGTTCATAGGAACAATTGGCAGAATGTTGACAACTGAGCAAGCCTCGCAGGTGAGGATATATATAGGAAAACCCATTCGAGCGAGCGTAGCGAGCGAGCACAATTATTAGGTAGTCAAGCGAAATTGTACAAAAAGTGGTGATATCAACCCCAAAAAGCACCCCTGGTGCAAAAACCTTTCGCCAAGTACATTAATGTGGTCACTACTCCCAAAAAACCCACCAACAAAAATTCCTCCTAAAAAAAAAATTGTACTATCAAAATGTCTACATACAAAAGCATTGGAATCAGATACAACTGCCAAGTACCTGTAGAATAATGGAAGTTTGGAATTGAAAAATTTGTTCAAACTAAATAACGTTGTACTCGTTCGCTCGCTGCGCTCGCTCACTCGATTGGCTTATGATTATTGGCTGAAAAAATAATTCGGATGAAGAAATTGAAAATGACAACATTTATCAAAAAATATTCACAACGAAAGAATAATTTGAACAAAATTTCAAACAAAAAATTTGGAGGTAGTGGTACTTGGTGGGCCTTTTGTAGAAACAGAATTATGAAATATCAATTGCGAACCATGTCAATGTCATCTGATAGCCATTCAAACATTGGCCCACCAACATACCACAGACTCCAAATTTTTCGTTTAAAATTTTGTTCAAAATATTTTTTCGTTGTGAATATTTTTTGATAAATGTTGTCATTTTCAATTTCTTCATCCGAATTATTTTTTCAACCAATAATCATAAGCCAATCGAGTGAGCGAGCGCAGCGAGCGAACGAGTACAACGTTATTTAGTTTGAACAAATTTTTCAATCCCAAACTTCCATTATTCTACAGGTACTTGGCAGTTGTATCTGATTTCAATGCTTTTGTATGTAGACATTTTGATAGTACAATTTTTTTTTTAGGAGGAATTTTTGTTGGTGGGTTTTTTGGGGGTAGTCACCACATTAATGTACTTGGCGAAAGGTTTTTGCACCAGGGGTGCTTTTTGGGGTTTACAGAATATTTCCTCCAACTTTGGGGAAATTTCATGCAACGCAGCAGCCTGTACCCTGCGACAACTACTTTTTCTTCGATGGACTGAATTTTTCTGCAGCGGAGTGATTTGGAAAAAATCATTTTCAAGGTGTGTATACCCCCAAAAGATAACAACTCCAAAATGTGTTTTCTACGGTTGGAAATCATATTGAAGTTTTTGGTCACACACTTCACCAGAGATGAGCGTTGAAATTTATATGCGAATCATTTTTTATATGCGATTATTTTTATAGCGAATCAATATTCTTCCAAATGTTTGTATTCATTTTACAGAACCAGATTTACAAGTTATCAATCGCACGATCCGCTGCCCGCAGGTCAAATTGCTCAGACTCGACAAGACCAAGTTTATATCAACCGAACTGTTAAAATATATATGTTGAAATTTTTTGAAGTTGTGATAGTATGTATCCTTTATATAATGCTTTTCAACTTCCTTAAAATCGTAATTTTTGAAATACATGATGAAAATGTGAATTCCGCTAAAATATTGTAGGAGCTATTTTTTTTTTTTTTTTTTATGTCACATGCTCCAAACCATTGGCAATCTCGTTTGAAACTAATTTCGTTCATGCAGTAGTGAAAATCTTAAATTTTGTGAATTTGAAAAAAAAACTTCAAAGCGATTTATCTCAGAACTAGGTTTTTGCCAATTGAAAAAGTCCCATGCGTCTGAGTATTTGTCGGAGGCTTCTGAAATTTTTAGAGTACATTCCTACACACACTAGCCACAAATTCACGTCAGATTTTGGAAATCGAGACTAAATCACGGATTTTAGGAAAAAAAAAATTGAAATTATATATTTTTTTTTTTTCATTAAAAAATAGTGTCAAAATCAAAGTATCTTAGCTATCTCTAGAAACCGACGTGGGTTTGTAGCTTACACATCCTAAAATATGTGTGTGCAAGCCCAGCAAGATTGAAGAATAATTGAGACGCATGGGAAGTTTTCGAATAAAGGCTATTTCAGAAGTATTATGAGGAGTAACTCTGTACTTATTGTTTCAAATGACTTGAAACTTGCACAATGTCTATGTTTCGAGTAGGCAAACATGTGTGTTAAATTTCATTTGAAAATAGCAATTGGTTCATCTGATTTGAAAATAGCAATAGATGGGCAGTTTTCAGTATCTCCTACCCTTAATGTACCTGGCAGTCTCATCCCGACTAGACATCGCTTATGCCGTAAACTTCATGAGCCAATTTAATACCAATTACACAGAAGAACATTGGACAGCGGCGAAACGGATCTTGAGATATCTGAAAGGAACTGCTGACTACGGGCTGATGTATGGAAAAACAAATGTACCATTATACGGAGTGGCTGATGCGGATTGGGCGGCCAACACAGTCGACAGGCGTTCATACTCCGGCTACGCTTTCATCCTCGGGGGCGCAGCCATATCTTGGGAAGCGCGAAAGCAGCGCACGGTGGCTCTGTCAAGCGTAGAGGCTGAATACATGGCCATGTCGGAGGCCACCAAGGAGGTCATCTATCTTCGAGGTATACTACGGACAGCAGGTATACAGAACGACCAAACCATTCTGTTCAATGACAACCAAGGTGCACAACAACTAGTGCACAGCACGGGGATGCACCACGCAAGAACAAAGCTCATTGACTTGCGCCATCATTTTATTCGAGAGCACTGCGCATCCGGTGAAATCGTACTAGAATACATCCCAACCAGCGAGATGCCGGCTGATATATCAACCAAGGGACTGGCTAGAAACAACACATAAAATGCCAAGAAGGGTTGGGCATGGTTGACCTGCAGGAGTGACGGATTTAGGACTGACTACTTCAAGGGGAGGTGTTGGCGATACGAAGACGTCGCTCCAGGCTACCGCGATACGGCGCCACTCGGCTCTAACTATTTCACCGAATCAAGTTCAGTCTGTGTTGTGGTTCTGAGCCCGCTATGGTCGCTATCACGAAAATAGAGTGGAGAAGTTGTACTCGGAGATAAATTAATAAAGTCAGTTTTCTTTCGGTTTCTAGTTTTCTGCGTTTCATTTACCCTGCTAACATTATTTATACATGCACATATTTTGAGAATGCGAATGACGTCACGAGTCCCGATTCTCATGATATCGATCAAATATAATGCTGCTAATTTTTATACATGTATGTATGATTATCATTATTATTATTTTATTATTATTGAAGAGTGAACATTTTAATCGGGTCATCCTTTTAATGTCCAGGTCATCCCGCTTCGTAGTTTCCGGTATCCAGGTCCTCTTTTCCGTAGTTTTCGGTATCCAGGTATTCCGCTCCGTAGTTTCCGGTATTCAGGTCCCCTTTTCCGTAGTTTCCGGTATCCAGGTCCTCTTCACCGTAGTTTTCGGTCTCCAAGTCCTCCCATCCGTGAATCTCGCTGTCCAGGTCCTTTACTTTTTAGTTTCCGGTATTCAGGTCCCCTTCTCCGTAGTTTCCGGTATCCAGGTCCTTTTCTCCGTAGTTTTCGGTCTCCCAGTCCTCCCATCCGTGAATCTCGCTGTCCAGGTCCTTTACTTTTTAGTTTCCGCTGTCCAGGTCCGCCGCTTGTAGTTTTTGCTATCCAGGTCCTTCGCTACGTAGTCTTCGATCTCCGGGTATTCCGCCCGTAGTCTCCAGTATCAAGATTCGCGGCAGCGAATCGCAGCCGAGTTCCCCCCCTCCAACTCGGCGTGGCAGCCACGAATCATTCACCCGAGCAAGCTCTTGTTCTTGTACAAAATCTGTCACATCTTTTGAACCGCTAATTATTTTAGGGGTGTGCTCGTCGCCGAAATCCCGCCCACTATTGTTTTTGAGCAATAATCCACCACGTATAACTGAATTATTCATATATTAATTATTTATACATCGAGATTCGCGGCAGCGAATCGCCGCCGAGTACCCGTAGGCTTCTAATATCTAACATAGCTAAAAATTAGGTCATTATTTATATCATCATTTCATGTGTTATTATTATTATTATTATTATTATTATTATTATTCTCTAATTTTTTTTCTTATTCCATTGTAGAGTAGAACCGTCTGTCACTTGATTGTCACACCTTAGACATTGTCACACATTGGAACAGTATTGCAGATTTTACCAGTATTTTCAGAGCATTTCTGGTATTATTGCAAAACATTTGTTGGAAACAGGTTTGGTGCATGAGAAGCTTAAAGATACTTAGGTGCTTGGTGTCATTTAGGAAAGAGAGTTGAATATATTTTGACGGAGTTTTCAGAGTGTAACTCCGTACCCTACGGCGTTCCTCATAGACAACACTAATTAACCAAACCTAAAATTTTGTTGGGCGCCAGACACGTTAGTGTCGTTTTCTCAGATATCAAATAAATCTTCAATCAATTCAGAGGTCGGAACGACGGCCTTGAAGCGACAGCTAGCTCAGATGTACTGTGGTGGTGGTAGAGTGGGTGGATTCACCTTCTTACGGAATTAATCTAAAAAGGAACACCAGATATAAAATCTTTCAATGAAATCTTTGATTTCGTATATTGTTCGGTAAAGTGTTAGCGGTAACAGATTCAGCGGTATACAAGATCTCAGATATTGAATTGTACAGAGGTAGTTATCAGATTAACAAATGCAGGATCATAAGTCAGAAATTACGGTTGGAATAATACTTAATAATACTGTTTAACAAAGAAAAGGATATTGTATTATTGAGCCTTGTTACGACGCAGCGGTATAAAAAACGTAAACACGCCGGTTAGCTAGCGAGCGCCGTAGAAGCGATATAATGCAAGCTAGACTACTTTCCAGGCTGCGTATCACCGAGCGATACGATACTCTATAGCAAATTGTCTAATGCGGCACGCTAGCGATATTCATCAATTATTTGCAATGTAAGAACTCAAACCCGGCAAAAACATTGTAAATGTCGAAAGTTACCGCCAAGTACAAAAATGGTTTCACCAGCCAAAAACTCAGAAGCATCATACTCTTTACCAGCGACAGATTACAAACATCATTTCTTTACACAAAATAATACAAAAACCTTGTACGTGAAATCAGGCAACAAAGCGAAGCACTCTCGCAGTTATTTTCATCTTTCAAATTATGTTTTCCGAATGCTAGTATGATGGAAATCAATGGAAAACCAATAGAAAATCATTGTCCACCTTTGACGAAGTAGCATATTGGCGATGGAAAATATTGCTCAAGGAAGTTATGTCGTATGATGATATGAACTTGGCGGGCATAGATTGTTCTGAAAATTATCAATTACGGAAATGTGAAGTACGATCAACAATGAGAGTGTCCTCAAATGTAGAATATACATACAGTATATTTGTGACTGTCTTACAAAAAAACTGATGCCTATCGATGTATATTCACTGCGAGTAGAACAGAAAGGAAGACGTTCAATGAGCATTACCTTAGTGTACCGATAATGGGTGCGTTCAGGATGTTTTACGGCTGTGGCATGTTTGTATCATGGCGTTATAACCATAGGCGAACGTTAGTAAATGATAGATGCACAATGAAATCGAGCCCTGTTCAGGACTTGAATTCAAATTTAAATTTCCAAAACTAACGTTTATGGACGTATTAGTTCTCGCTATGAACACTTCATAGGCATGTTTAACTCAACATTAATTTCAACGAATTATTCATCCGTTTCTAACATTCATTTCTGCACTACCTTTTGTCAAAAACACGGTCTTCATTAAGCTTTTTAAGCACTTGTGCGTTAGGATAGTTTTCTCATCTCTCAATGTGAGAAAAAAAAAAATAGGATGAAGTACACAGACGGATAGAGGAACTTTATGACGGGTGTGAAAGTGCTGTATAACCCGAAGACGAGGTCCTTTCGCGTCCTTGTCAGACAAATGACTATTATTTACTTAGTTTCATTTTACAATTTTTTTTTTTAAATCCGTTGGCTTATCTCCTAAGGAAGGAATGTAGCCTTTTCATTTCACAATGATGAATATTATCAATGCAAACGATGTTCAAATAGTCTTTCATCATGCTCTCAACAGTTTTGTGGGTGTGATCGTCGCAGAGTGACTAAAATGAATGAATCAAAAAAAGAATGCAATTGATCATTTTCAGAACAATCTATGCCCGCCAAGTTTATATCATCATACGAAATAACTTCCTCAAGCAATATTTTCCATCGCCAATATGCTACTTCGTCAAAGGTGAACAATGATTTTCTATTCGTTTTCCGTTGATTTCCATCATACTAGCATTCGGGAAATATAATTTGAAAAATGAAAATAACTGCGAGGGTGCTTGGCTTTGTTGCCTGATTTCACGTACAAGGTTCTTGTATTATCTTGTGTAAAGAAATGACGTTTGTAATCTGTCGCTGGTAAAGAGTATGATGCTTCTGAGTTTATTTGGCTGGTGAAACCATTTTTGTACTTGGCGGTAACTTTCGACATTTACAACGTTTTTGCCGGGTATTTCATTACTTTTTGTATATACTACAAACGGGTCAGCGCTAAAATGACTTCAATGTATTATACATATCGCACACCTAGATCTAAACTGACTAGGACAAATCGAAAAACCTGATTTTTGAATTATTATTATTTTTGTATACCCCGATACCATACGCCACTAACCACAAGAATAGATTCAGCTTGACGTTCATCATCATGATGACAGATTGCGCTAACTTTGTTTTGGTGAATTAATAAATATATAATAATAATTATATAATAATATAATTAGTAATAAATATTATTGATGATATTATATAATCATATTCATAGTTGATGATAAATAATTAATTAAATAATTATCCAAAGGCATGATTGGAGCAAAACGTTTTTTCCTCATACTGAAAAATTAGATTTTTGATTTGTCCTAGTTTAGATCTAGGTGTGCGATATGGAGATCTACTCTCAGTCATTTGTCATAAAATGAAATTATGTATTTTCGGGTTCGCGCAAAACGCACGAGATATTTTATAAGATCAAGAAATCTCCTTCTGAGAATCATGCGACAGCTTGTACCAATCATAGTTTATGCTACCCGTGATCTCATTCTATTCAAATGGCGCCACATATCAAGATGTAGTACAAACACAGAATACGGAAAATGTTCTTCGATTGTCTGGTTATGAAACTCGTACGTAAAATAACTAGGCCCAATATCAGAACAGACCATCATGTGTTCTATAATATTTTTCAAGCTCAACTCAAACAAATATACATACATATGTGTATGAAAAAAATAACGTTTACAGTATCATAACTGTCTCATTCATGAAATTCAATGAATACATCCTCCTTGTAGTATATTGATACATTCAAGATATACGACACCGAATTCTGCGTACAGATATATGCATACAACCGGATCTGGATATCACAGCTCTAAACTGGACGCGAATTTTGATCATCCCATTATCGAATTTAACTGGATCGTCGATACTTGGTTAAGCAATCAATAGAATAGAATCCGTATATATAAAAGAACTCAATCAGATGTAGTAGAATGATCATGAGAATCATCGCAATGATCTTTTTCTAAAAACGATATGATCATCGTTTTTACGACTCGATTGACTCTTTCCACCGGGTTCGCCTACGGATGGTATGGTGGAGTAGTACAATGTACCAGACTATAGGTGGTGGCTAATTCTTTTAGTGTTTTATCATTAAATTCCGTACCATTGTCCGTTAGTAAAACCTGCGGTATACCCCAGCGAGAAATTATCAATTTTTTGAACGCGTCACTTATCGCTTCCGGTAGCTTTCCGAAGCGCACAGCATTCTACCCATTTGGTGTAGAGATCCTGGAAGACGAGAATATAGGCGAAACCAGCGCGACTTGGCGAAAACGGGCCCATGATGTCGGCGGCAACAAGAGCAGTCCATGGCTGTTCGATAATACGATGACCCATGAGGCCGGCGGGAGCTGACTGACTGACTTTACAGCATTGACAAGTCTCACATCGCTTAACATATTGGGTGACATCGCGGAACATACCAGGCCAGTTGTAGGAGGTGGCTAATCGGCGATATGTTTAATCAACACCGAGGTGTCCGGCTTGCGGTTCATCATGAGCTTCGTGTAAGACTTGATCGCGTCGATCAGCTGGTAAGACTAGCTTCCAAGCTTCTAAATCTTTTATTAGTTTTCCAAGCATGGGGTCTTCGCGGTAATAATATAATACCCGGCAAAAACATTGTAAATGTCAAAAATTACCGCCAAGTCCGGAAATGATGGATAAATAGAAATGGAGAAATATACAAAAACCTTTCGCCATTCTAGTGGCGTGAAATCAGTAAAAATGCCAAGCCCTACGCCACAACCCGCCCTTGCAAGTATACTATACGTCGAGAAGTTGGACATAGCTGATTCGTGTAATCGCAAAAAAATCATTTGAAGAGATACATACTTGGCGGGCACATTTCGTCATCACTCTATTTTATTCGTCAATCTACTTATTATGTACTAAAAATGTATGGAAATGTTCGAGGTACTTTATACTAATAATTACGAATGATTATATACAGTGTATGATTGCATGATTGCATACACTGTATATAATGCAAAAATTGTAGTTTTTATCATCATTCAACGTTGTGTTCTCTATTGTGATACTTGCAACTAAAAGTATCACGCATTGACAAAATCATATTGTCTCGCTGAATAAAAGTAGATAGATACTTGTCCAGATTTCACAGAAAACACTTGCTTCAAATCAATAGTTGCGATATAATTGGGGAATCCCGTTATTGAAGATTTCTCGTACATTCAGATACAGAGAAATGATAACTACATTGAACCAGAGCGAATATCATTCTTTAAGGCGTACATACGATCCTGATTTTGAGCAATATAATGCTAACAAGAGAATTTAGAAAATTGAAAATCAATTTGAAATTCTTTGGTTGACTTACATTAAATAAACAATTTCAACCGAAGTATACATCGTTTGCTATGCAGACAAAAAGAAGTATGCAATGGACAGCAAGTAGATTGTGGAAGAGCGCAATGAAGGATAAATGTGCCCGCCAAGTATGTATCTCTTCAAATGATTTTTTTTCGATTACACGAATCAGCTATGTCCAACTTTCCGACGTATAGTATTGTAACTTGTTGTATATGTTTCTCGAGCTGAAGGCTCGTGAAATTATACTAGTTCGCGTGAGTTGTTTGTCACGGGTTATTTTCTTAGAATATTTGGAGCTCCTCTGGGAAAAGTTGAAAAAACCCTTAATTTACCCTAATACAGACTCGGATAGATTTTACTCCACCAGAGCTGCCTCCCTACAGACTTGGGATATGCTAGATTCATCAGACTAGGATAGCAATTATCGCTCTATCGTAGCTGTCCTGAATCTAGCTCACCGAAGCTGCTCATTACAGACTTGGGATATGTGTGTTCTCAGACTAGGGTACCAATTATGCTTTACAAGCAAATGAAGCGAAGTACTTCTCTGAAAGAATGGAATTTTAGGTTATGTTTTCAAGGAAAATAGACGACAAGCATCAGATTTCTGATATTTGTGAGATCAGTTGATCCTATCCTATTTATTGATTTATCTTGTTTGAACTCTCTATTTTACAAAATCATAAAAAATGGTAAACATAAAATAATAATGATGAGAGAATGAGATGAATGAATGATTTTATGAATGTTTCCTTAATCTAAATTTCCTTATATTTTATTTTTAGCCTCAATGGCCGGACTTTCTTCTTTTTTCTTTGTTTTAATTCTTTTATTTCGATTCCCTTTTTATTTTAATTGAGACGCCGCTTTGGCTGAGTCGATATTTTTAATTTTTTTTGTGATTCTACTTGAAACGCCGCTTATGGCCGGAACAATTCTCTAATTTTTGCTTGATTCTAATTGATGCGCCGCTGTGGCTGAAACGATCTTTAAACTTTTACGTGATTCTAATTGATACGCCGTTATGACTGAAACAATCTTCACATTTTTACGTGATTCTAATTGATACGCCGCTATGGCTGAAACAATCTTCCAAATTTTTACGCGAGTACGCTGCCGTTTCAGAGAATAGAGTGAATATATGACAATGAGTCGCACGGCCGCTTTGGCTCGAATACGCTGACGAGGCTTAGCTTCATCCGTCTTATATACCAAGCGTGTTGTCACATCGACGCTCCGACCTTCTGGTATTGTATCACGTGATACAATACCTGTGTGTGCTATGTCCATGATGTGACGTATAGTCAGCCTATTTAGCCTATAGGCTGAACACGTTACATTGCCCCCTTTTCATCAGCTGATGTTCTGTGATGAGGTTTTTCGGAAGCGCTGGCAGGTAAGTTGATGAAAATAAGCCATCCTCCTCCTTAGTTCTTGTTGTTATGTCCGGTGTTTTATATTCGTTCTTTCCTAGCGTTTCGTCATATCCGTGTTGTTTTGTCATATCCGAGTTGTTTTGTCTTGATATTATTCTGTGTTTCAATTCCTGTCCATAGCTAATGGGTCGTCGATATCGAACTCCGCCATATAGCCTGGTGAATCACTACCCGCGAAGATTGGCATCGGGACTTCCATGATAAAATCGGTCGTCAGGTCATCTAACGTCAGTTTCGGTATGTTAAGTGGAATTAATTCACCTTCCATGTATCGTGGTGAAGGGATGTGGAGAATTTCTCCCAGACCTATGTCCTCGACCATCTCGTCTTCTTGGATGTTATTATTTCTGTCTTCAGTTGGAATATTTATCACCTGTTCCAATTCATTGGTGATTAGGGATACTGGTCCATAGGTTCGGAACAGATCTACCTTTTGATGGTGAGCCCTTTTTTCTTCCTCCGTTCTTTCTTTGAAATCTATTTTGTGCAGTTTCCAAGGGATGTTATTTGGGTTATCTTCGTGGATTTTTGCCTTTTTTATTATTTTTTTTTTTGGTATGGTTATTTGAATTTTCAGTTTTGGTTTTTCCATTTTCATCTCTATGTCAGGTTTTACTGTCATAATCGGTTTTTCAGTTGTTCTTGGTTTTAATGTGGTATCATTTTTGTCCTTTTTAGTTTGGGACCCCTTCCCGGATGCGAACTTCCCACTACCACCGATGAATGGACCCGAACAAACAATTGTTTTATATAAATTGTTGTTTGCATCCACACTTCCGATATCTATTTCGGATGCCTGCACACCCTTATCCTGGACGCTGATATAGCCGTACACGTAGTCGCACATCTTGGATTGAGGTTTGACTGATATCTCTTCTGGTGATGATGATGTCTTATATATCTTCGTTAATCCTCTTCATCGGATTAGCATTCATAGTTAACCCTTTAATTTTATTTTAGATTTTAACTCATACAATAAGATTCTAGTGATATTTGGTTTTATTCTGACTCTATGTATAGCTTCATCATATTTACGTGAAATCGTCCTCTTTCTAATCCTGTTCTTAGATTCTCAAGAATGTAAGTTGCTTCTCCTATCTGTTTGCTTATATTATACGGTCCTTCGTATAGTGGAAAAAACTTTGCCATTTTTTTATTTGTGGTGTCCGACAGATTGAGTGCTTTGATTAAAACCTTATCCCCTACCTTAAACCTAGATAATTTATGGCTGGAATTAAATCTATCGGCCCTTCTTTTACCGTATCTCTTTATATTTTTTTCAACTAAATGAATTTTTGTTTCATAGGGTATGTCTTTAATCTTTGGATTTATCCAATCTGCCCAAAATCTGGTCGGTCTATTTTTTAAATGGATTTCGCATGGAGCGAATCCAGTACCATCATGGCATACTTCATTTATACAAGTTTCAATAACTCTTATCCAGTTAATCCATTGCGTATGATTGTCCGCCAGGAAGGTACGGAAAAATCTTCCGATCTCTCGATTTACTCGTTCGACAATGTTCCCTTGTCGATGTCTAATTGACGAGAAAATTAATATTATGTTTTCTTCTTTTAGCTTGTTGATCCATTTGGATGAAGTGGATTGCGTGCCATGATCGCACTGGATTCGCTTCGGGTTCCCTAGTTCTGGAATATAATCCCTAAAAATGCAAGTAATCGTGGACTGCGCGTTTGCCGATCTTAATGGATACAATCTGACATATTTACTGAATGCGTCGATTGTTACCAGGAGCCATTTATAATTCTCTTTACTAGATGGTAACGGTCCTAAAAAATCTATGGATACAAGATCCCCTACTCCATCTGGAATTATATTTTGCATTGCTGCATAACAATGACGATTTGGTACCTTACATCTTTGACACTTGTCGCATTTCGCTATTACTTGTCGCACTCTTTTTGCTAGTTTTGGGTAATAAAAACCTTCTCTAAGTAGTTTATGACACTTTGATGCACCCACGTGGCCGTAAGCCTCGTGACATTCGTCTATAAGATCTTTTAATAGTGCTTCGGGTATGTACGCTTTGAAATCGCCCCCTGGATTTCCGTGATATAAAATGTCATTCTCTACGATGAGGTTCTTATTATTGTTTAAGATTTCTGGTTACATTAACTCGCAAACCCTTTGATCTTGCTTCTGAAATTTCCAAAAGACTTTTAAATTTTGTTTTAATTCCTTATCCATTTCTTTGGCTAATGGTGCCATACTAAATTCTGCAATTTCAGAATTTATTTCTTTTATTTCAGGTGGATTTCTGCTGAGTGTGTCTGCCACTACATTTTCTGTTCCTTTAATGTGCTCTATCTCAAAACTATAAGCCTGGATAAACAGAGCCCATCGAGCTAACCTGGAGCTTACCAATTTGCATGAAAAAAGAAAAGTTAAGGCATGATGATCAGTGCGTACTGTCAGCTTCGCACCTATGATAAATGATCTGAACTTGCCTAACGCGAAAACTATCGCCAACAATTCCTTTTCGGTACTAAAATAATTAAGTTCTGCGCCTTTCATGGTTCTGCTCGCCAGTCCTACGATTTGTCTTTCATTTTCATCCGAGATCTGATATAAGACCGCGCCTACTGCAAAATTGCTTGCATCGCATTCTAAATAATAACGTTTATTTGGATCAGGGTAATGCAAAATCATTTTTTCACAAAAAATTTCCTTAACTAAGTTGAACTGCCTGTTCATTTCCTTGGTCCAATCCCGCTTGGCGCCTTTTCTTATCAAAGCTAATAGCGGAAATGTTAAGTCCGAGTAATACTTAGTGAATTTATTGTAATAATTTGTAAGACCCAAAAACCCTTTTAATTGTTTTACGTTTTTCGGCGTTGGAAAGTTTTTTATCGCTTCGATTTTCTCTGGTTGTGGTCTTATTCCAGTTTTAGTGATTTTGTGACCTAAAAAATTTACCTCGTCACGAAAGAAATTTGATTTTTTGAAGTTTATTGTCATGTTATATTTCCTAAAAGTTTTGAATAATATTTCAAGGTGGGCCAAGTGAGATTGGACAGAGTCAGAACAACACAGGATGTCGTCTACGAAATTTATTGTAAACGATTCTGTATTTTTTAAAACTAAGTCCAAAGCTCTGACTAGGCTCGCCAAACTTGTGTTTAATCCATATGGTGTTACAGTAAATTGGTACGTTTTGCCCTCGTGCATAAAAGCAGTATATTTTCTTGAATCCCTATGGAGTGGAATTTGCCAGAAACTAGCGGTCAAGTCGAGACTAGACATGTAGGCATTGTTGGAACACCGCTGAAATGAAACCTCAGTTGATTGAGCACAATCATGGTCAGGTATTATGAGTTTATTAATGAACCGTGCATCTAGCACTAATCGGATTTCTCCAGATTTTTTCTCCACGACTACTAAAGGATTAACGTATTCGCTATAAGATCTCTCAATTACTCCCATTTTTAGCATTTTTTC
Source organism: Tenthredo scrophulariae (assembly GCA_963978835.1). Taxonomy (NCBI): domain Eukaryota; kingdom Metazoa; phylum Arthropoda; class Insecta; order Hymenoptera; family Tenthredinidae; genus Tenthredo; species Tenthredo scrophulariae. The sequence goes on from OZ022232.1 coordinate 12,944,720, forward strand.
TATTTCGAGATTCACCTTTTCCCTATGAATCATTGGAATCGGGTAAGATCGTCTTACAAAAGGTCTATCTTCGTAGATATTTAATTTATGCTCATAAATGGTAACTCGACCGGGTAATTTACTGAAAACGTCGTCATATTCCTTTAGTAGGTCTGAAAAAATTTTAAGTTCCTTTTGATTCAAAACCTGACACTCTATGAGTTTCTCTTCAACTTCATCACTGGTTAAATTATATACTGTCTCGTCGTCTTCCTGGTTCGCTATTTCGTTTCTCGAATATTAAATATTTGCTATCTGATTTATTGTTATATTATCAGTTTTATATAACTGCACTGAGCTGTACCCTGGTGAAGTTTCAATTTTTAAATTTTCTCTTCTTAAATCGAGATCGGCTTTCCATCTATGGAGTGTGTCTATTCCAATTATAACCTCTCTTTTAAGTCCGCTTATTATGAGGAAATTTATTTGATCGGATGAACTACCAATTTTAACCTTTGCAAAAATTTGCTCTTTTACTTTAGTAGGCTTGCCCCCTATTACTCCAAATATTTGAAAATTTACCACGGGTAGCCGTTCACATTTTGAAAGTGAATCTTTATTTCGTTCGTAAAATTCTTGTGAAATACACGTTATTTGGCTGCCTGTGTCTATTAGAGCTCGTACTGCAATATCTTCAATAATTAAGCAAATTTCCGGACATTGTTTGTCAATTTTTTCTGTTTCCTCATCCTCTGCTAATAAATAATTTGCTGGATCCTCGAATAAGTTGTTATTTTTCTTTGAATTTTCTAATTTTGCCGCGCAAATGACTAGATCACGCTGTGTCGGAACTGTACTTGTCAGCACCGGCACAGCGCCATCTAGTTTTCCGGACTTCGCTCTATATCCGTATCGATTTCTACTTCATCGATCTTATGTTCGGTAATACCTTGAACTCTAGCATTTGTCCAATTCTCAGTTTTATTTTGGACATATTCATTTTGTCCATGTCGCCGTTGAATATCGGGCTTATCTATTATGTCGCGATTCGGAAATGGCTTTGGTGCTGGATTGTTAATGTTTCGCCATGAGAGAGGTTTGTTTTTATCGTCGTATACTCGGTTACTCGGTGGACTCTGTCTATTTGTCAATTGACTTGTTGTTCTACGCGAAGCGTTAGATCGACCACCTGTCTGCATTTTGTCTAAAAAGGTGAGAAGTGCATCGATTTCTGATATATTTCGGCATCTTGCTGCCTCAACCACGTGTTCATCTAAGTGTCTGATTAACGATCTTACTATTTCTTTTTCAGGCAACCGAGGGCTTAACCCTGCGGCAGCGGCGAATTTACGGTTAGCATACTCCGACCAAGTTAATTTTGAGTCTATGATGTAAAAACCAAACTCTAGATCTTTTCTAATTTCTCTTTGAATTTCTATGCCCCAGAACCTAGCAGTGAATCTATCTTTGAATGCATCCCAGTCAACGATTACGTCACGACGCGCAGTCCACCAGTCCTTGGCCTCTCCGGTGAGACTTTGGCCTATCAACTGAAGTCTTAATTCTTCATCGGCTCCTAAAAATACAAAATATTCTTCGACTTCCCTAATGTAAACCATGGGTTTTTCCCAGGTCTTCCCTGAATAAGTGGGTAATTTTAATTGTTTTGTAATAAATCTTAATGAATCTTGACCATTTGTTCCAGTGGGCCCTGTCACTCTAGTTTTTAGTTTTCTTATGTCTGCGTCTATCCCTATCTTTAGACTTTCGTGCCTATGATTTAATTCCTTGATTTTATCATTTATAGCTCGATCTCTCTCTAATTTTACTATTAGGTACATCGAGGTCGTTTACGTGCTCCGTCCTGATGCTGGACTCGACTCGATTTAATTTTTCGTCACAATTTGTGAGGTCTGTATCCCACTTGTCTAAAACTATTTGGACCTTGGGTTCCATGTCGTCAATTCTTTTTTTTGTTTTTAATTGTTGTTTCTTCGAATTTTTTATTTATTTTGGTTTTAAATACTACCTGTGCTTCGATATTTGTCATATGAAAGTTATTTATAGTTCTTTCCATTTGAGCAAATTTGTTTTCAATTTTTTTTTTCTAGGCGTTCGTTTGACATTTTCAAGGAAAGCAGAGTGGTCGCAATCGCAGCCATTGATTCATTGTGACTATGCGCTGGACTTTCAGCTTGACTTAACAAACTGTTATCGGTCATGGAAGCATCACGCTCATCGAAACCAGTGTCTCGGTCACTCTGACCAGGCTGATCTACATCTTTTTCGCCTGTTTTATCAGGAATCTGATCCTTATCTGCCATTTTCCTTTGTTTTATTATTTTTTTTTTTTTTAAATGACTCTAATGAACGATTTAACTTGAATTTGACTTGAAAGTCTTGAAACTGCCCTAAAAGAAAGTGATTTTAAGTTTAACAATGATTCTACTATGAATTTATGAAATTAAGTGATTTTAATTTTATTTGAGGAGCCCCACGTTGGGCGCCAAATGCAACTTGTTGTATATGTTTCACGAGCTGAAGGCTCGTGTAATTATACTAGTTCGCGTGAGTTGTTCGTCACGGGTTATTTTCTTAGAATATTTGGAGCTCCTCTGGGAAAAGTTGAAAAAACCCTTAATTTACCCTAATACAGACTCGGATGGATTTAACTCTACCAGAGCTGGCCTCCCTACAGACTTGGGATATGCTAGATTCACCAGACTAGGATAGCAATTATCGCTCTATCGTAGCTGTCCTGAATCTAGCTCACCGAAGCTGCCTATTACAGACTTGGGATATGTGTGTTCTCAGACTAGGGTACCAATTACAGCTATACCGTAGCTGTCCAACACACTCACCGAACCTGCCTTTTAGCTAAACAATGAATTCAAGTTTACAAGCAAATGAAGCGAAGTACTTCTCTGAAAGAATGGAATTTTAGGTTATGTTTACAAGGAAAATAGACGACAAGCATCAGATTTCTGATATTTGTGAGATCAGTTGATCCTATCCTATTTATTGATTTATCTTGTTTGAACTCTCTATTTTACAAAATCATAAAAAATGGTAAACATAAAATAATAATGATGAGAGAATGAGATGAATGAATGATTTTATGAATGTTTCCTTAATCTAAATTTCCTTATATTTTATTTTTAGCCTCAATGGCCGGACTTTCTTCTTTTTTCTTTGTTTTAATTCTTTTATTTCGATTCCCTTTTTATTTTAATTGAGACGCCGCTTTGGCTGAGTCGATATTTTTAATTTTTTTTGTGATTCTACTTGAAACGCCGCTTATGGCCGGAACAATTCTCTAATTTTTGCTTGATTCTAATTGATGCGCCGCTGTGGCTGAAACGATCTTTAAACTTTTACGTGATTCTAATTGATACGCCGTTATGGCTGAAACAATCTTCACATTTTTACGTGATTCTAATTGATACGCCGCTATGGCTGAAACAATCTTCCAAATTTTTACGCGAGTACGCTGCCGTTTCAGAGAATAGAGTGAATATATGACAATGAGTCGCACGGCCGCTTTGGCTCGAATACGCTGACGAGGCTTAGCTTCATCCGTCTTATATACCAAGCGTGTTGTCACATCGACGCTCCGACCTTCTGGTATTGTATCACGTGATACAATACCTGTGTGTGCTATGTCCATGATGTGACGTATAGTCAGCCTATTTAGCCTATAGGCTGAACACGTTACAGTATACTTGCGAGGGCGGGTTGCGGCGTGGGGCTTGGCATTTTTACTGATTTCACGCCACTAGAATGGCGAAAGGTTTTTGTATATTTCTCCATTTCCATTTATGTATGCACACGTAATGAAATTGATTCTGAGCTGGATGTGTCTGAAAATTCTAGAAACAGCCAATCGGCGCTCTGGATTGCAAAGATTTAGAGCACCGATTGGCTGTTTCTTCAATTGTCAAACACATCCGGCTCAGAATCAATTACGCTTAGCGTACTACCAACGGGTCAGCGCTGAAAGGATCTAATATGTATTATACACATAGGAAGATCAACTCTCAGTCATTTGTCATGAAATAAAATTATGCACTTTTTGGTTCGCGCGGAACACATGAGATATTCTATAAGATCTCATATATATCTATACCGAAAGGTTACATGGAAAGAGCTGGTTCCAAGCGCGCAGGCGCTGATTTATTCGAATATCTTTGATCGCAGAATCGCACATTCCAAATTTTCAGTCGATCCATGCATTCGTTCCGGAGATGAATGTGTTGTAAGAAAGTTTCTGCAGAAAATTTGAGCGCGAAACTGAAGGACCCGGACACCGAGAACAACGAAGCGAAGAGGACCCGGACTTCGAAAACTACGGAATGGAGAATTTCGACACCGAAAATTACGGAGCAGAGGATCTGGACATCGAAAACTACAGAGTGGAGACCCTGGACACCGAAAACTATAAAGCGGAGGACCTGGACACTATAAACTACAGAGCAGAGAACCTGGACACCGAAAACTACGGAGTATAGGACCTGAACACCAAGAACTACGAAGCGTAGAAAATAAATACTGAAAACTAAGGAGCGGAAGACTTGGATACCGAAAACTATGGAGCGGAAGACTTGGACACCGAAAACTGCGCAGTAGAACACCTGAACATCGAAAACCACAAAAGAAATGACCTGGAGAATGAAAACCATGAAGCGGAGGACCTGAACATCAAAAACTACGGAGCGGAAAACCTGGACAACGGAAACTATAGAGCGGACGATCTGGACATCGAGAACTACGAAGAAGAAGACCTGAATACCGGAAACTACGAAGCGAAGGACTGGGACGCCGAAAACTATAGAGCGAAGGACCTGGATACCGAGAACTACGGATTGGAGAACCTGGGCACCGAAAACTACGGAGCGGAGGTCCTGGACACCAAAAACTACGGAGCGGAGGTCCTGGACACCGAAAACTACCGAGCGGAGGTCCTGGACACCGAAAACTACGCAGCGGGGACCTGGACACCGAGAACTATGGAGCGGATCACTCATCTAGATCAGATGTCTACAGATCAATAATGTAAAAATGAGATATATATATATTATATGAGTATATTATGTGTATATATACAGTATATCTATATTCATAAAATAATTAATATTGTTAATAACTTCGGTATGCATGATCGATTGTTGCTCAAAAACAATAGGGGGCGAGATTTTGGTGGCAAGAACACTCCCTTCAAATTGCAACTTCATAAGTGCAACGGTTCGACAGATATCGTGGTCCCAAGAGGAAAGTTCTGCGAGGAAGAAGAAGGAGAAGGAGAAGGAGGAGAAGATTGTGTTTTTCGACCAACTTCAACATTCAATATTTCAGGAACTGCTTGATCGATTTCGTGCAACTTTTGAAAGCACGTTCAAGTGGAGTCGACCTCACGCCTCTCTGAATCTTATAGAGAAATAATCAGCGGTTCAAAGGATATGGCAGATTTTTTACAAGAACAAGAGCTTGCTCGGATAAATGATTCGCGGCTGGCGCGCCGGCCTACGGTGACTTGGCGGCAATTCGCTGCCGCGAATCTTGATTCGTCATTCTCGATTTTCCAAGCGGGATATTTCTGCGGTAACGCGGCTACGTCGTGTTTTCGGCGTTCGTACCAGGTGATCGGAGGCGGTATGACTGCGGCAACGATTTCCGTGTTGCGAGACAGTGCATCAGGTACATGATTTAAAGCGCCTTGGCGATATATTATTTCTGAATCGTAACCGAGTAATTCCAAAGACCAACGCGCTAACCTACCAGTGGGGTTTTTGTGGTTGTGCAGCCATTGCAGACTGCTATGATCGGTGACTACGGTGAAGCGATGACTTCCAATATAAGCGCGGAACTTCTGGATCGACCAGATGACAGCGAGACATTCTAACTCGGTAACCGAGTATTTTTGTTCGGCGTCTGAAAGCGATCGACTCGCATAAGCGATAACATATTCTATCTCGTCGCGAGCCTGTGTCAATACTGCACCTAACCCTACTATACTAGCGTCGGTTTGTAGCGTGAACGAGGAATCGGAAACTGGACAAGTCGAGGTCGGTGCATTAATTGAATTATCACGGAGAGTCTCGAAAGCGCGTTGTTGTTCGGCTTGCTATATTCATGGCTATGCTTCCTTTAGCGAGCGCATGAGTGGTTCGGAAGTAGCAGCCAAATTCGGGATAAAACGGCGATACCACGAAGCCATGCCTAAAAATCTATGCACGAGCTAATAACTGGTGCAGTTTCATCCGGATTGACCTGCAGTCCATTTTCATTGACAATGAAACCAAGATATTTTACTTCCGAGCGGCAGAGTTTACTTTTTTCCGGATTAATTGTTAAACCCGCGGTATGAATGACCTGTAACACTTTCTTAAGCCAAGCGAGATGTTCTTCAAACCTTTTAGTCGTCACGATACCATTGCACGTGGGGTGCACTAAATTCTCGGTACTGTCATCGAATTCAAAAATCTGAGCAGGATCATCTTTGAAATACCAGGTGGCTGGCGAAAAATCGACCGCGATCGCGACCCAATCGGAAAATCAATCTATCACAAACCATTTTATAAACAATTTCGGGAACTCTTAAAAATCTTACCAGAACTGACAAATCGATTTATAACAGGAACAACCGAAGATCTATTCGTACAAAAAGACAATAAAGCACATTGCATTCCGGCCGACTGTTTAATCGGACAAGGCATAGCACAAGAAATAATCGAACCAAATATCATGAATCGCGACGTATTAGAATCAAAGAACCCCAAAGTAGGTGACATCATAGTAACACCGCATGATAATATCAAAGTATACAGCGTGATTCTCAAGTCGCGGAAAAGATTTTACATGCAGATTCCTTATCAAAATCTAAGAATAAAGTTCCGTATCAAAAACTTCGAGGGACCGCTCGTTCTTGAGTTATAGAAGGTTTAGTCAACCCAATCAGACGGCCGTAATGTGACGTGCTCAGTCTCGTAGCAATCCTGAAAAATTGATAGTGCCCGCGTCGCATGAACTTTGCCTGAAATTTCGGTTTTTTATTCCGTAATTTTTAGTCTGTACGGCGTCCGGTCGGTCATTCTCGTACCCTGTGTCGTTCGCCCCGTAAATGACGTTGTCCAGGTGGTCAAACTGTTGACTTTCGATCCCCAGGTCGTCCGCTTCGTAGTTTTACTCTCGCCCCGTAGTTTACGTTGTCCAAGTGGTCAAATTGATGAGTTCCGATCCCCAGGTCTTTTGCTTTGTAGTTTCAATTCTAGTTGTAAACGTAGTGAAAATTTTGGTGGTCGAAAGTCACCTGCCTGACGACAACTAGAATGAAAACTACGAAGCAAAAAACCTGGGGAACGTAAGTCACCAGTGTGACTACCTGGACAACGTCAACTACGGGGCGAAAGTCCTGAAGGACGGAAATCAACAACTCAAAGACAACGAGAGTGAAAACTACGAAGCGGACGGCCTAGGGAACGTAAGTCAACAGTTTGACCACCTGGACAACGTCAACTACGGGGCGAACGACGCAGGGCACGAGAATGACCGACCGGATGACGTAAGGACTGAAAATTACGGAATAAAAAACCGAAATTTCAGGCAAAGTTCATGCGACGCGGGCACTATCAATTTTCCCGGATTGCGACGAGACTGAGCACGTCACATTACGGCCGTCTGATTGGGTTGACTAAACCTTCTATAACTCAAGAACGAGCGGTCCCTCGAAGTTTTTGATAAGGAACTTTATTCTTAGATTTTGATAAGGAATCTGCATGTAAAATCTTTTCCGCGACTTGAGAATCACGCTGTATAACCTAATAACCAAAGCTCAATTCTTTGACAAGCCAACGTACGAAACTATGTACAACGTTCTATGCAAGCTTAGAGGGCAACTAGAATCAAATAATGTACAATCAATATCAATCCCAAAAATTGGTTGCGGCCTAGACAAGCTAAGCTGAAAAACCATCCGATCGATGATTTACTTCTTTTTCAAAAATTCCGACATGAACATAACTATCTGCGATTTCAAACCAAGTCAAAAGACTATACGACACCCATTAATTAATACCAAAAATCCAAACACAAATAACGAAACTTTCATACGATCCGAGCACATTCCAGAAAATACCGACGGCCAAATTCCACGTCAAAATCCAAATTACATCAAAACCTACCCCGAAATCCACCTCGAAACCTCATTGTACATTTCAGCCACACAGACCCGACACCAATAGCGACTGCTAACATAAAATAAACAAGTGTCGATATTCTCATGAAAAAAGATAATTACGTGCACTGCAGGTCAGCCGACTGTATTATGAAAAAAGGACTTGCTAAACAATTAATCGACATCGGCAGTCTAGGTACAAACTTTCTAAAATCTCAAAACCCGGAAATAAATAGTGTGATCATAACACCGAACAATAAAAAATTGATCTTCAGCCTAGTAACACAAAAAGAATCAACAGTAGAACGATTATATAACACATTAGTCATCCGTTCCGATATACTACAATCGAAACGCATTAAATCATTCTTAATTTTCAGAATAGGAATCGGATTCGACAAATTGAATTGGCTGCAATGAAAAACATTTTCAGTAAAATCTTCAACCACACGGATATTACGGTTAACATATGCTCAAACGAGATTAACGTCCGGAATTAATTCAAGAAATAATCCGCGAAAATCACGAATCCGTAATAGCAGGCCACAAAGAAACAACTGGAACTTTTGAACGAATCCGAGCAATTTATTTCTGGCCAAGTATGGAAAACGACATTAAAAAATTTATACAATCATGCGAAGGCTGTCAAAGACGTAGAAATAAAGAACTCCCGATGGTAATAACAGACACACCATCAACCGCTTTCGAAGAAGTATCCTCAGACATCGTCGGACCATTACCAACTTCAAATTCACAAAATAAGTATCTGCTTAAAATCCAAGATAATTTAACTAAATATTCATTTTAACTAAAAAACCAGACATCAACAACAATCGCTGAAGCATTCGCAGAAAATTTTATTTGCCGCTACAGAGCACCCGAATCGATTTCAACAGATCGAGGCCCGAATTTTTCCAGTCCTATTATGGAACTATTAGCAAGAATCTTCCAAATTAAACAAATAAAAATTACAGCTCACCACCCTCAATCCAACGGTTTGCTCGAACGCAGCCATCAAGTCTTGATAGAATACTTAAAACACTATATTAATAATAAAAAAAACTGGGACAAATGGATTCGATTCACGATATTTTCGTATAATACATCAGTACACGAAGGCACTGGTTATACGCCTCATGAACTAATTTTCGGAACAATAGCACGACAGTTATCAAATATACGGTCGGACAGGAATATCCCGAACAAAAACGAGGAACACCTACAAGAATTAATAACTCGCCTCAAAGAAACTAGACAAGACGCAACAAAAAATCTCAATGACGCAGAATGAGAATTAAAATTAGGATACGACAAATACATAGACGTACACACCTTCCAACCAGGCCAGCACGTCTACCTAATCAATGAAACTAGAAAGAAATTAGACGATCACTATGAAGGCCCGTACGAGATAATCCGTATACTTACTGACATCAACGCGTAAATAATAGTAAACGACCATAGGACGAAAATAGTCCATATAAACGGAATCAAATCAGCTCAATAAACAACTAATTAAAACTCATAAAAAGGGTAAAATAAAAACACCATCAAATACGAAAAATATATAAAACAACCCAAAAGACTTTATTTAACAAACAAAAATTTTGAGAAAACGATCGAGAAAACACATAAGAAAATATATACACTTGTGTATATAACTCTTGTGTATATACCGTGACAATCACGTGAAACCGAATGGATCCATGCTACCGGACAGCGAATATTGGCGAATATGACGTCATTTTAGCGGGCTAACCATTCGTTGCAGTGAACAATCCCTAGGGTGATTTTGGCGCGCGGTCGATGCAACTCGGCAGCCATTGTTGATAGAAGCCGGCTGACTGTCAATACATCGCGGAAGGTAGACATGTGGGGTTATGTTCGTTTATTTTAAGCAAATTATTAATAAGGTGAATGAAAACTACGTGGATAAGCTATGAGTATTTATCAAAAATCTATCAATTAGTTTTGAATGATATCTTAATACAATCAAGGAATTGGTTGTTCTCGATGAAGTCTTTGATTCTAATTAATTTGCAGTTATAGCTTAAGTTAATTCGTTGATTGTACTATGATATTATTCAAAACTGGTTGATCGATTTTGGCTAAATATCAATAACTTATTCACGTAGGTTTTTTTCACTTCATTTATCATTTGCTTAAAATAAGCGAACATAACCCCACATGTCTACCTTCCGCGATGTATTGACAGTCAGCCGGTTTCCAACAACAATGTCCAACAATGGCTGCCGAGTTTCATCGACCGCATGCCAAAATCACCCTAGGGGTTTTCAGTGCAACGAGTGGTTGACCTGCTAAAAATACGAAATATTCGCTTTTCGGTAGCATGGATCCATTCGGTTTCACGTGATTGTCACGGTATATACACAAGAGTTAGGCCGGGCCACCCAACAAGTGTACCAGCACCGCGTTGGGGTAAACCGCCCGCCGCTCCACCGCTAAATATCGGGCAAGCTCCGCACGACATTCCCCACACCCCCCCTCGAACGACCACATCCAGAACCCTCCGACACCGCCAGCATAACCGTACGCCTTCACTATGCAGAGCCCACCGATGAGACTGCAAACCTCAGTGAGACACTCCCAATCCTGAGCCCCGTCCATAACACCAATTGCACAGCCTAGACCCGGTAAACTCCTCAATCCAGCCATCGGCGAACAAGTAGGCATCCCCGTGCCCCCACGAATTTTCCAGCGCGACTTTCCTCTCAGCCCATGAATCGAAATGAGCCACCCTCGACTCCTGGATACACCACCACGTCCGCTCCGACACCCCAGCTCGTTTCAATTCACCTTTAAAAACTAACAGAATGAAGATAATTAATGGAGAATCCCTCACAAAACCACAATAATTAATACCGAATTATAATAAAATCCTACCTTCTTCAAACGCAATTAATCCTCTGAAATCCGGATGCAAAACTGACGCGAAACTCATGATGACAGTTAAGATTTTTCTTTGTAACCGTTCACTTCGAAATACAGAGCACGAATGAAACCACAGCCGATCACCAGGACCAATAGACCTAATCGCCCGCTCACAAGCAAACTCACGTAATATAAACAAAGTACGCCAAGTCAGCACCCCGACGCACCAACACTCTAACGCAATACATTTTCAGGACTGCATTCGCCGAGCCAGACGCAACCGACAACCTATTGTTGCAACCCGAGTATCAAGGTGTTGCAATCCAGATGTTTGAGCCACACTTTGGTAATACTATATAATGTGCAAGTACGAAGCCTTAACGCAACTAACAACAACTGCAGACGCAGCGCGAGCTCCTTAACGTAATAAATAAGTGATCATTGTAATACCCATGGTCAGAACATCAAGACCGAGATATTAGGGCAGGTTATGCCAGATCTCTGCTGGACATAGTGAAGTCTTTGTAAAACTCTTCATATAATAATAAAACTTTATCACTTTTGTACGACTGAGTTCTAACTCCTGTCTTAATCCGACAACGAACCTTCAATAAATTGTAGTTGTATGAAAGATCTCAGGATCGCGATTACAACATTATACCAAATAACTACATTCAAAGATAACCTAGGCATCTACTACGAGCACGGGCAGAACCTCAAAACATATAACGACGAATGGAAATTAATAAACGTCATCGACCTAGACACCCTAAACGAAAAATTGGAAAAATTGAAAAACTATTCACAAATAATAACAGAAAAATGTGATTCTCACACCGATAGATGCACCATGCACAAACACAGAAATGATTCATAACCGAATATCAATAATCTTAGAACAACAGAACCAAATAAGTACCCTCATAGGCCAACATGACGAGAGAAACATACAACAACACGTTGGAAAATACCTCAACTACAGACCTAAAAGGTCAGCCTCTCGAATTCATGAGTAAAATCAGCAAAACGTTATTCGGAACCTTAGACTCAGAAGACGCGGAACGTTACAATGCAAAAATTGAAAAAATTCACACAAACACCAATCATTTGGCCCTCCTATTGAAAGAACAAACACATATTATACAATCCACATGGGTAGAACACAAAGCACAACTCCAGGAACTCACGGAACAAATCGAAAAATTGAAAACCATAGAACTACAGAATATACTCGGCACCATGACTAAACATACGAGAACTAACGCCAGAAATATCCTCTTTCTCAATCACCTTTTGGAACTCGACGAATACACCAACGAATGCGAACTTGACTTGAACAACCTAATCGACGCAATATTATTTGCATGACTTCACCCCAAAATTCTAACGCCGGAAAAAATTATGTCGACTATTAGACAAATACAAAGCCACAACCCCATGAAACACTTTCCAGTTCCCCTAGAAAACGAATACGCACAAGAACTAATGAGACTCTCGAGACTCGAAATTACCTATATAGACGCCAAAATCATTTACGTTATCAATACCACTACTCAATACCCACATCTCAACATCTACAGACTAATGCCAATCCCAGTGAAACAACGCTACGATACTACAGACGAAAAATTCGCGTATATCAGACCAAGCAGCGATTACATAGCAATCACAAGAGACAGAAGCTTATACTCCAAATTGGCCGAACCAAAATTCAATAAATGCATGCTGTTGTTACGGACCAGCGTAAGCTAGCCCCTAGAACTGACTACATCCAACTCTTGGATCTAATCTTTAACTAAACCAGTAATAATGCATATCGTATGTGCAAACGAAAAACCAATCCAAATGACTCTAAACGATTCCGGAATACTAGAATTAAATAACAATTGCACAACAAACTCGCACACAATCTCACTATCCACAACAAAACGTTACCAGACTATAGAAACTCATTCCTACGCGCCAAAATTCAACTTGAATATTTCAAACATCTACGATGAACCCAAAAACTTATCCTTCATCCCCATATCAATGTTAAATGAAACCCCATACTCAAATTCCAAAGACTTAACCTCAAACGGACTAACTTTGGACGAAATTATCAAAACAACAGACGAAATAACACAATACCGAAGAGCTACAGACATCGGAAACATGCTTTACTACATTTCCTCCCTATTCGGATAAGTATCACTGGTCTCCATAGCACAAAAATTCGCAACAGCAGAAATAATACTTAGAATATTTGGAAGAGTTAGAAGTTCTCGCCAAAATCTAGATCCTATTGAACAAAATAATACTCCAGCAATCACGTGTACGCCAACTACACCAATCAAAATAACTACACCAAACACACAAGACACCCAGACAGCTCAAACATCTTTTTATACCACATGAGAACGTAACATCACGACTCAATAAAAAGTTCCTATATTATATGTTATACCTACAATGCCAATAATAATGCAGGTACCCAATTGTTAATCTAATATCTAGAGATATACCTACTTCATCATTGTAATGAACATATTAAACATACTACACATCTACTAACTCAGCATCAGACATTTATAACTAAGCAATCTTATTGCAAATGAGTAATTTTAACTATACTATGATTTCGGAATCGAAATCATACCAATACCCTTATATCCCAGTCATCTTAGCATTAAATTTGACGAATAATGGAAATCGAACCCAAAGTTCTGAAAATTGTTGTACGTGTTCCTTTCAGCATCACATTTAACCAAAAAAAAAGTCACCACCCGTACCTGTAGAGCCAGCGCTGCCATCTTGGAAAATAAGTGCAATTTTCAGTCTTTCACGTATATCTCGGCAATTGTCGACTTTATCGCCACTTTAGTGGTGAGGTAAGAGAAAAGTACCAAAATTATGAACAAAAAAGCGTTGAACATAAATACTCGTTTGGTGCACGGTTTTTCTGTAAAGCGTAAAAACATATGCGATATTCCAGAAACCTGCTCATGATTCTTCCGATATATCGGGAGAATTTTTACCCGCCAGGCGAACATAATAATTTGCTATAACGTAGACACCTCGGGCGTTTCCGAGGCAAGTCGAGTAAAGTTTGGTACCCACTGAGACACATATTTGAATTTGTATACCTCGGGCGTTTCCGAGGCTGGTCGGGTAGGATCGGGCAGGCACCAGCACGTCCCAGTGTACCGCGCCCCACTACCGCGGCGCGGACCAATAAGCGCTGCGCGCCAGTACCCAATAGGCACCCATTCGTATGAAAAAACGTATACAAAAGTCATATACTGTACGTTTATTCAGCGCAAAAATGTTCCTCATTTAAACGGATAAGTAGCGTTTATCGAAAACGTTACGTCGAAACGTTGATTATTACGCAATAAACAACGTTGAATACACGTATTCCACTTGAATATTTGGCCAAATTATTGTTGCACAAAAAAAAAATTAAGATACTTAAAATAAATTAATTACAACATATGAGGCGTGGATCAACAACTACTAATGCCAAACAATCGCACTTTCTTTCAGAGTGAGAATTTTAAGATTGGAAAAACTTCGCATTATTGTTGTGGCCGGAATTCGATCCGGGCCCGCTCGCATTCGCTTGTATTACTATTCGCACGCTCTATCAACTACGCCAAACTACCTATTGACGAAGTCAGTCACTTTCTCGTAATTGTCTTGGACTTTGCATCTGTCTCAGTTATATCAGCGTTTCAATGCAACTGAGATATGTTAACTAAACATCCGAGTTGCAAATGTGTTATCAATTTAATTTCTTGCCTAGAGTTCCACACGTTCTCGCTCGATTTAGTTATATTGCACATTCATTATTATATCAGGAAAACGTATAAATGACGTTAAATCGAGTGCATATTATTCTAAAATCGAAACGCTTGATAGACATTCACAAAATAGACTTTGCCATTACATCTGTTAGGAACGTGTAATATATGCGGATATGAAGTGATTGGAACAACGTAGAAATTGCGTGTCATATGCACGTATCGTGATCTGTTTAATAAACGTGCATGATTGAGATATTGTTAATAGTATACACATCGTTGTTCGGACACCATCAATATACGTGTGCATTTGCAATCGATTAAACCTATAAATCAAGTGCATATTATACGTTAATACTGTCTAAAATCGAAACGTTTAATAGACATTCACAAAATAGATGTTGCCATTACATCTGTTAGGAACGTGTAATACGCGGATATGAAGTGATTGGAACAACGTAGAAATTGCGTGTCATATGAACGTATCATCATCTGTTTAATAAACGTGCATAATTAGGATATTGTGAACAGTATGCACATCGTTGTTTATATAACATCAATATACGTGTACATTTGCGAGTGATTAAACCTATAAATCGAGTGCATATTACACGTTACAATTATCCTTTATAAGAACGTGTAATATACATGAATAGAAGAATTTATTCGTAGAAAAATTGTGTATTATAAACGTAGTTGTATGGTTTCCTAATGAACGTATTTCCGAAACGTGCAATATTAGTATTGTCATATTATTCTTTATTTCCGCGTATGCCTCTCGGCGTTACATTGTGACTTCTTTCACATTGCTCCTCAATCCTATCTTACCCTATTTAATTTATTTAATATTTTCTTCATCCTAATCCGCGTCTTGCATTACTCTGCGCCCCCCTTTCCCCCGTCTTTGAGTCAAAACAACTTATGGTAACACTATAAGGTACAAAAATAAAAATAAAATAATAAGACTAGCCAAAATAAGAAGGTCAAACCCAAAACTAATAACTGTGAATGAACGTAAATCTGAGCCTGAGTGTATACCGTGTTGTCCCTTCCCTCCTTTCTGTCACCCTTCCTTCTTCTTCCCTCCTTCGTCGTCTCTTTCCCTTCACTTCCTCTTACTCCCTCTCCTCCTACTCCCCCTCCTCCAGCTGCACGTTCGATTTCCTCACTTCCTCTATGGCTTCTAACAGTCTTCTTCCCCATATCTCTCTCCTTCTCTCCAGCTCTTTCCTTTCCTTCAGTTTCTTCTCTGTTCCTTCCGTCCCTTCTTTGCTTTCTGCTATTCCCCCTTCCCCTTCTCCTCCTTATTCCTCTTCTTCTCTCCTCCGCCTCTTTCTCCCTTGTCCGCCATCTCTCCTCTCTTTCTCTGAAGCTCAAGTCTTCCCACATCCATACTCTAAATTTTTCCTCCACTCTTTATTTCCCTCTTATCACTTTTTCCCTTCCCTTCTCGATCCCCATCTTCACCACCATCACCCCTCTCGTTCTATCCTCCGCCGTCCCTCCGCATTCCCACATCTCCTCTATCCTCACCCCTTCCCCCCCCCCCCCGCCTCTTTACCAGCCTCGTTGCCTCTTCCGTCCACTCCTTTCTCCCCTTCAGCCCCTTTATCAACAGATTCCTTCGCCTTCCTTCTCTCCTTTCTACTTCTTCGTCTTCCTTTCGTCTTTACCCTTTTCCTTCCTCCTTTTCCCCGTACGGTCGGGCAGGGGGGGTCGACCCTTCGGCCCCTGCCTTTCCTTCCTTCTTTCCTTTCCCTTCTTCCTCTCTTCTCTTTTTCAGCTCCTCTACCGTCTTCTTTAGTTCCTCCAGCTTCTTCTCCATTTCTCCCCAGGACTTTCCTCTTCCTGCCATTTCTTTCCACTTTTCTCTCTGTCGCTTTCCACTCTACTCTACCTTCTTGCCTGCCTGTTGCTTACTCTAGTATTGTCATATACTGATACAAGAAATTAACTGAATATTCATTTAATATTCGTGAAATATACGAATGGGCGCTTATTGGGTAAGGTCGGTCCGCGCCGCCAGTATATAAGTGAGGACCGTAGACCTCATAAGTACCAGTCTTCGCAGAATCGCCCAAGTCGACACTACTAAAGCTGAATAAAGAGCCAATACTCCAACAACTGGATGTTTCATATAAAGCCTGTCTCCAAAAACCCACCAGTCCTTATTCGCTATGTGCAACAGCATGGAGGGGGTACGAACATCGACGTAGGCGCTCATGGTGGCGTTTTGACGAACTTCACGCCCCGAGTGATATACGGGATCTTATGAAAGTGAATAGTTATTTACGTGACATTTCACTATAATATGATTTAAATACGTAATAATAGTTGAAAATAAAACGTAAAGAAATAACTCAACTACTTTCGAACCTTTTACTATTTAAAAGCAGCGTATCAATTTAATATATTAGAATATAAATGTCAGGTACCCGTGTTCAGACTCAGCTGATCGACCGGCTGATCTCTCAAGTCCCTGGCGACACAGGCCACAGCCGGCTGTCTTTATTATCACTTTAACAAATAAACCGTGAAAATGACGACAAAGACCACCGTCTACTGTTGTGTTGTGGGATGTAAAAATACAAAATTCAATTCACCAGGAACTGAATTCTATTGCTTCCCCACTTCAAATCCTTTACATCCACATCAAGTATTGCGCCGCGAAAAGTGGTTGACTGCAGTACGGAGAGAAAAGTAAGTATATACATTCTTTTGATTGTGTGTTAATTTGAAAAACGTGATAATAGAATCAAAAAATTTTATTTCTAACCATATGATACACAAAATATCAGGAAATATTTTATGTTATTTCATGTCAAACTTGCAGAGAAGATGGATCTCCTTGGCTACCGATGTGACGTTCTCACCAACTTACCACATGGAACACGTCCTTACCAACGACAGCCACTAATAGAACAAACCCTTCTTTACTCTTGATCAATATTAAACCCGTTATACCCAACTAGGATATAAGAAATCTGTTTTACCATCAGTGGCCCATACCAAAGGATAACTCAGCCTCTGAATCGATACCATATCTACCATCAAGTATATACCCAACCATGATATACAGTACATTACCCTCTGGTATAGACCACATAGAACTATATTTAATATAACTCATATACTATGTTCAAAATTACTTACTATAGTACATATATTCATATAATACATTTATACATATAACACATACATACATATAATACATATATTCATATAGTATACTCATATATAAGATATCCATATACCATATTCATGTTAACTATACCCATATAATATCTATACCCAAATTATATTCATGCATGAACCCTACATATAACTATAATATATATGTAAGACAAATGATGTTACTCTCCAAAATTAATTGGGTTTTTTTTTTATTTTTCGGGTATGTTGAGAGAGAAATAACTCAAATGGGTTGCTCTGTAACAAGAGTTTTGAATGTTTATTTAACAACTAGGTGTTATGTACAATATTTACAATCTCACCTGTAACAAGAGAAACGACAATTAAAGTTTTTTCTCTGTCACACTTTTCTAATCTGTCTTCTATTAATGTACTTGTCTTTCTAATTGATGTAATTGTCTCTCTTGCGTATTCCACGTGTTCTATCTCCCTATCTATCTTTCTCTGTCTATCTCTGTCCAGCCGTGTCGCTAGGTTCACGTTCGCTACCAACCGCGGTGGCGCGGCAAATTCAATTAAAGAAGATACCTGTTCTCTACATCTCCCCCCCCCCCCGGCGGTGAAGATTTTGAACCTCTTAACTTCATCATTCGTCTTCCTCTGTTTCTATTTTTCTCCTAGGGATTAACTTCGTGATATGGAATAGCGTCGATTCGTTTTTCTTCTTTCCTATGTTTATTTTATAGATTGTGTCCGATATTTTTTCTGTTATTTTTAGTGGTCCAATGTATAACTCATCTAATTTTTTCCTATTAAGTCTGTTACCGTTTTCTATATATACTGTATCCCCTACGTTAAATGTATATTGTATTCGGTCTTTATCAAACAGTTTTTTATTATAACTGTGTGATTTGATGGTGTTTTCGTATGCTAATTTTTTATCTTTAATCCAATCGTCTTCATTCACTTTGTTTCTCAATTCTTTTGGTGCGGTGGTTGTCATTGTAGCGTCTAGTAAATATTTCGGTGGAAATCCAGTGACTGAGTGTTCTGTCTCGTTGTACTTATCTACACATTCTCTTGCGATTGTTGTCCAAGTTTTCCTATTTCCTTGACCGTTTATCGAGCATCTTATTTTATTTGTTATCGTCTGGTTAAGCCTCTCATTCAAACCATTGGAGGACGGAGTATTCACTGCTGTGAACATCAGCTTTATATTCTTTTCTTTTAGGAAGTCTTTAAATTCTTTTGAATTTATTCCCGGGTATTGGTCTGTGAGGATTAATCCAATTTCGTCTGTGTCTAGGACGTTTGTTACTAACCTTATGAAATCACTAGCGTTTTGCGTCTTTGATGTCACTATGAACGCATATCTTGTAAAATGATCCACTAGTAGGTGTAGGTATTTCTTCGTCGATCTGGATCCTCCAAAACCTCCTATGGTATCGATTGATACTATTTCGAACGGTTTGCTTGGCGGTCCTAAATGTGACATTAAGCCGTATTTCTCTTTTCCTCTTGATTTGTTTTTTATGCATACTTCGCAGTTTTTGCATAGGTTTCTTATATTTTCTGTTAGGTTTTTCGCTGTATATATCGGACCTACCATTTTTGTCATTTGTCTAATGCCTATGTGACACCACTCTTCGTGTATTTGTTTTATGATTTTTTTGCTTAGATGCTCTGATAGAATGATCTTTTCCCTCTTTCTTATTTTTTGGTAGTATATTCCATTTCTCCGTAATATATTGTTCTTTGGTGTCTTTTCTATCTTGTTCTGTGCTTGGTCCCTTTTTATATCTTCTATTTGTATCGCGTTTACTATCTTGAGCACTTCGTCTTTATTTTCTTCTGCTGTTAGCACTGGATTCCCACTGAAGCAATCTGCTTCTATGTTTTCTCTTCCCGGTATATATCTTATTTCGAATTCATATTGGGACAAATAGTAAGTCAGGTCTCCTAGTTCTTCGTCCGTTCTATTTTTGATGTTCAAGTTCTCGAGTGGCTTATGGTCTGAGTATACTATAAACTTTTTTCCGATCAGCCAGTGTTGCCAGTATTTCACGGCCTCTTTTATTGCTAAGCATTCCAAGTAGATTGCTTTTTTCCTTTTTTGTGTTTCGTTTAATTTCTTTGAGAAATATGCCACTGGCCGATCTTTTTTATCCTTTTGTTCCTGTTTAAGTACCGCGCCGATACCTTCTAGTGATGCGTCCGTGAATATTTTAATTGGTAGGTTGTTGTCAAAAATCTCCAGTACTGGTTGTGAACATAGCAAGTTCTTTATTTTTTTAAATGATTCCTCGCAGTCCTTTGACCATACAAATTTTTCATTCTTTCTTAATAATCTATGTAGTGGTTCCAATATTATTGCACTATTCGGTACATATTCGTGATAGAAATTTATTTTCCCCAGAAATTGCCTTATGTTTTTTTGGGTTCTTGGAACGGGAAAACCTCTGATGGAAACCAAATTATCTTTTATTGGTTTTACCGAATTATTATTGATTATGTGGCCTAGATATTTTACTGAGTCAGCGGCAAATGTGCATTTCTTTAATTTCAATCTAAATCCTTCCTTCACTATTGCTTCTAATACTAGTTTTATATGTTTTATGTGGTCCTCGAAAGTTTTTGAAAATATCAATATATCATCTATATAGTTTTCTGCAAAATCTGTGAGTTTGTGTTTTCTTAAAATATTGCCTAGGATTCTTTGGAAAATTGCCGGTGATGTTTTCAAACCAAACGGCAAGCATGTCCACTGGAAATGTGCATCCTGCGTCACAAATCCGGTCTTTGGTCTATCTGTAATACGTAGTGGAATTGCCCAAAAGGCAGAATTTATGTCTAACGTGGTGAAATATTTGCAGTCCCTTGTTTTTATTATCAGGTCATCAATTAACGGAAATGGTTGAGCTTGTGGTACTATAATCTTATTTAGTTCTCTGAAGTCTATACACAGTCTAGATCTTTTATTCTCGTCTTTTTTAAATGCTAACGTTACTGGAGCTGCAAACGGGCTGTACGACTCTTCTATTAGATTCTTCTCTAACAGCTTTGATAGCTGTTGTTCTATTTCTTTTTTGTCATTTAATGTGCACCTATATGGTCTTTTACAGCAATATCTGTCTACCAGTAAATCTATATGTGCCTCATAATCTGTGACAGTTCCAACATCGTATTTATCTTTCGCGAATACTGTTTTATATTCTTCTATCAATCTTTCTATTATATCTTTCTTCTTGTAATTTAGATGATTTGTTTTTATTTTAAATTCGTTTTCCCCTACATGTTCATTAAAGTTTATTTCTGTTAATTCTTCTCTTTGGGTTTGTTTTTGGCTTATCTCTAAATTCTCATCTTGTATTAGTCTAAATTCTTTTATTATATCTAGGCCTATCAAAAAATCATGAAAGTCTTCGTTTTCAACAATAAAAACGTCTACTTCTTTTTCAATATTATAAATTCTTAGTTTTATTTTTATCAGTCCTTTTGTGAGTGCCACACCACTAATTGTTTTCAATTGTATTTTGTTCATATCTTTCTTTTTCTCTATAGCGTTTATCAATCTTTTATTTATTAGCGATACTTGCGATCCTGAATCATAGACTCCTTCTATTTCTACTTTATTTTCTAATACAATTTTGGTTTTTATTAGTGGTGTGTTTACTCGTTTTTTTTTTCGTCATATACTTCTACTTCTAGAATGGAATTATTGTTTACCTTCCTCGTTGAACTATTTTTTTCTCTCTCTTCTTCCTTTATTTAAACCAGCATTTTTCACTAGGGTGGTATCTCCCACCTTTACCCAGGTTTTCACACGTCTTACATGGTTTCTTTTCTTCCGATTTTTTGTTAAAGTCTAATGCAGTCTTTTTTTGGAAGTTTTTCTTGTTTACTAAGTTCTCATGTTTTCTTAACTCATTAAACAGATCTGTTGTTTCCTTTAATTCTTCTTTGTTTAGTCTGTTTAATATAAACTCTGGCACTCCTATTGCTATTAGTGCTATGAGCGTTTTTGTATCTATGTCCTTATTGAAGTCTACTAGAAGTTTTTCTTTCTTTATGGCGTAATCAGTTAATGAACCTTCTTTATATTTAAATGTTAGCGCGTAAGTTACATTATTCCATCCGTTATCAGCAAAACATTCTACAAATCTATTCCTCCATTCTAACCATCCAGCGGTTATTATTAATCTTATAAGTGTTGAAGCGTGCCAGTCCAAACCTGCTTTGTCTACGAATAGTTTTAGTACTTCGATTTTTTCTTCATCTTCGTTTATCTCGAATCGGGCACATTCTTTTTCGAAATTCTCCATCCACTGTTTAGCGTTGGTGCTTTTGCTTGAAAACTTTTCTATCAGGAATTTTTCTGCCATATCTTTCAATTTTCGTTTTCCATTTTTATTTTGTGTTGTTTCTATTAGTTTTTCTAATATTTTTTTCAAATTACCATCCTGTTGTACGTTTTCCACATCTTTCTCATTTATCTCTTCCAGGTACTGATCACCAAACTGCAGGTTTCCATCTTCATCTGTATATATATTTTGTAACTCCTTTGTCATTGTAATCCAAATACATCTTGTCTGGTGTCTTTTTTTGAGTGTATTCATTAATTTTGCAAAATTCTCGGTTTTCCTTAATTCTGCGTGTTGTCCTGCATGTCTAAACTCTTCTGGTAGTATATACTTTTTCCCATCTTCCGTCGCGATTGAGGTTATGGCGACTATGTTTGTCTTATCATCCTTCGGTGATGCTACTACTTTATATTCAAACAGTAGTTTTGGCATTGTAAACAAAATTGTCGTTTTGTAAGACAAATGATGTTACTCTCCAAAATTAATTGGGTTTTTCTTTTATTTTTCGGGTATGTTGAGAGAGAAATAACTCAAATGGGTTGCTCTGTAACAAGAGTTTTGAATGTTTATTTAACAACTAGGTGTTATGTACAATATTTACAATCTCACCTGTAACAAGAGAAACGACAATTAAAGTTTTTTCTCTGTCACACTTTTCTAATCTGTCTTCTATTAATGTACTTGTCTTTCTAATCGATGTAATTGTCTCTCTTGCGTATTCCACGTGTTCTATCTCCCTATCTATCTTTCTCTGTCTATCTCTGTCCAGCCGTGTCGCTAGGTTCACGTTCGCTACCAACCGCGGTGGCGCGGCAAATTCAATTAAAGAAGATACCTGTTCTTTACATATATACACCCATATATATACCTTTAATACATAACTAACTATGAGAAATATAGAGAACGAATCACTCCTAAATATTCATTCTTTATATAAAACTCAAAAATTATATAATAGAACAAAGGACCATTGGTAACAGGCATATGACGCAATGCCACGTGCAACAGCAAGCCCGGTCAAAATCCAAACAATACCAAGAATCACGTCCGGTCAACCGTTACAATAACAAAACCGAAACCTAAACACCGGTATCAATCCGCTTACAATAACAATACCAAGAATCACACCCGGTCAACCGTTGCAATAACACAGCTGCACATGAGTCATATGCACGTGGCCACAGTCCAAGCATACAGTAAGACATAAACAACCCCACTACCTAGATCTTAAGGCATATATAAGGCCCCCACTTACCACACAAGACACCGCCGGTTTACCGCTATCTTCATTGAACGTCAGTCTACGACAAGAGCTCATAGAAGCAAGTACTGAGTTTGAATAATTACTCCGCGTAAAAGTCGAACTCTAACTTCAGTTCATAAAAGATCTCTAACTTGTGCCCACGGTCGCACGCTCATTATTATAAAAGTAACATCAAATAGTAAGACGGATAAACTCTCGTGATTTTAACGCTTTGAGAATTATTTTATTCATATAAAATAACATCGAAAACAGTAAGCCGCGAAAGTCTCGTGTGGTTTGGCGCATTAAAGAATTACTTCATATTAATCAAACTTATATTCAAATTTTACTTCAATAAACAAAGTAAATATCTTCAACAACTTAAATCAAGGTAAATACTCACCTTCCCTCATCTTACTAATCCACATCCTATATTAATAAAGCCGGGGCTAGGTATACCAAATACTCGAGCCAGCTTTAAGTCATTCTCTATATACAAATATCGGATACTGTTGTATAGGCCAAGGTTTAGTGACCTTAGCTTACCTCAGTATTCAACACGTTTAAAGCTCAGGCGGAGAACTACTTTCTACGCTTGCATTAAACCCTCTTTTTATAACACACTCACGTCGGGGCAGGCACTAGTCCATAGCCAACGTTAATAAAATCCTTTTTCCCTGTAGATAAATGAACCCCAGATAAAGAAAAGAAAGAATAAACGTCGCGGAGGCAAAAGAGCACGGGCTCGTATAACTAAAGCAATAGCTCGAAAACAACGTTTAATCGAAACATTAAATAAAACTGAACCACCCGATTGGCTTAAAGAATACCTTGACAAACTTCATTCAAACTCTACTGACGAAGACAGTCGCGATACAATAATCATACCAAAAGACAATATTCAAACCACTTCGGAGTTTATCGAAAATATACAAGTGCCTTCATACGAGGAGGACCCTCCGCCATATCCAGTGGACCAGCCAGCGGAACCATTTTTCGGGTTCTTGGAAGAAGCCCCGAGGACAATAGTACAGCACACGATCAACTACCAAGGAACAAGGTGTGTAGTCGATACCTTAGAGGCAACCTTGACTAGACGATTCTTTGAGACCAGCCATCTTGACATCCCCTTTCAACCCGCTACGCCCAAGATCATCGAAATCGTCGACCTGGAATAAAGGTAAGAACTATATACCTTTATTTACCCTTATAATATATCGTTACCCTTTAACCTCCCGCGAACCCGTCCATGTGGATCTAAAGGAGGTTGCGTTTAACCTGAACGTCAAATCTTCGGTAATTGATTAAATCGGATCAGGATCTTAGGCTCTTGCTCCCCTTTTTTCTTTTGGCGATAACTGCACGTCAGTCTGTAACACCGAACAAAAAAACTCGGATTTGTAGTCGACATTTCGTTGGAAACAAAAAGTCCGAAGATCCACGAAGTCCGAGTTTTAGCCCAACCATCTTTCCAGAGGTGTATCGCAGAGTTACAGTAACTGAGAAATTGTCAATCGGAAGGTTAGTGAGAAACGTATTTTATTCTGCAAATTTAAATATCTGTTGATTTTTTAACTCATAACTGAGGAATAGTGTTATGTTTTCAGGTATAAACGCCGCAAAAACAGTGATTCTGTAAATGAATAAAGTGAGAGGGGTTTTAATTCAATCATCTTGTCATTCAATTTTTTGACGATAAACAAAATTGTGTTATTTACGAGACGTACTATTCAAACAGCGACAAATAGATACTTTTCAAAGAGTAACAAATCATATAAAACTAACCGAAAAATTAACTTGTACATTATTTTAAATAATTTCATAGAAATGAGATCACAACGACAAAGGTAGTTCCCACATTACTTAGCCTGGTACCTTAAGCTCACATATCTTTCACATATCTTTCAAATATCAGTCAAATATAACATTTTTATAAGTAAATCTAGCAAAAACTCCATGCATAACATTCCTTATTGAGCCTGAAATGTTGTAAGTTTCACAATAGATAATATTATTTGTAGTGACACTAACATAAGTTGTACTTTTTTTGCTACGATATTACATTGCAGACGTTCTATCCGAAGTCAAATTTTCCTTACTCACTTCACATAAGGCTTTCAGGAAATGGGTAAAATAGAAGTCTTCTAATGCAGGAATCACATTCCTCAGAAAAAGGTCATCTCTATGTACTTCAGTAAGACAGCTACCCTTCGGTGACCATACATAGAAGTCACACATGCTCAGTCCCATTACGTACATTAATATTTGGCACTGTGTGTAATATTCATGAGTGCTTTTCAATTCAATCACATCATTCTTTAAATATAGATATGGTACATTGAATTTTTTGGCCACTTCGTCAAACACAGGCTTGTAACGACACGATGAAAGACACTTTACTTCCAACACTTTTGAAATGCACCCATCATTAATAACTATACCGTCTGCGCTTGCACACAACCAAGATTGTGAAGGCATTACAAAGACACCTATTGATCTAACATCTACTCTATATTCTATTTTGTATGCTGATATTGCCTTCCTCTCATGTTTTTTACCATATTCTAAAGCCGAAATGAATTTATTCTCGGATTTTGGATTTAAAAAATATGTCACTAAAGATTCTACAGATTTTTTTGTTCTCGTTTTTATAGCATGAGCCTTGAAACTGGCACTTATTCTACACTGTCGAGCTAGAAACCATTCTTTACAATCACTTTGATTTTGTGTAGCTTTGCATAGTTCAATAATTTGAAGATCAGTCAGATGGACGTTTCCATAATAAAACTTGAATTGATGATCATCTGAAATGATTAGCTCCAGTGAGAAGGGCTCCCAATCATGACAAAAGTTTATCAAATTTAAAGCACATGCTTCACAATCCCCATCTACACTTCTGCTTATTGCTGAATGTAATATATCTTTTATGATACTTTTGATAAACCTTGTATTCTCGGTTACGTTTCTTTCCCAAAGAATAGTACGTAAAGCACAAGGCTGATTTACAACATCTGAGTATGTAATATCGTAGGGAACAATGTTAGTTACTTGATGTTTTTTCATTTCGAATACATCGGTTATAACGATTGGCTTGGCATACATTTCTTTTCCAAGTTGCAGATCCGAAGGTCTCCCCATTCCTGTTCCAGTGTTGTCTTTGATGTACTTCTATCAGTATTAATATAGTGGATACGTGCGTAAATGTGCTTGCACTTTCCCCCAGCTTGTGAAACACAAGTACATGATACATTAACTGCATACCGTTTGGAGTCAAGCTGAGAAATGAACGAAATATGTATATAGTTAAATTTTCATGTAAACGTGCTATGAAAGATGGAACCTTGTAAAACCTGAAAAGAGTACGCAAATAAACTGTAAACTAACTAACTATTAGAATTTTCGTTGACACGACATTACAAATAGTTGACACTATTTTAATTTTTCTGCAATTTAGAGTAATTGAAATCCATTAATATTTGAGAAAGTTATGACCGATTGAAAAGATGAAAACTGCAATTATGCCGTGAAAAACCTGAAAACTTACGAAAATAATAGTAAATATTAAGATCCCATTATCGTGTCATGCTTACAAATCATATTTTAAATCATGAGGTCGGTGTGAATTTTTTCAGATTTTTAAACATGGTGTTTTCGGAATTGACTTTTAGATTTTTCTTCCAACTTCGCCAGTGGTTGAAAAATCTGAAAATAATTCAGCGACCCTTTTGGGTCGGTTGCAACATCATACTAAAAAATTATCAAATCGAAGGGGGTGAGGGACGCTTAGTGGAATTGATTCTGAGCCGGATGTGTTCAACAAATGAAGAAACAGCCAATAGGCGCTCTGAATTTTTGTAATCCAGAGCGCCGATTGACTGTTTCTAGAATTGTCAAACACTTCCGGCTCAGAATTCAAATGTGACGTGGAATGCCCCATTTACATATAAATAGATTACTCTGCAATGTTTTACTCACCTCTATTTGAACTGTGTACGGTGGAAGAGTGACAGATGTTTGTCGGATTACACTAGCACGTATAACTTTATACGATTCGGTAATTCCCGATACTTCTTCGACCCGCACTACATGTGTGGCAGATAACGCTGTACCTTTTGTGATTGCTTGGGGGTTGAAATTTATATAATGCGCGATTCCTTGAAACCCGGTTCTAATGACTAGATCCATTTTCACGCGACTGACAACCGGGAACTTGAGAGATCAGTTTCAAATCAGTTTACTCCAATAATACAGGTGCTTGACATTTGTATTCCAATATATTGAATCAATAAACTGCTTTTGAATAGTGAAAGGTTCAAAATTCGTTGAGTTATTTTTTTCAATTTTATTTTCAACTATTATTGAGTATTTAAGTTATATTGCAATAAAAGGTAACGTAAATAACTATTTACTCTCATAAGACCCCGTATATCGCTCGGGGCGTGAAGTACGTCAAAACGCCACCATGAGCGCTACCATGTGCCTTGCACATAGCGAATAGGGACTAACACCCCTAGACACTTCGAGCCGCCACCGGATTCTCTTCTCTGGCTAGGAGTAGACGTCCTCCTACCGAGAGCAGCTGAAGCAGAGCAGGAGCGACTTCGCCAAGCTCGGGCCTATGCTGCCGAGGTTACTTGGCAAACCCGACTCCACCTGATAGGCACCGCCGCCATAACCACCCAGACTGCATGGTTGGACCCTCGACTCGCGTTTTCCGGGCTCCGCCGTCGCCACCGAGAGATCCAGTTAGAGGACTGATCCTCCTACCAAACTCCTCCAATACTCTCAGAAACACCCCTAGCACCTAGGCGCGTTTTAGCCGAGCTCGACGTCGACGAAATCCTCTGGCGGAAGCCGACCCGACCTGGCCGACCGATCACCCAAACTGAGCAATCGGGTACTCTGGGGGTCACTCCTCGTGTCCATATCATTTCCGACGTAACCTACCCGAAAAGTCTACCGGTTATTCAACAGCCGCTGAAAGAAAGGGGTGTCATCCTGCTGAATTCCCCCCCCCTCCTTGCCGGTGGTAACGGTGACGGAGGAAACTCCTCTCCCCGCTGCCCGAGTCGACAACCAAATCGCGTAAATAATGAGCTCTCAAAACCTAGTAGCTAATCGAATTATAGTTCATCTACGACTAACTGTTCGAAAGTCGGATGCCATATGTTTGAGGGCCCTTGCAACAACTACTCGGACGGTTCAGGTATAGAATACACAAAAAGTGGGGTACGTAGAAAGGGGTCTTATAAGACAGGGGCGGGGCACCGACCGGTTGCTGCAGGCGTCAGAGACGAGTATGCGTAGGCCAGCCACGCTATGCGGATGTCTTTCGTCTGACAAGGGGACCTTCAAGGTTGTCACTCACGGATTTTGATGCGTCTCAAGTATGTTGTAGAGGGACCTACCCTGAGTACCTGAGTAACAGGATTTTTTTCAACGCCTCGTAGTTTCCGAGAAAAATGCTCGGCAATTTAACTCCTACAAATATATACCCGCAAGTATGGTGTACGTTCGAGTCAGCGATCGTAGCGCAGTAGGCAAGGTTCCCGGCTCCCACGCTGGCGATCCGGGTTCGAGTCCCGCTGTGGCGGCAAATATTTTTTTTTTTTTTTTTTCATTCTCAAGAAATATTAATTAATAAAATGGAATATCGCAAAATCGTATAATTATTTTTACTTTCACGCAGGAAAAAATTATTACAGCAGAAAATAATAAACTGCAGTTTCTTATGAAGGATGTTATAATTTTTTCTGCTGTAATAATTTTTTCCTGCGTGAAAGTAAAAATAATTATACGATTTTGCGATATTCCATTTTATTAATTAATATTTCTTGAGAATGAAAAAAAAAAAAAAAAAATATTTGCCGCCACAGCGGGACTCGAACCCGGATCGCCAGCGTGGGAGCCGGGAACCTTGCCTACTGCGCTACGATCGCTGACTCGAACGTACACCATACTTGCGGGTATATATTTGTAGGAGTTAAATTGCCGAGCATTTTTCTCGGAAACTACGAGGCGTTGAAAAAAATCCTGTTACTCAGGTACTCAGGGTAGGTCCCTCTACAACATACTTGAGACGCATCAAAATCCGTGAGTGACAACCTTGAAGGTCCCCTTGTGAGTGCGGCACGATGCATCACAATGTATCAATTCAGTTCTGTTTTAACTCAGGATAGAAAAAACAAATTTGATTTTTGTAGCTCATATATACGCGATGGAAAACACGAAAGCTTGTCTCATTTGTGGCGGTCAGCTGGGTATTGCCAAAACAGTAACTGTTGAGAAGGGAAGACTCAATATTCAAATTCGAATTGTGCTACCTTTGATCTTGAAGAAACAAGTGGAGATGTTGAAGGAGCAGATTCTGCTCCTAGGTGCATCTTTTCTGAATCAGCTTCTATACTCTGCGGGCTTGAATACGTTTCCTATACGATACGTGTACCGTCACAGAATGCAATTCTGTTGATTGATCGAGCTTATCGTCTCTCCTTATCACACTGTAAGTTCTTAGCGTACAGAGTCCTTTCTGTTCGACAGTTACTTTTTTGCCAATATCCAGCTGACCGCCACCAATTAAACAAGCTTTCGTGTTTTCCATCGTGTATATACAGGGTGTTGCAAAATTCGCGCACCATCTGCATACCAGCGGATTCCTTGCGAAAAATTAAGACGAGTGGTGTTACAGACTGACGTGCAGTTATCGCCAAAAGAAGAAAGGGGAGCAAGAGCCTAAGATCCTGATCCGATTTGATCAATTACCGAAGATTTGACGTTCAGGTTAAACGCAACCTCCTTTAGATCCACATGGACGGGTTCGCGGGAGGTTAAAGGGTAACGATATATTATAAGGGTAAAACAAAAGTATATAGTTCTTACCTTTATTCCAGGTCGACGATTTCAATGATCTTGGGCGTAACGGGTTGAAAGGGGATGTCAAGATAGCTGGTCTCAAAGAATCGTCTGGTCAAGGTTGCCTCTAAGGTATCGACTACACACCTTGTTCCTTGGTAGTTGATTGTGTGCTGTACTATTGTCCTCGGGGCTTCTTCCAAGAACCCGAAAAATGGTTCCGCTGGCTGGTCCACTGGATATGGCGGAGGGTCCTCCTCGTATGAAGGCACTTGTATATTTTCGATAAACTCCGAAGTGGTTTGAATATTGTCTTTTGGTATGATTATTGTATCGCGACTGTCTTCGTCAGTAGAGTTTGAATGAAGTTTGTCAAGGTATTCTTTAAGCCAATCGGGTGGTTCAGTTTTATTTATTGTTTCGATTAAACGTTGTTTTCGAGCTATTGCTTTAGTTATACGAGCCCGTGCTCTTTTGCCTCCGCGACGTTTATTCTTTCTTTTCTTTATCTGGGGTTCATTCATCTACAGGGAAAAAGGATTTTACTAACGTTGGCTATGGACTAGTGCCTGCCCCGACGTTAGTGTGTTATAGAAAGAGGGTTTATTGCAAGCGTAGCAAGTAGTTCTCCGCCTGAGCTTTAAACGTGTTGAATACTGAGGTAAGCTAAGGTCACTAAACCTTGGCCTATACAACAGTATCCGAAATTTGTATATAGAGAATGACTTAAAGCTGGCTCGAGTATTTGGTATACCTAGCCCCGGCTTTATTATTATAGGATGTGGATTAGTAAGATGAGGGAAGGTGAGTATTTACCTTGATTTAAGTTGTTGAAGATATTTACTTTGTTTATTGAAGTAAAATTTGAATATAAGTTTGATTAATATGAAGTAATTCTTTAATGCGCCAAACCACACGAGACTTTCGCGGCTTACTGTTTTCGATGTTATTTTATATGAATAAAATGATTCTCAAAGCGTTAAAATCACGGGAGTTTATTCGTCTTACTATTTGATGTTACGTTTATAATAATGAGCGTGCGACCGTGGGCACGAGTTAGAGATCTTTTATGAACTGAAGTTAGAGTTCGACTTTTACGCGGAGTAATTATTCAAACTCAGTACTTGCTTCTATGAGCTCTTGTCGTAGACTGACGTTCAATGAAGATAGCGGTATACCGGCGGTGTCTTGTGTGGTAAGTGGGGGCCTTATATATGCCTTAAGATCTAGGTAGTGGGGTTGTTTATGTCTTACTGTATGCTTGGACTGTGGCCACGTGCATATGACTCATGTGCAGCTGTGTTATTGCAACGGTTGACCGGGTGTGATTCTTGGTATTGTTATTGTAAGCGGATTGATACCGGTGTTTAGGTTTCGGTTTTGTTATTGTAACGGTTGACCGGACGTGATTCTTGGTATTGTTTGGATTTTTGACCGGGCATGCTGTTGCACGTGGCATTGCGTCATATGCCTGTTACCAATGGTCCTTTGTTCTATTATATAATTCCTAAGTTTTATATAGTAATGAGTTTTATATAGAGGATGAATATTTAGAAGTGATTCGTTCTCTATATTTCTTATAGTTAGTTATGTATCAAAGGTATATATATAGGTGTATATATATTATAGTTATATGTAGGGTTAATGCATGAATATAATTTGGGTATAGATATTATATGGGTATAGTTAACATGAATATAGTATATGGATATTTTATATATGAGTATACTATATAAATATATGTATTATATAAATGTATGTGTTATATGTATAAATGTATTATATGAATATATGTACTATAGTAAGTTATTTTGAACATAGTATATGAGTTATATTAAATATAGTTCTATGTGGTCTATACCAGAGGGTAATGTACTGTATATCATGGTTGGGTATATACTTGATGGTGGGTATGGTACCGATTTAGAGGCTGAGTTACCCTTTGGTATGGGCCACTGATGGTAAAACAGATTTCTTATATCCTAGTTGGGTATAACGGGTTTAATATTGATCAAGAGTAAAGAAGGGTTTGTTCTTTTAGTGGCTGTCGTTGGTAAGTACGTGTTCCATGTGGTAAGTTGGTGAGAACGTCACACCTCCCCCCTTAGCATCAAATGCTACGGCATTGCCGTGTATTTGACGTAGGCGTTGCGTGAGTTCTTGAATTGATGCTGTCTCTGTTTGTTCCGTAGGTGCATTTGTTGGTTGTTGTGGTTGTGCTTCTTCACTTCTGGCTTCCGGATCCTCTGGTGTTGGTGTCCTTCTTCCGAGATGGGTAATCAAGTGTGTGACGGATCCCCATAGGGCTCCCAATAAGTGTATACTCCAGCCATACATGTCGTGGATAGTATAACCGTGTATTATTGTATCTATTATGAATTTGATTATTCTGATTGTAATAAAGATTCCTCAAAACCCAGCAGACATGGTTCCGAATGACATGAATCCTGACCAAATCCTTTGTCCCGTGGATTCTGCTATTTTATCAAGAGTTGCATCGTTCATTAAGTTGTATATAGAGATTCCTTCTTTCGTAACTGTATGTCCTGTCGCGCCTCTTGCTATGGTATTGAGGACTGCTGGTCTTTCGGCGGGGAATAGTAAATGGTCGCGTAGGTTGTCTAAGTCTTGTTGTCGGTATATCCCACCTGTTCCTAGCGGTCCTGCACTGATGTATTTCCATGTCATTTTGGTTTTTGGGTTTAATGATTTTGGTGGTATGACGTCTATAGGTGTCGGAGTGAATTTATACCACGTGTCTTCTATTTTGTACATTGTTGCTAATATTGGATTGCATTCCTTTTGGGTTCCAATTTTCACTATTATTTTTGATTTTGGTGTTAGGAATAATGAGGTGTTTCTGATTTCAATTGGTAGTTCTGAATAACAGTATTCTGTGTGTCTTAAGTTGCATTCTACGGGTATGCATTTCATTATATGTACGACTTCTCCTGCTACCGTTGCCATGTATCCTGGGCTTTGCATTAAGTTATAGGCGAATTCGTCGGGTGATAGTGTAGCTATTGCGAGTGCGTTTCTCATAACTTGCTTTTCCAGTTCACACTTCTGAGTTATAATGTCTCTGTATAGGGTTGTTCGTTGGTTGCGTATATGTCGTTCAACGTAAATAAATTTTGAATGTATATAAGTGAATATTTCTATGTTTTCTACTTTTACAGTCGTTTTTTGGATAAATGTATTGCCTTTTGTTGTTTCAAATATAAAAAGTTTCGGGTGTTCTGTCCTCAGTATGGTATAACCGCAAGTTCGTCTTTCAGTGGTTTTAATCAATGCGAATGTAACGTCGTCTGATGCTATTGAGTAAATAGTCATGGGGTTGTCTGTCGGTTTGTCTGGTTTTTCTGTAATTTTCGAGACCGTGCCTTCGTATAGGACGTCATATTCGTTAAATCTGCAATTATCCTCGGGGGTGTCTGCCCAGAATGAATAACCTCCGTCTTCGTCGAAGCAGGTAAGTTTGTTTAGTTCACAGGTGATTCCGTTTTGTTTAATTTTGAAGTCGTTGTTAACTACGTGGAAAGGAATTGGTTCTCCTTCTATATTCACTTCGGTGCTACCTAGTGACCCAATCAAGTTTTCTGTTATTCCTTTCATTTCTATAACGTCGCTGGTATTTACTTTCTTCCAATCTTTTACATTTTTGGCTTTTATGATATTTGGTTCTGCGCCTGTGTCTATCATTAATTGGGTATTTTTTTGCAAATCTCTAGATTCTATTCCTATGGTAGGGACTGCACTTAGGCTGAGGTTGATGGTTGCGATGTTATTTCCTCTACAGCTGTTAAGGGGTTGACTGGTCGTGACTGCCCTGCTTCCCGGGGTTTCACGGTCCCCGAGGGGCCTGCCCCGTTTCCCGAGTTCTGTGTTTTATTGTGTTCTTGTCTGCTTTCGTCTATTCGTTTCTTTTTCCTACATTCTTCAATATTGTGTCCCGTATATTTGCAAAATTTACAAGATTTATTTGGATCGTAATTATTGTTATATGCTGGTCGTGGTCTGTTTTCGTAATTATTTCGTGCGTTGTCATAATTGTTTCGTACGTTGTTATAATTATTATGTGTATTATCGTAGATATTTCGTGCGTTATTGTAGTTGTTACGTGTATTGTCGTAGTTACTCCGTGTGTTATAAGGGTTTGATGACGTAGGATTTAACTGTTCTCTTTTTATGAACCTATATTTTTCTGTTTCGTGTCCTATTCTCTTACAATTTAGACACGTGGGTGGTTCTGATTTTCGTGCGTACGGGCCTGATTTATCGTTTCGCTCATTTCTAAATCTTTCCTTGTCCTTTTCAAATCTTTTACCGATTTCTATTGCTTTAATTGTTGCTTCCGAGAATGTACGAACACCTGTGATCTGGAGCGCGTTACGGTAGTCGGCGGGAAGTCCATCTAAAAAGCTGTCTAATGCTTCCATTTCTACGGACTCTGTGTCTACGTAACCGTTTGTTCTTCTTTCTACCTCTAGAACAGCTGTTTTCAAATCCTTGACACGGCTAATATATTCTATTATGTGTTCTCCTGATTTTTTGAAGATATTCGCGAGTTCCCCTCGATAAAAGTTAGTGGAACGATTTGGAATGAAAATTTCGAATAATTGGTCTAAAAATTCCTGAACTGATTCGAATTCGTCGTCTTCTAGCGCCATGGCGGCTCGTGAAGTTAACTTGCTTTTTAGTAGTTTGACTAATATTATTTCTGCGTTGGGTGAAATCATGCTTTTAGCTCTTCTGCATGCCCTGGTAAAAGCCATAAGGGTGTTTGTATCTCCATTAAAATTAGGTACCATTTCTATAGCTTGTTTCATTGTGAGGGTAGTTTCTGTAGTAGGATTTACGTATGGTATGTTTCTAGGTTCACTACGTCTTTGATTTGGTCTTAAAGATTCCATTTCGCGTCTTAATGTTCTTAATTCATCTGAGAGGACTTGTAGGGGATCTCTAGTGGGTGGGGTTATGGTGGATTGATGGGTTGATAGAGTAGTTGGTGGAATAATGTTCGTAGGCGGGTTATTTGGAATTTCAGGGGGTCTGTTTATTTGTGTTAGTGGGGTATTGTTTGTTTCGTTTTGGTCGCTATTTTGGTTTGTCGATGACCCTTGTGACGTGCTAGGTTGTGTGTTTGATTTTTCCTTTCTTAATTCACTTAGTTCTGCTTCTAGTTGTTTCCGTTGTTCGGATTGTGCCCTGAATTCTTCTATTTGTTCTTGTAAATTTCTGTTTCTTTCTGTTAATTCCAATTCCCTGGCTTTGTGTGCTTGTTCTTTTAAGCTAATATTCTGCTGTAGCTTGATTACTTCTGTTTCACGTGCTTCTATTTGTATTAGTTTTTCTGTTAATTCTAAATCTAATCGCGCTAGTTCTGCTGCGTCTAAATTTTTACTTCTTAGTCCTGAAGCCATTTTTATTTTATGTTTTATTGGATTTTATAATAATTGTTTCCCTAATCGCGAAATCCCACTTCTGACACCAGAAATTTTAAGCGTTGTTACAGACTGACGTGCAGTTATCGCCAAAAGAAGAAAAGGGAGCAAGAGCCTGAGATCCTGGTCCGATTTAATCAATTACCGAAGATTTGACGTTCAGGTTAAACGCAACCTCCTTTAGATCCACATGGACGGGTTCGCGGGAGGTTAAAGGGTAACGATATATTATAAGGGTAAAATAAAAGTATATAGTTTTTACCTTTATTCCAGGTCGACGATTTCAATGATCTTGGGCGTAGCGGGTTGAAAGGGGATGTCAAGATGGCTGGTCTCAAAGAATCGTCTGGTCAAGGTTGCCTCTAAGGTATCGACTACACACCTTGTTCCTTGGTAGTTGATCGTGTGCTGTACTATTGTCCTCGGGGCTTCTTCCAAGAACCCGAAGAATGGTTCCGCTGGCTGGTCCACTGGATATGGCGGAGGGTCCTCCTCGTATGAAGGCACTTGTATATTTTCGGTAAACTCCGAAGTGGTTTGAATATTGTCTTTTGGTATGATTATTGTATCGCGACTGTCTTCGTCAGTAGAGTTTGAATGAAGTTCGTCAAGGTATTCTTTAAGCCAATCGGGTGGTTCAGTTTTATTTAATGTTTCGATTAAACGTTGTTTTCGAGCTATTGCTTTAGTTATTCGAGCCCGTGCTCTTTTGCCTCCGCGACGTTTATTCTTTCTTTTCTTTATTTGGGGTTCATTCATCTACAGGGAAAAAGGATTTTATTAACGTTGGCTATGGACTAGTGCCTGCCCCGACGTTAGTGTGTTATAGAAAGAGGGTTTAATGCAAGCGTAGAAAGTAGTTCTTCGCCTGAGCTTTAAACGTGTTGAATACTGAGGTAAGCTAAGGTCACTAAACCTTGGCCTATACAACAGTATCCGAAATTTGTATATAGAGAATGACTTAAAGCTGGCTCGAGTATTTGGTATACCTAGCCCTGGCTTTATTATTATAGGATTTGGATTGGTAAGATGAGGGAAGGTGAGTATTTACCTTGATTTAAGTTGTTGAAGATATTTACTTTGTTTATTGAAGTGAAATTTGAATATAAGTTTGATTATTATAAAGTAATTCTTTAATGCGCCAAACCACACGAGACTTTCGCGGCTTACTGTTTTCGATGTTATTTTATATGAATAAAATAATTCTCAAAGCGTTAAAATCACGAGAGTTTATCCGTCTTACTATTTGATGTTACGTTTATAATAATGAGCGTGCGACCGTGGGCACGAGTTAGAGATCTTCTATGAACTGAAGTTAGAGTTCGACTTTTACGCGGAGTAATTATTCAAACTCAGTACTTGCTTCTATGAGCTCTTGTTGTAGACTAACGTTCAATGAAGATAGCGGTAAACCGGCGGTGTCTTGTGTGGTAAGTGGGGGCCTTATATATGCCTTAAGATCTAGGTAGTGGGGTTGTTTATGTCTACTGTATGCTCGGACTGTGGCCACGTGCATATGACTCATGTGCAGCTGTGTTATTGCAACGGTTGACCGGGTGTGATTCTTGGTATTGTTATTGTAAGCGGATTGATACCGGTGTTTAGGTTTCGGTTTTGTTATTGTAACGGTTGACGGGACGTGATTCTTGGTATTGTTTGGATTTTGACCGGGCTTGCTGTTGCACGTGGCATTGCGTCATGTGCCTGTTACCAATGGTCCTTTGTTCTATTATATAATTCCTAAGTTTTATATAGTGATGAGTTTTATATAGAGGATGAATATTTAGGAGTGATTCGTTCACTATATTTCTTATAGTTAGTTATGTATTGAAGGTATATATATATATATGTAAATATATATTATAGTTATGTGTATGGTTAATGCATGAATATAATTTGGGTATAGATATTATATGGGTAAAGTTAACATGAATATGATATATGGATATCTTATATATGAGTATACTATATGAATATATGTATTATATAAATGTATGTGTTATATGTATAAATGTATTATATGAATATATGTACCATAGTAAGTTATTTTGAACATAGTATATGAGTTATATTAAATATAGTTCTATGTGGTCTATACCAGAGGGTAATGTACTGTATATCATGGTTGGGTATATACTTGATGGTGGGTATGGTACCGATTCAGAGGCTGAGTTACCCTTTGGTATGGGCCACTGATGGTAAAACAGATTTCTTATATCCTAGTTGGGTATAACGGGTTTAATATTGATCAAGAGTAAAGAAGGGTTTGTTCTTTTAGTGGCTGTCGTTGGTAAGTACGTGTTCCATGTGGTAAGTTGGTGAGAACGTCACAGTATTATTATTTCTCACCCCTGTACGTCGATATCTTTGAAATCATCAATATGGAGGATGCGGCTTCCGGTACGTCAACATCGATTCAGCAGCAATTCACATGAAAAAAAACCGATAATTAGGCTCATAAGCCTTTCCATAGAAATTATCACATTTTTCGCCCCTATTTGTCGATATCTCTGGTGTGAGTAATCTCTAGGACCCAGGACTTGTCGTGATTAATTACACGAAAAACCATATCTGCGAATGAGAGGTAACGTCGTTATTTACAATCATTCGTCGATATTAGCGGAATTAGCGTTCGGCAGGGCAGCCCAAAGACCTGTCCAAATCGATACTGCGCGGCGAGTTACGCTGGAAAACCAATATTTGAGGGCGTCGAAATTATTATATTTTCTCGCCCTTGTACGTCGATATCTTCAGAATCATCAATCTGGAGGATCCAGCACCCGGCCACATCGATTTTGAACAGCGATTTACACCAAAACACCGATATTCAGGCTTATGCAGAGTGTCACATTTTCCGCCCCCATCGATCAATATCTCTGGAATGGCCAATCTTCCAGACCCGGGATTCGTCGAGATTGATTCTGCGTAGCTAATCACACGACAAAACCGTATTCGTAGAGGAAAATTTCTTTCACTTCGAGCGGTAATTTGTCGACAACCACGAAATTATCGTTCTGCGAAACCGGGCGGGGACCTGTCCAGATCGGTTCTGCAAGACAATTTATGCTGGGTATAGTATATTACGTACCTAGGGAGGGAAAGTAGGCTGTGGCAAACTGCGTGTGAGATTAACATCCGAGCCGGAGGCGAATACGCAGTTTGGGATGGTCTTTTTCACTCCCGTGTGACGTATACTATTTTTGAACACCCCCTGTGGCCGAAAGTCGTACTTTCGATGCAGGTGTGTTGAAAACGAATTTTCACCACACCTGCATCGAAAGTACGACTTTCGGCCCCTCGCGTGAGCGGGAAGTCGTACTTTTCGATGCCAGGGAGTGGTGAAAAAGGCCATCCCAAACCGCGTATTCGCCACCCTCGCCTTCGGCTCGGGTGCCAATCTCACCCGCAGTTTGGCATAGCCTTCTTTCCCTCCCTCGGTACGTAATATACTATTTTGTGCCCAAGGAAATTATCATATGTTTTCGCTACTTTACGACGATAACTTTGGAATCGTCAATCTGAGGGATCCGGCAACCGTCCACAGCGATTCCGCGCAGCAATTTACACCATATAACCCGTATTCAGGCGCATGGATATCTACGGAATAAGCGTTCTGCAGGACGGTCCGGAGTCCTATCCAGATCGATTCTGCGCGGCAAGTTACGCAAAAAAACCCATACGTTCGCTCATAGAAATCGTCATTTTTTCCGCTTTCATTCGTCGATATTCCTGGATTCGGCAATCTTCAGAACCCGGGACTCAACGCGGTAGATTCTGGGTAGGAAATGACGCAGAAGAACCAAATCTGGTGGGAAAAGTTTCCGTCACTCCGTGCGTTCATTCGTTGATATTAACGAAATTATCGTTTTGTAGGACACCCCAGTGACCTGGTCAGATCGATCCTGCGTGGCAAGGCACACCAAGAAACCCATATTTGATGGCTCATAAAGATTGTCATATTTTTCGCCCCTATTCGTGGATATTTCTGAGATGAGCAATTTTCAGGATCCAGGACTCGTCTTTCCTATTCGTCGATATCTCTGGAATGGCTGATCTCCAGGCCCCGGAACTTGTCGTCATTGATTCTGCGTAGGAAATGAGACGAAAAAACCATATCTCTGGAGTAAAATATCCGTCACTCCGAGCGTTGATTCGTCGATATCTACGGCAGTAACGTTCTGCAGGACACCACGGAGACCTGTTCAGAACGAATATGCTCGGTAATTTACGCTGGAAAACCAATATCCAAGCCGATAGAAAGTATTATAATTTCTCACCCCTGTACGTCGATATCTTTGAAATCATCAATATGGAGGATGCGGCTTCCGGTACGTCAACATCGATTCAGCAGCAATTCACATGAAAAAAAACCGATAATTAGGCTCATGAGCCTTTCCATAGAAATTATCACATTTTTCGCCCCTATTTGTCGATATCTCTGGTATGAGTAATCTCTAGGACCCAGGACTTGTCGTGATTGATTACACGAAAAACCATATCTGCGAATGAGAGGTAACGTCATTATTTACAATCATTCGTCGATATTAGCGGAATTAGCGTTCCGCAGGACAGCCCAAAGACCTGTCCAAATCGATACTGCGCGGCGAGTTACGCTGGAAAACCAATATTTGAGTGCATCGAAATTATTATATTTTTTCGCCCCTGTACGTCGATATCTTCAGAATCATCAATCTGGAGGATCCAGCACCCGGCCACATCGATTTTGCACAGCGATTTACACCGAAACACCGATATTCAGGCTTATGAAGACTGTCACATTTTCCGCCCCCATCGATCGATATCTCTGGAATGGCCAATCTTCCAGACCCGGGATTCGTCGAGATTGATTCTGCGTAGCTAATCACACGACAAAACCGTATTCGTAGAGGGAAAATTTCTTTCACTTCGAGCGGTAATTTGTCGACAACCACGAAATTATCGTTCTGCGAAACCGGGCGGGGACCCGTCCAGATCGATTCTGCAAGACAATTTATGCTGGGTATAGTATATTACGTACCTAGGGAGGGACAGTAGGCTGTGGCAAACTGCGTGTGAGATTGACATCCGAGCCGGAGGCGAATACGCAGTTTGGGATGGTCTTTTTCACTCCCGTGTGACGTATACTATTTTTTAACACCCCCTGTGAAAACGAATTTTCAACACACCTGCATCGAAAGTACGACTTTCGGCCCCTCGCGTGAGCGGGAAGTCGTACTTTTCGATGCCAGGGAGTGGTGAAAAAGGCCATCCCAAACCGCGTATTCGCCACCCTCGCCTTCGGCTCGGGTGCCAATCTCACCCGCAGTTTGGCATAGCCTCCTTTCCCTCCCTCGGTACGTAATATACTATTTTGTGCCCAAGGAAATTATCATATGTTTTCGCTACTTTACGACGATAACTTTGGAATCGTCAATCTGAGGGATCCGGCAACCGTCCACAGCGATTCCGCGCAGCAATTTACACCATATAACCCGTATTCAGGCGCATGGATATCTACGGAATAAGCGTTCTGCAGGACGGTCCGGAGTCCTATCCAGATCGATTCTGCGCGGCAAGTTACGCAAACAAACCCATACGTTCGCTCATAGAAATCGTCATTTTTTCCGCTTTCATTCGTCGATATTCCTGGATTCGGCAATCTTCAGAACCCGGGACTCAACGCGGTTGATTCTGGGTAGGAAATGACGCAGAAGAACCATATCTGGTGAGAAAAGTTTCCGTCACTCCGTGCGTTCATTCGTTGATATCAACGAAATTATCGTTTTGTAGGACACCCCAGTGACCTGGTCAGATCGATCCTGCGTGGCAAGTTACACCAAAAAACCCATATTTGATGGCTCATAAAGATTGTCATATTTTTCGCCCCTATTCGTGGATATTTCCGAGATGAGCAATTTTCAGGATCCAGGACTCGTCTTTCCTATTCGTCGATATCTCTGGAATGGCTGATCTCCAGGCCCCGGAACTTGTCGTTATTGATTCTGCGTAGGAAATGAGACGAAAAAACCATATCTCTGGAGTAAAATATCCGTCACTCCGAGCGTTGATTCGTCGATATCTACGGCAGTAACGTTCTGCAGGACACCACGGAGACCTGTTCAGAACGAATATGCTCGGTAATTTACGCTGGAAAACCAATATCCAAGCCGATAGAAAGTATTATAATTTCTCACCCCTGTACGTCGATATCTTTGAAATCATCAATATGGAGGATGCGGCTTCCGGTACGTCAACATCGATTCAGCAGCAATTCACATGAAAAAAAACCGATAATTAGGCTCATGAGCCTTTCCATAGAAATTATCACATTTTTCGCCCCTATTTGTCGATATCTCTGGTATGAGTAATCTCTAGGACCCAGGACTTGTCGTGATTGATTACACGAAAAACCATATCTGCGAATGAGAGGTAACGTCATTATTTACAATCATTCGTCGATATTAGCGGAATTAGCGTTCCGCAGGACAGCCCAAAGACCTGTCCAAATCGATACTGCGCGGCGAGTTACGCTGGAAAACCAATATTTGAGTGCTTCGAAATTATTATATTTTTTCGCCCCTGTACGTCGATATCTTCAGAATCATCAATCTGGAGGATCCAGCACCCGGCCACATCGATTTTGCACAGCGATTTACACCGAAACACCGATATTCAGGCTTATGAAGACTGTCACATTTTCCGCCCCCATCGATCGATATCTCTGGAATGGCCAATCTTCCAGACCCGGGATTCGTCGAGATTGATTCTGCGTAGCTAATCACACGACAAAACCGTATTCGTAGAGGAAAATTTCTTTCACTTCGAGCGGTAATTTGTCGACAACCACGAAATTATCGTTCTGCGAAACCGGGCGGGGACCTGTCCAGATCGATTCTGCAAGACAATTTATGCTGGGTATAGTATATTACGTACCTAGGGAGGGACAGTAGGCTGTGGCAAACTGCGTGTGAGATTGACATCCGAGCCGGAGGCGAATACGCAGTTTGGGATGGTCTTTTTCACTCCCGTGTGACGTATACTATTTTTTAACACCCCCTGTGAAAACGAATTTTCAACACACCTGCATCGAAAGTACGACTTTCGGCCCCTCGCGTGAGCGGGAAGTCGTACTTTTCGATGCCAGGGAGTGGTGAAAAAGGCCATCCCAAACCGCGTATTCGCCACCCTCGCCTTCGGCTCGGGTGCCAATCTCACCCGCAGTTTGGCATAGCCTCCTTTCCCTCCCTCGGTACGTAATATACTATTTTGTGCCCAAGGAAATTATCATATGTTTTCGCTACTTTACGACGATAACTTTGGAATCGTCAATCTGAGGGATCCGGCAACCGTCCACAGCGATTCCGCGCAGCAATTTACACCATATAACCCGTATTCAGGCGCATGGATATCTACGGAATAAGCGTTCTGCAGGACGGTCCGGAGTCCTATCCAGATCGATTCTGCGCGGCAAGTTACGCAAACAAACCCATACGTTCGCTCATAGAAATCGTCATTTTTTCCGCTTTCATTCGTCGATATTCCTGGATTCGGCAATCTTCAGAACCCGGGACTCAACGCGGTTGATTCTGGGTAGGAAATGACGCAGAAGAACCATATCTGGTGAGAAAAGTTTCCGTCACTCCGTGCGTTCATTCGTTGATATCAACGAAATTATCGTTTTGTAGGACACCCCAGTGACCTGGTCAGATCGATCCTGCGTGGCAAGTTACACCAAAAAACCCATATTTGATGGCTCATAAAGATTGTCATATTTTTCGCCCCTATTCGTGGATATTTCCGAGATGAGCAATTTTCAGGATCCAGGACTCGTCTTTCCTATTCGTCGATATCTCTGGAATGGCTGATCTCCAGGCCCCGGAACTTGTCGTAATTGATTCTGCGTAGGAAATGAGA
The DNA here is from genome assembly GCA_963978835.1 of Tenthredo scrophulariae. NCBI lineage: Eukaryota > Metazoa > Arthropoda > Insecta > Hymenoptera > Tenthredinidae > Tenthredo > Tenthredo scrophulariae. The sequence goes on from OZ022232.1 coordinate 12,988,468, forward strand.
CGAAAAAACCATATCTCTGGAGTAAAATATCCGTCACTCCGAGCGTTGATTCGTCGATATCTACGGCAGTAACGTTCTGCAGGACACCACGGAGACCTGTTCAGAACGAATATGCTCGGTAATTTACGCTGGAAAACCAATATCCAAGCCGATAGAAAGTATTATAATTTCTCACCCCTGTACGTCGATATCTTTGAAATCATCAATATGGAGGATGCGGCTTCCGGTACGTCAACATCGATTCAGCAGCAATTCACATGAAAAAAAACCGATAATTAGGCTCATGAGCCTTTCCATAGAAATTATCACATTTTTCGCCCCTATTTGTCGATATCTCTGGTATGAGTAATCTCTAGGACCCAGGACTTGTCGTGATTGATTACACGAAAAACCATATCTGCGAATGAGAGGTAACGTCATTATTTACAATCATTCGTCGATATTAGCGGAATTAGCGTTCCGCAGGACAGCCCAAAGACCTGTCCAAATCGATACTGCGCGGCGAGTTACGCTGGAAAACCAATATTTGAGTGCATCGAAATTATTATATTTTTTCGCCCCTGTACGTCGATATCTTCAGAATCATCAATCTGGAGGATCCAGCACCCGGCCACATCGATTTTGCACAGCGATTTACACCGAAACACCGATATTCAGGCTTATGAAGACTGTCACATTTTCCGCCCCCATCGATCGATATCTCTGGAATGGCCAATCTTCCAGACCCGGGATTCGTCGAGATTGATTCTGCGTAGCTAATCACACGACAAAACCGTATTCGTAGAGGGAAAATTTCTTTCACTTCGAGCGGTAATTTGTCGACAACCACGAAATTATCGTTCTGCGAAACCGGGCGGGGACCCGTCCAGATCGATTCTGCAAGACAATTTATGCTGGGTATAGTATATTACGTACCTAGGGAGGGACAGTAGGCTGTGGCAAACTGCGTGTGAGATTGACATCCGAGCCGGAGGCGAATACGCAGTTTGGGATGGTCTTTTTCACTCCCGTGTGACGTATACTATTTTTTAACACCCCCTGTGAAAACGAATTTTCAACACACCTGCATCGAAAGTACGACTTTCGGCCCCTCGCGTGAGCGGGAAGTCGTACTTTTCGATGCCAGGGAGTGGTGAAAAAGGCCATCCCAAACCGCGTATTCGCCACCCTCGCCTTCGGCTCGGGTGCCAATCTCACCCGCAGTTTGGCATAGCCTCCTTTCCCTCCCTCGGTACGTAATATACTATTTTGTGCCCAAGGAAATTATCATATGTTTTCGCTACTTTACGACGATAACTTTGGAATCGTCAATCTGAGGGATCCGGCAACCGTCCACAGCGATTCCGCGCAGCAATTTACACCATATAACCCGTATTCAGGCGCATGGATATCTACGGAATAAGCGTTCTGCAGGACGGTCCGGAGTCCTATCCAGATCGATTCTGCGCGGCAAGTTACGCAAACAAACCCATACGTTCGCTCATAGAAATCGTCATTTTTTCCGCTTTCATTCGTCGATATTCCTGGATTCGGCAATCTTCAGAACCCGGGACTCAACGCGGTTGATTCTGGGTAGGAAATGACGCAGAAGAACCATATCTGGTGAGAAAAGTTTCCGTCACTCCGTGCGTTCATTCGTTGATATCAACGAAATTATCGTTTTGTAGGACACCCCAGTGACCTGGTCAGATCGATCCTGCGTGGCAAGTTACACCAAAAAACCCATATTTGATGGCTCATAAAGATTGTCATATTTTTCGCCCCTATTCGTGGATATTTCCGAGATGAGCAATTTTCAGGATCCAGGACTCGTCTTTCCTATTCGTCGATATCTCTGGAATGGCTGATCTCCAGGCCCCGGAACTTGTCGTAATTGATTCTGCGTAGGAAATGAGACGAAAAAACCATATCTCTGGAGTAAAATATCCGTCACTCCGAGCGTTGATTCGTCGATATCTACGGCAGTAACGTTCTGCAGGACACCACGGAGACCTGTTCAGAACGAATATGCTCGGTAATTTACGCTGGAAAACCAATATCCAAGCCGATAGAAAGTATTATAATTTCTCACCCCTGTACGTCGATATCTTTGAAATCATCAATATGGAGGATGCGGCTTCCGGTACGTCAACATCGATTCAGCAGCAATTCACATGAAAAAAAACCGATAATTAGGCTCATGAGCCTTTCCATAGAAATTATCACATTTTTCGCCCCTATTTGTCGATATCTCTGGTATGAGTAATCTCTAGGACCCAGGACTTGTCGTGATTGATTACACGAAAAACCATATCTGCGAATGAGAGGTAACGTCATTATTTACAATCATTCGTCGATATTAGCGGAATTAGCGTTCCGCAGGACAGCCCAAAGACCTGTCCAAATCGATACTGCGCGGCGAGTTACGCTGGAAAACCAATATTTGAGTGCATCGAAATTATTATATTTTTTCGCCCCTGTACGTCGATATCTTCAGAATCATCAATCTGGAGGATCCAGCACCCGGCCACATCGATTTTGCACAGCGATTTACACCGAAACACCGATATTCAGGCTTATGAAGACTGTCACATTTTCCGCCCCCATCGATCGATATCTCTGGAATGGCCAATCTTCCAGACCCGGGATTCGTCGAGATTGATTCTGCGTAGCTAATCACACGACAAAACCGTATTCGTAGAGGAAAATTTCTTTCACTTCGAGCGGTAATTTGTCGACAACCACGAAATTATCGTTCTGCGAAACCGGGCGGGGACCTGTCCAGATCGATTCTGCAAGACAATTTATGCTGGGTATAGTATATTACGTACCTAGGGAGGGAAAGTAGGCTGTGGCAAACTGCGTGTGAGATTGACATCCGAGCCGGAGGCGAATACGCAGTTTGGGATGGTCTTTTTCACTCCCGTGTGACGTATACTATTTTTTAACACCCCCTGTGAAAACGAATTTTCAACACACCTGCATCGAAAGTACGACTTTCGGCCCCTCGCGTGAGCGGGAAGTCGTACTTTTCGATGCCAGGGAGTGGTGAAAAAGGCCATCTCAAACCGCGTATTCGCCACCCTCGCCTTCGGCTCGGGTGCCAATCTCACCCGCAGTTTGGCATAGCCTCCTTTCCCTCCCTCGGTACGTAATATACTATTTTGTGCCCAAGGAAATTATCATATGTTTTCGCTACTTTACGACGATAACTTTGGAATCGTCAATCTGAGGGATCCGGCAACCGTCCACAGCGATTCCGCGCAGCAATTTACACCATATAACCCGTATTCAGGCGCATGGATATCTACGGAATAAGCGTTCTGCAGGACGGTCCGGAGTCCTATCCAGATCGATTCTGCGCGGCAAGTTACGCAAACAAACCCATACGTTCGCTCATAGAAATCGTCATTTTTTCCGCTTTCATTCGTCGATATTCCTGGATTCGGCAATCTTCAGAACCCGGGACTCAACGCGGTTGATTCTGGGTAGGAAATGACGCAGAAGAACCATATCTGGTGAGAAAAGTTTCCGTCACTCCGTGCGTTCATTCGTTGATATCAACGAAATTATCGTTTTGTAGGACACCCCAGTGACCTGGTCAGATCGATCCTGCGTGGCAAGTTACACCAAAAAACCCATATTTGATGGCTCATAAAGATTGTCATATTTTTCGCCCCTATTCGTGGATATTTCCGAGATGAGCAATTTTCAGGATCCAGGACTCGTCTTTCCTATTCGTCGATATCTCTGGAATGGCTGATCTCCAGGCCCCGGAACTTGTCGTAATTGATTCTGCGTAGGAAATGAGACGAAAAAACCATATCTCTGGAGTAAAATATCCGTCACTCCGAGCGTTGATTCGTCGATATCTACGGCAGTAACGTTCTGCAGGACACCACGGAGACCTGTTCAGAACGAATATGCTCGGTAATTTACGCTGGAAAACCAATATCCAAGCCGATAGAAAGTATTATAATTTCTCACCCCTGTACGTCGATATCTTTGAAATCATCAATATGGAGGATGCGGCTTCCGGTACGTCAACATCGATTCAGCAGCAATTCACATGAAAAAAAACCGATAATTAGGCTCATGAGCCTTTCCATAGAAATTATCACATTTTTCGCCCCTATTTGTCGATATCTCTGGTATGAGTAATCTCTAGGACCCAGGACTTGTCGTGATTGATTACACGAAAAACCATATCTGCGAATGAGAGGTAACGTCATTATTTACAATCATTCGTCGATATTAGCGGAATTAGCGTTCCGCAGGACAGCCCAAAGACCTGTCCAAATCGATACTGCGCGGCGAGTTACGCTGGAAAACCAATATTTGAGTGCATCGAAATTATTATATTTTTTCGCCCCTGTACGTCGATATCTTCAGAATCATCAATCTGGAGGATCCAGCACCCGGCCACATCGATTTTGCACAGCGATTTACACCGAAACACCGATATTCAGGCTTATGAAGACTGTCACATTTTCCGCCCCCATCGATCGATATCTCTGGAATGGCCAATCTTCCAGACCCGGGATTCGTCGAGATTGATTCTGCGTAGCTAATCACACGACAAAACCGTATTCGTAGAGGGAAAATTTCTTTCACTTCGAGCGGTAATTTGTCGACAACCACGAAATTATCGTTCTGCGAAACCGGGCGGGGACCCGTCCAGATCGATTCTGCAAGACAATTTATGCTGGGTATAGTATATTACGTACCTAGGGAGGGACAGTAGGCTGTGGCAAACTGCGTGTGAGATTGACATCCGAGCCGGAGGCGAATACGCAGTTTGGGATGGTCTTTTTCACTCCCGTGTGACGTATACTATTTTTTAACACCCCCTGTGAAAACGAATTTTCAACACACCTGCATCGAAAGTACGACTTTCGGCCCCTCGCGTGAGCGGGAAGTCGTACTTTTCGATGCCAGGGAGTGGTGAAAAAGGCCATCCCAAACCGCGTATTCGCCACCCTCGCCTTCGGCTCGGGTGCCAATCTCACCCGCAGTTTGGCATAGCCTCCTTTCCCTCCCTCGGTACGTAATATACTATTTTGTGCCCAAGGAAATTATCATATGTTTTCGCTACTTTACGACGATAACTTTGGAATCGTCAATCTGAGGGATCCGGCAACCGTCCACAGCGATTCCGCGCAGCAATTTACACCATATAACCCGTATTCAGGCGCATGGATATCTACGGAATAAGCGTTCTGCAGGACGGTCCGGAGTCCTATCCAGATCGATTCTGCGCGGCAAGTTACGCAAACAAACCCATACGTTCGCTCATAGAAATCGTCATTTTTTCCGCTTTCATTCGTCGATATTCCTGGATTCGGCAATCTTCAGAACCCGGGACTCAACGCGGTTGATTCTGGGTAGGAAATGACGCAGAAGAACCATATCTGGTGAGAAAAGTTTCCGTCACTCCGTGCGTTCATTCGTTGATAACAACGAAATTATCGTTTTGTAGGACACCCCAGTGACCTGGTCAGATCGATCCTGCGTGGCAAGGCACACCAAGAAACCCATATTTGATGGCTCATATAGATTGTCATATTTTTCGCCCCTATTCGTGGATATTTCCGAGATGAGCAATTTTCAGGATCCAGGACTCGTCTTTCCTATTCGTCGATATCTCTGGAATGGCTGATCTCCAGGCCCCGGAACTTGTCGTAATTGATTCTGCGTAGGAAATGAGACGAAAAAACCATATCTCTGGAGTAAAATATCCGTCACTCCGAGCGTTGATTCGTCGATATCTACGGCAGTAACGTTCTGCAGGACACCACGGAGACCTGTTCAGAACGAATATGCTCGGTAATTTACGCTGGAAAACCAATATCCAAGCCGATAGAAAGTATTATAATTTCTCACCCCTGTACGTCGATATCTTTGAAATCATCAATATGGAGGATGCGGCTTCCGGTACGTCAACATCGATTCAGCAGCAATTCACATGAAAAAAAACCGATAATTAGGCTCATGAGCCTTTCCATAGAAATTATCACATTTTTCGCCCCTATTTGTCGATATCTCTGGTATGAGTAATCTCTAGGACCCAGGACTTGTCGTGATTGATTACACGAAAAACCATATCTGCGAATGAGAGGTAACGTCATTATTTACAATCATTCGTCGATATTAGCGGAATTAGCGTTCCGCAGGACAGCCCAAAGACCTGTCCAAATCGATACTGCGCGGCGAGTTACGCTGGAAAACCAATATTTGAGTGCATCGAAATTATTATATTTTTTCGCCCTTGTACGTCGATATCTTCAGAATCATCAATCTGGAGGATCCAGCACCCGGCCACATCGATTTTGCACATCGATTTACACCGAAACACCGATATTCAGGCTTATGAAGACTGTCACATTTTCCGCCCCCATCGATCGATATCTCTGGAATGGCCAATCTTCCAGACCCGGGATTCGTCGAGATTGATTCTGCGTAGCTAATCACACGACAAAACCGTATTCGTAGAGGAAAATTTCTTTCACTTCGAGCGGTAATTTGTCGACAACCACGAAATTATCGTTCTGCGAAACCGGGCGGGGACCTGTCCAGATCGATTCTGCAAGACAATTTATGCTGGGCATAGTATATCACGTACCTAGGGAGGGAAAGTAGGCTGTGGCAAACTGCGTGTGAGATTGACATCCGAGCCGGAGGCGAATACGCAGTTTGGGATGGTCTTTTTCACTCCCGTGTGACGTATACTATTTTTTAACATCCCCTGTGAAAACGAATTTTCAACACACCTGCATCGAAAGTACGACTTTCGGCCCCTCGCGTGAGCGGGAAGTCGTACAAAAGTACGACTGTTTCGATGCCAGTTAGTGGTGAAAAAGGCCATCCCAAACCGCGTATTCGCCACCCTCGCCTTCGGCTCGGGTGCCAATCTCACCCGCAGTTTGGCATAGCCTTCTTTCCCTCCCTCGGTACGTAATATACTATTTTGTGCCCAAGGAAATTATCATATGTTTTCGCTACTTTACGACGATAACTTTGAAATCGTCAATCTGAGGGATCCGGCAACCGTCCACAGCGATTCCGCGCAGCAATTTACACCAAATAACCCATATTCAGGCGCATGGATATCTACGGAATAAGCGTTCTGCAGGACGGTCCGGAGTCCCTATCCAGATCGATTCTGCGCGGCAAGTTACGCAAAAAAACCCATACGTTCGCTCATAGAAATCGTCATTTTTTCCGCTTTCATTCGTCGATATTCCTGGATTCGGCAATCTTCAGAACCCGGGACTCAACGCGGTTGATTCTGGGTAGGAAATGACGCAGAAGAACCATATCTGGTGAGAAAAGTTTCCGTCACTCCGTGCGTTCATTCGTTGATATCAACGAAATTATCGTTTTGTAGGACACCCCAGTGACCTGGTCAGATCGATCCTGCGTGGCAAGTTACACCAAAAAACCCATATTTGATGGCTCATAAAGATTGTCATATTTTTCGCCCCTATTCGTGGATATTTCCGAGATGAGCAATTTTCAGGATCCAGGACTCGTCTTTCCTATTCGTCGATATCTCTGGAATGGCTGATCTCCAGGCCCCGGAACTTGTCGTAATTGATTCTGCGTAGGAAATGAGACGAAAAAACCATATCTCTGGAGTAAAATATCCGTCACTCCGAGCGTTGATTCGTCGATATCTACGGCAGTAACGTTCTGCAGGACACCACGGAGACCTGTTCAGAACGAATATGCTCGGTAATTTACGCTGGAAAACCAATATCCAAGCCGATAGAAAGTATTATAATTTCTCACCCCTGTACGTCGATATCTTTGAAATCATCAATATGGAGGATGCGGCTTCCGGTACGTCAACATCGATTCAGCAGCAATTCACATGAAAAAAAACCGATAATTAGGCTCATGAGCCTTTCCATAGAAATTATCACATTTTTCGCCCCTATTTGTCGATATCTCTGGTATGAGTAATCTCTAGGACCCAGGACTTGTCGTGATTGATTACACGAAAAACCATATCTGCGAATGAGAGGTAACGTCATTATTTACAATCATTCGTCGATATTAGCGGAATTAGCGTTCCGCAGGACAGCCCAAAGACCTGTCCAAATCGATACTGCGCGGCGAGTTACGCTGGAAAACCAATATTTGAGTGCATCGAAATTATTATATTTTTTCGCCCCTGTACGTCGATATCTTCAGAATCATCAATCTGGAGGATCCAGCACCCGGCCACATCGATTTTGCACAGCGATTTACACCGAAACACCGATATTCAGGCTTATGAAGACTGTCACATTTTCCGCCCCCATCGATCGATATCTCTGGAATGGCCAATCTTCCAGACCCGGGATTCGTCGAGATTGATTCTGCGTAGCTAATCACACGACAAAACCGTATTCGTAGAGGGAAAATTTCTTTCACTTCGAGCGGTAATTTGTCGACAACCACGAAATTATCGTTCTGCGAAACCGGGCGGGGACCCGTCCAGATCGATTCTGCAAGACAATTTATGCTGGGTATAGTATATTACGTACCTAGGGAGGGACAGTAGGCTGTGGCAAACTGCGTGTGAGATTGACATCCGAGCCGGAGGCGAATACGCAGTTTGGAATGGTCTTTTTCACTCCCGTGTAACGTATACTATTTTTTAACACCCCCTGTGAAAACGAATATTCAACACACCTGCATCGAAAGTACGACTTTCGGCCCCTCGCGTGAGCGGGTAGTCGTACTTTTCGATGCCAGGGAGTGGTGAAAAAGGCCATCCCAAACCGCGTATTCGCCACCCTCGCCTTCGGCTCGGGTGCCAATCTCACCCGCAGTTTGGCATAGCCTTCTTTCCCTCCCTCGGTACGTAATATACTATTTTGTGCCCAAGGAAATTATCATATGTTTTCGCTACTTTACGACGATAACTTTGGAATCGTCAATCTGAGGGATCCGGCAACCGTCCACAGGGATTCCGCGCAGCAATATACACCATATAACCCGTATTCAGGCGCATGGATATCTACGGAATAATCGTTCTGCAGGACGGTCCGGAGTCCTATCCAGATCGATTCTGCGCGGCAAGTTACGCAAAAAAACCCATACGTTCGCTCATAGAAATCGTCATTTTTTCCGCTTTCATTCGTCGATATTCCTGGATTCGGCAATCTTCAGAACCCGGGACTCAACGCGGTTGATTCTGGGTAGGAAATGACGCAGAAGAACCATATCTGGTGAGAAAAGTTTCCGTCACTCCGTGCGTTCATTCGTTGATATCAACGAAATTATCGTTTTGTAGGACACCCCAGTGACCTGGTCAGATCGATCCTGCGTGGCAAGGCACACCAAGAAACCCATATTTGATGGCTCATATAGATTGTCATATTTTTCGCCCCTATTCGTGGATATTTCCGAGATGAGCAATTTTCAGGATCCAGGACTCGTCTTTCCTATTCGTCGATATCTCTGGAATGGCTGATCTCCAGGCCCCGGAACTTGTCGTAATTGATTCTGCGTAGGAAATGAGACGAAAAAACCATATCTCTGGAGTAAAATATCCGTCACTCCGAGCGTTGATTCGTCGATATCTACGGCAGTAACGTTCTGCAGGACACCACGGAGACCTGTTCAGAACGAATATGCTCGGTAATTTACGCTGGAAAACCAATATCCAAGCCGATAGAAAGTATTATAATTTCTCACCCCTGTACGTCGATATCTTTGAAATCATCAATATGGAGGATGCGGCTTCCGGTACGTCAACATCGATTCAGCAGCAATTCACATGAAAAAAAACCGATAATTAGGCTCATGAGCCTTTCCATAGAAATTATCACATTTTTCGCCCCTATTTGTCGATATCTCTGGTATGAGTAATCTCTAGGACCCAGGACTTGTCGTGATTGATTACACGAAAAACCATATCTGCGAATGAGAGGTAACGTCATTATTTACAATCATTCGTCGATATTAGCGGAATTAGCGTTCCGCAGGACAGCCCAAAGACCTGTCCAAATCGATACTGCGCGGCGAGTTACGCTGGTAAACCAATATTTGAGTGCATCGAAATTATTATATTTTTTCGCCCTTGTACGTCGATATCTTCAGAATCATCAATCTGGAGGATCCAGCACCCGGCCACATCGATTTTGCACATCGATTTACACCGAAACACCGATATTCAGGCTTATGAAGACTGTCACATTTTCCGCCCCCATCGATCGATATCTCTGGAATGGCCAATCTTCCAGACCCGGGATTCGTCGAGATTGATTCTGCGTAGCTAATCACACGACAAAACCGTATTCGTAGAGGAAAATTTCTTTCACTTCGAGCGGTAATTTGTCGACAACCACGAAATTATCGTTCTGCGAAACCGGGCGGGGACCTGTCCAGATCGATTCTGCAAGACAATTTATGCTGGGTATAGTATATCACGTACCTAGGGAGGGAAAGTAGGCTGTGGCAAACTGCGTGTGAGATTGACATCCGAGCCGGAGGCGAATACGCAGTATGGGATGGTCTTTTTCACTCCCGTGTGACGTATACTATTTTTTAACATCCCCTGTGAAAACGAATTTTCAACACACCTGCATCGAAAGTACGACTTTCGGCCCCTCGCGTGAGCGGGAAGTCGTACAAAAGTACGACTGTTTCGATGCCAGTTAGTGGTGAAAAAGGCCATCCCAAACCGCGTATTCGCCACCCTCGCCTTCGGCTCGGGTGCCAATCTCACCCGCAGTTTGGCATAGCCTTCTTTCCCTCCCTCGGTACGTAATATACTATTTTGTGCCCAAGGAAATTATCATATGTTTTCGCTACTTTACGACGATAACTTTGAAATCGTCAATCTGAGGGATCCGGCAACCGTCCACAGCGATTCCGCGCAGCAATTTACACCAAATAACCCATATTCAGGCGCATGGATATCTACGGAATAAGCGTTCTGCAGGACGGTCCGGAGTCCCTATCCAGATCGATTCTGCGCGGCAAGTTACGCAAAAAAACCCATACGTTCGCTCATAGAAATCGTCATTTTTTCCGCTTTCATTCGTCGATATTCCTGGATTCGGCAATCTTCAGAACCCGGGACTCAACGCGGTTGATTCTGGGTAGGAAATGACGCAGAAGAACCATATCTGGTGAGAAAAGTTTCCGTCACTCCGTGCGTTCATTCGTTGATATCAACGAAATTATCGTTTTGTAGGACACCCCAGTGACCTGGTCAGATCGATCCTGCGTGGCAAGTTACACCAAGAAACCCATATTTGATGGCTCATAAAGATTGTCATATTTTTCGCCCCTATTCGTGGATATTTCCGAGATGAGCAATTTTCAGGATCCAGGACTCGTCTTTCCTATTCGTCGATATCTCTGGAATGGCTGATCTCCAGGCCCCGGAACTTGTCGTAATTGATTCTGCGTAGGAAATGAGACGAAAAAACCATATCTCTGGAGTAAAATATCCGTCACTCCGAGCGTTGATTCGTCGATATCTACGGCAGTAACGTTCTGCAGGACACCACGGAGACCTGTTCAGAACGAATATGCTCGGTAATTTACGCTGGAAAACCAATATCCAAGCCGATAGAAAGTATTATAATTTCTCACCCCTGTACGTCGATATCTTTGAAATCATCAATATGGAGGATGCGGCTTCCGGTACGTCAACATCGATTCAGCAGCAATTCACATGAAAAAAAACCGATAATTAGGCTCATGAGCCTTTCCATAGAAATTATCACATTTTTCGCCCCTATTTGTCGATATCTCTGGTATGAGTAATCTCTAGGACCCAGGACTTGTCGTGATTGATTACACGAAAAACCATATCTGCGAATGAGAGGTAACGTCATTATTTACAATCATTCGTCGATATTAGCGGAATTAGCGTTCCGCAGGACAGCCCAAAGACCTGTCCAAATCGATACTGCGCGGCGAGTTACGCTGGAAAACCAATATTTGAGTGCATCGAAATTATTATATTTTTTCGCCCCTGTACGTCGATATCTTCAGAATCATCAATCTGGAGGATCCAGCACCCGGCCACATCGATTTTGCACAGCGATTTACACCGAAACACCGATATTCAGGCTTATGAAGACTGTCACATTTTCCGCCCCCATCGATCGATATCTCTGGAATGGCCAATCTTCCAGACCCGGGATTCGTCGAGATTGATTCTGCGTAGCTAATCACACGACAAAACCGTATTCGTAGAGGAAAATTTCTTTCACTTCGAGCGGTAATTTGTCGACAACCACGAAATTATCGTTCTGCGAAACCGGGCGGGGACCTGTCCAGATCGATTCTGCAAGACAATTTATGCTGGGTATAGTATATTACGTACCTAGGGAGGGACAGTAGGCTGTGGCAAACTGCGTGTGAGATTGACATCCGAGCCGGAGGCGAATACGCAGTTTGGAATGGTCTTTTTCACTCCCGTGTAACGTATACTATTTTTTAACACCCCCTGTGAAAACGAATTTTCAACACACCTGCATCGAAAGTACGACTTTCGGCCCCTCGCGTGAGCGGGTAGTCGTACTTTTCGATGCCAGGGAGTGGTGAAAAAGGCCATCCCAAACCGCGTATTCGCCACCCTCGCCTTCGGCTCGGGTGCCAATCTCACCCGCAGTTTGGCATAGCCTTCTTTCCCTCCCTCGGTACGTAATATACTATTTTGTGCCCAAGGAAATTATCATATGTTTTCGCTACTTTACGACGATAACTTTGGAATCGTCAATCTGAGGGATCCGGCAACCGTCCACAGCGATTCCGCGCAGCAATATACACCATATAACCCGTATTCAGGCGCATGGATATCTACGGAATAATCGTTCTGCAGGACGGTCCGGAGTCCTATCCAGATCGATTCTGCGCGGCAAGTTACGCAAAAAAACCCATACGTTCGCTCATAGAAATCGTCATTTTTTTCGCTTTCATTCGTCGATATTCCTGGATTCGGCAATCTTCAGAACCCGGGACTCAACGCGGTTGATTCTGGGTAGGAAATGACGCAGAAGAACCATATCTGGTGAGAAAAGTTTCCGTCACTCCGTGCGTTCATTCGTTGATATCAACGAAATTATCGTTTTGTAGGACACCCCAGTGACCTGGTCAGATCGATCCTGCGTGGCAAGGCACACCAAGAAACCCATATTTGATGGCTCATATAGATTGTCATATTTTTCGCCCCTATTCGTGGATATTTCCGAGATGAGCAATTTTCAGGATCCAGGACTCGTCTTTCCTATTCGTCGATATCTCTGGAATGGCTGATCTCCAGGCCCCGGAACTTGTCGTAATTGATTCTGCGTAGGAAATGAGACGAAAAAACCATATCTCTGGAGTAAAATATCCGTCACTCCGAGCGTTGATTCGTCGATATCTACGGCAGTAACGTTCTGCAGGACACCACGGAGACCTGTTCAGAACGAATATGCTCGGTAATTTACGCTGGAAAACCAATATCCAAGCCGATAGAAAGTATTATAATTTCTCACCCCTGTACGTCGATATCTTTGAAATCATCAATATGGAGGATGCGGCTTCCGGTACGTCAACATCGATTCAGCAGCAATTCACATGAAAAAAAACCGATAATTAGGCTCATGAGCCTTTCCATAGAAATTATCACATTTTTCGCCCCTATTTGTCGATATCTCTGGTATGAGTAATCTCTAGGACCCAGGACTTGTCGTGATTGATTACACGAAAAACCATATCTGCGAATGAGAGGTAACGTCATTATTTACAATCATTCGTCGATATTAGCGGAATTAGCGTTCCGCAGGACAGCCCAAAGACCTGTCCAAATCGATACTGCGCGGCGAGTTACGCTGGAAAACCAATATTTGAGTGCATCGAAATTATTATATTTTTTCGCCCCTGTACGTCGATATCTTCAGAATCATCAATCTGGAGGATCCAGCACCCGGCCACATCGATTTTGCACAGCGATTTACACCGAAACACCGATATTCAGGCTTATGAAGACTGTCACATTTTCCGCCCCCATCGATCGATATCTCTGGAATGGCCAATCTTCCAGACCCGGGATTCGTCGAGATTGATTCTGCGTAGCTAATCACACGACAAAACCGTATTCGTAGAGGGAAAATTTCTTTCACTTCGAGCGGTAATTTGTCGACAACCACGAAATTATCGTTCTGCGAAACCGGGCGGGGACCCGTCCAGATCGATTCTGCAAGACAATTTATGCTGGGTATAGTATATTACGTACCTAGGGAGGGACAGTAGGCTGTGGCAAACTGCGTGTGAGATTGACATCCGAGCCGGAGGCGAATACGCAGTTTGGGATGGTCTTTTTCACTCCCGTGTGACGTATACTATTTTTTAACACCCCCTGTGAAAACGAATTTTCAACACACCTGCATCGAAAGTACGACTTTCGGCCCCTCGCGTGAGCGGGAAGTCGTACTTTTCGATGCCAGGGAGTGGTGAAAAAGGCCATCCCAAACCGCGTATTCGCCACCCTCGCCTTCGGCTCGGGTGCCAATCTCACCCGCAGTTTGGCATAGCCTCCTTTCCCTCCCTCGGTACGTAATATACTATTTTGTGCCCAAGGAAATTATCATATGTTTTCGCTACTTTACGACGATAACTTTGGAATCGTCAATCTGAGGGATCCGGCAACCGTCCACAGCGATTCCGCGCAGCAATTTACACCATATAACCCGTATTCAGGCGCATGGATATCTACGGAATAAGCGTTCTGCAGGACGGTCCGGAGTCCTATCCAGATCGATTCTGCGCGGCAAGTTACGCAAACAAACCCATACGTTCGCTCATAGAAATCGTCATTTTTTCCGCTTTCATTCGTCGATATTCCTGGATTCGGCAATCTTCAGAACCCGGGACTCAACGCGGTTGATTCTGGGTAGGAAATGACGCAGAAGAACCATATCTGGTGAGAAAAGTTTCCGTCACTCCGTGCGTTCATTCGTTGATATCAACGAAATTATCGTTTTGTAGGACACCCCAGTGACCTGGTCAGATCGATCCTGCGTGGCAAGTTACACCAAAAAACCCATATTTGATGGCTCATAAAGATTGTCATATTTTTCGCCCCTATTCGTGGATATTTCCGAGATGAGCAATTTTCAGGATCCAGGACTCGTCTTTCCTATTCGTCGATATCTCTGGAATGGCTGATCTCCAGGCCCCGGAACTTGTCGTAATTGATTCTGCGTAGGAAATGAGACGAAAAAACCATATCTCTGGAGTAAAATATCCGTCACTCCGAGCGTTGATTCGTCGATATCTACGGCAGTAACGTTCTGCAGGACACCACGGAGACCTGTTCAGAACGAATATGCTCGGTAATTTACGCTGGAAAACCAATATCCAAGCCGATAGAAAGTATTATAATTTCTCACCCCTGTACGTCGATATCTTTGAAATCATCAATATGGAGGATGCGGCTTCCGGTACGTCAACATCGATTCAGCAGCAATTCACATGAAAAAAAACCGATAATTAGGCTCATGAGCCTTTCCATAGAAATTATCACATTTTTCGCCCCTATTTGTCGATATCTCTGGTATGAGTAATCTCTAGGACCCAGGACTTGTCGTGATTGATTACACGAAAAACCATATCTGCGAATGAGAGGTAACGTCATTATTTACAATCATTCGTCGATATTAGCGGAATTAGCGTTCCGCAGGACAGCCCAAAGACCTGTCCAAATCGATACTGCGCGGCGAGTTACGCTGGAAAACCAATATTTGAGTGCATCGAAATTATTATATTTTTTCGCCCCTGTACGTCGATATCTTCAGAATCATCAATCTGGAGGATCCAGCACCCGGCCACATCGATTTTGCACAGCGATTTACACCGAAACACCGATATTCAGGCTTATGAAGACTGTCACATTTTCCGCCCCCATCGATCGATATCTCTGGAATGGCCAATCTTCCAGACCCGGGATTCGTCGAGATTGATTCTGCGTAGCTAATCACACGACAAAACCGTATTCGTAGAGGGAAAATTTCTTTCACTTCGAGCGGTAATTTGTCGACAACCACGAAATTATCGTTCTGCGAAACCGGGCGGGGACCCGTCCAGATCGATTCTGCAAGACAATTTATGCTGGGTATAGTATATTACGTACCTAGGGAGGGACAGTAGGCTGTGGCAAACTGCGTGTGAGATTGACATCCGAGCCGGAGGCGAATACGCAGTTTGGGATGGTCTTTTTCACTCCCGTGTGACGTATACTATTTTTTAACACCCCCTGTGAAAACGAATTTTCAACACACCTGCATCGAAAGTACGACTTTCGGCCCCTCGCGTGAGCGGGAAGTCGTACTTTTCGATGCCAGGGAGTGGTGAAAAAGGCCATCCCAAACCGCGTATTCGCCACCCTCGCCTTCGGCTCGGGTGCCAATCTCACCCGCAGTTTGGCATAGCCTCCTTTCCCTCCCTCGGTACGTAATATACTATTTTGTGCCCAAGGAAATTATCATATGTTTTCGCTACTTTACGACGATAACTTTGGAATCGTCAATCTGAGGGATCCGGCAACCGTCCACAGCGATTCCGCGCAGCAATTTACACCATATAACCCGTATTCAGGCGCATGGATATCTACGGAATAAGCGTTCTGCAGGACGGTCCGGAGTCCTATCCAGATCGATTCTGCGCGGCAAGTTACGCAAACAAACCCATACGTTCGCTCATAGAAATCGTCATTTTTTCCGCTTTCATTCGTCGATATTCCTGGATTCGGCAATCTTCAGAACCCGGGACTCAACGCGGTTGATTCTGGGTAGGAAATGACGCAGAAGAACCATATCTGGTGAGAAAAGTTTCCGTCACTCCGTGCGTTCATTCGTTGATATCAACGAAATTATCGTTTTGTAGGACACCCCAGTGACCTGGTCAGATCGATCCTGCGTGGCAAGTTACACCAAAAAACCCATATTTGATGGCTCATAAAGATTGTCATATTTTTCGCCCCTATTCGTGGATATTTCCGAGATGAGCAATTTTCAGGATCCAGGACTCGTCTTTCCTATTCGTCGATATCTCTGGAATGGCTGATCTCCAGGCCCCGGAACTTGTCGTAATTGATTCTGCGTAGGAAATGAGACGAAAAAACCATATCTCTGGAGTAAAATATCCGTCACTCCGAGCGTTGATTCGTCGATATCTATGGCAGTAACGTTCTGCAGGACACCACGGAGACCTGTTCAGAACGAATATGCTCGGTAATTTACGCTGGAAAACCAATATCCAAGCCGATAGAAAGTATTATAATTTCTCACCCCTGTACGTCGATATCTTTGAAATCATCAATATGGAGGATGCGGCTTCCGGTACGTCAACATCGATTCAGCAGCAATTCACATGAAAAAAAACCGATAATTAGGCTCATGAGCCTTTCCATAGAAATTATCACATTTTTCGCCCCTATTTGTCGATATCTCTGGTATGAGTAATCTCTAGGACCCAGGACTTGTCGTGATTGATTACACGAAAAACCATATCTGCGAATGAGAGGTAACGTCATTATTTACAATCATTCGTCGATATTAGCGGAATTAGCGTTCCGCAGGACAGCCCAAAGACCTGTCCAAATCGATACTGCGCGGCGAGTTACGCTGGAAAACCAATATTTGAGTGCATCGAAATTATTATATTTTTTCGCCCCTGTACGTCGATATCTTCAGAATCATCAATCTGGAGGATCCAGCACCCGGCCACATCGATTTTGCACAGCGATTTACACCGAAACACCGATATTCAGGCTTATGAAGACTGTCACATTTTCCGCCCCCATCGATCGATATCTCTGGAATGGCCAATCTTCCAGACCCGGGATTCGTCGAGATTGATTCTGCGTAGCTAATCACACGACAAAACCGTATTCGTAGAGGAAAATTTCTTTCACTTCGAGCGGTAATTTGTCGACAACCACGAAATTATCGTTCTGCGAAACCGGGCGGGGACCTGTCCAGATCGATTCTGCAAGACAATTTATGCTGGGTATAGTATATTACGTACCTAGGGAGGGAAAGTAGGCTGTGGCAAACTGCGTGTGAGATTGACATCCGAGCCGGAGGCGAATACGCAGTTTGGGATGGTCTTTTTCACTCCCGTGTGACGTATACTATTTTTTAACACCCCCTGTGAAAACGAATTTTCAACACACCTGCATCGAAAGTACGACTTTCGGCCCCTCGCGTGAGCGGGAAGTCGTACTTTTCGATGCCAGGGAGTGGTGAAAAAGGCCATCTCAAACCGCGTATTCGCCACCCTCGCCTTCGGCTCGGGTGCCAATCTCACCCGCAGTTTGGCATAGCCTCCTTTCCCTCCCTCGGTACGTAATATACTATTTTGTGCCCAAGGAAATTATCATATGTTTTCGCTACTTTACGACGATAACTTTGGAATCGTCAATCTGAGGGATCCGGCAACCGTCCACAGCGATTCCGCGCAGCAATTTACACCATATAACCCGTATTCAGGCGCATGGATATCTACGGAATAAGCGTTCTGCAGGACGGTCCGGAGTCCTATCCAGATCGATTCTGCGCGGCAAGTTACGCAAACAAACCCATACGTTCGCTCATAGAAATCGTCATTTTTTCCGCTTTCATTCGTCGATATTCCTGGATTCGGCAATCTTCAGAACCCGGGACTCAACGCGGTTGATTCTGGGTAGGAAATGACGCAGAAGAACCATATCTGGTGAGAAAAGTTTCCGTCACTCCGTGCGTTCATTCGTTGATCACAACGAAATTATCGTTTTGTAGGACACCCCAGTGACCTGGTCAGATCGATCCTGCGTGGCAAGTTACACCAAAAAACCCATATTTGATGGCTCATAAAGATTGTCATATTTTTCGCCCCTATTCGTGGATATTTCCGAGATGAGCAATTTTCAGGATCCAGGACTCGTCTTTCCTATTCGTCGATATCTCTGGAATGGCTGATCTCCAGGCCCCGGAACTTGTCGTAATTGATTCTGCGTAGGAAATGAGACGAAAAAACCATATCTCTGGAGTAAAATATCCGTCACTCCGAGCGTTGATTCGTCGATATCTACGGCAGTAACGTTCTGCAGGACACCACGGAGACCTGTTCAGAACGAATATGCTCGGTAATTTACGCTGGAAAACCAATATCCAAGCCGATAGAAAGTATTATAATTTCTCACCCCTGTACGTCGATATCTTTGAAATCATCAATATGGAGGATGCGGCTTCCGGTACGTCAACATCGATTCAGCAGCAATTCACATGAAAAAAAACCGATAATTAGGCTCATGAGCCTTTCCATAGAAATTATCACATTTTTCGCCCCTATTTGTCGATATCTCTGGTATGAGTAATCTCTAGGACCCAGGACTTGTCGTGATTGATTACACGAAAAACCATATCTGCGAATGAGAGGTAACGTCATTATTTACAATCATTCGTCGATATTAGCGGAATTAGCGTTCCGCAGGACAGCCCAAAGACCTGTCCAAATCGATACTGCGCGGCGAGTTACGCTGGAAAACCAATATTTGAGTGCATCGAAATTATTATATTTTTTCGCCCCTGTACGTCGATATCTTCAGAATCATCAATCTGGAGGATCCAGCACCCGGCCACATCGATTTTGCACAGCGATTTACACCGAAACACCGATATTCAGGCTTATGAAGACTGTCACATTTTCCGCCCCCATCGATCGATATCTCTGGAATGGCCAATCTTCCAGACCCGGGATTCGTCGAGATTGATTCTGCGTAGCTAATCACACGACAAAACCGTATTCGTAGAGGGAAAATTTCTTTCACTTCGAGCGGTAATTTGTCGACAACCACGAAATTATCGTTCTGCGAAACCGGGCGGGGACCCGTCCAGATCGATTCTGCAAGACAATTTATGCTGGGTATAGTATATTACGTACCTAGGGAGGGACAGTAGGCTGTGGCAAACTGCGTGTGAGATTGACATCCGAGCCGGAGGCGAATACGCAGTTTGGGATGGTCTTTTTCACTCCCGTGTGACGTATACTATTTTTTAACACCCCCTGTGAAAACGAATTTTCAACACACCTGCATCGAAAGTACGACTTTCGGCCCCTCGCGTGAGCGGGAAGTCGTACTTTTCGATGCCAGGGAGTGGTGAAAAAGGCCATCCCAAACCGCGTATTCGCCACCCTCGCCTTCGGCTCGGGTGCCAATCTCACCCGCAGTTTGGCATAGCCTCCTTTCCCTCCCTCGGTACGTAATATACTATTTTGTGCCCAAGGAAATTATCATATGTTTTCGCTACTTTACGACGATAACTTTGGAATCGTCAATCTGAGGGATCCGGCAACCGTCCACAGCGATTCCGCGCAGCAATTTACACCATATAACCCGTAGTCAGGCGCATGGATATCTACGGAATAAGCGTTCTGCAGGACGGTCCGGAGTCCTATCCAGATCGATTCTGCGCGGCAAGTTACGCAAACAAACCCATACGTTCGCTCATAGAAATCGTCATTTTTTCCGCTTTCATTCGTCGATATTCCTGGATTCGGCAATCTTCAGAACCCGGGACTCAACGCGGTTGATTCTGGGTAGGAAATGACGCAGAAGAACCATATCTGGTGAGAAAAGTTTCCGTCACTCCGTGCGTTCATTCGTTGATATCAACGAAATTATCGTTTTGTAGGACACCCCAGTGACCTGGTCAGATCGATCCTGCGTGGCAAGTTACACCAAAAAACCCATATTTGATGGCTCATAAAGATTGTCATATTTTTCGCCCCTATTCGTGGATATTTCCGAGATGAGCAATTTTCAGGATCCAGGACTCGTCTTTCCTATTCGTCGATATCTCTGGAATGGCTGATCTCCAGGCCCCGGAACTTGTCGTAATTGATTCTGCGTAGGAAATGAGACGAAAAAACCATATCTCTGGAGTAAAATATCCGTCACTCCGAGCGTTGATTCGTCGATATCTACGGCAGTAACGTTCTGCAGGACACCACGGAGACCTGTTCAGAACGAATATGCTCGGTAATTTACGCTGGAAAACCAATATCCAAGCCGATAGAAAGTATTATAATTTCTCACCCCTGTACGTCGATATCTTTGAAATCATCAATATGGAGGATGCGGCTTCCGGTACGTCAACATCGATTCAGCAGCAATTCACATGAAAAAAAACCGATAATTAGGCTCATGAGCCTTTCCATAGAAATTATCACATTTTTCGCCCCTATTTGTCGATATCTCTGGTATGAGTAATCTCTAGGACCCAGGACTTGTCGTGATTGATTACACGAAAAACCATATCTGCGAATGAGAGGTAACGTCATTATTTACAATCATTCGTCGATATTAGCGGAATTAGCGTTCCGCAGGACAGCCCAAAGACCTGTCCAAATCGATACTGCGCGGCGAGTTACGCTGGAAAACCAATATTTGAGTGCATCGAAATTATTATATTTTTTCGCCCCTGTACGTCGATATCTTCAGAATCATCAATCTGGAGGATCCAGCACCCGGCCACATCGATTTTGCACAGCGATTTACACCGAAACACCGATATTCAGGCTTATGAAGACTGTCACATTTTCCGCCCCCATCGATCGATATCTCTGGAATGGCCAATCTTCCAGACCCGGGATTCGTCGAGATTGATTCTGCGTAGCTAATCACACGACAAAACCGTATTCGTAGAGGGAAAATTTCTTTCACTTCGAGCGGTAATTTGTCGACAACCACGAAATTATCGTTCTGCGAAACCGGGCGGGGACCCGTCCAGATCGATTCTGCAAGACAATTTATGCTGGGTATAGTATATTACGTACCTAGGGAGGGACAGTAGGCTGTGGCAAACTGCGTGTGAGATTGACATCCGAGCCGGAGGCGAATACGCAGTTTGGGATGGTCTTTTTCACTCCCGTGTGACGTATACTATTTTTTAACACCCCCTGTGAAAACGAATTTTCAACACACCTGCATCGAAAGTACGACTTTCGGCCCCTCGCGTGAGCGGGAAGTCGTACTTTTCGATGCCAGGGAGTGGTGAAAAAGGCCATCCCAAACCGCGTATTCGCCACCCTCGCCTTCGGCTCGGGTGCCAATCTCACCCGCAGTTTGGCATAGCCTCCTTTCCCTCCCTCGGTACGTAATATACTATTTTGTGCCCAAGGAAATTATCATATGTTTTCGCTACTTTACGACGATAACTTTGGAATCGTCAATCTGAGGGATCCGGCAACCGTCCACAGCGATTCCGCGCAGCAATTTACACCATATAACCCGTAGTCAGGCGCATGGATATCTACGGAATAAGCGTTCTGCAGGACGGTCCGGAGTCCTATCCAGATCGATTCTGCGCGGCAAGTTACGCAAACAAACCCATACGTTCGCTCATAGAAATCGTCATTTTTTCCGCTTTCATTCGTCGATATTCCTGGATTCGGCAATCTTCAGAACCCGGGACTCAACGCGGTTGATTCTGGGTAGGAAATGACGCAGAAGAACCATATCTGGTGAGAAAAGTTTCCGTCACTCCGTGCGTTCATTCGTTGATATCAACGAAATTATCGTTTTGTAGGACACCCCAGTGACCTGGTCAGATCGATCCTGCGTGGCAAGTTACACCAAAAAACCCATATTTGATGGCTCATAAAGATTGTCATATTTTTCGCCCCTATTCGTGGATATTTCCGAGATGAGCAATTTTCAGGATCCAGGACTCGTCTTTCCTATTCGTCGATATCTCTGGAATGGCTGATCTCCAGGCCCCGGAACTTGTCGTAATTGATTCTGCGTAGGAAATGAGACGAAAAAACCATATCTCTGGAGTAAAATATCCGTCACTCCGAGCGTTGATTCGTCGATATCTACGGCAGTAACGTTCTGCAGGACACCACGGAGACCTGTTCAGAACGAATATGCTCGGTAATTTACGCTGGAAAACCAATATCCAAGCCGATAGAAAGTATTATAATTTCTCACCCCTGTACGTCGATATCTTTGAAATCATCAATATGGAGGATGCGGCTTCCGGTACGTCAACATCGATTCAGCAGCAATTCACATGAAAAAAAACCGATAATTAGGCTCATGAGCCTTTCCATAGAAATTATCACATTTTTCGCCCCTATTTGTCGATATCTCTGGTATGAGTAATCTCTAGGACCCAGGACTTGTCGTGATTGATTACACGAAAAACCATATCTGCGAATGAGAGGTAACGTCATTATTTACAATCATTCGTCGATATTAGCGGAATTAGCGTTCCGCAGGACAGCCCAAAGACCTGTCCAAATCGATACTGCGCGGCGAGTTACGCTGGAAAACCAATATTTGAGTGCATCGAAATTATTATATTTTTTCGCCCCTGTACGTCGATATCTTCAGAATCATCAATCTGGAGGATCCAGCACCCGGCCACATCGATTTTGCACAGCGATTTACACCGAAACACCGATATTCAGGCTTATGAAGACTGTCACATTTTCCGCCCCCATCGATCGATATCTCTGGAATGGCCAATCTTCCAGACCCGGGATTCGTCGAGATTGATTCTGCGTAGCTAATCACACGACAAAACCGTATTCGTAGAGAAAAATTTCTTTCACTTCGAGCGGTAATTTGTCGACAACCACGAAATTATCGTTCTGCGAAACCGGGCGGGGACCTGTCCAGATCGATTCTGCAAGACAATTTATGCTGGGTATAGTATATTACGTACCTAGGGAGGGAAAGTAGGCTGTGGCAAACTGCGTGTGAGATTGACATCCGAGCCGGAGGCGAATACGCAGTTTGGGATGGTCTTTTTCACTCCCGTGTGACGTATACTATTTTTTAACACCCCCTGTGAAAACGAATTTTCAACACACCTGCATCGAAAGTACGACTTTTGGCCCCTCGCGTGAGCGGGAAGTCGTACAAAAGTACGACTGTTTCGATGCCAGTTAGTGGTGAAAAAGGCCATCCCAAACCGCGTATTCGCCACCCTCGCCTTCGGCTCGGGTGCCAATCTCACCGGCAGTTTGGCATAGCCTCCTTTCCCTCCCTCGGTACGTAATATACTATTTTGTGCCCAAGGAAATTATCATATGTTTTCGCTACTTTACGACGATAACTTTGGAATCGTCAATCTGAGGGATCCGGCAACCGTCCACAGCGATTCCGCGCAGCAATTTACACCATATAACCCGTATTCAGGCGCATGGATATCTACGGAATAAGCGTTCTGCAGGACGGTCCGGAGTCCTATCCAGATCGATTCTGCGCGGCAAGTTACGCAAACAAACCCATACGTTCGCTCATAGAAATCGTCATTTTTTCCGCTTTCATTCGTCGATATTCCTGGATTCGGCAATCTTCAGAACCCGGGACTCAACGCGGTTGATTCTGGGTAGGAAATGACGCAGAAGAACCATATCTGGTGAGAAAAGTTTCCGTCACTCCGTGCGTTCATTCGTTGATAACAACGAAATTATCGTTTTGTAGGACACCCCAGTGACCTGGTCAGATCGATCCTGCGTGGCAAGGCACACCAAGAAACCCATATTTGATGGCTCATATAGATTGTCATATTTTTCGCCCCTATTCGTGGATATTTCCGAGATGAGCAATTTTCAGGATCCAGGACTCGTCTTTCCTATTCGTCGATATCTCTGGAATGGCTGATCTCCAGGCCCCGGAACTTGTCGTAATTGATTCTGCGTAGGAAATGAGACGAAAAAACCATATCTCTGGAGTAAAATATCCGTCACTCCGAGCGTTGATTCGTCGATATCTACGGCAGTAACGTTCTGCAGGACACCACGGAGACCTGTTCAGAACGAATATGCTCGGTAATTTACGCTGGAAAACCAATATCCAAGCCGATAGAAAGTATTATAATTTCTCACCCCTGTACGTCGATATCTTTGAAATCATCAATATGGAGGATGCGGCTTCCGGTACGTCAACATCGATTCAGCAGCAATTCACATGAAAAAAAACCGATAATTAGGCTCATGAGCCTTTCCATAGAAATTATCACATTTTTCGCCCCTATTTGTCGATATCTCTGGTATGAGTAATCTCTAGGACCCAGGACTTGTCGTGATTGATTACACGAAAAACCATATCTGCGAATGAGAGGTAACGTCATTATTTACAATCATTCGTCGATATTAGCGGAATTAGCGTTCCGCAGGACAGCCCAAAGACCTGTCCAAATCGATACTGCGCGGCGAGTTACGCTGGAAAACCAATATTTGAGTGCATCGAAATTATTATATTTTTTCGCCCTTGTACGTCGATATCTTCAGAATCATCAATCTGGAGGATCCAGCACCCGGCCACATCGATTTTGCACATCGATTTACACCGAAACACCGATATTCAGGCTTATGAAGACTGTCACATTTTCCGCCCCCATCGATCGATATCTCTGGAATGGCCAATCTTCCAGACCCGGGATTCGTCGAGATTGATTCTGCGTAGCTAATCACACGACAAAACCGTATTCGTAGAGGAAAATTTCTTTCACTTCGAGCGGTAATTTGTCGACAACCACGAAATTATCGTTCTGCGAAACCGGGCGGGGACCTGTCCAGATCGATTCTGCAAGACAATTTATGCTGGGTATAGTATATCACGTACCTAGGGAGGGAAAGTAGGCTGTGGCAAACTGCGTGTGAGATTGACATCCGAGCCGGAGGCGAATACGCAGTTTGGGATGGTCTTTTTCACTCCCGTGTGACGTATACTATTTTTTAACATCCCCTGTGAAAACGAATTTTCAACACACCTGCATCGAAAGTACGACTTTCGGCCCCTCGCGTGAGCGGGAAGTCGTACAAAAGTACGACTGTTTCGATGCCAGTTAGTGGTGAAAAAGGCCATCCCAAACCGCGTATTCGCCACCCTCGCCTTCGGCTCGGGTGCCAATCTCACCCGCAGTTTGGCATAGCCTTCTTTCCCTCCCTCGGTACGTAATATACTATTTTGTGCCCAAGGAAATTATCATATGTTTTCGCTACTTTACGACGATAACTTTGAAATCGTCAATCTGAGGGATCCGGCAACCGTCCACAGCGATTCCGCGCAGCAATTTACACCAAATAACCCATATTCAGGCGCATGGATATCTACGGAATAAGCGTTCTGCAGGACGGTCCGGAGTCCCTATCCAGATCGATTCTGCGCGGCAAGTTACGCAAAAAAACCCATACGTTCGCTCATAGAAATCGTCATTTTTTCCGCTTTCATTCGTCGATATTCCTGGATTCGGCAATCTTCAGAACCCGGGACTCAACGCGGTTGATTCTGGGTAGGAAATGACGCAGAAGAACCATATCTGGTGAGAAAAGTTTCCGTCACTCCGTGCGTTCATTCGTTGATATCAACGAAATTATCGTTTTGTAGGACACCCCAGTGACCTGGTCAGATCGATCCTGCGTGGCAAGTTACACCAAGAAACCCATATTTGATGGCTCATAAAGATTGTCATATTTTTCGCCCCTATTCGTGGATATTTCCGAGATGAGCAATTTTCAGGATCCAGGACTCGTCTTTCCTATTCGTCGATATCTCTGGAATGGCTGATCTCCAGGCCCCGGAACTTGTCGTAATTGATTCTGCGTAGGAAATGAGACGAAAAAACCATATCTCTGGAGTAAAATATCCGTCACTCCGAGCGTTGATTCGTCGATATCTACGGCAGTAACGTTCTGCAGGACACCACGGAGACCTGTTCAGAACGAATATGCTCGGTAATTTACGCTGGAAAACCAATATCCAAGCCGATAGAAAGTATTATAATTTCTCACCCCTGTACGTCGATATCTTTGAAATCATCAATATGGAGGATGCGGCTTCCGGTACGTCAACATCGATTCAGCAGCAATTCACATGAAAAAAAACCGATAATTAGGCTCATGAGCCTTTCCATAGAAATTATCACATTTTTCGCCCCTATTTGTCGATATCTCTGGTATGAGTAATCTCTAGGACCCAGGACTTGTCGTGATTGATTACACGAAAAACCATATCTGCGAATGAGAGGTAACGTCATTATTTACAATCATTCGTCGATATTAGCGGAATTAGCGTTCCGCAGGACAGCCCAAAGACCTGTCCAAATCGATACTGCGCGGCGAGTTACGCTGGAAAACCAATATTTGAGTGCATCGAAATTATTATATTTTTTCGCCCCTGTACGTCGATATCTTCAGAATCATCAATCTGGAGGATCCAGCACCCGGCCACATCGATTTTGCACAGCGATTTACACCGAAACACCGATATTCAGGCTTATGAAGACTGTCACATTTTCCGCCCCCATCGATCGATATCTCTGGAATGGCCAATCTTCCAGACCCGGGATTCGTCGAGATTGATTCTGCGTAGCTAATCACACGACAAAACCGTATTCGTAGAGGGAAAATTTCTTTCACTTCGAGCGGTAATTTGTCGACAACCACGAAATTATCGTTCTGCGAAACCGGGCGGGGACCCGTCCAGATCGATTCTGCAAGACAATTTATGCTGGGTATAGTATATTACGTACCTAGGGAGGGACAGTAGGCTGTGGCAAACTGCGTGTGAGATTGACATCCGAGCCGGAGGCGAATACGCAGTTTGGAATGGTCTTTTTCACTCCCGTGTAACGTATACTATTTTTTAACACCCCCTGTGAAAACGAATTTTCAACACACCTGCATCGAAAGTACGACTTTCGGCCCCTCGCGTGAGCGGGTAGTCGTACTTTTCGATGCCAGGGAGTGGTGAAAAAGGCCATCCCAAACCGCGTATTCGCCACCCTCGCCTTCGGCTCGGGTGCCAATCTCACCCGCAGTTTGGCATAGCCTTCTTTCCCTCCCTCGGTACGTAATATACTATTTTGTGCCCAAGGAAATTATCATATGTTTTCGCTACTTTACGACGATAACTTTGGAATCGTCAATCTGAGGGATCCGGCAACCGTCCACAGGGATTCCGCGCAGCAATATACACCATATAACCCGTATTCAGGCGCATGGATATCTACGGAATAATCGTTCTGCAGGACGGTCCGGAGTCCTATCCAGATCGATTCTGCGCGGCAAGTTACGCAAAAAAACCCATACGTTCGCTCATAGAAATCGTCATTTTTTCCGCTTTCATTCGTCGATATTCCTGGATTCGGCAATCTTCAGAACCCGGGACTCAACGCGGTTGATTCTGGGTAGGAAATGACGCAGAAGAACCATATCTGGTGAGAAAAGTTTCCGTCACTCCGTGCGTTCATTCGTTGATATCAACGAAATTATCGTTTTGTAGGACACCCCAGTGACCTGGTCAGATCGATCCTGCGTGGCAAGGCACACCAAGAAACCCATATTTGATGGCTCATATAGATTGTCATATTTTTCGCCCCTATTCGTGGATATTTCCGAGATGAGCAATTTTCAGGATCCAGGACTCGTCTTTCCTATTCGTCGATATCTCTGGAATGGCTGATCTCCAGGCCCCGGAACTTGTCGTAATTGATTCTGCGTAGGAAATGAGACGAAAAAACCATATCTCTGGAGTAAAATATCCGTCACTCCGAGCGTTGATTCGTCGATATCTACGGCAGTAACGTTCTGCAGGACACCACGGAGACCTGTTCAGAACGAATATGCTCGGTAATTTACGCTGGAAAACCAATATCCAAGCCGATAGAAAGTATTATAATTTCTCACCCCTGTACGTCGATATCTTTGAAATCATCAATATGGAGGATGCGGCTTCCGGTACGTCAACATCGATTCAGCAGCAATTCACATGAAAAAAAACCGATAATTAGGCTCATGAGCCTTTCCATAGAAATTATCACATTTTTCGCCCCTATTTGTCGATATCTCTGGTATGAGTAATCTCTAGGACCCAGGACTTGTCGTGATTGATTACACGAAAAACCATATCTGCGAATGAGAGGTAACGTCATTATCTACAATCATTCGTCGATATTAGCGGAATTAGCGTTCCGCAGGACAGCCCAAAGACCTGTCCAAATCGATACTGCGCGGCGAGTTACGCTGGTAAACCAATATTTGAGTGCATCGAAATTATTATATTTTTTCGCCCTTGTACGTCGATATCTTCAGAATCATCAATCTGGAGGATCCAGCACCCGGCCACATCGATTTTGCACATCGATTTACACCGAAACACCGATATTCAGGCTTATGAAGACTGTCACATTTTCCGCCCCCATCGATCGATATCTCTGGAATGGCCAATCTTCCAGACCCGGGATTCGTCGAGATTGATTCTGCGTAGCTAATCACACGACAAAACCGTATTCGTAGAGGAAAATTTCTTTCACTTCGAGCGGTAATTTGTCGACAACCACGAAATTATCGTTCTGCGAAACCGGGCGGGGACCTGTCCAGATCGATTCTGCAAGACAATTTATGCTGGGTATAGTATATCACGTACCTAGGGAGGGAAAGTAGGCTGTGGCAAACTGCGTGTGAGATTGACATCCGAGCCGGAGGCGAATACGCAGTATGGGATGGTCTTTTTCACTCCCGTGTGACGTATACTATTTTTTAACATCCCCTGTGAAAACGAATTTTCAACACACCTGCATCGAAAGTACGACTTTCGGCCCCTCGCGTGAGCGGGAAGTCGTACAAAAGTACGACTGTTTCGATGCCAGTTAGTGGTGAAAAAGGCCATCCCAAACCGCGTATTCGCCACCCTCGCCTTCGGCTCGGGTGCCAATCTCACCCGCAGTTTGGCATAGCCTTCTTTCCCTCCCTCGGTACGTAATATACTATTTTGTGCCCAAGGAAATTATCATATGTTTTCGCTACTTTACGACGATAACTTTGAAATCGTCAATCTGAGGGATCCGGCAACCGTCCACAGCGATTCCGCGCAGCAATTTACACCAAATAACCCATATTCAGGCGCATGGATATCTACGGAATAAGCGTTCTGCAGGACGGTCCGGAGTCCCTATCCAGATCGATTCTGCGCGGCAAGTTACGCAAAAAAACCCATACGTTCGCTCATAGAAATCGTCATTTTTTCCGCTTTCATTCGTCGATATTCCTGGATTCGGCAATCTTCAGAACCCGGGACTCAACGCGGTTGATTCTGGGTAGGAAATGACGCAGAAGAACCATATCTGGTGAGAAAAGTTTCCGTCACTCCGTGCGTTCATTCGTTGATATCAACGAAATTATCGTTTTGTAGGACACCCCAGTGACCTGGTCAGATCGATCCTGCGTGGCAAGTTACACCAAGAAACCCATATTTGATGGCTCATAAAGATTGTCATATTTTTCGCCCCTATTCGTGGATATTTCCGAGATGAGCAATTTTCAGGATCCAGGACTCGTCTTTCCTATTCGTCGATATCTCTGGAATGGCTGATCTCCAGGCCCCGGAACTTGTCGTAATTGATTCTGCGTAGGAAATGAGACGAAAAAACCATATCTCTGGAGTAAAATATCCGTCACTCCGAGCGTTGATTCGTCGATATCTACGGCAGTAACGTTCTGCAGGACACCACGGAGACCTGTTCAGAACGAATATGCTCGGTAATTTACGCTGGAAAACCAATATCCAAGCCGATAGAAAGTATTATAATTTCTCACCCCTGTACGTCGATATCTTTGAAATCATCAATATGGAGGATGCGGCTTCCGGTACGTCAACATCGATTCAGCAGCAATTCACATGAAAAAAAACCGATAATTAGGCTCATGAGCCTTTCCATAGAAATTATCACATTTTTCGCCCCTATTTGTCGATATCTCTGGTATGAGTAATCTCTAGGACCCAGGACTTGTCGTGATTGATTACACGAAAAACCATATCTGCGAATGAGAGGTAACGTCATTATTTACAATCATTCGTCGATATTAGCGGAATTAGCGTTCCGCAGGACAGCCCAAAGACCTGTCCAAATCGATACTGCGCGGCGAGTTACGCTGGAAAACCAATATTTGAGTGCATCGAAATTATTATATTTTTTCGCCCCTGTACGTCGATATCTTCAGAATCATCAATCTGGAGGATCCAGCACCCGGCCACATCGATTTTGCACAGCGATTTACACCGAAACACCGATATTCAGGCTTATGAAGACTGTCACATTTTCCGCCCCCATCGATCGATATCTCTGGAATGGCCAATCTTCCAGACCCGGGATTCGTCGAGATTGATTCTGCGTAGCTAATCACACGACAAAACCGTATTCGTAGAGGGAAAATTTCTTTCACTTCGAGCGGTAATTTGTCGACAACCACGAAATTATCGTTCTGCGAAACCGGGCGGGGACCCGTCCAGATCGATTCTGCAAGACAATTTATGCTGGGTATAGTATATTACGTACCTAGGGAGGGACAGTAGGCTGTGGCAAACTGCGTGTGAGATTGACATCCGAGCCGGAGGCGAATACGCAGTTTGGAATGGTCTTTTTCACTCCCGTGTAACGTATACTATTTTTTAACACCCCCTGTGAAAACGAATTTTCAACACACCTGCATCGAAAGTACGACTTTCGGCCCCTCGCGTGAGCGGGTAGTCGTACTTTTCGATGCCAGGGAGTGGTGAAAAAGGCCATCCCAAACCGCGTATTCGCCACCCTCGCCTTCGGCTCGGGTGCCAATCTCACCCGCAGTTTGGCATAGCCTTCTTTCCCTCCCTCGGTACGTAATATACTATTTTGTGCCCAAGGAAATTATCATATGTTTTCGCTACTTTACGACGATAACTTTGGAATCGTCAATCTGAGGGATCCGGCAACCGTCCACAGCGATTCCGCGCAGCAATATACACCATATAACCCGTATTCAGGCGCATGGATATCTACGGAATAATCGTTCTGCAGGACGGTCCGGAGTCCTATCCAGATCGATTCTGCGCGGCAAGTTACGCAAAAAAACCCATACGTTCGCTCATAGAAATCGTCATTTTTTTCGCTTTCATTCGTCGATATTCCTGGATTCGGCAATCTTCAGAACCCGGGACTCAACGCGGTTGATTCTGGGTAGGAAATGACGCAGAAGAACCATATCTGGTGAGAAAAGTTTCCGTCACTCCGTGCGTTCATTCGTTGATCACAACGAAATTATCGTTTTGTAGGACACCCCAGTGACCTGGTCAGATCGATCCTGCGTGGCAAGTTACACCAAAAAACCCATATTTGATGGCTCATAAAGATTGTCATATTTTTCGCCCCTATTCGTGGATATTTCCGAGATGAGCAATTTTCAGGATCCAGGACTCGTCTTTCCTATTCGTCGATATCTCTGGAATGGCTGATCTCCAGGCCCCGGAACTTGTCGTAATTGATTCTGCGTAGGAAATGAGACGAAAAAACCATATCTCTGGAGTAAAATATCCGTCACTCCGAGCGTTGATTCGTCGATATCTACGGCAGTAACGTTCTGCAGGACACCACGGAGACCTGTTCAGAACGAATATGCTCGGTAATTTACGCTGGAAAACCAATATCCAAGCCGATAGAAAGTATTATAATTTCTCACCCCTGTACGTCGATATCTTTGAAATCATCAATATGGAGGATGCGGCTTCCGGTACGTCAACATCGATTCAGCAGCAATTCACATGAAAAAAAACCGATAATTAGGCTCATGAGCCTTTCCATAGAAATTATCACATTTTTCGCCCCTATTTGTCGATATCTCTGGTATGAGTAATCTCTAGGACCCAGGACTTGTCGTGATTGATTACACGAAAAACCATATCTGCGAATGAGAGGTAACGTCATTATTTACAATCATTCGTCGATATTAGCGGAATTAGCGTTCCGCAGGACAGCCCAAAGACCTGTCCAAATCGATACTGCGCGGCGAGTTACGCTGGAAAACCAATATTTGAGTGCATCGAAATTATTATATTTTTTCGCCCCTGTACGTCGATATCTTCAGAATCATCAATCTGGAGGATCCAGCACCCGGCCACATCGATTTTGCACAGCGATTTACACCGAAACACCGATATTCAGGCTTATGAAGACTGTCACATTTTCCGCCCCCATCGATCGATATCTCTGGAATGGCCAATCTTCCAGACCCGGGATTCGTCGAGATTGATTCTGCGTAGCTAATCACACGACAAAACCGTATTCGTAGAGGGAAAATTTCTTTCACTTCGAGCGGTAATTTGTCGACAACCACGAAATTATCGTTCTGCGAAACCGGGCGGGGACCCGTCCAGATCGATTCTGCAAGACAATTTATGCTGGGTATAGTATATTACGTACCTAGGGAGGGACAGTAGGCTGTGGCAAACTGCGTGTGAGATTGACATCCGAGCCGGAGGCGAATACGCAGTTTGGAATGGTCTTTTTCACTCCCGTGTAACGTATACTATTTTTTAACACCCCCTGTGAAAACGAATTTTCAACACACCTGCATCGAAAGTACGACTTTCGGCCCCTCGCGTGAGCGGGTAGTCGTACTTTTCGATGCCAGGGAGTGGTGAAAAAGGCCATCCCAAACCGCGTATTCGCCACCCTCGCCTTCGGCTCGGGTGCCAATCTCACCCGCAGTTTGGCATAGCCTTCTTTCCCTCCCTCGGTACGTAATATACTATTTTGTGCCCAAGGAAATTATCATATGTTTTCGCTACTTTACGACGATAACTTTGGAATCGTCAATCTGAGGGATCCGGCAACCGTCCACAGCGATTCCGCGCAGCAATATACACCATATAACCCGTATTCAGGCGCATGGATATCTACGGAATAATCGTTCTGCAGGACGGTCCGGAGTCCTATCCAGATCGATTCTGCGCGGCAAGTTACGCAAAAAAACCCATACGTTCGCTCATAGAAATCGTCATTTTTTTCGCTTTCATTCGTCGATATTCCTGGATTCGGCAATCTTCAGAACCCGGGACTCAACGCGGTTGATTCTGGGTAGGAAATGACGCAGAAGAACCATATCTGGTGAGAAAAGTTTCCGTCACTCCGTGCGTTCATTCGTTGATATCAACGAAATTATCGTTTTGTAGGACACCCCAGTGACCTGGTCAGATCGATCCTGCGTGGCAAGGCACACCAAGAAACCCATATTTGATGGCTCATATAGATTGTCATATTTTTCGCCCCTATTCGTGGATATTTCCGAGATGAGCAATTTTCAGGATCCAGGACTCGTCTTTTCTATTCGTCGATATCTCTGGAATGGCTGATCTCCAGGCCCCGGAACTTGTCGTAATTGATTCTGCGTAGGAAATGAGACGAAAAAACCATATCTCTGGAGTAAAATATCCGTCACTCCGAGCGTTGATTCGTCGATATCTACGGCAGTAACGTTCTGCAGGACACCACGGAGACCTGTTCAGAACGAATATGCTCGGTAATTTACGCTGGAAAACCAATATCCAAGCCGATAGAAAGTATTATAATTTCTCACCCCTGTACGTCGATATCTTTGAAATCATCAATATGGAGGATGCGGCTTCCGGTACGTCAACATCGATTCAGCAGCAATTCACATGAAAAAAAACCGATAATTAGGCTCATGAGCCTTTCCATAGAAATTATCACATTTTTCGCCCCTATTTGTCGATATCTCTGGTATGAGTAATCTCTAGGACCCAGGACTTGTCGTGATTGATTACACGAAAAACCATATCTGCGAATGAGAGGTAACGTCATTATTTACAATCATTCGTCGATATTAGCGGAATTAGCGTTCCGCAGGACAGCCCAAAGACCTGTCCAAATCGATACTGCGCGGCGAGTTACGCTGGAAAACCAATATTTGAGTGCATCGAAATTATTATATTTTTTCGCCCTTGTACGTCGATATCTTCAGAATCATCAATCTGGAGGATCCAGCACCCGGCCACATCGATTTTGCACATCGATTTACACCGAAACACCGATATTCAGGCTTATGAAGACTGTCACATTTTCCGCCCCCATCGATCGATATCTCTGGAATGGCCAATCTTCCAGACCCGGGATTCGTCGAGATTGATTCTGCGTAGCTAATCACACGACAAAACCGTATTCGTAGAGGAAAATTTCTTTCACTTCGAGCGGTAATTTGTCGACAACCACGAAATTATCGTTCTGCGAAACTGGGCGGGGACCTGTCCAGATCGATTCTGCAAGACAATTTATGCTGGGTATAGTATATCACGTACCTAGGGAGGGAAAGTAGGCTGTGGCAAACTGCGTGTGAGATTGACATCCGAGCCGGAGGCGAATACGCAGTTTGGGATGGTCTTTTTCACTCCCGTGTGACGTATACTATTTTTTAACATCCCCTGTGAAAACGAATTTTCAACACACCTGCATCGAAAGTACGACTTTCGGCCCCTCGCGTGAGCGGGAAGTCGTACAAAAGTACGACTGTTTCGATGCCAGTTAGTGGTGAAAAAGGCCATCCCAAACCGCGTATTCGCCACCCTCGCCTTCGGCTCGGGTGCCAATCTCACCCGCAGTTTGGCATAGCCTTCTTTCCCTCCCTCGGTACGTAATATACTATTTTGTGCCGAAGGAAATTATCATATGTTTTCGCTACTTTACGACGATAACTTTGAAATCGTCAATCTGAGGGATCCGGCAACCGTCCACAGCGATTCCGCGCAGCAATTTACACCAAATAACCCATATTCAGGCGCATGGATATCTACGGAATAAGCGTTCTGCAGGACGGTCCGGAGTCCTATCCAGATCGATTCTGCGCGGCAAGTTACGCAAACAAACCCATACGTTCGCTCATAGAAATCGTCATTTTTTCCGCTTTCATTCGTCGATATTCCTGGATTCGGCAATCTTCAGAACCCGGGACTCAACGCGGTTGATTCTGGGTAGGAAATGACGCAGAAGAACCATATCTGGTGAGAAAAGTTTCCGTCACTCCGTGCGTTCATTCGTTGATAACAACGAAATTATCGTTTTGTAGGACACCCCAGTGACCTGGTCAGATCGATCCTGCGTGGCAAGTTACACCAAGAAACCCATATTTGATGGCTCATAAAGATTGTCATATTTTTCGCCCCTATTCGTGGATATTTCCGAGATGAGCAATTTTCAGGATCCAGGACTCGTCTTTCCTATTCGTCGATATCTCTGGAATGGCTGATCTCCAGGCCCCGGAACTTGTCGTAATTGATTCTGCGTAGGAAATGAGACGAAAAAACCATATCTCTGGAGTAAAATATCCGTCACTCCGAGCGTTGATTCGTCGATATCTACGGCAGTAACGTTCTGCAGGACACCACGGAGACCTGTTCAGAACGAATATGCTCGGTAATTTACGCTGGAAAACCAATATCCAAGCCGATAGAAAGTATTATAATTTCTCACCCCTGTACGTCGATATCTTTGAAATCATCAATATGGAGGATGCGGCTTCCGGTACGTCAACATCGATTCAGCAGCAATTCACATGAAAAAAAACCGATAATTAGGCTCATGAGCCTTTCCATAGAAATTATCACATTTTTCGCCCCTATTTGTCGATATCTCTGGTATGAGTAATCTCTAGGACCCAGGACTTGTCGTGATTGATTACACGAAAAACCATATCTGCGAATGAGAGGTAACGTCATTATTTACAATCATTCGTCGATATTAGCGGAATTAGCGTTCCGCAGGACAGCCCAAAGACCTGTCCAAATCGATACTGCGCGGCGAGTTACGCTGGAAAACCAATATTTGAGTGCATCGAAATTATTATATTTTTTCGCCCCTGTACGTCGATATCTTCAGAATCATCAATCTGGAGGATCCAGCACCCGGCCACATCGATTTTGCACAGCGATTTACACCGAAACACCGATATTCAGGCTTATGAAGACTGTCACATTTTCCGCCCCCATCGATCGATATCTCTGGAATGGCCAATCTTCCAGACCCGGGATTCGTCGAGATTGATTCTGCGTAGCTAATCACACGACAAAACCGTATTCGTAGAGGGAAAATTTCTTTCACTTCGAGCGGTAATTTGTCGACAACCACGAAATTATCGTTCTGCGAAACCGGGCGGGGACCCGTCCAGATCGATTCTGCAAGACAATTTATGCTGGGTATAGTATATTACGTACCTAGGGAGGGACAGTAGGCTGTGGCAAACTGCGTGTGAGATTGACATCCGAGCCGGAGGCGAATACGCAGTTTGGAATGGTCTTTTTCACTCCCGTGTAACGTATACTATTTTTTAACACCCCCTGTGAAAACGAATTTTCAACACACCTGCATCGAAAGTACGACTTTCGGCCCCTCGCGTGAGCGGGTAGTCGTACTTTTCGATGCCAGGGAGTGGTGAAAAAGGCCATCCCAAACCGCGTATTCGCCACCCTCGCCTTCGGCTCGGGTGCCAATCTCACCCGCAGTTTGGCATAGCCTTCTTTCCCTCCCTCGGTACGTAATATACTATTTTGTGCCCAAGGAAATTATCATATGTTTTCGCTACTTTACGACGATAACTTTGGAATCGTCAATCTGAGGGATCCGGCAACCGTCCACAGCGATTCCGCGCAGCAATATACACCATATAACCCGTATTCAGGCGCATGGATATCTACGGAATAATCGTTCTGCAGGACGGTCCGGAGTCCTATCCAGATCGATTCTGCGCGGCAAGTTACGCAAAAAAACCCATACGTTCGCTCATAGAAATCGTCATTTTTTCCGCTTTCATTCGTCGATATTCCTGGATTCGGCAATCTTCAGAACCCGGGACTCAACGCGGTTGATTCTGGGTAGGAAATGACGCAGAAGAACCATATCTGGTGAGAAAAGTTTCCGTCACTCCGTGCGTTCATTCGTTGATATCAACGAAATTATCGTTTTGTAGGACACCCCAGTGACCTGGTCAGATCGATCCTGCGTGGCAAGGCACACCAAGAAACCCATATTTGATGGCTCATATAGATTGTCATATTTTTCGCCCCTATTCGTGGATATTTCCGAGATGAGCAATTTTCAGGATCCAGGACTCGTCTTTCCTATTCGTCGATATCTCTGGAATGGCTGATCTCCAGGCCCCGGAACTTGTCGTAATTGATTCTGCGTAGGAAATGAGACGAAAAAACCATATCTCTGGAGTAAAATATCCGTCACTCCGAGCGTTGATTCGTCGATATCTACGGCAGTAACGTTCTGCAGGACACCACGGAGACCTGTTCAGAACGAATATGCTCGGTAATTTACGCTGGAAAACCAATATCCAAGCCGATAGAAAGTATTATAATTTCTCACCCCTGTACGTCGATATCTTTGAAATCATCAATATGGAGGATGCGGCTTCCGGTACGTCAACATCGATTCAGCAGCAATTCACATGAAAAAAAACCGATAATTAGGCTCATGAGCCTTTCCATAGAAATTATCACATTTTTCGCCCCTATTTGTCGATATCTCTGGTATGAGTAATCTCTAGGACCCAGGACTTGTCGTGATTGATTACACGAAAAACCATATCTGCGAATGAGAGGTAACGTCATTATTTACAATCATTCGTCGATATTAGCGGAATTAGCGTTCCGCAGGACAGCCCAAAGACCTGTCCAAATCGATACTGCGCGGCGAGTTACGCTGGAAAACCAATATTTGAGTGCATCGAAATTATTATATTTTTTCGCCCTTGTACGTCGATATCTTCAGAATCATCAATCTGGAGGATCCAGCACCCGGCCACATCGATTTTGCACATCGATTTACACCGAAACACCGATATTCAGGCTTATGAAGACTGTCACATTTTCCGCCCCCATCGATCGATATCTCTGGAATGGCCAATCTTCCAGACCCGGGATTCGTCGAGATTGATTCTGCGTAGCTAATCACACGACAAAACCGTATTCGTAGAGGAAAATTTCTTTCACTTCGAGCGGTAATTTGTCGACAACCACGAAATTATCGTTCTGCGAAACCGGGCGGGGACCTGTCCAGATCGATTCTGCAAGACAATTTATGCTGGGTATAGTATATCACGTACCTAGGGAGGGAAAGTAGGCTGTGGCAAACTGCGTGTGAGATTGACATCCGAGCCGGAGGCGAATACGCAGTATGGGATGGTCTTTTTCACTCCCGGGTGACGTATACTATTTTTTAACATCCCCTGTGAAAACGAATTTTCAACACACCTGCATCGAAAGTACGACTTTCGGCCCCTCGCGTGAGCGGGAAGTCGTACAAAAGTACGACTGTTTCGATGCCAGTTAGTGGTGAAAAAGGCCATCCCAAACCGCGTATTCGCCACCCTCGCCTTCGGCTCGGGTGCCAATCTCACCCGCAGTTTGGCATAGCCTTCTTTCCCTCCCTCGGTACGTAATATACTATTTTGTGCCCAAGGAAATTATCATATGTTTTCGCTACTTTACGACGATAACTTTGAAATCGTCAATCTGAGGGATCCGGCAACCGTCCACAGCGATTCCGCGCAGCAATTTACACCAAATAACCCATATTCAGGCGCATGGATATCTACGGAATAAGCGTTCTGCAGGACGGTCCGGAGTCCCTATCCAGATCGATTCTGCGCGGCAAGTTACGCAAAAAAACCCATACGTTCGCTCATAGAAATCGTCATTTTTTCCGCTTTCATTCGTCGATATTCCTGGATTCGGCAATCTTCAGAACCCGGGACTCAACGCGGTTGATTCTGGGTAGGAAATGACGCAGAAGAACCATATCTGGTGAGAAAAGTTTCCGTCACTCCGTGCGTTCATTCGTTGATATCAACGAAATTATCGTTTTGTAGGACACCCCAGTGACCTGGTCAGATCGATCCTGCGTGGCAAGTTACACCAAGAAACCCATATTTGATGGCTCATAAAGATTGTCATATTTTTCGCCCCTATTCGTGGATATTTCCGAGATGAGCAATTTTCAGGATCCAGGACTCGTCTTTCCTATTCGTCGATATCTCTGGAATGGCTGATCTCCAGGCCCCGGAACTTGTCGTAATTGATTCTGCGTAGGAAATGAGACGAAAAAACCATATCTCTGGAGTAAAATATCCGTCACTCCGAGCGTTGATTCGTCGATATCTACGGCAGTAACGTTCTGCAGGACACCACGGAGACCTGTTCAGAACGAATATGCTCGGTAATTTACGCTGGAAAACCAATATCCAAGCCGATAGAAAGTATTATAATTTCTCACCCCTGTACGTCGATATCTTTGAAATCATTAATATGGAGGATGCGGCTTCCGGTACGTCAACATCGATTCAGCAGCAATTCACATGAAAAAAAACCGATAATTAGGCTCATGAGCCTTTCCATAGAAATTATCACATTTTTCGCCCCTATTTGTCGATATCTCTGGTATGAGTAATCTCTAGGACCCAGGACTTGTCGTGATTGATTACACGAAAAACCATATCTGCGAATGAGAGGTAACGTCATTATTTACAATCATTCGTCGATATTAGCGGAATTAGCGTTCCGCAGGACAGCCCGAAGACCTGTCCAAATCGATACTGCGCGGCGAGTTACGCTGGAAAACCAATATTTGAGTGCATCGAAATTATTATATTTTTTCGCCCCTGTACGTCGATATCTTCAGAATCATCAATCTGGAGGATCCAGCACCCGGCCACATCGATTTTGCACAGCGATTTACACCGAAACACCGATATTCAGGCTTATGAAGACTGTCACATTTTCCGCCCCCATCGATCGATATCTCTGGAATGGCCAATCTTCCAGACCCGGGATTCGTCGAGATTGATTCTGCGTAGCTAATCACACGACAAAACCGTATTCGTAGAGGGAAAATTTCTTTCACTTCGAGCGGTAATTTGTCGACAACCACGAAATTATCGTTCTGCGAAACCGGGCGGGGACCCGTCCAGATCGATTCTGCAAGACAATTTATGCTGGGTATAGTATATTACGTACCTAGGGAGGGACAGTAGGCTGTGGCAAACTGCGTGTGAGATTGACATCCGAGCCGGAGGCGAATACGCAGTTTGGAATGGTCTTTTTCACTCCCGTGTAACGTATACTATTTTTTAACACCCCCTGTGAAAACGAATTTTCAACACACCTGCATCGAAAGTACGACTTTCGGCCCCTCGCGTGAGCGGGTAGTCGTACTTTTCGATGCCAGGGAGTGGTGAAAGAGGCCATCCCAAACCGCGTATTCGCCACCCTCGCCTTCGGCTCGGGTGCCAATCTCACCCGCAGTTTGGCATAGCCTTCTTTCCCTCCCTCGGTACGTAATATACTATTTTGTGCCCAAGGAAATTATCATATGTTTTCGCTACTTTACGACGATAACTTTGGAATCGTCAATCTGAGGGATCCGGCAACCGTCCACAGCGATTCCGCGCAGCAATATACACCATATAACCCGTATTCAGGCGCATGGATATCTACGGAATAATCGTTCTGCAGGACGGTCCGGAGTCCTATCCAGATCGATTCTGCGCGGCAAGTTACGCAAAAAAACCCATACGTTCGCTCATAGAAATCGTCATTTTTTCCGCTTTCATTCGTCGATATTCCTGGATTCGGCAATCTTCAGAACCCGGGACTCAACGCGGTTGATTCTGGGTAGGAAATGACGCAGAAGAACCATATCTGGTGAGAAAAGTTTCCGTCACTCCGTGCGTTCATTCGTTGATATCAACGAAATTATCGTTTTGTAGGACACCCCAGTGACCTGGTCAGATCGATCCTGCGTGGCAAGGCACACCAAGAAACCCATATTTGATGGCTCATATAGATTGTCATATTTTTCGCCCCTATTCGTGGATATTTCCGAGATGAGCAATTTTCAGGATCCAGGACTCGTCTTTCCTATTCGTCGATATCTCTGGAATGGCTGATCTCCAGGCCCCGGAACTTGTCGTAATTGATTCTGCGTAGGAAATGAGACGAAAAAACCATATCTCTGGAGTAAAATATCCGTCACTCCGAGCGTTGAT
The DNA here is from genome assembly GCA_963978835.1 of Tenthredo scrophulariae. Classification (NCBI taxonomy): domain Eukaryota; kingdom Metazoa; phylum Arthropoda; class Insecta; order Hymenoptera; family Tenthredinidae; genus Tenthredo; species Tenthredo scrophulariae. The sequence goes on from OZ022232.1 coordinate 13,030,309, forward strand.
TCGTCGATATCTACGGCAGTAACGTTCTGCAGGACACCACGGAGACCTGTTCAGAACGAATATGCTCGGTAATTTACGCTGGAAAACCAATATCCAAGCCGATAGAAAGTATTATAATTTCTCACCCCTGTACGTCGATATCTTTGAAATCATCAATATGGAGGATGCGGCTTCCGGTACGTCAACATCGATTCAGCAGCAATTCACATGAAAAAAAACCGATAATTAGGCTCATGAGCCTTTCCATAGAAATTATCACATTTTTCGCCCCTATTTGTCGATATCTCTGGTATGAGTAATCTCTAGGACCCAGGACTTGTCGTGATTGATTACACGAAAAACCATATCTGCGAATGAGAGGTAACGTCATTATTTACAATCATTCGTCGATATTAGCGGAATTAGCGTTCCGCAGGACAGCCCAAAGACCTGTCCAAATCGATACTGCGCGGCGAGTTACGCTGGAAAACCAATATTTGAGTGCATCGAAATTATTATATTTTTTCGCCCCTGTACGTCGATATCTTCAGAATCATCAATCTGGAGGATCCAGCACCCGGCCACATCGATTTTGCACAGCGATTTACACCGAAACACCGATATTCAGGCTTATGAAGACTGTCACATTTTCCGCCCCCATCGATCGATATCTCTGGAATGGCCAATCTTCCAGACCCGGGATTCGTCGAGATTGATTCTGCGTAGCTAATCACACGACAAAACCGTATTCGTAGAGGAAAATTTCTTTCACTTCGAGCGGTAATTTGTCGACAACCACGAAATTATCGTTCTGCGAAACCGGGCGGGGACCTGTCCAGATCGATTCTGCAAGACAATTTATGCTGGGTATAGTATATTACGTACCTAGGGAGGGAAAGTAGGCTGTGGCAAACTGCGTGTGAGATTGACATCCGAGCCAGAGGCGAATACGCAGTTTGGGATGGTCTTTTTCACTCCCGTGTGACGTATACTATTTTTTAACACCCCCTGTGAAAACGAATTTTCAACACACCTGCATCGAAAGTACGACCTTCGGCCCCTCGCGTGAGCGGGAAGTCGTACTTTTCGATGCCAGGGAGTGGTGAAAAAGGCCATCCCAAACCGCGTATTCGCCACCCTCGCCTTCGGCTCGGGTGCCAATCTCGCCCGCAGTTTGGCATAGCCTCCTTTCCCTCCCTCGGTACGTAATATACTATTTTGTGCCCAAGGAAATTATCATATGTTTTCGCTACTTTACGACGATAACTTTGGAATCGTCAATCTGAGGGATCCGGCAACCGTCCACAGCGATTCCGCGCAGCAATTTACACCATATAACCCGTATTCAGGCGCATGGATATCTACGGAATAAGCGTTCTGCAGGACGGTCCGGAGTCCTATCCAGATCGATTCTGCGCGGCAAGTTACGCAAACAAACCCATACGTTCGCTCATAGAAATCGTCATTTTTTCCGCTTTCATTCGTCGATATTCCTGGATTCGGCAATCTTCAGAACCCGGGACTCAACGCGGTTGATTCTGGGTAGGAAATGACGCAGAAGAACCATATCTGGTGAGAAAAGTTTCCGTCACTCCGTGCGTTCATTCGTTGATAACAACGAAATTATCGTTTTGTAGGACACCCCAGTGACCTGGTCAGATCGATCCTGCGTGGCAAGTTACACCAAAAAACCCATATTTGATGGCTCATAAAGATTGTCATATTTTTCGCCCCTATTCGTGGATATTTCCGAGATGAGCAATTTTCAGGATCCAGGACTCGTCTTTCCTATTCGTCGATATCTCTGGAATGGCTGATCTCCAGGCCCCGGAACTTGTCGTAATTGATTCTGCGTAGGAAATGAGACGAAAAAACCATATCTCTGGAGTAAAATATCCGTCACTCCGAGCGTTGATTCGTCGATATCTACGGCAGTAACGTTCTGCAGGACACCACGGAGACCTGTTCAGAACGAATATGCTCGGTAATTTACGCTGGAAAACCAATATCCAAGCCGATAGAAAGTATTATAATTTCTCACCCCTGTACGTCGATATCTTTGAAATCATCAATATGGAGGATGCGGCTTCCGGTACGTCAACATCGATTCAGCAGCAATTCACATGAAAAAAAACCGATAATTAGGCTCATGAGCCTTTCCATAGAAATTATCACATTTTTCGCCCCTATTTGTCGATATCTCTGGTATGAGTAATCTCTAGGACCCAGGACTTGTCGTGATTGATTACACGAAAAACCATATCTGCGAATGAGAGGTAACGTCATTATTTACAATCATTCGTCGATATTAGCGGAATTAGCGTTCCGCAGGACAGCCCAAAGACCTGTCCAAATCGATACTGCGCGGCGAGTTACGCTGGAAAACCAATATTTGAGTGCATCGAAATTATTATATTTTTTCGCCCCTGTACGTCGATATCTTCAGAATCATCAATCTGGAGGATCCAGCACCCGGCCACATCGATTTTGCACAGCGATTTACACCGAAACACCGATATTCAGGCTTATGAAGACTGTCACATTTTCCGCCCCCATCGATCGATATCTCTGGAATGGCCAATCTTCCAGACCCGGGATTCGTCGAGATTGATTCTGCGTAGCTAATCACACGACAAAACCGTATTCGTAGAGGGAAAATTTCTTTCACTTCGAGCGGTAATTTGTCGACAACCACGAAATTATCGTTCTGCGAAACCGGGCGGGGACCCGTCCAGATCGATTCTGCAAGACAATTTATGCTGGGTATAGTATATTACGTACCTAGGGAGGGACAGTAGGCTGTGGCAAACTGCGTGTGAGATTGACATCCGAGCCGGAGGCGAATACGCAGTTTGGGATGGTCTTTTTCACTCCCGTGTAACGTATACTATTTTTTAACACCCCCTGTGAAAACGAATTTTCAACACACCTGCATCGAAAGTACGACTTTCGGCCCCTCGCGTGAGCGGGTAGTCGTACTTTTCGATGCCAGGGAGTGGTGAAAAAGGCCATCCCAAACCGCGTATTCGCCACCCTCGCCTTCGGCTCGGGTGCCAATCTCACCCGCAGTTTGGCATAGCCTTCTTTCCCTCCCTCGGTACGTAATATACTATTTTGTGCCCAAGGAAATTATCATATGTTTTCGCTACTTTACGACGATAACTTTGGAATCGTCAATCTGAGGGATCCGGCAACCGTCCACAGCGATTCCGCGCAGCAATATACACCATATAACCCGTATTCAGGCGCATGGATATCTACGGAATAATCGTTCTGCAGGACGGTCCGGAGTCCTATCCAGATCGATTCTGCGCGGCAAGTTACGCAAAAAAACCCATACGTTCGCTCATAGAAATCGTCATTTTTTCCGCTTTCATTCGTCGATATTCCTGGATTCGGCAATCTTCAGAACCCGGGACTCAACGCGGTTGATTCTGGGTAGGAAATGACGCAGAAGAACCATATCTGGTGAGAAAAGTTTCCGTCACTCCGTGCGTTCATTCGTTGATATCAACGAAATTATCGTTTTGTAGGACACCCCAGTGACCTGGTCAGATCGATCCTGCGTGGCAAGTTACACCAAGAAACCCATATTTGATGGCTCATAAAGATTGTCATATTTTTCGCCCCTATTCGTGGATATTTCCGAGATGAGCAATTTTCAGGATCCAGGACTCGTCTTTCCTATTCGTCGATATCTCTGGAATGGCTGATCTCCAGGCCCCGGAACTTGTCGTAATTGATTCTGCGTAGGAAATGAGACGAAAAAACCATATCTCTGGAGTAAAATATCCGTCACTCCGAGCGTTGATTCGTCGATATCTACGGCAGTAACGTTCTGCAGGACACCACGGAGACCTGTTCAGAACGAATATGCTCGGTAATTTACGCTGGAAAACCAATATCCAAGCCGATAGAAAGTATTATAATTTCTCACCCCTGTACGTCGATATCTTTGAAATCATCAATATGGAGGATGCGGCTTCCGGTACGTCAACATCGATTCAGCAGCAATTCACATGAAAAAAAACCGATAATTAGGCTCATGAGCCTTTCCATAGAAATTATCACATTTTTCGCCCCTATTTGTCGATATCTCTGGTATGAGTAATCTCTAGGACCCAGGACTTGTCGTGATTGATTACACGAAAAACCATATCTGCGAATGAGAGGTAACGTCATTATTTACAATCATTCGTCGATATTAGCGGAATTAGCGTTCCGCAGGACAGCCCAAAGACCTGTCCAAATCGATACTGCGCGGCGAGTTACGCTGGAAAACCAATATTTGAGTGCATCGAAATTATTATATTTTTTCGCCCCTGTACGTCGATATCTTCAGAATCATCAATCTGGAGGATCCAGCACCCGGCCACATCGATTTTGCACAGCGATTTACACCGAAACACCGATATTCAGGCTTATGAAGACTGTCACATTTTCCGCCCCCATCGATCGATATCTCTGGAATGGCCAATCTTCCAGACCCGGGATTCGTCGAGATTGATTCTGCGTAGCTAATCACACGACAAAACCGTATTCGTAGAGGGAAAATTTCTTTCACTTCGAGCGGTAATTTGTCGACAACCACGAAATTATCGTTCTGCGAAACCGGGCGGGGACCCGTCCAGATCGATTCTGCAAGACAATTTATGCTGGGTATAGTATATTACGTACCTAGGGAGGGACAGTAGGCTGTGGCAAACTGCGTGTGAGATTGACATCCGAGCCGGAGGCGAATACGCAGTTTGGAATGGTCTTTTTCACTCCCGTGTAACGTATACTATTTTTTAACACCCCCTGTGAAAACGAATTTTCAACACACCTGCATCGAAAGTACGACTTTCGGCCCCTCGCGTGAGCGGGTAGTCGTACTTTTCGATGCCAGGGAGTGGTGAAAAAGGCCATCCCAAACCGCGTATTCGCCACCCTCGCCTTCGGCTCGGGTGCCAATCTCACCCGCAGTTTGGCATAGCCTTCTTTCCCTCCCTCGGTACGTAATATACTATTTTGTGCCCAAGGAAATTATCATATGTTTTCGCTACTTTACGACGATAACTTTGGAATCGTCAATCTGAGGGATCCGGCAACCGTCCACAGCGATTCCGCGCAGCAATATACACCATATAACCCGTATTCAGGCGCATGGATATCTACGGAATAATCGTTCTGCAGGACGGTCCGGAGTCCTATCCAGATCGATTCTGCGCGGCAAGTTACGCAAAAAAACCCATACGTTCGCTCATAGAAATCGTCATTTTTTCCGCTTTCATTCGTCGATATTCCTGGATTCGGCAATCTTCAGAACCCGGGACTCAACGCGGTTGATTCTGGGTAGGAAATGACGCAGAAGAACCATATCTGGTGAGAAAAGTTTCCGTCACTCCGTGCGTTCATTCGTTGATATCAACGAAATTATCGTTTTGTAGGACACCCCAGTGACCTGGTCAGATCGATCCTGCGTGGCAAGGCACACCAAGAAACCCATATTTGATGGCTCATATAGATTGTCATATTTTTCGCCCCTATTCGTGGATATTTCCGAGATGAGCAATTTTCAGGATCCAGGACTCGTCTTTCCTATTCGTCGATATCTCTGGAATGGCTGATCTCCAGGCCCCGGAACTTGTCGTAATTGATTCTGCGTAGGAAATGAGACGAAAAAACCATATCTCTGGAGTAAAATATCCGTCACTCCGAGCGTTGATTCGTCGATATCTACGGCAGTAACGTTCTGCAGGACACCACGGAGACCTGTTCAGAACGAATATGCTCGGTAATTTACGCTGGAAAACCAATATCCAAGCCGATAGAAAGTATTATAATTTCTCACCCCTGTACGTCGATATCTTTGAAATCATCAATATGGAGGATGCGGCTTCCGGTACGTCAACATCGATTCAGCAGCAATTCACATGAAAAAAAACCGATAATTAGGCTCATGAGCCTTTCCATAGAAATTATCACATTTTTCGCCCCTATTTGTCGATATCTCTGGTATGAGTAATCTCTAGGACCCAGGACTTGTCGTGATTGATTACACGAAAAACCATATCTGCGAATGAGAGGTAACGTCATTATTTACAATCATTCGTCGATATTAGCGGAATTAGCGTTCCGCAGGACAGCCCAAAGACCTGTCCAAATCGATACTGCGCGGCGAGTTACGCTGGAAAACCAATATTTGAGTGCATCGAAATTATTATATTTTTTCGCCCCTGTACGTCGATATCTTCAGAATCATCAATCTGGAGGATCCAGCACCCGGCCACATCGATTTTGCACAGCGATTTACACCGAAACACCGATATTCAGGCTTATGAAGACTGTCACATTTTCCGCCCCCATCGATCGATATCTCTGGAATGGCCAATCTTCCAGACCCGGGATTCGTCGAGATTGATTCTGCGTAGCTAATCACACGACAAAACCGTATTCGTAGAGGAAAATTTCTTTCACTTCGAGCGGTAATTTGTCGACAACCACGAAATTATCGTTCTGCGAAACCGGGCGGGGACCTGTCCAGATCGATTCTGCAAGACAATTTATGCTGGGTATAGTATATTACGTACCTAGGGAGGGAAAGTAGGCTGTGGCAAACTGCGTGTGAGATTGACATCCGAGCCAGAGGCGAATACGCAGTTTGGGATGGTCTTTTTCACTCCCGTGTGACGTATACTATTTTTTAACACCCCCTGTGAAAACGAATTTTCAACACACCTGCATCGAAAGTACGACCTTCGGCCCCTCGCGTGAGCGGGAAGTCGTACTTTTCGATGCCAGGGAGTGGTGAAAAAGGCCATCCCAAACCGCGTATTCGCCACCCTCGCCTTCGGCTCGGGTGCCAATCTCGCCCGCAGTTTGGCATAGCCTCCTTTCCCTCCCTCGGTACGTAATATACTATTTTGTGCCCAAGGAAATTATCATATGTTTTCGCTACTTTACGACGATAACTTTGGAATCGTCAATCTGAGGGATCCGGCAACCGTCCACAGCGATTCCGCGCAGCAATTTACACCATATAACCCGTATTCAGGCGCATGGATATCTACGGAATAAGCGTTCTGCAGGACGGTCCGGAGTCCTATCCAGATCGATTCTGCGCGGCAAGTTACGCAAACAAACCCATACGTTCGCTCATAGAAATCGTCATTTTTTCCGCTTTCATTCGTCGATATTCCTGGATTCGGCAATCTTCAGAACCCGGGACTCAACGCGGTTGATTCTGGGTAGGAAATGACGCAGAAGAACCATATCTGGTGAGAAAAGTTTCCGTCACTCCGTGCGTTCATTCGTTGATAACAACGAAATTATCGTTTTGTAGGACACCCCAGTGACCTGGTCAGATCGATCCTGCGTGGCAAGTTACACCAAAAAACCCATATTTGATGGCTCATAAAGATTGTCATATTTTTCGCCCCTATTCGTGGATATTTCCGAGATGAGCAATTTTCAGGATCCAGGACTCGTCTTTCCTATTCGTCGATATCTCTGGAATGGCTGATCTCCAGGCCCCGGAACTTGTCGTAATTGATTCTGCGTAGGAAATGAGACGAAAAAACCATATCTCTGGAGTAAAATATCCGTCACTCCGAGCGTTGATTCGTCGATATCTACGGCAGTAACGTTCTGCAGGACACCACGGAGACCTGTTCAGAACGAATATGCTCGGTAATTTACGCTGGAAAACCAATATCCAAGCCGATAGAAAGTATTATAATTTCTCACCCCTGTACGTCGATATCTTTGAAATCATCAATATGGAGGATGCGGCTTCCGGTACGTCAACATCGATTCAGCAGCAATTCACATGAAAAAAAACCGATAATTAGGCTCATGAGCCTTTCCATAGAAATTATCACATTTTTCGCCCCTATTTGTCGATATCTCTGGTATGAGTAATCTCTAGGACCCAGGACTTGTCGTGATTGATTACACGAAAAACCATATCTGCGAATGAGAGGTAACGTCATTATTTACAATCATTCGTCGATATTAGCGGAATTAGCGTTCCGCAGGACAGCCCAAAGACCTGTCCAAATCGATACTGCGCGGCGAGTTACGCTGGAAAACCAATATTTGAGTGCATCGAAATTATTATATTTTTTCGCCCCTGTACGTCGATATCTTCAGAATCATCAATCTGGAGGATCCAGCACCCGGCCACATCGATTTTGCACAGCGATTTACACCGAAACACCGATATTCAGGCTTATGAAGACTGTCACATTTTCCGCCCCCATCGATCGATATCTCTGGAATGGCCAATCTTCCAGACCCGGGATTCGTCGAGATTGATTCTGCGTAGCTAATCACACGACAAAACCGTATTCGTAGAGGGAAAATTTCTTTCACTTCGAGCGGTAATTTGTCGACAACCACGAAATTATCGTTCTGCGAAACCGGGCGGGGACCCGTCCAGATCGATTCTGCAAGACAATTTATGCTGGGTATAGTATATTACGTACCTAGGGAGGGACAGTAGGCTGTGGCAAACTGCGTGTGAGATTGACATCCGAGCCGGAGGCGAATACGCAGTTTGGGATGGTCTTTTTCACTCCCGTGTAACGTATACTATTTTTTAACACCCCCTGTGAAAACGAATTTTCAACACACCTGCATCGAAAGTACGACTTTCGGCCCCTCGCGTGAGCGGGTAGTCGTACTTTTCGATGCCAGGGAGTGGTGAAAAAGGCCATCCCAAACCGCGTATTCGCCACCCTCGCCTTCGGCTCGGGTGCCAATCTCACCCGCAGTTTGGCATAGCCTTCTTTCCCTCCCTCGGTACGTAATATACTATTTTGTGCCCAAGGAAATTATCATATGTTTTCGCTACTTTACGACGATAACTTTGGAATCGTCAATCTGAGGGATCCGGCAACCGTCCACAGCGATTCCGCGCAGCAATATACACCATATAACCCGTATTCAGGCGCATGGATATCTACGGAATAATCGTTCTGCAGGACGGTCCGGAGTCCTATCCAGATCGATTCTGCGCGGCAAGTTACGCAAAAAAACCCATACGTTCGCTCATAGAAATCGTCATTTTTTCCGCTTTCATTCGTCGATATTCCTGGATTCGGCAATCTTCAGAACCCGGGACTCAACGCGGTTGATTCTGGGTAGGAAATGACGCAGAAGAACCATATCTGGTGAGAAAAGTTTCCGTCACTCCGTGCGTTCATTCGTTGATATCAACGAAATTATCGTTTTGTAGGACACCCCAGTGACCTGGTCAGATCGATCCTGCGTGGCAAGGCACACCAAGAAACCCATATTTGATGGCTCATATAGATTGTCATATTTTTCGCCCCTATTCGTGGATATTTCCGAGATGAGCAATTTTCAGGATCCAGGACTCGTCTTTCCTATTCGTCGATATCTCTGGAATGGCTGATCTCCAGGCCCCGGAACTTGTCGTAATTGATTCTGCGTAGGAAATGAGACGAAAAAACCATATCTCTGGAGTAAAATATCCGTCACTCCGAGCGTTGATTCGTCGATATCTACGGCAGTAACGTTCTGCAGGACACCACGGAGACCTGTTCAGAACGAATATGCTCGGTAATTTACGCTGGAAAACCAATATCCAAGCCGATAGAAAGTATTATAATTTCTCACCCCTGTACGTCGATATCTTTGAAATCATCAATATGGAGGATGCGGCTTCCGGTACGTCAACATCGATTCAGCAGCAATTCACATGAAAAAAAACCGATAATTAGGCTCATGAGCCTTTCCATAGAAATTATCACATTTTTCGCCCCTATTTGTCGATATCTCTGGTATGAGTAATCTCTAGGACCCAGGACTTGTCGTGATTGATTACACGAAAAACCATATCTGCGAATGAGAGGTAACGTCATTATTTACAATCATTCGTCGATATTAGCGGAATTAGCGTTCCGCAGGACAGCCCAAAGACCTGTCCAAATCGATACTGCGCGGCGAGTTACGCTGGAAAACCAATATTTGAGTGCATCGAAATTATTATATTTTTTCGCCCCTGTACGTCGATATCTTCAGAATCATCAATCTGGAGGATCCAGCACCCGGCCACATCGATTTTGCACAGCGATTTACACCGAAACACCGATATTCAGGCTTATGAAGACTGTCACATTTTCCGCCCCCATCGATCGATATCTCTGGAATGGCCAATCTTCCAGACCCGGGATTCGTCGAGATTGATTCTGCGTAGCTAATCACACGACAAAACCGTATTCGTAGAGGGAAAATTTCTTTCACTTCGAGCGGTAATTTGTCGACAACCACGAAATTATCGTTCTGCGAAACCGGGCGGGGACCCGTCCAGATCGATTCTGCAAGACAATTTATGCTGGGTATAGTATATTACGTACCTAGGGAGGGACAGTAGGCTGTGGCAAACTGCGTGTGAGATTGACATCCGAGCCGGAGGCGAATACGCAGTTTGGGATGGTCTTTTTCACTCCCGTGTAACGTATACTATTTTTTAACACCCCCTGTGAAAACGAATTTTCAACACACCTGCATCGAAAGTACGACTTTCGGCCCCTCGCGTGAGCGGGTAGTCGTACTTTTCGATGCCAGGGAGTGGTGAAAAAGGCCATCCCAAACCGCGTATTCGCCACCCTCGCCTTCGGCTCGGGTGCCAATCTCACCCGCAGTTTGGCATAGCCTTCTTTCCCTCCCTCGGTACGTAATATACTATTTTGTGCCCAAGGAAATTATCATATGTTTTCGCTACTTTACGACGATAACTTTGGAATCGTCAATCTGAGGGATCCGGCAACCGTCCACAGCGATTCCGCGCAGCAATATACACCATATAACCCGTATTCAGGCGCATGGATATCTACGGAATAATCGTTCTGCAGGACGGTCCGGAGTCCTATCCAGATCGATTCTGCGCGGCAAGTTACGCAAAAAAACCCATACGTTCGCTCATAGAAATCGTCATTTTTTCCGCTTTCATTCGTCGATATTCCTGGATTCGGCAATCTTCAGAACCCGGGACTCAACGCGGTTGATTCTGGGTAGGAAATGACGCAGAAGAACCATATCTGGTGAGAAAAGTTTCCGTCACTCCGTGCGTTCATTCGTTGATATCAACGAAATTATCGTTTTGTAGGACACCCCAGTGACCTGGTCAGATCGATCCTGCGTGGCAAGGCACACCAAGAAACCCATATTTGATGGCTCATATAGATTGTCATATTTTTCGCCCCTATTCGTGGATATTTCCGAGATGAGCAATTTTCAGGATCCAGGACTCGTCTTTCCTATTCGTCGATATCTCTGGAATGGCTGATCTCCAGGCCCCGGAACTTGTCGTAATTGATTCTGCGTAGGAAATGAGACGAAAAAACCATATCTCTGGAGTAAAATATCCGTCACTCCGAGCGTTGATTCGTCGATATCTACGGCAGTAACGTTCTGCAGGACACCACGGAGACCTGTTCAGAACGAATATGCTCGGTAATTTACGCTGGAAAACCAATATCCAAGCCGATAGAAAGTATTATAATTTCTCACCCCTGTACGTCGATATCTTTGAAATCATCAATATGGAGGATGCGGCTTCCGGTACGTCAACATCGATTCAGCAGCAATTCACATGAAAAAAAACCGATAATTAGGCTCATGAGCCTTTCCATAGAAATTATCACATTTTTCGCCCCTATTTGTCGATATCTCTGGTATGAGTAATCTCTAGGACCCAGGACTTGTCGTGATTGATTACACGAAAAACCATATCTGCGAATGAGAGGTAACGTCATTATTTACAATCATTCGTCGATATTAGCGGAATTAGCGTTCCGCAGGACAGCCCAAAGACCTGTCCAAATCGATACTGCGCGGCGAGTTACGCTGGAAAACCAATATTTGAGTGCATCGAAATTATTATATTTTTTCGCCCCTGTACGTCGATATCTTCAGAATCATCAATCTGGAGGATCCAGCACCCGGCCACATCGATTTTGCACAGCGATTTACACCGAAACACCGATATTCAGGCTTATGAAGACTGTCACATTTTCCGCCCCCATCGATCGATATCTCTGGAATGGCCAATCTTCCAGACCCGGGATTCGTCGAGATTGATTCTGCGTAGCTAATCACACGACAAAACCGTATTCGTAGAGGAAAATTTCTTTCACTTCGAGCGGTAATTTGTCGACAACCACGAAATTATCGTTCTGCGAAACCGGGCGGGGACCTGTCCAGATCGATTCTGCAAGACAATTTATGCTGGGTATAGTATATTACGTACCTAGGGAGGGAAAGTAGGCTGTGGCAAACTGCGTGTGAGATTGACATCCGAGCCGGAGGCGAATACGCAGTTTGGGATGGTCTTTTTCACTCCCGTGTGACGTATACTATTTTTTAACACCCCCTGTGAAAACGAATTTTCAACACACCTGCATCGAAAGTACGACTTTCGGCCCCTCGCGTGAGCGGGAAGTCGTACTTTTCGATGCCAGGGAGTGGTGAAAAAGGCCATCCCAAACCGCGTATTCGCCACCCTCGCCTTCGGCTCGGGTGCCAATCTCACCCGCAGTTTGGCATAGCCTCCTTTCCCTCCCTCGGTACGTAATATACTATTTTGTGCCCAAGGAAATTATCATATGTTTTCGCTACTTTACGACGATAACTTTGGAATCGTCAATCTGAGGGATCCGGCAACCGTCCACAGCGATTCCGCGCAGCAATTTACACCATATAACCCGTATTCAGGCGCATGGATATCTACGGAATAAGCGTTCTGCAGGACGGTCCGGAGTCCTATCCAGATCGATTCTGCGCGGCAAGTTACGCAAACAAACCCATACGTTCGCTCATAGAAATCGTCATTTTTTCCGCTTTCATTCGTCGATATTCCTGGATTCGGCAATCTTCAGAACCCGGGACTCAACGCGGTTGATTCTGGGTAGGAAATGACGCAGAAGAACCATATCTGGTGAGAAAAGTTTCCGTCACTCCGTGCGTTCATTCGTTGATAACAACGAAATTATCGTTTTGTAGGACACCCCAGTGACCTGGTCAGATCGATCCTGCGTGGCAAGTTACACCAAAAAACCCATATTTGATGGCTCATAAAGATTGTCATATTTTTCGCCCCTATTCGTGGATATTTCCGAGATGAGCAATTTTCAGGATCCAGGACTCGTCTTTCCTATTCGTCGATATCTCTGGAATGGCTGATCTCCAGGCCCCGGAACTTGTCGTAATTGATTCTGCGTAGGAAATGAGACGAAAAAACCATATCTCTGGAGTAAAATATCCGTCACTCCGAGCGTTGATTCGTCGATATCTACGGCAGTAACGTTCTGCAGGACACCACGGAGACCTGTTCAGAACGAATATGCTCGGTAATTTACGCTGGAAAACCAATATCCAAGCCGATAGAAAGTATTATAATTTCTCACCCCTGTACGTCGATATCTTTGAAATCATCAATATGGAGGATGCGGCTTCCGGTACGTCAACATCGATTCAGCAGCAATTCACATGAAAAAAACCGATAATTAGGCTCATGAGCCTTTCCATAGAAATTATCACATTTTTCGCCCCTATTTGTCGATATCTCTGGTATGAGTAATCTCTAGGACCCAGGACTTGTCGTGATTGATTACACGAAAAACCATATCTGCGAATGAGAGGTAACGTCATTATTTACAATCATTCGTCGATATTAGCGGAATTAGCGTTCCGCAGGACAGCCCAAAGACCTGTCCAAATCGATACTGCGCGGCGAGTTACGCTGGAAAACCAATATTTGAGTGCATCGAAATTATTATATTTTTTCGCCCCTGTACGTCGATATCTTCAGAATCATCAATCTGGAGGATCCAGCACCCGGCCACATCGATTTTGCACAGCGATTTACACCGAAACACCGATATTCAGGCTTATGAAGACTGTCACATTTTCCGCCCCCATCGATCGATATCTCTGGAATGGCCAATCTTCCAGACCCGGGATTCGTCGAGATTGATTCTGCGTAGCTAATCACACGACAAAACCGTATTCGTAGAGGAAAATTTCTTTCACTTCGAGCGGTAATTTGTCGACAACCACGAAATTATCGTTCTGCGAAACCGGGCGGGGACCTGTCCAGATCGATTCTGCAAGACAATTTATGCTGGGTATAGTATATTACGTACCTAGGGAGGAAAAGTAGGCTGTGGCAAACTGCGTGTGAGATTGACATCCGAGCCGGAGGCGAATACGCAGTTTGGGATGGTCTTTTTCACTCCCGTGTGACGTATACTATTTTTTAACACCCCCTGTGAAAACGAATTTTCAACACACCTGCATCGAAAGTACGACTTTCGGCCCCTCGCGTGAGCGGGAAGTCGTACTTTTCGATGCCAGGGAGTGGTGAAAAAGGCCATCCCAAACCGCGTATTCGCCACCCTCGCCTTCGGCTCGGGTGACAATCTCACCCGCAGTTTGGCATAGCCTCCTTTCCCTCCCTCGGTACGTAATATACTATTTTGTGCCCAAGGAAATTATCATATGTTTTCGCTACTTTACGACGATAACTTTGGAATCGTCAATCTGAGGGATCCGGCAACCGTCCACAGCGATTCCGCGCAGCAATTTACACCATATAACCCGTATTCAGGCGCATGGATATCTACGGAATAAGCGTTCTGCAGGACGGTCCGGAGTCCTATCCAGATCGATTCTGCGCGGCAAGTTACGCAAACAAACCCATACGTTCGCTCATAGAAATCGTCATTTTTTCCGCTTTCATTCGTCGATATTCCTGGATTCGGCAATCTTCAGAACCCGGGACTCAACGCGGTTGATTCTGGATAGGAAATGACGCAGAAGAACCATATCTGGTGAGAAAAGTTTCCGTCACTCCGTGCGTTCATTCGTTGATAACAACGAAATTATCGTTTTGTAGGACACCCCAGTGACCTGGTCAGATCGATCCTGCGTGGCAAGTTACACCAAAAAACCCATATTTGATGGCTCATAAAGATTGTCATATTTTTCGCCCCTATTCGTGGATATTTCCGAGATGAGCAATTTTCAGGATCCAGGACTCGTCTTTCCTATTCGTCGATATCTCTGGAATGGCTGATCTCCAGGCCCCGGAACTTGTCGTAATTGATTCTGCGTAGGAAATGAGACGAAAAAACCATATCTCTGGAGTAAAATATCCGTCACTCCGAGCGTTGATTCGTCGATATCTACGGCAGTAACGTTCTGCAGGACACCACGGAGACCTGTTCAGAACGAATATGCTCGGTAATTTACGCTGGAAAACCAATATCCAAGCCGATAGAAAGTATTATAATTTCTCACCCCTGTACGTCGATATCTTTGAAATCATCAATATGGAGGATGCGGCTTCCGGTACGTCAACATCGATTCAGCAGCAATTCACATGAAAAAAACCGATAATTAGGCTCATGAGCCTTTCCATAGAAATTATCACATTTTTCGCCCCTATTTGTCGATATCTCTGGTATGAGTAATCTCTAGGACCCAGGACTTGTCGTGATTGATTACACGAAAAACCATATCTGCGAATGAGAGGTAACGTCATTATTTACAATCATTCGTCGATATTAGCGGAATTAGCGTTCCGCAGGACAGCCCAAAGACCTGTCCAAATCGATACTGCGCGGCGAGTTACGCTGGAAAACCAATATTTGAGTGCATCGAAATTATTATATTTTTTCGCCCCTGTACGTCGATATCTTCAGAATCATCAATCTGGAGGATCCAGCACCCGGCCACATCGATTTTGCACAGCGATTTACACCGAAACACCGATATTCAGGCTTATGAAGACTGTCACATTTTCCGCCCCCATCGATCGATATCTCTGGAATGGCCAATCTTCCAGACCCGGGATTCGTCGAGATTGATTCTGCGTAGCTAATCACACGACAAAACCGTATTCGTAGAGGAAAATTTCTTTCACTTCGAGCGGTAATTTGTCGACAACCACGAAATTATCGTTCTGCGAAACCGGGCGGGGACCTGTCCAGATCGATTCTGCAAGACAATTTATGCTGGGTATAGTATATTACGTACCTAGGGAGGAAAAGTAGGCTGTGGCAAACTGCGTGTGAGATTGACATCCGAGCCGGAGGCGAATACGCAGTTTGGGATGGTCTTTTTCACTCCCGTGTGACGTATACTATTTTTTAACACCCCCTGTGAAAACGAATTTTCAACACACCTGCATCGAAAGTACGACTTTCGGCCCCTCGCGTGAGCGGGAAGTCGTACTTTTCGATGCCAGGGAGTGGTGAAAAAGGCCATCCCAAACCGCGTATTCGCCACCCTCGCCTTCGGCTCGGGTGCCAATCTCACCCGCAGTTTGGCATAGCCTCCTTTCCCTCCCTCGGTACGTAATATACTATTTTGTGCCCAAGGAAATTATCATATGTTTTCGCTACTTTACGACGATAACTTTGGAATCGTCAATCTGAGGGATCCGGCAACCGTCCACAGCGATTCCGCGCAGCAATTTACACCATATAACCCGTATTCAGGCGCATGGATATCTACGGAATAAGCGTTCTGCAGGACGGTCCGGAGTCCTATCCAGATCGATTCTGCGCGGCAAGTTACGCAAACAAACCCATACGTTCGCTCATAGAAATCGTCATTTTTTCCGCTTTCATTCGTCGATATTCCTGGATTCGGCAATCTTCAGAACCCGGGACTCAACGCGGTTGATTCTGGGTAGGAAATGACGCAGAAGAACCATATCTGGTGAGAAAAGTTTCCGTCACTCCGTGCGTTCATTCGTTGATAACAACGAAATTATCGTTTTGTAGGACACCCCAGTGACCTGGTCAGATCGATCCTGCGTGGCAAGTTACACCAAAAAACCCATATTTGATGGCTCATAAAGATTGTCATATTTTTCGCCCCTATTCGTGGATATTTCCGAGATGAGCAATTTTCAGGATCCAGGACTCGTCTTTCCTATTCGTCGATATCTCTGGAATGGCTGATCTCCAGGCCCCGGAACTTGTCGTAATTGATTCTGCGTAGGAAATGAGACGAAAAAACCATATCTCTGGAGTAAAATATCCGTCACTCCGAGCGTTGATTCGTCGATATCTACGGCAGTAACGTTCTGCAGGACACCACGGAGACCTGTTCAGAACGAATATGCTCGGTAATTTACGCTGGAAAACCAATATCCAAGCCGATAGAAAGTATTATAATTTCTCACCCCTGTACGTCGATATCTTTGAAATCATCAATATGGAGGATGCGGCTTCCGGTACGTCAACATCGATTCAGCAGCAATTCACATGAAAAAAAACCGATAATTAGGCTCATGAGCCTTTCCATAGAAATTATCACATTTTTCGCCCCTATTTGTCGATATCTCTGGTATGAGTAATCTCTAGGACCCAGGACTTGTCGTGATTGATTACACGAAAAACCATATCTGCGAATGAGAGGTAACGTCATTATTTACAATTATTCGTCGATATTAGCGGAATTAGCGTTCCGCAGGACAGCCCAAAGACCTGTCCAAATCGATACTGCGCGGCGAGTTACGCTGGAAAACCAATATTTGAGTGCATCGAAATTATTATATTTTTTCGCCCCTGTACGTCGATATCTTCAGAATCATCAATCTGGAGGATCCAGCACCCGGCCACATCGATTTTGCACAGCGATTTACACCGAAACACCGATATTCAGGCTTATGAAGACTGTCACATTTTCCGCCCCCATCGATCGATATCTCTGGAATGGCCAATCTTCCAGACCCGGGATTCGTCGAGATTGATTCTGCGTAGCTAATCACACGACAAAACCGTATTCGTAGAGGAAAATTTCTTTCACTTCGAGCGGTAATTTGTCGACAACCACGAAATTATCGTTCTGCGAAACCGGGCGGGGACCTGTCCAGATCGATTCTGCAAGACAATTTATGCTGGGTATAGTATATTACGTACCTAGGGAGGGAAAGTAGGCTGTGGCAAACTGCGTGTGAGATTGACATCCGAGCCGGAGGCGAATACGCAGTTTGGGATGGTCTTTTTCACTCCCGTGTGACGTATACTATTTTTTAACACCCCCTGTGAAAACGAATTTTCAACACACCTGCATCGAAAGTACGACTTTCGGCCCCTCGCGTGAGCGGGAAGTCGTACTTTTCGATGCCAGGGAGTGGTGAAAAAGGCCATCCCAAACCGCGTATTCGCCACCCTCGCCTTCGGCTCGGGTGCCAATCTCACCCGCAGTTTGGCATAGCCTCCTTTCCCTCCCTCGGTACGTAATATACTATTTTGTGCCCAAGGAAATTATCATATGTTTTCGCTACTTTACGACGATAACTTTGGAATCGTCAATCTGAGGGATCCGGCAACCGTCCACAGCGATTCCGCGCAGCAATTTACACCATATAACCCGTATTCAGGCGCATGGATATCTACGGAATAAGCGTTCTGCAGGACGGTCCGGAGTCCTATCCAGATCGATTCTGCGCGGCAAGTTACGCAAACAAACCCATACGTTCGCTCATAGAAATCGTCATTTTTTCCGCTTTCATTCGTCGATATTCCTGGATTCGGCAATCTTCAGAACCCGGGACTCAACGCGGTTGATTCTGGGTAGGAAATGACGCAGAAGAACCATATCTGGTGAGAAAAGTTTCCGTCACTCCGTGCGTTCATTCGTTGATAACAACGAAATTATCGTTTTGTAGGACACCCCAGTGACCTGGTCAGATCGATCCTGCGTGGCAAGTTACACCAAAAAACCCATATTTGATGGCTCATAAAGATTGTCATATTTTTCGCCCCTATTCGTGGATATTTCCGAGATGAGCAATTTTCAGGATCCAGGACTCGTCTTTCCTATTCGTCGATATCTCTGGAATGGCTGATCTCCAGGCCCCGGAACTTGTCGTAATTGATTCTGCGTAGGAAATGAGACGAAAAAACCATATCTCTGGAGTAAAATATCCGTCACTCCGAGCGTTGATTCGTCGATATCTACGGCAGTAACGTTCTGCAGGACACCACGGAGACCTGTTCAGAACGAATATGCTCGGTAATTTACGCTGGAAAACCAATATCCAAGCCGATAGAAAGTATTATAATTTCTCACCCCTGTACGTCGATATCTTTGAAATCATCAATATGGAGGATGCGGCTTCCGGTACGTCAACATCGATTCAGCAGCAATTCACATGAAAAAAAACCGATAATTAGGCTCATGAGCCTTTCCATAGAAATTATCACATTTTTCGCCCCTATTTGTCGATATCTCTGGTATGAGTAATCTCTAGGACCCAGGACTTGTCGTGATTGATTACACGAAAAACCATATCTGCGAATGAGAGGTAACGTCATTATTTACAATCATTCGTCGATATTAGCGGAATTAGCGTTCCGCAGGACAGCCCAAAGACCTGTCCAAATCGATACTGCGCGGCGAGTTACGCTGGAAAACCAATATTTGAGTGCATCGAAATTATTATATTTTTTCGCCCCTGTACGTCGATATCTTCAGAATCATCAATCTGGAGGATCCAGCACCCGGCCACATCGATTTTGCACAGCGATTTACACCGAAACACCGATATTCAGGCTTATGAAGACTGTCACATTTTCCGCCCCCATCGATCGATATCTCTGGAATGGCCAATCTTCCAGACCCGGGATTCGTCGAGATTGATTCTGCGTAGCTAATCACACGACAAAACCGTATTCGTAGAGGGAAAATTTCTTTCACTTCGAGCGGTAATTTGTCGACAACCACGAAATTATCGTTCTGCGAAACCGGGCGGGGACCCGTCCAGATCGATTCTGCAAGACAATTTATGCTGGGTATAGTATATTACGTACCTAGGGAGGGACAGTAGGCTGTGGCAAACTGCGTGTGAGATTGACATCCGAGCCGGAGGCGAATACGCAGTTTGGGATGGTCTTTTTCACTCCCGTGTAACGTATACTATTTTTTAACACCCCCTGTGAAAACGAATTTTCAACACACCTGCATCGAAAGTACGACTTTCGGCCCCTCGCGTGAGCGGGTAGTCGTACTTTTCGATGCCAGGGAGTGGTGAAAAAGGCCATCCCAAACCGCGTATTCGCCACCCTCGCCTTCGGCTCGGGTGCCAATCTCACCCGCAGTTTGGCATAGCCTCCTTTCCCTCCCTCGGTACGTAATATACTATTTTGTGCCCAAGGAAATTATCATATGTTTTCGCTACTTTACGACGATAACTTTGGAATCGTCAATCTGAGGGATCCGGCAACCGTCCACAGCGATTCCGCGCAGCAATTTACACCATATAACCCGTATTCAGGCGCATGGATATCTACGGAATAAGCGTTCTGCAGGACGGTCCGGAGTCCTGTCCAGATCGATTCTGCGCGGCAAGTTACGCAAACAAACCCATACGTTCGCTCATAGAAATCGTCATTTTTTCCGCTTTCATTCGTCGATATTCCTGGATTCGGCAATCTTCAGAACCCGGGACTCAACGCGGTTGATTCTGGGTAGGAAATGACGCAGAAGAACCATATCTGGTGAGAAAAGTTTCCGTCACTCCGTGCGTTCATTCGTTGATAACAACGAAATTATCGTTTTGTAGGACACCCCAGTGACCTGGTCAGATCGATCCTGCGTGGCAAGTTACACCAAAAAACCCATATTTGATGGCTCATAAAGATTGTCATATTTTTCGCCCCTATTCGTGGATATTTCCGAGATGAGCAATTTTCAGGATCCAGGACTCGTCTTTCCTATTCGTCGATATCTCTGGAATGGCTGATCTCCAGGCCCCGGAACTTGTCGTAATTGATTCTGCGTAGGAAATGAGACGAAAAAACCATATCTCTGGAGTAAAATATCCGTCACTCCGAGCGTTGATTCGTCGATATCTACGGCAGTAACGTTCTGCAGGACACCACGGAGACCTGTTCAGAACGAATATGCTCGGTAATTTACGCTGGAAAACCAATATCCAAGCCGATAGAAAGTATTATAATTTCTCACCCCTGTACGTCGATATCTTTGAAATCATCAATATGGAGGATGCGGCTTCCGGTACGTCAACATCGATTCAGCAGCAATTCACATGAAAAAAAACCGATAATTAGGCTCATAAGCCTTTCCATAGAAATTATCACATTTTTCGCCCCTATTTGTCGATATCTCTGGTGTGAGTAATCTCTAGGACCCAGGACTTGTCGTGATTAATTACACGAAAAACCATATCTGCGAATGAGAGGTAACGTCGTTATTTACAATCATTCGTCGATATTAGCGGAATTAGCGTTCGGCAGGGCAGCCCAAAGACCTGTCCAAATCGATACTGCGCGGCGAGTTACGCTGGAAAACCAATATTTGAGGGCGTCGAAATTATTATATTTTCTCGCCCTTGTACGTCGATATCTTCAGAATCATCAATCTGGAGGATCCAGCACCCGAACACATCGATTTTGAACAGCGATTTACACCAAAACACCGATATTCAGGCTTATGCAGAGTGTCACATTTTCCGCCCCCATCGATCAATATCTCTGGAATGGCCAATCTTCCAGACCCGGGATTCGTCGAGATTGATTCTGCGTAGCTAATCACACGACAAAACCTTATTCGTAGAGGAAAATTTCTTTCACTTCGAGCGGTAATTTGTCGACAACCACGAAATTATCGTTCTGCGAAACCGGGCGGGGACCTGTCCAGATCGATTCTGCAAGACAATTTATGCTGGGTATAGTATATTACGTACCTAGGGAGGGAAAGTAGGCTGTGGCAAACTGCGTGTGAGATTGACATCCGAGCCGGAGGCGAATACGCAGTTTGGGATGGTCTTTTTCACTCCCGTGTGACGTATACTATTTTTTAACACCCCCTGTGAAAACGAATTTTCAACACACCTGCATCGAAAGTACGACTTTCGGCCCCTCGCGTGAGCGGGAAGTCGTACTTTTCGATGCCAGGGAGTGGTGAAAAAGGCCATCCCAAACCGCGTATTCGCCACCCTCGCCTTCGGCTCGGGTGCCAATCTCACCCGCAGTTTGGCATAGCCTCCTTTCCCTCCCTCGGTACGTAATATACTATTTTGTGCCCAAGGAAATTATCATATGTTTTCGCTACTTTACGACGATAACTTTGGAATCGTCAATCTGAGGGATCCGGCAACCGTCCACAGCGATTCCGCGCAGCAATTTACACCATATAACCCGTATTCAGGCGCATGGATATCTACGGAATAAGCGTTCTGCAGGACGGTCCGGAGTCCTATCCAGATCGATTCTGCGCGGCAAGTTACGCAAACAAACCCATACGTTCGCTCATAGAAATCGTCATTTTTTCCGCTTTCATTCGTCGATATTCCTGGATTCGGCAATCTTCAGAACCCGGGACTCAACGCGGTTGATTCTGGGTAGGAAATGACGCAGAAGAACCATATCTGGTGAGAAAAGTTTCCGTCACTCCGTGCGTTCATTCGTTGATAACAACGAAATTATCGTTTTGTAGGACACCCCAGTGACCTGGTCAGATCGATCCTGCGTGGCAAGGCACACCAAGAAACCCATATTTGATGGCTCATATAGATTGTCATATTTTTCGCCCCTATTCGTGGATATTTCCGAGATGAGCAATTTTCAGGATCCAGGACTCGTCTTTCCTATTCGTCGATATCTCTGGAATGGCTGATCTCCAGGCCCCGGAACTTGTCGTAATTGATTCTGCGTAGGAAATGAGACGAAAAAACCATATCTCTGGAGTAAAATATCCGTCACTCCGAGCGTTGATTCGTCGATATCTACGGCAGTAACGTTCTGCAGGACACCACGGAGACCTGTTCAGAACGAATATGCTCGGTAATTTACGCTGGAAAACCAATATCCAAGCCGATAGAAAGTATTATAATTTCTCACCCCTGTACGTCGATATCTTTGAAATCATCAATATGGAGGATGCGGCTTCCGGTACGTCAACATCGATTCAGCAGCAATTCACATGAAAAAAAACCGATAATTAGGCTCATGAGCCTTTCCATAGAAATTATCACATTTTTCGCCCCTATTTGTCGATATCTCTGGTATGAGTAATCTCTAGGACCCAGGACTTGTCGTGATTGATTACACGAAAAACCATATCTGCGA
The DNA here is from genome assembly GCA_963978835.1 of Tenthredo scrophulariae. NCBI lineage: Eukaryota > Metazoa > Arthropoda > Insecta > Hymenoptera > Tenthredinidae > Tenthredo > Tenthredo scrophulariae. The sequence goes on from OZ022232.1 coordinate 13,053,405, forward strand.
ATGAGAGGTAACGTCATTATTTACAATCATTCGTCGATATTAGCGGAATTAGCGTTCCGCAGGACAGCCCAAAGACCTGTCCAAATCGATACTGCGCGGCGAGTTACGCTGGAAAACCAATATTTGAGTGCATCGAAATTATTATATTTTTTCGCCCTTGTACGTCGATATCTTCAAAATCATCAATCTGGAGGATCCAGCACCCGGCCACATCGATTTTGCACATCGATTTACACCGAAACACCGATATTCAGGCTTATGAAGACTGTCACATTTTCCGCCCCCATCGATCGATATCTCTGGAATGGCCAATCTTCCAGACCCGGGATTCGTCGAGATTGATTCTGCGTAGCTAATCACACGACAAAACCGTATTCGTAGAGGAAAATTTCTTTCACTTCGAGCGGTAATTTGTCGACAACCACGAAATTATCGTTCTGCGAAACCGGGCGGGGACCTGTCCAGATCGATTCTGCAAGACAATTTATGCTGGGTATAGTATATCACGTACCTAGGGAGGGAAAGTAGGCTGTGGCAAACTGCGTGTGAGATTGACATCCGAGCCGGAGGCGAATACGCAGTTTGGGATGGTCTTTTTCACTCCCGTGTGACGTATACTATTTTTTAACATCCCCTGTGAAAACGAATTTTCAACACACCTGCATCGAAAGTACGACTTTCGGCCCCTCGCGTGAGCGGGAAGTCGTACAAAAGTACGACTGTTTCGATGCCAGTTAGTGGTGAAAAAGGCCATCCCAAACCGCGTATTCGCCACCCTCGCCTTCGGCTCGGGTGCCAATCTCACCCGCAGTTTGGCATAGCCTCCTTTCCCTCCCTCGGTACGTAATATACTATTTTGTGCCCAAGGAAATTATCATATGTTTTCGCTACTTTACGACGATAACTTTGGAATCGTCAATCTGAGGGATCCGGCAACCGTCCACAGCGATTCCGCGCAGCAATTTACACCATATAACCCGTATTCAGGCGCATGGATATCTACGGAATAAGCGTTCTGCAGGACGGTCCGGAGTCCTATCCAGATCGATTCTGCGCGGCAAGTTACGCAAACAAACCCATACGTTCGCTCATAGAAATCGTCATTTTTTCCGCTTTCATTCGTCGATATTCCTGGATTCGGCAATCTTCAGAACCCGGGACTCAACGCGGTTGATTCTGGGTAGGAAATGACGCAGAAGAACCATATCTGGTGAGAAAAGTTTCCGTCACTCCGTGCGTTCATTCGTTGATAACAACGAAATTATCGGTTTGTAGGACACCCCAGTGACCTGGTCAGATCGATCCTGCGTGGCAAGGCACACCAAGAAACCCATATTTGATGGCTCATATAGATTGTCATATTTTTCGCCCCTATTCGTGGATATTTCCGAGATGAGCAATTTTCAGGATCCAGGACTCGTCTTTCCTATTCGTCGATATCTCTGGAATGGCTGATCTCCAGGCCCCGGAACTTGTCGTAATTGATTCTGCGTAGGAAATGAGACGAAAAAACCATATCTCTGGAGTAAAATATCCGTCACTCCGAGCGTTGATTCGTCGATATCTACGGCAGTAACGTTCTGCAGGACACCACGGAGACCTGTTCAGAACGAATATGCTCGGTAATTTACGCTGGAAAACCAATATCCAAGCCGATAGAAAGTATTATAATTTCTCACCCCTGTACGTCGATATCTTTGAAATCATCAATATGGAGGATGCGGCTTCCGGTACGTCAACATCGATTCAGCAGCAATTCACATGAAAAAAAACCGATAATTAGGCTCATGAGCCTTTCCATAGAAATTATCACATTTTTCGCCCCTATTTGTCGATATCTCTGGTATGAGTAATCTCTAGGACCCAGGACTTGTCGTGATTGATTACACGAAAAACCATATCTGCGAATGAGAGGTAACGTCATTATTTACAATCATTCGTCGATATTAGCGGAATTAGCGTTCCGCAGGACAGCCCAAAGACCTGTCCAAATCGATACTGCGCGGCGAGTTACGCTGGAAAACCAATATTTGAGTGCATCGAAATTATTATATTTTTTCGCCCTTGTACGTCGATATCTTCAAAATCATCAATCTGGAGGATCCAGCACCCGGCCACATCGATTTTGCACATCGATTTACACCGAAACACCGATATTCAGGCTTATGAAGACTGTCACATTTTCCGCCCCCATCGATCGATATCTCTGGAATGGCCAATCTTCCAGACCCGGGATTCGTCGAGATTGATTCTGCGTAGCTAATCACACGACAAAACCGTATTCGTAGAGGAAAATTTCTTTCACTTCGAGCGGTAATTTGTCGACAACCACGAAATTATCGTTCTGCGAAACCGGGCGGGGACCTGTCCAGATCGATTCTGCAAGACAATTTATGCTGGGTATAGTATATCACGTACCTAGGGAGGGAAAGTAGGCTGTGGCAAACTGCGTGTGAGATTGACATCCGAGCCGGAGGCGAATACGCAGTTTGGGATGGTCTTTTTCACTCCCGTGTGACGTATACTATTTTTTAACATCCCCTGTGAAAACGAATTTTCAACACACCTGCATCGAAAGTACGACTTTCGGCCCCTCGCGTGAGCGGGAAGTCGTACAAAAGTACGACTGTTTCGATGCCAGTTAGTGGTGAAAAAGGCCATCCCAAACCGCGTATTCGCCACCCTCGCCTTCGGCTCGGGTGCCAATCTCACCCGCAGTTTGGCATAGCCTCCTTTCCCTCCCTCGGTACGTAATATACTATTTTGTGCCCAAGGAAATTATCATATGTTTTCGCTACTTTACGACGATAACTTTGGAATCGTCAATCTGAGGGATCCGGCAACCGTCCACAGCGATTCCGCGCAGCAATTTACACCATATAACCCGTATTCAGGCGCATGGATATCTACGGAATAAGCGTTCTGCAGGACGGTCCGGAGTCCTATCCAGATCGATTCTGCGCGGCAAGTTACGCAAACAAACCCATACGTTCGCTCATAGAAATCGTCATTTTTTCCGCTTTCATTCGTCGATATTCCTGGATTCGGCAATCTTCAGAACCCGGGACTCAACGCGGTTGATTCTGGGTAGGAAATGACGCAGAAGAACCATATCTGGTGAGAAAAGTTTCCGTCACTCCGTGCGTTCATTCGTTGATAACAACGAAATTATCGGTTTGTAGGACACCCCAGTGACCTGGTCAGATCGATCCTGCGTGGCAAGGCACACCAAGAAACCCATATTTGATGGCTCATATAGATTGTCATATTTTTCGCCCCTATTCGTGGATATTTCCGAGATGAGCAATTTTCAGGATCCAGGACTCGTCTTTCCTATTCGTCGATATCTCTGGAATGGCTGATCTCCAGGCCCCGGAACTTGTCGTAATTGATTCTGCGTAGGAAATGAGACGAAAAAACCATATCTCTGGAGTAAAATATCCGTCACTCCGAGCGTTGATTCGTCGATATCTACGGCAGTAACGTTCTGCAGGACACCACGGAGACCTGTTCAGAACGAATATGCTCGGTAATTTACGCTGGAAAACCAATATCCAAGCCGATAGAAAGTATTATAATTTCTCACCCCTGTACGTCGATATCTTTGAAATCATCAATATGGAGGATGCGGCTTCCGGTACGTCAACATCGATTCAGCAGCAATTCACATGAAAAAAAACCGATAATTAGGCTCATGAGCCTTTCCATAGAAATTATCACATTTTTCGCCCCTATTTGTCGATATCTCTGGTATGAGTAATCTCTAGGACCCAGGACTTGTCGTGATTGATTACACGAAAAACCATATCTGCGAATGAGAGGTAACGTCATTATTTACAATCATTCGTCGATATTAGCGGAATTAGCGTTCCGCAGGACAGCCCAAAGACCTGTCCAAATCGATACTGCGCGGCGAGTTACGCTGGAAAACCAATATTTGAGTGCATCGAAATTATTATATTTTTTCGCCCTTGTACGTCGATATCTTCAGAGTCATCAATCTGGAGGATCCAGCACCCGGCCACATCGATTTTGCACATCGATTTACACCGAAACACCGATATTCAGGCTTATGAAGACTGTCACATTTTCCGCCCCCATCGATCGATATCTCTGGAATGGCCAATCTTCCAGACCCGGGATTCGTCGAGATTGATTCTGCGTAGCTAATCACACGACAAAACCGTATTCGTAGAGGGAAAATTTCTTTCACTTCGAGCGGTAATTTGTCGACAACCACGAAATTATCGTTCTGCGAAACCGGGCGGGGACCCGTCCAGATCGATTCTGCAAGACAATTTATGCTGGGTATAGTATATTACGTACCTAGGGAGGGACAGTAGGCTGTGGCAAACTGCGTGTGAGATTGACATCCGAGCCGGAGGCGAATACGCAGTTTGGGATGGTCTTTTTCACTCCCGTGTAACGTATACTATTTTTTAACACCCCCTGTGAAAACGAATTTTCAACACACCTGCATCGAAAGTACGACTTTCGGCCCCTCGCGTGAGCGGGTAGTCGTACTTTTCGATGCCAGGGAGTGGTGAAAAAGGCCATCCCAAACCGCGTATTCGCCACCCTCGCCTTCGGCTCGGGTGCCAATCTCACCCGCAGTTTGGCATAGCCTTCTTTCCCTCCCTCGGTACGTAATATACTATTTTGTGCCCAAGGAAATTATCATATGTTTTCGCTACTTTACGACGATAACTTTGGAATCGTCAATCTGAGGGATCCGGCAACCGTCCACAGCGATTCCGCGCAGCAATATACACCATATAACCCGTATTCAGGCGCATGGATATCTACGGAATAATCGTTCTGCAGGACGGTCCGGAGTCCTATCCAGATCGATTCTGCGCGGCAAGTTACGCAAAAAAACCCATACGTTCGCTCATAGAAATCGTCATTTTTTCCGCTTTCATTCGTCGATATTCCTGGATTCGGCAATCTTCAGAACCCGGGACTCAACGCGGTTGATTCTGGGTAGGAAATGACGCAGAAGAACCATATCTGGTGAGAAAAGTTTCCGTCACTCCGTGCGTTCATTCGTTGATATCAACGAAATTATCGTTTTGTAGGACACCCCAGTGACCTGGTCAGATCGATCCTGCGTGGCAAGGCACACCAAGAAACCCATATTTGATGGCTCATATAGATTGTCATATTTTTCGCCCCTATTCGTGGATATTTCCGAGATGAGCAATTTTCAGGATCCAGGACTCGTCTTTCCTATTCGTCGATATCTCTGGAATGGCTGATCTCCAGGCCCCGGAACTTGTCGTAATTGATTCTGCGTAGGAAATGAGACGAAAAAACCATATCTCTGGAGTAAAATATCCGTCACTCCGAGCGTTGATTCGTCGATATCTACGGCAGTAACGTTCTGCAGGACACCACGGAGACCTGTTCAGAACGAATATGCTCGGTAATTTACGCTGGAAAACCAATATCCAAGCCGATAGAAAGTATTATAATTTCTCACCCCTGTACGTCGATATCTTTGAAATCATCAATATGGAGGATGCGGCTTCCGGTACGTCAACATCGATTCAGCAGCAATTCACATGAAAAAAAACCGATAATTAGGCTCATGAGCCTTTCCATAGAAATTATCACATTTTTCGCCCCTATTTGTCGATATCTCTGGTATGAGTAATCTCTAGGACCCAGGACTTGTCGTGATTGATTACACGAAAAACCATATCTGCGAATGAGAGGTAACGTCATTATTTACAATCATTCGTCGATATTAGCGGAATTAGCGTTCCGCAGGACAGCCCAAAGACCTGTCCAAATCGATACTGCGCGGCGAGTTACGCTGGAAAACCAATATTTGAGTGCATCGAAATTATTATATTTTTTCGCCCCTGTACGTCGATATCTTCAGAATCATCAATCTGGAGGATCCAGCACCCGGCCACATCGATTTTGCACAGCGATTTACACCGAAACACCGATATTCAGGCTTATGAAGACTGTCACATTTTCCGCCCCCATCGATCGATATCTCTGGAATGGCCAATCTTCCAGACCCGGGATTCGTCGAGATTGATTCTGCGTAGCTAATCACACGACAAAACCGTATTCGTAGAGGAAAATTTCTTTCACTTCGAGCGGTAATTTGTCGACAACCATGAAATTATCGTTCTGCGAAACCGGGCGGGGACCTGTCCAGATCGATTCTGCAAGACAATTTATGCTGGGTATAGTATATTACGTACCTAGGGAGGGAAAGTAGGCTGTGGCAAACTGCGTGTGAGATTGACATCCGAGCCGGAGGCGAATACGCAGTTTGGGATGGTCTTTTTCACTCCCGTGTGACGTATACTATTTTTTAACACCCCCTGTGAAAACGAATTTTCAACACACCTGCATCGAAAGTACGACTTTCGGCCCCTCGCGTGAGCGGGAAGTCGTACTTTTCGATGCCAGGGAGTGGTGAAAAAGGCCATCCCAAACCGCGTATTCGCCACCCTCGCCTTCGGCTCGGGTGCCAATCTCACCCGCAGTTTGGCATAGCCTCCTTTCCCTCCCTCGGTACGTAATATACTATTTTGTGCCTAAGGAAATTATCATATGTTTTCGCTACTTTACGACGATAACTTTGGAATCGTCAATCTGAGGGATCCGGCAACCGTCCACAGCGATTCCGCGCAGCAATTTACACCATATAACCCGTATTCAGGCGCATGGATATCTACGGAATAAGCGTTCTGCAGGACGGTCCGGAGTCCTATCCAGATCGATTCTGCGCGGCAAGTTACGCAAACAAACCCATACGTTCGCTCATAGAAATCGTCATTTTTTCCGCTTCCATTCGTCGATATTCCTGGATTCGGCAATCTTCAGAACCCGGGACTCAACGCGGTTGATTCTGGGTAGGAAATGACGCAGAAGAACCATATCTGGTGAGAAAAGTTTCCGTCACTCCGTGCGTTCATTCGTTGATAACAACGAAATTATCGTTTTGTAGGACACCCCAGTGACCTGGTCAGATCGATCCTGCGTGGCAAGTTACACCAAAAAACCCATATTTGATGGCTCATAAAGATTGTCATATTTTTCGCCCCTATTCGTGGATATTTCCGAGATGAGCAATTTTCAGGATCCAGGACTCGTCTTTCCTATTCGTCGATATCTCTGGAATGGCTGATCTCCAGGCCCCGGAACTTGTCGTAATTGATTCTGCGTAGGAAATGAGACGAAAAAACCATATCTCTGGAGTAAAATATCCGTCACTCCGAGCGTTGATTCGTCGATATCTACGGCAGTAACGTTCTGCAGGACACCACGGAGACCTGTTCAGAACGAATATGCTCGGTAATTTACGCTGGAAAACCAATATCCAAGCCGATAGAAAGTATTATAATTTCTCACCCCTGTACGTCGATATCTTTGAAATCATCAATATGGAGGATGCGGCTTCCGGTACGTCAACATCGATTCAGCAGCAATTCACATGAAAAAAAACCGATAATTAGGCTCATGAGCCTCTCCGTAGAAATTATCACATTTTTCGCCCCTATTTGTCGATATCTCTGGTATGAGTAATCTCTAGGACCCAGGACTTGTCGTGATTGATTACACGAAAAACCATATCTGCGAATGAGAGGTAACGTCATTATTTACAATCATTCGTCGATATTAGCGGAATTAGCGTTCCGCAGGACAGCCCAAAGACCTGTCCAAATCGATACTGCGCGGCGAGTTACGCTGGAAAACCAATATTTGAGTGCATCGAAATTATTATATTTTTTCGCCCCTGTACGTCGATATCTTCAGAATCATCAATCTGGAGGATCCAGCACCCGGCCACATCGATTTTGCACAGCGATTTACACCGAAACACCGATATTCAGGCTTATGAAGACTGTCACATTTTCCGCCCCCATCGATCGATATCTCTGGAATGGCCAATCTTCCAGACCCGGGATTCGTCGAGATTGATTCTGCGTAGCTAATCACACGACAAAACCGTATTCGTAGAGGGAAAATTTCTTTCACTTCGAGCGGTAATTTGTCGACAACCACGAAATTATCGTTCTGCGAAACCGGGCGGGGACCCGTCCAGATCGATTCTGCAAGACAATTTATGCTGGGTATAGTATATTACGTACCTAGGGAGGGACAGTAGGCTGTGGCAAACTGCGTGTGAGATTGACATCCGAGCCGGAGGCGAATACGCAGTTTGGGATGGTCTTTTTCACTCCCGTGTAACGTATACTATTTTTTAACACCCCCTGTGAAAACGAATTTTCAACACACCTGCATCGAAAGTACGACTTTCGGCCCCTCGCGTGAGCGGGTAGTCGTACTTTTCGATGCCAGGGAGTGGTGAAAAAGGCCATCCCAAACCGCGTATTCGCCACCCTCGCCTTCGGCTCGGGTGCCAATCTCACCCGCAGTTTGGCATAGCCTTCTTTCCCTCCCTCGGTACGTAATATACTATTTTGTGCCCAAGGAAATTATCATATGTTTTCGCTACTTTACGACGATAACTTTGGAATCGTCAATCTGAGGGATCCGGCAACCGTCCACAGCGATTCCGCGCAGCAATATACACCATATAACCCGTATTCAGGCGCATGGATATCTACGGAATAATCGTTCTGCAGGACGGTCCGGAGTCCTATCCAGATCGATTCTGCGCGGCAAGTTACGCAAAAAAACCCATACGTTCGCTCATAGAAATCGTCATTTTTTCCGCTTTCATTCGTCGATATTCCTGGATTCGGCAATCTTCAGAACCCGGGACTCAACGCGGTTGATTCTGGGTAGGAAATGACGCAGAAGAACCATATCTGGTGAGAAAAGTTTCCGTCACTCCGTGCGTTCATTCGTTGATATCAACGAAATTATCGTTTTGTAGGACACCCCAGTGACCTGGTCAGATCGATCCTGCGTGGCAAGGCACACCAAGAAACCCATATTTGATGGCTCATATAGATTGTCATATTTTTCGCCCCTATTCGTGGATATTTCCGAGATGAGCAATTTTCAGGATCCAGGACTCGTCTTTCCTATTCGTCGATATCTCTGGAATGGCTGATCTCCAGGCCCCGGAACTTGTCGTAATTGATTCTGCGTAGGAAATGAGACGAAAAAACCATATCTCTGGAGTAAAATATCCGTCACTCCGAGCGTTGATTCGTCGATATCTACGGCAGTAACGTTCTGCAGGACACCACGGAGACCTGTTCAGAACGAATATGCTCGGTAATTTACGCTGGAAAACCAATATCCAAGCCGATAGAAAGTATTATAATTTCTCACCCCTGTACGTCGATATCTTTGAAATCATCAATATGGAGGATGCGGCTTCCGGTACGTCAACATCGATTCAGCAGCAATTCACATGAAAAAAAACCGATAATTAGGCTCATGAGCCTTTCCATAGAAATTATCACATTTTTCGCCCCTATTTGTCGATATCTCTGGTATGAGTAATCTCTAGGACCCAGGACTTGTCGTGATTGATTACACGAAAAACCATATCTGCGAATGAGAGGTAACGTCATTATTTACAATCATTCGTCGATATTAGCGGAATTAGCGTTCCGCAGGACAGCCCAAAGACCTGTCCAAATCGATACTGCGCGGCGAGTTACGCTGGAAAACCAATATTTGAGTGCATCGAAATTATTATATTTTTTCGCCCCTGTACGTCGATATCTTCAGAATCATCAATCTGGAGGATCCAGCACCCGGCCACATCGATTTTGCACAGCGATTTACACCGAAACACCGATATTCAGGCTTATGAAGACTGTCACATTTTCCGCCCCCATCGATCGATATCTCTGGAATGGCCAATCTTCCAGACCCGGGATTCGTCGAGATTGATTCTGCGTAGCTAATCACACGACAAAACCGTATTCGTAGAGGGAAAATTTCTTTCACTTCGAGCGGTAATTTGTCGACAACCACGAAATTATCGTTCTGCGAAACCGGGCGGGGACCCGTCCAGATCGATTCTGCAAGACAATTTATGCTGGGTATAGTATATTACGTACCTAGGGAGGGACAGTAGGCTGTGGCAAACTGCGTGTGAGATTGACATCCGAGCCGGAGGCGAATACGCAGTTTGGGATGGTCTTTTTCACTCCCGTGTGACGTATACTATTTTTTAACACCCCCTGTGAAAACGAATTTTCAACACACCTGCATCGAAAGTACGACTTTCGGCCCCTCGCGTGAGCGGGAAGTCGTACTTTTCGATGCCAGGGAGTGGTGAAAAAGGCCATCCCAAACCGCGTATTCGCCACCCTCGCCTTCGGCTCGGGTGCCAATCTCACCCGCAGTTTGGCATAGCCTCCTTTCCCTCCCTCGGTACGTAATATACTATTTTGTGCCCAAGGAAATTATCATATGTTTTCGCTACTTTACGACGATAACTTTGGAATCGTCAATCTGAGGGATCCGGCAACCGTCCACAGCGATTCCGCGCAGCAATTTACACCATATAACCCGTAGTCAGGCGCATGGATATCTACGGAATAAGCGTTCTGCAGGACGGTCCGGAGTCCTATCCAGATCGATTCTGCGCGGCAAGTTACGCAAACAAACCCATACGTTCGCTCATAGAAATCGTCATTTTTTCCGCTTTCATTCGTCGATATTCCTGGATTCGGCAATCTTCAGAACCCGGGACTCAACGCGGTTGATTCTGGGTAGGAAATGACGCAGAAGAACCATATCTGGTGAGAAAAGTTTCCGTCACTCCGTGCGTTCATTCGTTGATATCAACGAAATTATCGTTTTGTAGGACACCCCAGTGACCTGGTCAGATCGATCCTGCGTGGCAAGGCACACCAAGAAACCCATATTTGATGGCTCATATAGATTGTCATATTTTTCGCCCCTATTCGTGGATATTTCCGAGATGAGCAATTTTCAGGATCCAGGACTCGTCTTTCCTATTCGTCGATATCTCTGGAATGGCTGATCTCCAGGCCCCGGAACTTGTCGTAATTGATTCTGCGTAGGAAATGAGACGAAAAAACCATATCTCTGGAGTAAAATATCCGTCACTCCGAGCGTTGATTCGTCGATATCTACGGCAGTAACGTTCTGCAGGACACCACGGAGACCTGTTCAGAACGAATATGCTCGGTAATTTACGCTGGAAAACCAATATCCAAGCCGATAGAAAGTATTATAATTTCTCACCCCTGTACGTCGATATCTTTGAAATCATCAATATGGAGGATGCGGCTTCCGGTACGTCAACATCGATTCAGCAGCAATTCACATGAAAAAAAACCGATAATTAGGCTCATGAGCCTTTCCATAGAAATTATCACATTTTTCGCCCCTATTTGTCGATATCTCTGGTATGAGTAATCTCTAGGACCCAGGACTTGTCGTGATTGATTACACGAAAAACCATATCTGCGAATGAGAGGTAACGTCATTATTTACAATCATTCGTCGATATTAGCGGAATTAGCGTTCCGCAGGACAGCCCAAAGACCTGTCCAAATCGATACTGCGCGGCGAGTTACGCTGGAAAACCAATATTTGAGTGCATCGAAATTATTATATTTTTTCGCCCCTGTACGTCGATATCTTCAGAATCATCAATCTGGAGGATCCAGCACCCGGCCACATCGATTTTGAACAGCGATTTACACCGAAACACCGATATTCAGGCTTATGAAGACTGTCACATTTTCCGCCCCCATCGATCGATATCTCTGGAATGGCCAATCTTCCAGACCCGGGATTCGTCGAGATTGATTCTGCGTAGCTAATCACACGACAAAACCGTATTCGTAGAGGAAAATTTCTTTCACTTCGAGCGGTAATTTGTCGACAACCACGAAATTATCGTTCTGCGAAACCGGGCGGGGACCTGTCCAGATCGATTCTGCAAGACAATTTATGCTGGGTATAGTATATTACGTACCTAGGGAGGGAAAGTAGGCTGTGGCAAACTGCGTGTGAGATTGACATCCGAGCCGGAGGCGAATACGCAGTTTGGGATGGTCTTTTTCACTCCCGTGTGACGTATACTATTTTTTAACACCCCCTGTGAAAACGAATTTTCAACACACCTGCATCGAAAGTACGACTTTCGGCCCCTCGCGTGAGCGGGAAGTCGTACTTTTCGATGCCAGGGAGTGGTGAAAAAGGCCATCCCAAACCGCGTATTCGCCACCCTCGCCTTCGGCTCGGGTGCCAATCTCACCCGCAGTTTGGCATAGCCTCCTTTCCCTCCCTCGGTACGTAATATACTATTTTGTGCCCAAGGAAATTATCATATGTTTTCGCTACTTTACGACGATAACTTTGGAATCGTCAATCTGAGGGATCCGGCAACCGTCCACAGCGATTCCGCGCAGCAATTTACACCATATAACCCGTATTCAGGCGCATGGATATCTACGGAATAAGCGTTCTGCAGGACGGTCCGGAGTCCTATCCAGATCGATTCTGCGCGGCAAGTTACGCAAACAAACCCATACGTTCGCTCATAGAAATCGTCATTTTTTCCGCTTTCATTCGTCGATATTCCTGGATTCGGCAATCTTCAGAACCCGGGACTCAACGCGGTTGATTCTGGGTAGGAAATGACGCAGAAGAACCATATCTGGTGAGAAAAGTTTCCGTCACTCCGTGCGTTCATTCGTTGATAACAACGAAATTATCGTTTTGTAGGACACCCCAGTGACCTGGTCAGATCGATCCTGCGTGGCAAGTTACACCAAAAAACCCATATTTGATGGCTCATAAAGATTGTCATATTTTTCGCCCCTATTCGTGGATATTTCCGAGATGAGCAATTTTCAGGATCCAGGACTCGTCTTTCCTATTCGTCGATATCTCTGGAATGGCTGATCTCCAGGCCCCGGAACTTGTCGTAATTGATTCTGCGTAGGAAATGAGACGAAAAAACCATATCTCTGGAGTAAAATATCCGTCACTCCGAGCGTTGATTCGTCGATATCTACGGCAGTAACGTTCTGCAGGACACCACGGAGACCTGTTCAGAACGAATATGCTCGGTAATTTACGCTGGAAAACCAATATCCAAGCCGATAGAAAGTATTATAATTTCTCACCCCTGTACGTCGATATCTTTGAAATCATCAATATGGAGGATGCGGCTTCCGGTACGTCAACATCGATTCAGCAGCAATTCACATGAAAAAAAACCGATAATTAGGCTCATGAGCCTCTCCGTAGAAATTATCACATTTTTCGCCCCTATTTGTCGATATCTCTGGTATGAGTAATCTCTAGGACCCAGGACTTGTCGTGATTGATTACACGAAAAACCATATCTGCGAATGAGAGGTAACGTCATTATTTACAATCATTCGTCGATATTAGCGGAATTAGCGTTCCGCAGGACAGCCCAAAGACCTGTCCAAATCGATACTGCGCGGCGAGTTACGCTGGAAAACCAATATTTGAGTGCATCGAAATTATTATATTTTTTCGCCCCTGTACGTCGATATCTTCAGAATCATCAATCTGGAGGATCCAGCACCCGGCCACATCGATTTTGCACAGCGATTTACACCGAAACACCGATATTCAGGCTTATGAAGACTGTCACATTTTCCGCCCCCATCGATCGATATCTCTGGAATGGCCAATCTTCCAGACCCGGGATTCGTCGAGATTGATTCTGCGTAGCTAATCACACGACAAAACCGTATTCGTAGAGGGAAAATTTCTTTCACTTCGAGCGGTAATTTGTCGACAACCACGAAATTATCGTTCTGCGAAACCGGGCGGGGACCCGTCCAGATCGATTCTGCAAGACAATTTATGCTGGGTATAGTATATTACGTACCTAGGGAGGGACAGTAGGCTGTGGCAAACTGCGTGTGAGATTGACATCCGAGCCGGAGGCGAATACGCAGTTTGGGATGGTCTTTTTCACTCCCGTGTAACGTATACTATTTTTTAACACCCCCTGTGAAAACGAATTTTCAACACACCTGCATCGAAAGTACGACTTTCGGCCCCTCGCGTGAGCGGGTAGTCGTACTTTTCGATGCCAGGGAGTGGTGAAAAAGGCCATCCCAAACCGCGTATTCGCCACCCTCGCCTTCGGCTCGGGTGCCAATCTCACCCGCAGTTTGGCATAGCCTTCTTTCCCTCCCTCGGTACGTAATATACTATTTTGTGCCCAAGGAAATTATCATATGTTTTCGCTACTTTACGACGATAACTTTGGAATCGTCAATCTGAGGGATCCGGCAACCGTCCACAGCGATTCCGCGCAGCAATATACACCATATAACCCGTATTCAGGCGCATGGATATCTACGGAATAATCGTTCTGCAGGACGGTCCGGAGTCCTATCCAGATCGATTCTGCGCGGCAAGTTACGCAAAAAAACCCATACGTTCGCTCATAGAAATCGTCATTTTTTCCGCTTTCATTCGTCGATATTCCTGGATTCGGCAATCTTCAGAACCCGGGACTCAACGCGGTTGATTCTGGGTAGGAAATGACGCAGAAGAACCATATCTGGTGAGAAAAGTTTCCGTCACTCCGTGCGTTCATTCGTTGATATCAACGAAATTATCGTTTTGTAGGACACCCCAGTGACCTGGTCAGATCGATCCTGCGTGGCAAGGCACACCAAGAAACCCATATTTGATGGCTCATATAGATTGTCATATTTTTCGCCCCTATTCGTGGATATTTCCGAGATGAGCAATTTTCAGGATCCAGGACTCGTCTTTCCTATTCGTCGATATCTCTGGAATGGCTGATCTCCAGGCCCCGGAACTTGTCGTAATTGATTCTGCGTAGGAAATGAGACGAAAAAACCATATCTCTGGAGTAAAATATCCGTCACTCCGAGCGTTGATTCGTCGATATCTACGGCAGTAACGTTCTGCAGGACACCACGGAGACCTGTTCAGAACGAATATGCTCGGTAATTTACGCTGGAAAACCAATATCCAAGCCGATAGAAAGTATTATAATTTCTCACCCCTGTACGTCGATATCTTTGAAATCATCAATATGGAGGATGCGGCTTCCGGTACGTCAACATCGATTCAGCAGCAATTCACATGAAAAAAAACCGATAATTAGGCTCATGAGCCTTTCCATAGAAATTATCACATTTTTCGCCCCTATTTGTCGATATCTCTGGTATGAGTAATCTCTAGGACCCAGGACTTGTCGTGATTGATTACACGAAAAACCATATCTGCGAATGAGAGGTAACGTCATTATTTACAATCATTCGTCGATATTAGCGGAATTAGCGTTCCGCAGGACAGCCCAAAGACCTGTCCAAATCGATACTGCGCGGCGAGTTACGCTGGAAAACCAATATTTGAGTGCATCGAAATTATTATATTTTTTCGCCCCTGTACGTCGATATCTTCAGAATCATCAATCTGGAGGATCCAGCACCCGGCCACATCGATTTTGCACAGCGATTTACACCGAAACACCGATATTCAGGCTTATGAAGACTGTCACATTTTCCGCCCCCATCGATCGATATCTCTGGAATGGCCAATCTTCCAGACCCGGGATTCGTCGAGATTGATTCTGCGTAGCTAATCACACGACAAAACCGTATTCGTAGAGGGAAAATTTCTTTCACTTCGAGCGGTAATTTGTCGACAACCACGAAATTATCGTTCTGCGAAACCGGGCGGGGACCCGTCCAGATCGATTCTGCAAGACAATTTATGCTGGGTATAGTATATTACGTACCTAGGGAGGGACAGTAGGCTGTGGCAAACTGCGTGTGAGATTGACATCCGAGCCGGAGGCGAATACGCAGTTTGGGATGGTCTTTTTCACTCCCGTGTGACGTATACTATTTTTTAACACCCCCTGTGAAAACGAATTTTCAACACACCTGCATCGAAAGTACGACTTTCGGCCCCTCGCGTGAGCGGGAAGTCGTACTTTTCGATGCCAGGGAGTGGTGAAAAAGGCCATCCCAAACCGCGTATTCGCCACCCTCGCCTTCGGCTCGGGTGCCAATCTCACCCGCAGTTTGGCATAGCCTCCTTTCCCTCCCTCGGTACGTAATATACTATTTTGTGCCCAAGGAAATTATCATATGTTTTCGCTACTTTACGACGATAACTTTGGAATCGTCAATCTGAGGGATCCGGCAACCGTCCACAGCGATTCCGCGCAGCAATTTACACCATATAACCCGTAGTCAGGCGCATGGATATCTACGGAATAAGCGTTCTGCAGGACGGTCCGGAGTCCTATCCAGATCGATTCTGCGCGGCAAGTTACGCAAACAAACCCATACGTTCGCTCATAGAAATCGTCATTTTTTCCGCTTTCATTCGTCGATATTCCTGGATTCGGCAATCTTCAGAACCCGGGACTCAACGCGGTTGATTCTGGGTAGGAAATGACGCAGAAGAACCATATCTGGTGAGAAAAGTTTCCGTCACTCCGTGCGTTCATTCGTTGATATCAACGAAATTATCGTTTTGTAGGACACCCCAGTGACCTGGTCAGATCGATCCTGCGTGGCAAGGCACACCAAGAAACCCATATTTGATGGCTCATATAGATTGTCATATTTTTCGCCCCTATTCGTGGATATTTCCGAGATGAGCAATTTTCAGGATCCAGGACTCGTCTTTCCTATTCGTCGATATCTCTGGAATGGCTGATCTCCAGGCCCCGGAACTTGTCGTAATTGATTCTGCGTAGGAAATGAGACGAAAAAACCATATCTCTGGAGTAAAATATCCGTCACTCCGAGCGTTGATTCGTCGATATCTACGGCAGTAACGTTCTGCAGGACACCACGGAGACCTGTTCAGAACGAATATGCTCGGTAATTTACGCTGGAAAACCAATATCCAAGCCGATAGAAAGTATTATAATTTCTCACCCCTGTACGTCGATATCTTTGAAATCATCAATATGGAGGATGCGGCTTCCGGTACGTCAACATCGATTCAGCAGCAATTCACATGAAAAAAAACCGATAATTAGGCTCATGAGCCTTTCCATAGAAATTATCACATTTTTCGCCCCTATTTGTCGATATCTCTGGTATGAGTAATCTCTAGGACCCAGGACTTGTCGTGATTGATTACACGAAAAACCATATCTGCGAATGAGAGGTAACGTCATTATTTACAATCATTCGTCGATATTAGCGGAATTAGCGTTCCGCAGGACAGCCCAAAGACCTGTCCAAATCGATACTGCGCGGCGAGTTACGCTGGAAAACCAATATTTGAGTGCATCGAAATTATTATATTTTTTCGCCCCTGTACGTCGATATCTTCAGAATCATCAATCTGGAGGATCCAGCACCCGGCCACATCGATTTTGCACAGCGATTTACACCGAAACACCGATATTCAGGCTTATGAAGACTGTCACATTTTCCGCCCCCATCGATCGATATCTCTGGAATGGCCAATCTTCCAGACCCGGGATTCGTCGAGATTGATTCTGCGTAGCTAATCACACGACAAAACCGTATTCGTAGAGGAAAATTTCTTTCACTTCGAGCGGTAATTTGTCGACAACCACGAAATTATCGTTCTGCGAAACCGGGCGGGGACCTGTCCAGATCGATTCTGCAAGACAATTTATGCTGGGTATAGTATATTACGTACCTAGGGAGGGAAAGTAGGCTGTGGCAAACTGCGTGTGAGATTGACATCCGAGCCGGAGGCGAATACGCAGTTTGGGATGGTCTTTTTCACTCCCGTGTGACGTATACTATTTTTTAACACCCCCTGTGAAAACGAATTTTCAACACACCTGCATCGAAAGTACGACTTTCGGCCCCTCGCGTGAGCGGGAAGTCGTACTTTTCGATGCCAGGGAGTGGTGAAAAAGGCCATCCCAAACCGCGTATTCGCCACCCTCGCCTTCGGCTCGGGTGCCAATCTCACCCGCAGTGTGGCATAGCCTCCTTTCCCTCCCTCGGTACGTAATATACTATTTTGTGCCCAAGGAAATTATCATATGTTTTCGCTACTTTACGACGATAACTTTGGAATCGTCAATCTGAGGGATCCGGCAACCGTCCACAGCGATTCCGCGCAGCAATTTACACCATATAACCCGTATTCAGGCGCATGGATATCTACGGAATAAGCGTTCTGCAGGACGGTCCGGAGTCCTATCCAGATCGATTCTGCGCGGCAAGTTACGCAAACAAACCCATACGTTCGCTCATAGAAATCGTCATTTTTTCCGCTTTCATTCGTCGATATTCCTGGATTCGGCAATCTTCAGAACCCGGGACTCAACGCGGTTGATTCTGGGTAGGAAATGACGCAGAAGAACCATATCTGGTGAGAAAAGTTTCCGTCACTCCGTGCGTTCATTCGTTGATATCAACGAAATTATCGTTTTGTAGGACACCCCAGTGACCTGGTCAGATCGATCCTGCGTGGCAAGTTACACCAAAAAACCCATATTTGATGGCTCATAAAGATTGTCATATTTTTCGCCCCTATTCGTGGATATTTCCGAGATGAGCAATTTTCAGGATCCAGGACTCGTCTTTCCTATTCGTCGATATCTCTGGAATGGCTGATCTCCAGGCCCCGGAACTTGTCGTAATTGATTCTGCGTAGGAAATGAGACGAAAAAACCATATCTCTGGAGTAAAATATCCGTCACTCCGAGCGTTGATTCGTCGATATCTACGGCAGTAACGTTCTGCAGGACACCACGGAGACCTGTTCAGAACGAATATGCTCGGTAATTTACGCTGGAAAACCAATATCCAAGCCGATAGAAAGTATTATAATTTCTCACCCCTGTACGTCGATATCTTTGAAATCATCAATATGGAGGATGCGGCTTCCGGTACGTCAACATCGATTCAGCAGCAATTCACATGAAAAAAAACCGATAATTAGGCTCATGAGCCTTTCCATAGAAATTATCACATTTTTCGCCCCTATTTGTCGATATCTCTGGTATGAGTAATCTCTAGGACCCAGGACTTGTCGTGATTGATTACACGAAAAACCATATCTGCGAATGAGAGGTAACGTCATTATTTACAATCATTCGTCGATATTAGCGGAATTAGCGTTCCGCAGGACAGCCCAAAGACCTGTCCAAATCGATACTGCGCGGCGAGTTACGCTGGAAAACCAATATTTGAGTGCATCGAAATTATTATATTTTTTCGCCCCTGTACGTCGATATCTTCAGAATCATCAATCTGGAGGATCCAGCACCCGGCCACATCGATTTTGCACAGCGATTTACACCGAAACACCGATATTCAGGCTTATGAAGACTGTCACATTTTCCGCCCCCATCGATCGATATCTCTGGAATGGCCAATCTTCCAGACCCGGGATTCGTCGAGATTGATTCTGCGTAGCTAATCACACGACAAAACCGTATTCGTAGAGGGAAAATTTCTTTCACTTCGAGCGGTAATTTGTCGACAACCACGAAATTATCGTTCTGCGAAACCGGGCGGGGACCCGTCCAGATCGATTCTGCAAGACAATTTATGCTGGGTATAGTATATTACGTACCTAGGGAGGGACAGTAGGCTGTGGCAAACTGCGTGTGAGATTGACATCCGAGCCGGAGGCGAATACGCAGTTTGGGATGGTCTTTTTCACTCCCGTGTAACGTATACTATTTTTTAACACCCCCTGTGAAAACGAATTTTCAACACACCTGCATCGAAAGTACGACTTTCGGCCCCTCGCGTGAGCGGGTAGTCGTACTTTTCGATGCCAGGGAGTGGTGAAAAAGGCCATCCCAAACCGCGTATTCGCCACCCTCGCCTTCGGCTCGGGTGCCAATCTCACCCGCAGTTTGGCATAGCCTTCTTTCCCTCCCTCGGTACGTAATATACTATTTTGTGCCCAAGGAAATTATCATATGTTTTCGCTACTTTACGACGATAACTTTGAAATCGTCAATCCGAGGGATCCGGCAACCGTCCACAGCGATTCCGCGCAGCAATATACACCATATAACCCGTATTCAGGCGCATGGATATCTACGGAATAATCGTTCTGCAGGACGGTCCGGAGTCCTATCCAGATCGATTCTGCGCGGCAAGTTACGCAAAAAAACCCATACGTTCGCTCATAGAAATCGTCATTTTTTCCGCTTTCATTCGTCGATATTCCTGGATTCGGCAATCTTCAGAACCCGGGACTCAACGCGGTTGATTCTGGGTAGGAAATGACGCAGAAGAACCATATCTGGTGAGAAAAGTTTCCGTCACTCCGTGCGTTCATTCGTTGATATCAACGAAATTATCGTTTTGTAGGACACCCCAGTGACCTGGTCAGATCGATCCTGCGTGGCAAGGCACACCAAGAAACCCATATTTGATGGCTCATATAGATTGTCATATTTTTCGCCCCTATTCGTGGATATTTCCGAGATGAGCAATTTTCAGGATCCAGGACTCGTCTTTCCTATTCGTCGATATCTCTGGAATGGCTGATCTCCAGGCCCCGGAACTTGTCGTAATTGATTCTGCGTAGGAAATGAGACGAAAAAACCATATCTCTGGAGTAAAATATCCGTCACTCCGAGCGTTGATTCGTCGATATCTACGGCAGTAACGTTCTGCAGGACACCACGGAGACCTGTTCAGAACGAATATGCTCGGTAATTTACGCTGGAAAACCAATATCCAAGCCGATAGAAAGTATTATAATTTCTCACCCCTGTACGTCGATATCTTTGAAATCATCAATATGGAGGATGCGGCTTCCGGTACGTCAACATCGATTCAGCAGCAATTCACATGAAAAAAAACCGATAATTAGGCTCATGAGCCTTTCCATAGAAATTATCACATTTTTCGCCCCTATTTGTCGATATCTCTGGTATGAGTAATCTCTAGGACCCAGGACTTGTCGTGATTGATTACACGAAAAACCATATCTGCGAATGAGAGGTAACGTCATTATTTACAATCATTCGTCGATATTAGCGGAATTAGCGTTCCGCAGGACAGCCCAAAGACCTGTCCAAATCGATACTGCGCGGCGAGTTACGCTGGAAAACCAATATTTGAGTGCATCGAAATTATTATATTTTTTCGCCCCTGTACGTCGATATCTTCAGAATCATCAATCTGGAGGATCCAGCACCCGGCCACATCGATTTTGCACAGCGATTTACACCGAAACACCGATATTCAGGCTTATGAAGACTGTCACATTTTCCGCCCCCATCGATCGATATCTCTGGAATGGCCAATCTTCCAGACCCGGGATTCGTCGAGATTGATTCTGCGTAGCTAATCACACGACAAAACCGTATTCGTAGAGGGAAAATTTCTTTCACTTCGAGCGGTAATTTGTCGACAACCACGAAATTATCGTTCTGCGAAACCGGGCGGGGACCCGTCCAGATCGATTCTGCAAGACAATTTATGCTGGGTATAGTATATTACGTACCTAGGGAGGGACAGTAGGCTGTGGCAAACTGCGTGTGAGATTGACATCCGAGCCGGAGGCGAATACGCAGTTTGGGATGGTCTTTTTCACTCCCGTGTAACGTATACTATTTTTTAACACCCCCTGTGAAAACGAATTTTCAACACACCTGCATCGAAAGTACGACTTTCGGCCCCTCGCGTGAGCGGGTAGTCGTACTTTTCGATGCCAGGGAGTGGTGAAAAAGGCCATCCCAAACCGCGTATTCGCCACCCTCGCCTTCGGCTCGGGTGCCAATCTCACCCGCAGTTTGGCATAGCCTTCTTTCCGTCCCTCGGTACGTAATATACTATTTTGTGCCCAAGGAAATTATCATATGTTTTCGCTACTTTACGACGATAACTTTGGAATCGTCAATCTGAGGGATCCGGCAACCGTCCACAGCGATTCCGCGCAGCAATATACACCATATAACCCGTATTCAGGCGCATGGATATCTACGGAATAATCGTTCTGCAGGACGGTCCGGAGTCCTATCCAGATCGATTCTGCGCGGCAAGTTACGCAAAAAAACCCATACGTTCGCTCATAGAAATCGTCATTTTTTCCGCTTTCATTCGTCGATATTCCTGGATTCGGCAATCTTCAGAACCCGGGACTCAACGCGGTTGATTCTGGGTAGGAAATGACGCAGAAGAACCATATCTGGTGAGAAAAGTTTCCGTCACTCCGTGCGTTCATTCGTTGATATCAACGAAATTATCGTTTTGTAGGACACCCCAGTGACCTGGTCAGATCGATCCTGCGTGGCAAGGCACACCAAGAAACCCATATTTGATGGCTCATATAGATTGTCATATTTTTCGCCCCTATTCGTGGATATTTCCGAGATGAGCAATTTTCAGGATCCAGGACTCGTCTTTCCTATTCGTCGATATCTCTGGAATGGCTGATCTCCAGGCCCCGGAACTTGTCGTAATTGATTCTGCGTAGGAAATGAGACGAAAAAACCATATCTCTGGAGTAAAATATCCGTCACTCCGAGCGTTGATTCGTCGATATCTACGGCAGTAACGTTCTGCAGGACACCACGGAGACCTGTTCAGAACGAATATGCTCGGTAATTTACGCTGGAAAACCAATATCCAAGCCGATAGAAAGTATTATAATTTCTCACCCCTGTACGTCGATATCTTTGAAATCATCAATATGGAGGATGCGGCTTCCGGTACGTCAACATCGATTCGGCAGCAATTCACATGAAAAAAAACCGATAATTAGGCTCATGAGCCTTTCCGTAGAAATTATCACATTTTTCGCCCCTATTTGTCGATATCTCTGGTATGAGTAATCTCTAGGACCCAGGACTTGTCGTGATTGATTACACGAAAAACCATATCTGCGAATGAGAGGTAACGTCATTATTTACAATCATTCGTCGATATTAGCGGAATTAGCGTTCCGCAGGACAGCCCAAAGACCTGTCCAAATCGATACTGCGCGGCGAGTTACGCTGGAAAACCAATATTTGAGTGCATCGAAATTATTATATTTTTTCGCCCCTGTACGTCGATATCTTCAGAATCATCAATCTGGAGGATCCAGCACCCGGCCACATCGATTTTGCACAGCGATTTACACCGAAACACCGATATTCAGGCTTATGAAGACTGTCACATTTTCCGCCCCCATCGATCGATATCTCTGGAATGGCCAATCTTCCAGACCCGGGATTCGTCGAGATTGATTCTGCGTAGCTAATCACACGACAAAACCGTATTCGTAGAGGGAAAATTTCTTTCACTTCGAGCGGTAATTTGTCGACAACCACGAAATTATCGTTCTGCGAAACCGGGCGGGGACCCGTCCAGATCGATTCTGCAAGACAATTTATGCTGGGTATAGTATATTACGTACCTAGGGAGGGACAGTAGGCTGTGGCAAACTGCGTGTGAGATTGACATCCGAGCCGGAGGCGAATACGCAGTTTGGGATGGTCTTTTTCACTCCCGTGTAACGTATACTATTTTTTAACACCCCCTGTGAAAACGAATTTTCAACACACCTGCATCGAAAGTACGACTTTCGGCCCCTCGCGTGAGCGGGTAGTCGTACTTTTCGATGCCAGGGAGTGGTGAAAAAGGCCATCCCAAACCGCGTATTCGCCACCCTCGCCTTCGGCTCGGGTGCCAATCTCACCCGCAGTTTGGCATAGCCTTCTTTCCCTCCCTCGGTACGTAATATACTATTTTGTGCCCAAGGAAATTATCATATGTTTTCGCTACTTTACGACGATAACTTTGGAATCGTCAATCTGAGGGATCCGGCAACCGTCCACAGCGATTCCGCGCAGCAATATACACCATATAACCCGTATTCAGGCGCATGGATATCTACGGAATAATCGTTCTGCAGGACGGTCCGGAGTCCTATCCAGATCGATTCTGCGCGGCAAGTTACGCAAAAAAACCCATACGTTCGCTCATAGAAATCGTCATTTTTTCCGCTTTCATTCGTCGATATTCCTGGATTCGGCAATCTTCAGAACCCGGGACTCAACGCGGTTGATTCTGGGTAGGAAATGACGCAGAAGAACCATATCTGGTGAGAAAAGTTTCCGTCACTCCGTGCGTTCATTCGTTGATATCAACGAAATTATCGTTTTGTAGGACACCCCAGTGACCTGGTCAGATCGATCCTGCGTGGCAAGGCACACCAAGAAACCCATATTTGATGGCTCATATAGATTGTCATATTTTTCGCCCCTATTCGTGGATATTTCCGAGATGAGCAATTTTCAGGATCCAGGACTCGTCTTTCCTATTCGTCGATATCTCTGGAATGGCTGATCTCCAGGCCCCGGAACTTGTCGTAATTGATTCTGCGTAGGAAATGAGACGAAAAAACCATATCTCTGGAGTAAAATATCCGTCACTCCGAGCGTTGATTCGTCGATATCTACGGCAGTAACGTTCTGCAGGACACCACGGAGACCTGTTCAGAACGAATATGCTCGGTAATTTACGCTGGAAAACCAATATCCAAGCCGATAGAAAGTATTATAATTTCTCACCCCTGTACGTCGATATCTTTGAAATCATCAATATGGAGGATGCGGCTTCCGGTACGTCAACATCGATTCGGCAGCAATTCACATGAAAAAAAACCGATAATTAGGCTCATGAGCCTTTCCGTAGAAATTATCACATTTTTCGCCCCTATTTGTCGATATCTCTGGTATGAGTAATCTCTAGGACCCAGGACTTGTCGTGATTGATTACACGAAAAACCATATCTGCGAATGAGAGGTAACGTCATTATTTACAATCATTCGTCGATATTAGCGGAATTAGCGTTCCGCAGGACAGCCCAAAGACCTGTCCAAATCGATACTGCGCGGCGAGTTACGCTGGAAAACCAATATTTGAGTGCATCGAAATTATTATATTTTTTCGCCCCTGTACGTCGATATCTTCAGAATCATCAATCTGGAGGATCCAGCACCCGGCCACATCGATTTTGCACAGCGATTTACACCGAAACACCGATATTCAGGCTTATGAAGACTGTCACATTTTCCGCCCCCATCGATCGATATCTCTGGAATGGCCAATCTTCCAGACCCGGGATTCGTCGAGATTGATTCTGCGTAGCTAATCACACGACAAAACCGTATTCGTAGAGGGAAAATTTCTTTCACTTCGAGCGGTAATTTGTCGACAACCACGAAATTATCGTTCTGCGAAACCGGGCGGGGACCCGTCCAGATCGATTCTGCAAGACAATTTATGCTGGGTATAGTATATTACGTACCTAGGGAGGGACAGTAGGCTGTGGCAAACTGCGTGTGAGATTGACATCCGAGCCGGAGGCGAATACGCAGTTTGGGATGGTCTTTTTCACTCCCGTGTAACGTATACTATTTTTTAACACCCCCTGTGAAAACGAATTTTCAACACACCTGCATCGAAAGTACGACTTTCGGCCCCTCGCGTGAGCGGGTAGTCGTACTTTTCGATGCCAGGGAGTGGTGAAAAAGGCCATCCCAAACCGCGTATTCGCCACCCTCGCCTTCGGCTCGGGTGCCAATCTCACCCGCAGTTTGGCATAGCCTTCTTTCCCTCCCTCGGTACGTAATATACTATTTTGTGCCCAAGGAAATTATCATATGTTTTCGCTACTTTACGACGATAACTTTGGAATCGTCAATCTGAGGGATCCGGCAACCGTCCACAGCGATTCCGCGCAGCAATATACACCATATAACCCGTATTCAGGCGCATGGATATCTACGGAATAATCGTTCTGCAGGACGGTCCGGAGTCCTATCCAGATCGATTCTGCGCGGCAAGTTACGCAAAAAAACCCATACGTTCGCTCATAGAAATCGTCATTTTTTCCGCTTTCATTCGTCGATATTCCTGGATTCGGCAATCTTCAGAACCCGGGACTCAACGCGGTTGATTCTGGGTAGGAAATGACGCAGAAGAACCATATCTGGTGAGAAAAGTTTCCGTCACTCCGTGCGTTCATTCGTTGATATCAACGAAATTATCGTTTTGTAGGACACCCCAGTGACCTGGTCAGATCGATCCTGCGTGGCAAGGCACACCAAGAAACCCATATTTGATGGCTCATATAGATTGTCATATTTTTCGCCCCTATTCGTGGATATTTCCGAGATGAGCAATTTTCAGGATCCAGGACTCGTCTTTCCTATTCGTCGATATCTCTGGAATGGCTGATCTCCAGGCCCCGGAACTTGTCGTAATTGATTCTGCGTAGGAAATGAGACGAAAAAACCATATCTCTGGAGTAAAATATCCGTCACTCCGAGCGTTGATTCGTCGATATCTACGGCAGTAACGTTCTGCAGGACACCACGGAGACCTGTTCAGAACGAATATGCTCGGTAATTTACGCTGGAAAACCAATATCCAAGCCGATAGAAAGTATTATAATTTCTCACCCCTGTACGTCGATATCTTTGAAATCATCAATATGGAGGATGCGGCTTCCGGTACGTCAACATCGATTCAGCAGCAATTCACATGAAAAAAAACCGATAATTAGGCTCATGAGCCTTTCCATAGAAATTATCACATTTTTCGCCCCTATTTGTCGATATCTCTGGTATGAGTAATCTCTAGGACCCAGGACTTGTCGTGATTGATTACACGAAAAACCATATCTGCGAATGAGAGGTAACGTCATTATTTACAATCATTCGTCGATATTAGCGGAATTAGCGTTCCGCAGGACAGCCCAAAGACCTGTCCAAATCGATACTGCGCGGCGAGTTACGCTGGAAAACCAATATTTGAGTGCATCGAAATTATTATATTTTTTCGCCCCTGTACGTCGATATCTTCAGAATCATCAATCTGGAGGATCCAGCACCCGGCCACATCGATTTTGCACAGCGATTTACACCGAAACACCGATATTCAGGCTTATGAAGACTGTCACATTTTCCGCCCCCATCGATCGATATCTCTGGAATGGCCAATCTTCCAGACCCGGGATTCGTCGAGATTGATTCTGCGTAGCTAATCACACGACAAAACCGTATTCGTAGAGGGAAAATTTCTTTCACTTCGAGCGGTAATTTGTCGACAACCACGAAATTATCGTTCTGCGAAACCGGGCGGGGACCCGTCCAGATCGATTCTGCAAGACAATTTATGCTGGGTATAGTATATTACGTACCTAGGGAGGGACAGTAGGCTGTGGCAAACTGCGTGTGAGATTGACATCCGAGCCGGAGGCGAATACGCAGTTTGGGATGGTCTTTTTCACTCCCGTGTAACGTATACTATTTTTTAACACCCCCTGTGAAAACGAATTTTCAACACACCTGCATCGAAAGTACGACTTTCGGCCCCTCGCGTGAGCGGGTAGTCGTACTTTTCGATGCCAGGGAGTGGTGAAAAAGGCCATCCCAAACCGCGTATTCGCCACCCTCGCCTTCGGCTCGGGTGCCAATCTCACCCGCAGTTTGGCATAGCCTTCTTTCCCTCCCTCGGTACGTAATATACTATTTTGTGCCCAAGGAAATTATCATATGTTTTCGCTACTTTACGACGATAACTTTGGAATCGTCAATCTGAGGGATCCGGCAACCGTCCACAGCGATTCCGCGCAGCAATATACACCATATAACCCGTATTCAGGCGCATGGATATCTACGGAATAATCGTTCTGCAGGACGGTCCGGAGTCCTATCCAGATCGATTCTGCGCGGCAAGTTACGCAAAAAAACCCATACGTTCGCTCATAGAAATCGTCATTTTTTCCGCTTTCATTCGTCGATATTCCTGGATTCGGCAATCTTCAGAACCCGGGACTCAACGCGGTTGATTCTGGGTAGGAAATGACGCAGAAGAACCATATCTGGTGAGAAAAGTTTCCGTCACTCCGTGCGTTCATTCGTTGATATCAACGAAATTATCGTTTTGTAGGACACCCCAGTGACCTGGTCAGATCGATCCTGCGTGGCAAGGCACACCAAGAAACCCATATTTGATGGCTCATATAGATTGTCATATTTTTCGCCCCTATTCGTGGATATTTCCGAGATGAGCAATTTTCAGGATCCAGGACTCGTCTTTCCTATTCGTCGATATCTCTGGAATGGCTGATCTCCAGGCCCCGGAACTTGTCGTAATTGATTCTGCGTAGGAAATGAGACGAAAAAACCATATCTCTGGAGTAAAATATCCGTCACTCCGAGCGTTGATTCGTCGATATCTACGGCAGTAACGTTCTGCAGGACACCACGGAGACCTGTTCAGAACGAATATGCTCGGTAATTTACGCTGGAAAACCAATATCCAAGCCGATAGAAAGTATTATAATTTCTCACCCCTGTACGTCGATATCTTTGAAATCATCAATATGGAGGATGCGGCTTCCGGTACGTCAACATCGATTCAGCAGCAATTCACATGAAAAAAAACCGATAATTAGGCTCATGAGCCTTTCCATAGAAATTATCACATTTTTCGCCCCTATTTGTCGATATCTCTGGTATGAGTAATCTCTAGGACCCAGGACTTGTCGTGATTGATTACACGAAAAACCATATCTGCGAATGAGAGGTAACGTCATTATTTACAATCATTCGTCGATATTAGCGGAATTAGCGTTCCGCAGGACAGCCCAAAGACCTGTCCAAATCGATACTGCGCGGCGAGTTACGCTGGAAAACCAATATTTGAGTGCATCGAAATTATTATATTTTTTCGCCCCTGTACGTCGATATCTTCAGAATCATCAATCTGGAGGATCCAGCACCCGGCCACATCGATTTTGCACAGCGATTTACACCGAAACACCGATATTCAGGCTTATGAAGACTGTCACATTTTCCGCCCCCATCGATCGATATCTCTGGAATGGCCAATCTTCCAGACCCGGGATTCGTCGAGATTGATTCTGCGTAGCTAATCACACGACAAAACCGTATTCGTAGAGGGAAAATTTCTTTCACTTCGAGCGGTAATTTGTCGACAACCACGAAATTATCGTTCTGCGAAACCGGGCGGGGACCCGTCCAGATCGATTCTGCAAGACAATTTATGCTGGGTATAGTATATTACGTACCTAGGGAGGGACAGTAGGCTGTGGCAAACTGCGTGTGAGATTGACATCCGAGCCGGAGGCGAATACGCAGTTTGGGATGGTCTTTTTCACTCCCGTGTAACGTATACTATTTTTTAACACCCCCTGTGAAAACGAATTTTCAACACACCTGCATCGAAAGTACGACTTTCGGCCCCTCGCGTGAGCGGGTAGTCGTACTTTTCGATGCCAGGGAGTGGTGAAAAAGGCCATCCCAAACCGCGTATTCGCCACCCTCGCCTTCGGCTCGGGTGCCAATCTCACCCGCAGTTTGGCATAGCCTTCTTTCCCTCCCTCGGTACGTAATATACTATTTTGTGCCCAAGGAAATTATCATATGTTTTCGCTACTTTACGACGATAACTTTGGAATCGTCAATCTGAGGGATCCGGCAACCGTCCACAGCGATTCCGCGCAGCAATATACACCATATAACCCGTATTCAGGCGCATGGATATCTACGGAATAATCGTTCTGCAGGACGGTCCGGAGTCCTATCCAGATCGATTCTGCGCGGCAAGTTACGCAAAAAAACCCATACGTTCGCTCATAGAAATCGTCATTTTTTCCGCTTTCATTCGTCGATATTCCTGGATTCGGCAATCTTCAGAACCCGGGACTCAACGCGGTTGATTCTGGGTAGGAAATGACGCAGAAGAACCATATCTGGTGAGAAAAGTTTCCGTCACTCCGTGCGTTCATTCGTTGATATCAACGAAATTATCGTTTTGTAGGACACCCCAGTGACCTGGTCAGATCGATCCTGCGTGGCAAGGCACACCAAGAAACCCATATTTGATGGCTCATATAGATTGTCATATTTTTCGCCCCTATTCGTGGATATTTCCGAGATGAGCAATTTTCAGGATCCAGGACTCGTCTTTCCTATTCGTCGATATCTCTGGAATGGCTGATCTCCAGGCCCCGGAACTTGTCGTAATTGATTCTGCGTAGGAAATGAGACGAAAAAACCATATCTCTGGAGTAAAATATCCGTCACTCCGAGCGTTGATTCGTCGATATCTACGGCAGTAACGTTCTGCAGGACACCACGGAGACCTGTTCAGAACGAATATGCTCGGTAATTTACGCTGGAAAACCAATATCCAAGCCGATAGAAAGTATTATAATTTCTCACCCCTGTACGTCGATATCTTTGAAATCATCAATATGGAGGATGCGGCTTCCGGTACGTCAACATCGATTCAGCAGCAATTCACATGAAAAAAAACCGATAATTAGGCTCATGAGCCTTTCCATAGAAATTATCACATTTTTCGCCCCTATTTGTCGATATCTCTGGTATGAGTAATCTCTAGGACCCAGGACTTGTCGTGATTGATTACACGAAAAACCATATCTGCGAATGAGAGGTAACGTCATTATTTACAATCATTCGTCGATATTAGCGGAATTAGCGTTCCGCAGGACAGCCCAAAGACCTGTCCAAATCGATACTGCGCGGCGAGTTACGCTGGAAAACCAATATTTGAGTGCATCGAAATTATTATATTTTTTCGCCCCTGTACGTCGATATCTTCAGAATCATCAATCTGGAGGATCCAGCACCCGGCCACATCGATTTTGAACAGCGATTTACACCGAAACACCGATATTCAGGCTTATGAAGACTGTCACATTTTCCGCCCCCATCGATCGATATCTCTGGAATGGCCAATCTTCCAGACCCGGGATTCGTCGAGATTGATTCTGCGTAGCTAATCACACGACAAAACCGTATTCGTAGAGGAAAATTTCTTTCACTTCGAGCGGTAATTTGTCGACAACCACGAAATTATCGTTCTGCGAAACCGGGCGGGGACCTGTCCAGATCGATTCTGCAAGACAATTTATGCTGGGTATAGTATATTACGTACCTAGGGAGGGAAAGTAGGCTGTGGCAAACTGCGTGTGAGATTGACATCCGAGCCGGAGGCGAATACGCAGTTTGGGATGGTCTTTTTCACTCCCGTGTGACGTATACTATTTTTTAACACCCCCTGTGAAAACGAATTTTCAACACACCTGCATCGAAAGTACGACTTTCGGCCCCTCGCGTGAGCGGGAAGTCGTACTTTTCGATGCCAGGGAGTGGTGAAAAAGGCCATCCCAAACCGCGTATTCGCCACCCTCGCCTTCGGCTCGGGTGCCAATCTCACCCGCAGTTTGGCATAGCCTCCTTTCCCTCCCTCGGTACGTAATATACTATTTTGTGCCCAAGGAAATTATCATATGTTTTCGCTACTTTACGACGATAACTTTGGAATCGTCAATCTGAGGGATCCGGCAACCGTCCACAGCGATTCCGCGCAGCAATTTACACCATATAACCCGTATTCAGGCGCATGGATATCTACGGAATAAGCGTTCTGCAGGACGGTCCGGAGTCCTATCCAGATCGATTCTGCGCGGCAAGTTACGCAAACAAACCCATACGTTCGCTCATAGAAATCGTCATTTTTTCCGCTTTCATTCGTCGATATTCCTGGATTCGGCAATCTTCAGAACCCGGGACTCAACGCGGTTGATTCTGGGTAGGAAATGACGCAGAAGAACCATATCTGGTGAGAAAAGTTTCCGTCACTCCGTGCGTTCATTCGTTGATAACAACGAAATTATCGTTTTGTAGGACACCCCAGTGACCTGGTCAGATCGATCCTGCGTGGCAAGTTACACCAAAAAACCCATATTTGATGGCTCATAAAGATTGTCATATTTTTCGCCCCTATTCGTGGATATTTCCGAGATGAGCAATTTTCAGGATCCAGGACTCGTCTTTCCTATTCGTCGATATCTCTGGAATGGCTGATCTCCAGGCCCCGGAACTTGTCGTAATTGATTCTGCGTAGGAAATGAGACGAAAAAACCATATCTCTGGAGTAAAATATCCGTCACTCCGAGCGTTGATTCGTCGATATCTACGGCAGTAACGTTCTGCAGGACACCACGGAGACCTGTTCAGAACGAATATGCTCGGTAATTTACGCTGGAAAACCAATATCCAAGCCGATAGAAAGTATTATAATTTCTCACCCCTGTACGTCGATATCTTTGAAATCATCAATATGGAGGATGCGGCTTCCGGTACGTCAACATCGATTCAGCAGCAATTCACATGAAAAAAAACCGATAATTAGGCTCATGAGCCTTTCCATAGAAATTATCACATTTTTCGCCCCTATTTGTCGATATCTCTGGTATGAGTAATCTCTAGGACCCAGGACTTGTCGTGATTGATTACACGAAAAACCATATCTGCGAATGAGAGGTAACGTCATTATTTACAATCATTCGTCGATATTAGCGGAATTAGCGTTCCGCAGGACAGCCCAAAGACCTGTCCAAATCGATACTGCGCGGCGAGTTACGCTGGAAAACCAATATTTGAGTGCATCGAAATTATTATATTTTTTCGCCCCTGTACGTCGATATCTTCAGAATCATCAATCTGGAGGATCCAGCACCCGGCCACATCGATTTTGCACAGCGATTTACACCGAAACACCGATATTCAGGCTTATGAAGACTGTCACATTTTCCGCCCCCATCGATCGATATCTCTGGAATGGCCAATCTTCCAGACCCGGGATTCGTCGAGATTGATTCTGCGTAGCTAATCACACGACAAAACCGTATTCGTAGAGGGAAAATTTCTTTCACTTCGAGCGGTAATTTGTCGACAACCACGAAATTATCGTTCTGCGAAACCGGGCGGGGACCCGTCCAGATCGATTCTGCAAGACAATTTATGCTGGGTATAGTATATTACGTACCTAGGGAGGGACAGTAGGCTGTGGCAAACTGCGTGTGAGATTGACATCCGAGCCGGAGGCGAATACGCAGTTTGGGATGGTCTTTTTCACTCCCGTGTAACGTATACTATTTTTTAACACCCCCTGTGAAAACGAATTTTCAACACACCTGCATCGAAAGTACGACTTTCGGCCCCTCGCGTGAGCGGGTAGTCGTACTTTTCGATGCCAGGGAGTGGTGAAAAAGGCCATCCCGAACCGCGTATTCGCCACCCTCGCCTTCGGCTCGGGTGCCAATCTCACCCGCAGTTTGGCATAGCCTTCTTTCCCTCCCTCGGTACGTAATATACTATTTTGTGCCCAAGGAAATTATCATATGTTTTCGCTACTTTACGACGATAACTTTGAAATCGTCAATCTGAGGGATCCGGCAACCGTCCACAGCGATTCCGCGCAGCAATATACACCATATAACCCGTATTCAGGCGCATGGATATCTACGGAATAATCGTTCTGCAGGACGGTCCGGAGTCCTATCCAGATCGATTCTGCGCGGCAAGTTACGCAAAAAAACCCATACGTTCGCTCATAGAAATCGTCATTTTTTCCGCTTTCATTCGTCGATATTCCTGGATTCGGCAATCTTCAGAACCCGGGACTCAACGCGGTTGATTCTGGGTAGGAAATGACGCAGAAGAACCATATCTGGTGAGAAAAGTTTCCGTCACTCCGTGCGTTCATTCGTTGATATCAACGAAATTATCGTTTTGTAGGACACCCCAGTGACCTGGTCAGATCGATCCTGCGTGGCAAGGCACACCAAGAAACCCATATTTGATGGCTCATATAGATTGTCATATTTTTCGCCCCTATTCGTGGATATTTCCGAGATGAGCAATTTTCAGGATCCAGGACTCGTCTTTCCTATTCGTCGATATCTCTGGAATGGCTGATCTCCAGGCCCCGGAACTTGTCGTAATTGATTCTGCGTAGGAAATGAGACGAAAAAACCATATCTCTGGAGTAAAATATCCGTCACTCCGAGCGTTGATTCGTCGATATCTACGGCAGTAACGTTCTGCAGGACACCACGGAGACCTGTTCAGAACGAATATGCTCGGTAATTTACGCTGGAAAACCAATATCCAAGCCGATAGAAAGTATTATAATTTCTCACCCCTGTACGTCGATATCTTTGAAATCATCAATATGGAGGATGCGGCTTCCGGTACGTCAACATCGATTCAGCAGCAATTCACATGAAAAAAAACCGATAATTAGGCTCATGAGCCTTTCCATAGAAATTATCACATTTTTCGCCCCTATTTGTCGATATCTCTGGTATGAGTAATCTCTAGGACCCAGGACTTGTCGTGATTGATTACACGAAAAACCATATCTGCGAATGAGAGGTAACGTCATTATTTACAATCATTCGTCGATATTAGCGGAATTAGCGTTCCGCAGGACAGCCCAAAGACCTGTCCAAATCGATACTGCGCGGCGAGTTACGCTGGAAAACCAATATTTGAGTGCATCGAAATTATTATATTTTTTCGCCCCTGTACGTCGATATCTTCAGAATCATCAATCTGGAGGATCCAGCACCCGGCCACATCGATTTTGCACAGCGATTTACACCGAAACACCGATATTCAGGCTTATGAAGACTGTCACATTTTCCGCCCCCATCGATCGATATCTCTGGAATGGCCAATCTTCCAGACCCGGGATTCGTCGAGATTGATTCTGCGTAGCTAATCACACGACAAAACCGTATTCGTAGAGGGAAAATTTCTTTCACTTCGAGCGGTAATTTGTCGACAACCACGAAATTATCGTTCTGCGAAACCGGGCGGGGACCCGTCCAGATCGATTCTGCAAGACAATTTATGCTGGGTATAGTATATTACGTACCTAGGGAGGGACAGTAGGCTGTGGCAAACTGCGTGTGAGATTGACATCCGAGCCGGAGGCGAATACGCAGTTTGGGATGGTCTTTTTCACTCCCGTGTAACGTATACTATTTTTTAACACCCCCTGTGAAAACGAATTTTCAACACACCTGCATCGAAAGTACGACTTTCGGCCCCTCGCGTGAGCGGGTAGTCGTACTTTTCGATGCCAGGGAGTGGTGAAAAAGGCCATCCCAAACCGCGTATTCGCCACCCTCGCCTTCGGCTCGGGTGCCAATCTCACCCGCAGTTTGGCATAGCCTTCTTTCCGTCCCTCGGTACGTAATATACTATTTTGTGCCCAAGGAAATTATCATATGTTTTCGCTACTTTACGACGATAACTTTGGAATCGTCAATCTGAGGGATCCGGCAACCGTCCACAGCGATTCCGCGCAGCAATATACACCATATAACCCGTATTCAGGCGCATGGATATCTACGGAATAATCGTTCTGCAGGACGGTCCGGAGTCCTATCCAGATCGATTCTGCGCGGCAAGTTACGCAAAAAAACCCATACGTTCGCTCATAGAAATCGTCATTTTTTATGCTTTCATTCGTCGATATTCCTGGATTCGGCAATCTTCAGAACCCGGGACTCAACGCGGTTGATTCTGGGTAGGAAATGACGCAGAAGAACCATATCTGGTGAGAAAAGTTTCCGTCACTCCGTGCGTTCATTCGTTGATATCAACGAAATTATCGTTTTGTAGGACACCCCAGTGACCTGGTCAGATCGATCCTGCGTGGCAAGTTACACCAAAAAACCCATATTTGATGGCTCATAAAGATTGTCATATTTTTCGCCCCTATTCGTGGATATTTCCGAGATGAGCAATTTTCAGGATCCAGGACTCGTCTTTCCTATTCGTCGATATCTCTGGAATGGCTGATCTCCAGGCCCCGGAACTTGTCGTAATTGATTCTGCGTAGGAAATGAGACGAAAAAACCATATCTCTGGAGTAAAATATCCGTCACTCCGAGCGTTGATTCGTCGATATCTACGGCAGTAACGTTCTGCAGGACACCACGGAGACCTGTTCAGAACGAATATGCTCGGTAATTTACGCTGGAAAACCAATATCCAAGCCGATAGAAAGTATTATAATTTCTCACCCCTGTACGTCGATATCTTTGAAATCATCAATATGGAGGATGCGGCTTCCGGTACGTCAACATCGATTCAGCAGCAATTCACATGAAAAAAAACCGATAATTAGGCTCATGAGCCTTTCCATAGAAATTATCACATTTTTCGCCCCTATTTGTCGATATCTCTGGTATGAGTAATCTCTAGGACCCAGGACTTGTCGTGATTGATTACACGAAAAACCATATCTGCGAATGAGAGGTAACGTCATTATTTACAATCATTCGTCGATATTAGCGGAATTAGCGTTCCGCAGGACAGCCCAAAGACCTGTCCAAATCGATACTGCGCGGCGAGTTACGCTGGAAAACCAATATTTGAGTGCATCGAAATTATTATATTTTTTCGCCCCTGTACGTCGATATCTTCAGAATCATCAATCTGGAGGATCCAGCACCCGGCCACATCGATTTTGCACAGCGATTTACACCGAAACACCGATATTCAGGCTTATGAAGACTGTCACATTTTCCGCCCCCATCGATCGATATCTCTGGAATGGCCAATCTTCCAGACCCGGGATTCGTCGAGATTGATTCTGCGTAGCTAATCACACGACAAAACCGTATTCGTAGAGGGAAAATTTCTTTCACTTCGAGCGGTAATTTGTCGACAACCACGAAATTATCGTTCTGCGAAACCGGGCGGGGACCCGTCCAGATCGATTCTGCAAGACAATTTATGCTGGGTATAGTATATTACGTACCTAGGGAGGGACAGTAGGCTGTGGCAAACTGCGTGTGAGATTGACATCCGAGCCGGAGGCGAATACGCAGTTTGGGATGGTCTTTTTCACTCCCGTGTAACGTATACTATTTTTTAACACCCCCTGTGAAAACGAATTTTCAACACACCTGCATCGAAAGTACGACTTTCGGCCCCTCGCGTGAGCGGGTAGTCGTACTTTTCGATGCCAGGGAGTGGTGAAAAAGGCCATCCCAAACCGCGTATTCGCCACCCTCGCCTTCGGCTCGGGTGCCAATCTCACCCGCAGTTTGGCATAGCCTTCTTTCCGTCCCTCGGTACGTAATATACTATTTTGTGCCCAAGGAAATTATCATATGTTTTCGCTACTTTACGACGATAACTTTGGAATCGTCAATCTGAGGGATCCGGCAACCGTCCACAGCGATTCCGCGCAGCAATATACACCATATAACCCGTATTCAGGCGCATGGATATCTACGGAATAATCGTTCTGCAGGACGGTCCGGAGTCCTATCCAGATCGATTCTGCGCGGCAAGTTACGCAAAAAAACCCATACGTTCGCTCATAGAAATCGTCATTTTTTATGCTTTCATTCGTCGATATTCCTGGATTCGGCAATCTTCAGAACCCGGGACTCAACGCGGTTGATTCTGGGTAGGAAATGACGCAGAAGAACCATATCTGGTGAGAAAAGTTTCCGTCACTCCGTGCGTTCATTCGTTGATATCAACGAAATTATCGTTTTGTAGGACACCCCAGTGACCTGGTCAGATCGATCCTGCGTGGCAAGGCACACCAAGAAACCCATATTTGATGGCTCATATAGATTGTCATATTTTTCGCCCCTATTCGTGGATATTTCCGAGATGAGCAATTTTCAGGATCCAGGACTCGTCTTTCCTATTCGTCGATATCTCTGGAATGGCTGATCTCCAGGCCCCGGAACTTGTCGTAATTGATTCTGCGTAGGAAATGAGACGAAAAAACCATATCTCTGGAGTAAAATATCCGTCACTCCGAGCGTTGATTCGTCGATATCTACGGCAGTAACGTTCTGCAGGACACCACGGAGACCTGTTCAGAACGAATATGCTCGGTAATTTACGCTGGAAAACCAATATCCAAGCCGATAGAAAGTATTATAATTTCTCACCCCTGTACGTCGATATCTTTGAAATCATCAATATGGAGGATGCGGCTTCCGGTACGTCAACATCGATTCAGCAGCAATTCACATGAAAAAAAACCGATAATTAGGCTCATGAGCCTTTCCATAGAAATTATCACATTTTTCGCCCCTATTTGTCGATATCTCTGG
This sequence comes from Tenthredo scrophulariae, assembly GCA_963978835.1. NCBI lineage: Eukaryota > Metazoa > Arthropoda > Insecta > Hymenoptera > Tenthredinidae > Tenthredo > Tenthredo scrophulariae. The sequence goes on from OZ022232.1 coordinate 13,091,280, forward strand.
TATGAGTAATCTCTAGGACCCAGGACTTGTCGTGATTGATTACACGAAAAACCATATCTGCGAATGAGAGGTAACGTCATTATTTACAATCATTCGTCGATATTAGCGGAATTAGCGTTCCGCAGGACAGCCCAAAGACCTGTCCAAATCGATACTGCGCGGCGAGTTACGCTGGAAAACCAATATTTGAGTGCATCGAAATTATTATATTTTTTCGCCCCTGTACGTCGATATCTTCAGAATCATCAATCTGGAGGATCCAGCACCCGGCCACATCGATTTTGCACAGCGATTTACACCGAAACACCGATATTCAGGCTTATGAAGACTGTCACATTTTCCGCCCCCATCGATCGATATCTCTGGAATGGCCAATCTTCCAGACCCGGGATTCGTCGAGATTGATTCTGCGTAGCTAATCACACGACAAAACCGTATTCGTAGAGGGAAAATTTCTTTCACTTCGAGCGGTAATTTGTCGACAACCACGAAATTATCGTTCTGCGAAACCGGGCGGGGACCCGTCCAGATCGATTCTGCAAGACAATTTATGCTGGGTATAGTATATTACGTACCTAGGGAGGGAAAGTAGGCTGTGGCAAACTGCGTGTGAGATTGACATCCGAGCCAGAGGCGAATACGCAGTTTGGGATGGTCTTTTTCACTCCCGTGTGACGTATACTATTTTTTAACACCCCCTGTGAAAACGAATTTTCAACACACCTGCATCGAAAGTACGACTTTCGGCCCCTCGCGTGAGCGGGAAGTCGTACTTTTCGATGCCAGGGAGTGGTGAAAAAGGCCATCCCAAACCGCGTATTCGCCACCCTCGCCTTCGGCTCGGGTGCCAATCTCACCCGCAGTTTGGCATAGCCTCCTTTCCCTCCCTCGGTACGTAATATACTATTTTGTGCCCAAGGAAATTATCATATGTTTTCGCTACTTTACGACGATAACTTTGGAATCGTCAATCTGAGGGATCCGGCAACCGTCCACAGCGATTCCGCGCAGCAATTTACACCATATAACCCGTATTCAGGCGCATGGATATCTACGGAATAAGCGTTCTGCAGGACGGTCCGGAGTCCTATCCAGATCGATTCTGCGCGGCAAGTTACGCAAACAAACCCATACGTTCGCTCATAGAAATCGTCATTTTTTCCGCTTTCATTCGTCGATATTCCTGGATTCGGCAATCTTCAGAACCCGGGACTCAACGCGGTTGATTCTGGGTAGGAAATGACGCAGAAGAACCATATCTGGTGAGAAAAGTTTCCGTCACTCCGTGCGTTCATTCGTTGATAACAACGAAATTATCGTTTTGTAGGACACCCCAGTGACCTGGTCAGATCGATCCTGCGTGGCAAGTTACACCAAAAAACCCATATTTGATGGCTCATAAAGATTGTCATATTTTTCGCCCCTATTCGTGGATATTTCCGAGATGAGCAATTTTCAGGATCCAGGACTCGTCTTTCCTATTCGTCGATATCTCTGGAATGGCTGATCTCCAGGCCCCGGAACTTGTCGTAATTGATTCTGCGTAGGAAATGAGACGAAAAAACCATATCTCTGGAGTAAAATATCCGTCACTCCGAGCGTTGATTCGTCGATATCTACGGCAGTAACGTTCTGCAGGACACCACGGAGACCTGTTCAGAACGAATATGCTCGGTAATTTACGCTGGAAAACCAATATCCAAGCCGATAGAAAGTATTATAATTTCTCACCCCTGTACGTCGATATCTTTGAAATCATCAATATGGAGGATGCGGCTTCCGGTACGTCAACATCGATTCAGCAGCAATTCACATGAAAAAAAACCGATAATTAGGCTCATGAGCCTTTCCATAGAAATTATCACATTTTTCGCCCCTATTTGTCGATATCTCTGGTATGAGTAATCTCTAGGACCCAGGACTTGTCGTGATTGATTACACGAAAAACCATATCTGCGAATGAGAGGTAACGTCATTATTTACAATCATTCGTCGATATTAGCGGAATTAGCGTTCCGCAGGACAGCCCAAAGACCTGTCCAAATCGATACTGCGCGGCGAGTTACGCTGGAAAACCAATATTTGAGTGCATCGAAATTATTATATTTTTTCGCCCCTGTACGTCGATATCTTCAGAATCATCAATCTGGAGGATCCAGCACCCGGCCACATCGATTTTGCACAGCGATTTACACCGAAACACCGATATTCAGGCTTATGAAGACTGTCACATTTTCCGCCCCCATCGATCGATATCTCTGGAATGGCCAATCTTCCAGACCCGGGATTCGTCGAGATTGATTCTGCGTAGCTAATCACACGACAAAACCGTATTCGTAGAGGAAAATTTCTTTCACTTCGAGCGGTAATTTGTCGACAACCACGAAATTATCGTTCTGCGAAACCGGGCGGGGACCTGTCCAGATCGATTCTGCAAGACAATTTATGCTGGGTATAGTATATTACGTACCTAGGGAGGGAAAGTAGGCTGTGGCAAACTGCGTGTGAGATTGACATCCGAGCCAGAGGCGAATACGCAGTTTGGGATGGTCTTTTTCACTCCCGTGTGACGTATACTATTTTTTAACACCCCCTGTGAAAACGAATTTTCAACACACCTGCATCGAAAGTACGACTTTCGGCCCCTCGCGTGAGCGGGAAGTCGTACTTTTCGATGCCAGGGAGTGGTGAAAAAGGCCATCCCAAACCGCGTATTCGCCACCCTCGCCTTCGGCTCGGGTGCCAATCTCACCCGCAGTTTGGCATAGCCTCCTTTCCCTCCCTCGGTACGTAATATACTATTTTGTGCCCAAGGAAATTATCATATGTTTTCGCTACTTTACGACGATAACTTTGGAATCGTCAATCTGAGGGATCCGGCAACCGTCCACAGCGATTCCGCGCAGCAATTTACACCATATAACCCGTATTCAGGCGCATGGATATCTACGGAATAAGCGTTCTGCAGGACGGTCCGGAGTCCTATCCAGATCGATTCTGCGCGGCAAGTTACGCAAAAAAACCCATACGTTCGCTCATAGAAATCGTCATTTTTTCCGCTTTCATTCGTCGATATTCCTGGATTCGGCAATCTTCAGAACCCGGGACTCAACGCGGTTGATTCTGGGTAGGAAATGACGCAGAAGAACCATATCTGGTGAGAAAAGTTTCCGTCACTCCGTGCGTTCATTCGTTGATAACAACGAAATTATCGTTTTGTAGGACACCCCAGTGACCTGGTCAGATCGATCCTGCGTGGCAAGTTACACCAAAAAACCCATATTTGATGGCTCATAAAGATTGTCATATTTTTCGCCCCTATTCGTGGATATTTCCGAGATGAGCAATTTTCAGGATCCAGGACTCGTCTTTCCTATTCGTCGATATCTCTGGAATGGCTGATCTCCAGGCCCCGGAACTTGTCGTAATTGATTCTGCGTAGGAAATGAGACGAAAAAACCATATCTCTGGAGTAAAATATCCGTCACTCCGAGCGTTGATTCGTCGATATCTACGGCAGTAACGTTCTGCAGGACACCACGGAGACCTGTTCAGAACGAATATGCTCGGTAATTTACGCTGGAAAACCAATATCCAAGCCGATAGAAAGTATTATAATTTCTCACCCCTGTACGTCGATATCTTTGAAATCATCAATATGGAGGATGCGGCTTCCGGTACGTCAACATCGATTCAGCAGCAATTCACATGAAAAAAAACCGATAATTAGGCTCATGAGCCTTTCCATAGAAATTATCACATTTTTCGCCCCTATTTGTCGATATCTCTGGTATGAGTAATCTCTAGGACCCAGGACTTGTCGTGATTGATTACACGAAAAACCATATCTGCGAATGAGAGGTAACGTCATTATTTACAATCATTCGTCGATATTAGCGGAATTAGCGTTCCGCAGGACAGCCCAAAGACCTGTCCAAATCGATACTGCGCGGCGAGTTACGCTGGAAAACCAATATTTGAGTGCATCGAAATTATTATATTTTTTCGCCCCTGTACGTCGATATCTTCAGAATCATCAATCTGGAGGATCCAGCACCCGGCCACATCGATTTTGCACAGCGATTTACACCGAAACACCGATATTCAGGCTTATGAAGACTGTCACATTTTCCGCCCCCATCGATCGATATCTCTGGAATGGCCAATCTTCCAGACCCGGGATTCGTCGAGATTGATTCTGCGTAGCTAATCACACGACAAAACCGTATTCGTAGAGGGAAAATTTCTTTCACTTCGAGCGGTAATTTGTCGACAACCACGAAATTATCGTTCTGCGAAACCGGGCGGGGACCCGTCCAGATCGATTCTGCAAGACAATTTATGCTGGGTATAGTATATTACGTACCTAGGGAGGGACAGTAGGCTGTGGCAAACTGCGTGTGAGATTGACATCCGAGCCGGAGGCGAATACGCAGTTTGGGATGGTCTTTTTCACTCCCGTGTAACGTATACTATTTTTTAACACCCCCTGTGAAAACGAATTTTCAACACACCTGCATCGAAAGTACGACTTTCGGCCCCTCGCGTGAGCGGGTAGTCGTACTTTTCGATGCCAGGGAGTGGTGAAAAAGGCCATCCCAAACCGCGTATTCGCCACCCTCGCCTTCGGCTCGGGTGCCAATCTCACCCGCAGTTTGGCATAGCCTTCTTTCCGTCCCTCGGTACGTAATATACTATTTTGTGCCCAAGGAAATTATCATATGTTTTCGCTACTTTACGACGATAACTTTGGAATCGTCAATCTGAGGGATCCGGCAACCGTCCACAGCGATTCCGCGCAGCAATATACACCATATAACCCGTATTCAGGCGCATGGATATCTACGGAATAATCGTTCTGCAGGACGGTCCGGAGTCCTATCCAGATCGATTCTGCGCGGCAAGTTACGCAAAAAAACCCATACGTTCGCTCATAGAAATCGTCATTTTTTCCGCTTTCATTCGTCGATATTCCTGGATTCGGCAATCTTCAGAACCCGGGACTCAACGCGGTTGATTCTGGGTAGGAAATGACGCAGAAGAACCATATCTGGTGAGAAAAGTTTCCGTCACTCCGTGCGTTCATTCGTTGATATCAACGAAATTATCGTTTTGTAGGACACCCCAGTGACCTGGTCAGATCGATCCTGCGTGGCAAGGCACACCAAGAAACCCATATTTGATGGCTCATATAGATTGTCATATTTTTCGCCCCTATTCGTGGATATTTCCGAGATGAGCAATTTTCAGGATCCAGGACTCGTCTTTCCTATTCGTCGATATCTCTGGAATGGCTGATCTCCAGGCCCCGGAACTTGTCGTAATTGATTCTGCGTAGGAAATGAGACGAAAAAACCATATCTCTGGAGTAAAATATCCGTCACTCCGAGCGTTGATTCGTCGATATCTACGGCAGTAACGTTCTGCAGGACACCACGGAGACCTGTTCAGAACGAATATGCTCGGTAATTTACGCTGGAAAACCAATATCCAAGCCGATAGAAAGTATTATAATTTCTCACCCCTGTACGTCGATATCTTTGAAATCATCAATATGGAGGATGCGGCTTCCGGTACGTCAACATCGATTCAGCAGCAATTCACATGAAAAAAAACCGATAATTAGGCTCATGAGCCTTTCCATAGAAATTATCACATTTTTCGCCCCTATTTGTCGATATCTCTGGTATGAGTAATCTCTAGGACCCAGGACTTGTCGTGATTGATTACACGAAAAACCATATCTGCGAATGAGAGGTAACGTCATTATTTACAATCATTCGTCGATATTAGCGGAATTAGCGTTCCGCAGGACAGCCCAAAGACCTGTCCAAATCGATACTGCGCGGCGAGTTACGCTGGAAAACCAATATTTGAGTGCATCGAAATTATTATATTTTTTCGCCCCTGTTCGTCGATATCTTCAGAATCATCAATCTGGAGGATCCAGCACCCGGCCACATCGATTTTGCACAGCGATTTACACCGAAACACCGATATTCAGGCTTATGAAGACTGTCACATTTTCCGCCCCCATCGATCGATATCTCTGAAATGGCCAATCTTCCAGACCCGGGATTCGTCGAGATTGATTCTGCGTAGCTAATCACACGACAAAACCGTATTCGTAGAGGGAAAATTTCTTTCACTTCGAGCGGTAATTTGTCGACAACCACGAAATTATCGTTCTGCGAAACCGGGCGGGGACCCGTCCAGATCGATTCTGCAAGACAATTTATGCTGGGTATAGTATATTACGTACCTAGGGAGGGACAGTAGGCTGTGGCAAACTGCGTGTGAGATTGACATCCGAGCCGGAGGCGAATACGCAGTTTGGGATGGTCTTTTTCACTCCCGTGTAACGTATACTATTTTTTAACACCCCCTGTGAAAACGAATTTTCAACACACCTGCATCGAAAGTACGACTTTCGGCCCCTCGCGTGAGCGGGTAGTCGTACTTTTCGATGCCAGGGAGTGGTGAAAAAGGCCATCCCAAACCGCGTATTCGCCACCCTCGCCTTCGGCTCGGGTGCCAATCTCACCCGCAGTTTGGCATAGCCTTCTTTCCGTCCCTCGGTACGTAATATACTATTTTGTGCCCAAGGAAATTATCATATGTTTTCGCTACTTTACGACGATAACTTTGGAATCGTCAATCTGAGGGATCCGGCAACCGTCCACAGCGATTCCGCGCAGCAATATACACCATATAACCCGTATTCAGGCGCATGGATATCTACGGAATAATCGTTCTGCAGGACGGTCCGGAGTCCTATCCAGATCGATTCTGCGCGGCAAGTTACGCAAAAAAACCCATACGTTCGCTCATAGAAATCGTCATTTTTTCCGCTTTCATTCGTCGATATTCCTGGATTCGGCAATCTTCAGAACCCGGGACTCAACGCGGTTGATTCTGGGTAGGAAATGACGCAGAAGAACCATATCTGGTGAGAAAAGTTTCCGTCACTCCGTGCGTTCATTCGTTGATATCAACGAAATTATCGTTTTGTAGGACACCCCAGTGACCTGGTCAGATCGATCCTGCGTGGCAAGGCACACCAAGAAACCCATATTTGATGGCTCATATAGATTGTCATATTTTTCGCCCCTATTCGTGGATATTTCCGAGATGAGCAATTTTCAGGATCCAGGACTCGTCTTTCCTATTCGTCGATATCTCTGGAATGGCTGATTTCCAGGCCCCGGAACTTGTCGTAATTGATTCTGCGTAGGAAATGAGACGAAAAAACCATATCTCTGGAGTAAAATATCCGTCACTCCGAGCGTTGATTCGTCGATATCTACGGCAGTAACGTTCTGCAGGACACCACGGAGACCTGTTCAGAACGAATATGCTCGGTAATTTACGCTGGAAAACCAATATCCAAGCCGATAGAAAGTATTATAATTTCTCACCCCTGTACGTCGATATCTTTGAAATCATCAATATGGAGGATGCGGCTTCCGGTACGTCAACATCGATTCAGCAGCAATTCACATGAAAAAAAACCGATAATTAGGCTCATGAGCCTTTCCATAGAAATTATCACATTTTTCGCCCCTATTTGTCGATATCTCTGGTATGAGTAATCTCTAGGACCCAGGACTTGTCGTGATTGATTACACGAAAAACCATATCTGCGAATGAGAGGTAACGTCATTATTTACAATCATTCGTCGATATTAGCGGAATTAGCGTTCCGCAGGACAGCCCAAAGACCTGTCCAAATCGATACTGCGCGGCGAGTTACGCTGGAAAACCAATATTTGAGTGCATCGAAATTATTATATTTTTTCGCCCCTGTACGTCGATATCTTCAGAATCATCAATCTGGAGGATCCAGCACCCGGCCACATCGATTTTGCACAGCGATTTACACCGAAACACCGATATTCAGGCTTATGAAGACTGTCACATTTTCCGCCCCCATCGATCGATATCTCTGGAATGGCCAATCTTCCAGACCCGGGATTCGTCGAGATTGATTCTGCGTAGCTAATCACACGACAAAACCGTATTCGTAGAGGAAAATTTCTTTCACTTCGAGCGGTAATTTGTCGACAACCACGAAATTATCGTTCTGCGAAACCGGGCGGGGACCTGTCCAGATCGATTCTGCAAGACAATTTATGCTGGGTATAGTATATTACGTACCTAGGGAGGGAAAGTAGGCTGTGGCAAACTGCGTGTGAGATTGACATCCGAGCCGGAGGCGAATACGCAGTTTGGGATGGTCTTTTTCACTCCCGTGTGACGTATACTATTTTTTAACACCCCCTGTGAAAACGAATTTTCAACACACCTGCATCGAAAGTACGACTTTCGGCCCCTCGCGTGAGCGGGAAGTCGTACTTTTCGATGCCAGGGAGTGGTGAAAAAGGCCATCCCAAACCGCGTATTCGCCACCCTCGCCTTCGGCTCGGGTGCCAATCTCACCCGCAGTTTGGCATAGCCTCCTTTCCCTCCCTCGGTACGTAATATACTATTTTGTGCCCAAGGAAATTATCATATGTTTTCGCTACTTTACGACGATAACTTTGGAATCGTCAATCTGAGGGATCCGGCAACCGTCCACAGCGATTCCGCGCAGCAATTTACACCATATAACCCGTATTCAGGCGCATGGATATCTACGGAATAAGCGTTCTGCAGGACGGTCCGGAGTCCTATCCAGATCGATTCTGCGCGGCAAGTTACGCAAACAAACCCATACGTTCGCTCATAGAAATCGTCATTTTTTCCGCTTTCATTCGTCGATATTCCTGGATTCGGCAATCTTCAGAACCCGGGACTCAACGCGGTTGATTCTGGGTAGGAAATGACGCAGAAGAACCATATCTGGTGAGAAAAGTTTCCGTCACTCCGTGCGTTCATTCGTTGATATCAACGAAATTATCGTTTTGTAGGACACCCCAGTGACCTGGTCAGATCGATCCTGCGTGGCAAGTTACACCAAAAAACCCATATTTGATGGCTCATAAAGATTGTCATATTTTTCGCCCCTATTCGTGGATATTTCCGAGATGAGCAATTTTCAGGATCCAGGACTCGTCTTTCCTATTCGTCGATATCTCTGGAATGGCTGATCTCCAGGCCCCGGAACTTGTCGTAATTGATTCTGCGTAGGAAATGAGACGAAAAAACCATATCTCTGGAGTAAAATATCCGTCACTCCGAGCGTTGATTCGTCGATATCTACGGCAGTAACGTTCTGCAGGACACCACGGAGACCTGTTCAGAACGAATATGCTCGGTAATTTACGCTGGAAAACCAATATCCAAGCCGATAGAAAGTATTATAATTTCTCACCCCTGTACGTCGATATCTTTGAAATCATCAATATGGAGGATGCGGCTTCCGGTACGTCAACATCGATTCAGCAGCAATTCACATGAAAAAAAACCGATAATTAGGCTCATGAGCCTTTCCATAGAAATTATCACATTTTTCGCCCCTATTTGTCGATATCTCTGGTATGAGTAATCTCTAGGACCCAGGACTTGTCGTGATTGATTACACGAAAAACCATATCTGCGAATGAGAGGTAACGTCATTATTTACAATCATTCGTCGATATTAGCGGAATTAGCGTTCCGCAGGACAGCCCAAAGACCTGTCCAAATCGATACTGCGCGGCGAGTTACGCTGGAAAACCAATATTTGAGTGCATCGAAATTATTATATTTTTTCGCCCCTGTACGTCGATATCTTCAGAATCATCAATCTGGAGGATCCAGCACCCGGCCACATCGATTTTGCACAGCGATTTACACCGAAACACCGATATTCAGGCTTATGAAGACTGTCACATTTTCCGCCCCCATCGATCGATATCTCTGGAATGGCCAATCTTCCAGACCCGGGATTCGTCGAGATTGATTCTGCGTAGCTAATCACACGACAAAACCGTATTCGTAGAGGAAAATTTCTTTCACTTCGAGCGGTAATTTGTCGACAACCACGAAATTATCGTTCTGCGAAACCGGGCGGGGACCTGTCCAGATCGATTCTGCAAGACAATTTATGCTGGGTATAGTATATTACGTACCTAGGGAGGGAAAGTAGGCTGTGGCAAACTGCGTGTGAGATTGACATCCGAGCCGGAGGCGAATACGCAGTTTGGGATGGTCTTTTTCACTCCCGTGTGACGTATACTATTTTTTAACACCCCCTGTGAAAACGAATTTTCAACACACCTGCATCGAAAGTACGACTTTCGGCCCCTCGCGTGAGCGGGAAGTCGTACTTTTCGATGCCAGGGAGTGGTGAAAAAGGCCATCCCAAACCGCGTATTCGCCACCCTCGCCTTCGGCTCGGGTGCCAATCTCACCCGCAGTTTGGCATAGCCTCCTTTCCCTCCCTCGGTACGTAATATACTATTTTGTGCCCAAGGAAATTATCATATGTTTTCGCTACTTTACGACGATAACTTTGGAATCGTCAATCTGAGGGATCCGGCAACCGTCCACAGCGATTCCGCGCAGCAATTTACACCATATAACCCGTATTCAGGCGCATGGATATCTACGGAATAAGCGTTCTGCAGGACGGTCCGGAGTCCTATCCAGATCGATTCTGCGCGGCAAGTTACGCAAACAAACCCATACGTTCGCTCATAGAAATCGTCATTTTTTCCGCTTTCATTCGTCGATATTCCTGGATTCGGCAATCTTCAGAACCCGGGACTCAACGCGGTTGATTCTGGGTAGGAAATGACGCAGAAGAACCATATCTGGTGAGAAAAGTTTCCGTCACTCCGTGCGTTCATTCGTTGATATCAACGAAATTATCGTTTTGTAGGACACCCCAGTGACCTGGTCAGATCGATCCTGCGTGGCAAGTTACACCAAAAAACCCATATTTGATGGCTCATAAAGATTGTCATATTTTTCGCCCCTATTCGTGGATATTTCCGAGATGAGCAATTTTCAGGATCCAGGACTCGTCTTTCCTATTCGTCGATATCTCTGGAATGGCTGATCTCCAGGCCCCGGAACTTGTCGTAATTGATTCTGCGTAGGAAATGAGACGAAAAAACCATATCTCTGGAGTAAAATATCCGTCACTCCGAGCGTTGATTCGTCGATATCTACGGCAGTAACGTTCTGCAGGACACCACGGAGACCTGTTCAGAACGAATATGCTCGGTAATTTACGCTGGAAAACCAATATCCAAGCCGATAGAAAGTATTATAATTTCTCACCCCTGTACGTCGATATCTTTGAAATCATCAATATGGAGGATGCGGCTTCCGGTACGTCAACATCGATTCAGCAGCAATTCACATGAAAAAAAACCGATAATTAGGCTCATGAGCCTTTCCATAGAAATTATCACATTTTTCGCCCCTATTTGTCGATATCTCTGGTATGAGTAATCTCTAGGACCCAGGACTTGTCGTGATTGATTACACGAAAAACCATATCTGCGAATGAGAGGTAACGTCATTATTTACAATCATTCGTCGATATTAGCGGAATTAGCGTTCCGCAGGACAGCCCAAAGACCTGTCCAAATCGATACTGCGCGGCGAGTTACGCTGGAAAACCAATATTTGAGTGCATCGAAATTATTATATTTTTTCGCCCCTGTACGTCGATATCTTCAGAATCATCAATCTGGAGGATCCAGCACCCGGCCACATCGATTTTGCACAGCGATTTACACCGAAACACCGATATTCAGGCTTATGAAGACTGTCACATTTTCCGCCCCCATCGATCGATATCTCTGGAATGGCCAATCTTCCAGACCCGGGATTCGTCGAGATTGATTCTGCGTAGCTAATCACACGACAAAACCGTATTCGTAGAGGGAAAATTTCTTTCACTTCGAGCGGTAATTTGTCGACAACCACGAAATTATCGTTCTGCGAAACCGGGCGGGCACCCGTCCAGATCGATTCTGCAAGACAATTTATGCTGGGTATAGTATATTACGTACCTAGGGAGGGACAGTAGGCTGTGGCAAACTGCGTGTGAGATTGACATCCGAGCCGGAGGCGAATACGCAGTTTGGGATGGTCTTTTTCACTCCCGTGTGACGTATACTATTTTTTAACACCCCCTGTGAAAACGAATTTTCAACACACCTGCATCGAAAGTACGACTTTCGGCCCCTCGCGTGAGCGGGAAGTCGTACTTTTCGATGCCAGGGAGTGGTGAAAAAGGCCATCCCAAACCGCGTATTCGCCACCCTCGCCTTCGGCTCGGGTGCCAATCTCACCCGCAGTTTGGCATAGCCTCCTTTCCCTCCCTCGGTACGTAATATACTATTTTGTGCCCAAGGAAATTATCATATGTTTTCGCTACTTTACGACGATAACTTTGGAATCGTCAATCTGAGGGATCCGGCAACCGTCCACAGCGATTCCGCGCAGCAATTTACACCATATAACCCGTATTCAGGCGCATGGATATCTACGGAATAAGCGTTCTGCAGGACGGTCCGGAGTCCTATCCAGATCGATTCTGCGCGGCAAGTTACGCAAACAAACCCATACGTTCGCTCATAGAAATCGTCATTTTTTCCGCTTTCATTCGTCGATATTCCTGGATTCGGCAATCTTCAGAACCCGGGACTCAACGCGGTTGATTCTGGGTAGGAAATGACGCAGAAGAACCATATCTGGTGAGAAAAGTTTCCGTCACTCCGTGCGTTCATTCGTTGATAACAACGAAATTATCGTTTTGTAGGACACCCCAGTGACCTGGTCAGATCGATCCTGCGTGGCAAGGCACACCAAGAAACCCATATTTGATGGCTCATATAGATTGTCATATTTTTCGCCCCTATTCGTGGATATTTCCGAGATGAGCAATTTTCAGGATCCAGGACTCGTCTTTCCTATTCGTCGATATCTCTGGAATGGCTGATTTCCAGGCCCCGGAACTTGTCGTAATTGATTCTGCGTAGGAAATGAGACGAAAAAACCATATCTCTGGAGTAAAATATCCGTCACTCCGAGCGTTGATTCGTCGATATCTACGGCAGTAACGTTCTGCAGGACACCACGGAGACCTGTTCAGAACGAATATGCTCGGTAATTTACGCTGGAAAACCAATATCCAAGCCGATAGAAAGTATTATAATTTCTCACCCCTGTACGTCGATATCTTTGAAATCATCAATATGGAGGATGCGGCTTCCGGTACGTCAACATCGATTCAGCAGCAATTCACATGAAAAAAAACCGATAATTAGGCTCATGAGCCTTTCCATAGAAATTATCACATTTTTCGCCCCTATTTGTCGATATCTCTGGTATGAGTAATCTCTAGGACCCAGGACTTGTCGTGATTGATTACACGAAAAACCATATCTGCGAATGAGAGGTAACGTCATTATTTACAATCATTCGTCGATATTAGCGGAATTAGCGTTCCGCAGGACAGCCCAAAGACCTGTCCAAATCGATACTGCGCGGCGAGTTACGCTGGAAAACCAATATTTGAGTGCATCGAAATTATTATATTTTTTCGCCCCTGTACGTCGATATCTTCAGAATCATCAATCTGGAGGATCCAGCACCCGGCCACATCGATTTTGCACAGCGATTTACACCGAAACACCGATATTCAGGCTTATGAAGACTGTCACATTTTCCGCCCCCATCGATCGATATCTCTGGAATGGCCAATCTTCCAGACCCGGGATTCGTCGAGATTGATTCTGCGTAGCTAATCACACGACAAAACCGTATTCGTAGAGGAAAATTTCTTTCACTTCGAGCGGTAATTTGTCGACAACCACGAAATTATCGTTCTGCGAAACCGGGCGGGGACCTGTCCAGATCGATTCTGCAAGACAATTTATGCTGGGTATAGTATATTACGTACCTGGGGAGGGAAAGTAGGCTGTGGCAAACTGCGTGTGAGATTGACATCCGAGCCGGAGGCGAATACGCAGTTTGGGATGGTCTTTTTCACTCCCGTGTGACGTATACTATTTTTTAACACCCCCTGTGAAAACGAATTTTCAACACACCTGCATCGAAAGTACGACTTTCGGCCCCTCGCGTGAGCGGGAAGTCGTACTTTTCGATGCCAGGGAGTGGTGAAAAAGGCCATCCCAAACCGCGTATTCGCCACCCTCGCCTTCGGCTCGGGTGCCAATCTCACCCGCAGTTTGGCATAGCCTCCTTTCCCTCCCTCGGTACGTAATATACTATTTTGTGCCCAAGGAAATTATCATATGTTTTCGCTACTTTACGACGATAACTTTGGAATCGTCAATCTGAGGGATCCGGCAACCGTCCACAGCGATTCCGCGCAGCAATTTACACCATATAACCCGTATTCAGGCGCATGGATATCTACGGAATAAGCGTTCTGCAGGACGGTCCGGAGTCCTATCCAGATCGATTCTGCGCGGCAAGTTACGCAAACAAACCCATACGTTCGCTCATAGAAATCGTCATTTTTTCCGCTTTCATTCGTCGATATTCCTGGATTCGGCAATCTTCAGAACCCGGGACTCAACGCGGTTGATTCTGGGTAGGAAATGACGCAGAAGAACCATATCTGGTGAGAAAAGTTTCCGTCACTCCGTGCGTTCATTCGTTGATAACAACGAAATTATCGTTTTGTAGGACACCCCAGTGACCTGGTCAGATCGATCCTGCGTGGCAAGGCACACCAAGAAACCCATATTTGATGGCTCATATAGATTGTCATATTTTTCGCCCCTATTCGTGGATATTTCCGAGATGAGCAATTTTCAGGATCCAGGACTCGTCTTTCCTATTCGTCGATATCTCTGGAATGGCTGATTTCCAGGCCCCGGAACTTGTCGTAATTGATTCTGCGTAGGAAATGAGACGAAAAAACCATATCTCTGGAGTAAAATATCCGTCACTCCGAGCGTTGATTCGTCGATATCTACGGCAGTAACGTTCTGCAGGACACCACGGAGACCTGTTCAGAACGAATATGCTCGGTAATTTACGCTGGAAAACCAATATCCAAGCCGATAGAAAGTATTATAATTTCTCACCCCTGTACGTCGATATCTTTGAAATCATCAATATGGAGGATGCGGCTTCCGGTACGTCAACATCGATTCAGCAGCAATTCACATGAAAAAAAACCGATAATTAGGCTCATGAGCCTTTCCATAGAAATTATCACATTTTTCGCCCCTATTTGTCGATATCTCTGGTATGAGTAATCTCTAGGACCCAGGACTTGTCGTGATTGATTACACGAAAAACCATATCTGCGAATGAGAGGTAACGTCATTATTTACAATCATTCGTCGATATTAGCGGAATTAGCGTTCCGCAGGACAGCCCAAAGACCTGTCCAAATCGATACTGCGCGGCGAGTTACGCTGGAAAACCAATATTTGAGTGCATCGAAATTATTATATTTTTTCGCCCCTGTACGTCGATATCTTCAGAATCATCAATCTGGAGGATCCAGCACCCGGCCACATCGATTTTGCACAGCGATTTACACCGAAACACCGATATTCAGGCTTATGAAGACTGTCACATTTTCCGCCCCCATCGATCGATATCTCTGGAATGGCCAATCTTCCAGACCCGGGATTCGTCGAGATTGATTCTGCGTAGCTAATCACACGACAAAACCGTATTCGTAGAGGAAAATTTCTTTCACTTCGAGCGGTAATTTGTCGACAACCACGAAATTATCGTTCTGCGAAACCGGGCGGGGACCTGTCCAGATCGATTCTGCAAGACAATTTATGCTGGGTATAGTATATTACGTACCTGGGGAGGGAAAGTAGGCTGTGGCAAACTGCGTGTGAGATTGACATCCGAGCCGGAGGCGAATACGCAGTTTGGGATGGTCTTTTTCACTCCCGTGTGACGTATACTATTTTTTAACACCCCCTGTGAAAACGAATTTTCAACACACCTGCATCGAAAGTACGACTTTCGGCCCCTCGCGTGAGCGGGAAGTCGTACTTTTCGATGCCAGGGAGTGGTGAAAAAGGCCATCCCAAACCGCGTATTCGCCACCCTCGCCTTCGGCTCGGGTGCCAATCTCACCCGCAGTTTGGCATAGCCTCCTTTCCCTCCCTCGGTACGTAATATACTATTTTGTGCCCAAGGAAATGATCATATGTTTTCGCTACTTTACGACGATAACTTTGGAATCGTCAATCTGAGGGATCCGGCAACCGTCCACAGCGATTCCGCGCAGCAATTTACACCATATAACCCGTATTCAGGCGCATGGATATCTACGGAATAAGCGTTCTGCAGGACGGTCCGGAGTCCTATCCAGATCGATTCTGCGCGGCAAGTTACGCAAACAAACCCATACGTTCGCTCATAGAAATCGTCATTTTTTCCGCTTTCATTCGTCGATATTCCTGGATTCGGCAATCTTCAGAACCCGGGACTCAACGCGGTTGATTCTGGGTAGGAAATGACGCAGAAGAACCATATCTGGTGAGAAAAGTTTCCGTCACTCCGTGCGTTCATTCGTTGATAACAACGAAATTATCGTTTTGTAGGACACCCCAGTGACCTGGTCAGATCGATCCTGCGTGGCAAGTTACACCAAAAAACCCATATTTGATGGCTCATAAAGATTGTCATATTTTTCGCCCCTATTCGTGGATATTTCCGAGATGAGCAATTTTCAGGATCCAGGACTCGTCTTTCCTATTCGTCGATATCTCTGGAATGGCTGATGTCCAGGCCCCGGAACTTGTCGTAATTGATTCTGCGTAGGAAATGAGACGAAAAAACCATATCTCTGGAGTAAAATATCCGTCACTCCGAGCGTTGATTCGTCGATATCTACGGCAGTAACGTTCTGCAGGACACCACGGAGACCTGTTCAGAACGAATATGCTCGGTAATTTACGCTGGAAAACCAATATCCAAGCCGATAGAAAGTATTATAATTTCTCACCCCTGTACGTCGATATCTTTGAAATCATCAATATGGAGGATGCGGCTTCCGGTACGTCAACATCGATTCAGCAGCAATTCACATGAAAAAAACCGATAATTAGGCTCATGAGCCTTTCCATAGAAATTATCACATTTTTCGCCCCTATTTGTCGATATCTCTGGTATGAGTAATCTCTAGGACCCAGGACTTGTCGTGATTGATTACACGAAAAACCATATCTGCGAATGAGAGGTAACGTCATTATTTACAATCATTCGTCGATATTAGCGGAATTAGCGTTCCGCAGGACAGCCCAAAGACCTGTCCAAATCGATACTGCGCGGCGAGTTACGCTGGAAAACCAATATTTGAGTGCATCGAAATTATTATATTTTTTCGCCCCTGTACGTCGATATCTTCAGAATCATCAATCTGGAGGATCCAGCACCCGGCCACATCGATTTTGCACAGCGATTTACACCGAAACACCGATATTCAGGCTTATGAAGACTGTCACATTTTCCGCCCCCATCGATCGATATCTCTGGAATGGCCAATCTTCCAGACCCGGGATTCGTCGAGATTGATTCTGCGTAGCTAATCACACGACAAAACCGTATTCGTAGAGGAAAATTTCTTTCACTTCGAGCGGTAATTTGTCGACAACCACGAAATTATCGTTCTGCGAAACCGGGCGGGGACCTGTCCAGATCGATTCTGCAAGACAATTTATGCTGGGTATAGTATATTACGTACCTAGGGAGGGAAAGTAGGCTGTGGCAAACTGCGTGTGAGATTGACATCCGAGCCGGAGGCGAATACGCAGTTTGGGATGGTCTTTTTCACTCCCGTGTGACGTATACTATTTTTTAACACCCCCTGTGAAAACGAATTTTCAACACACCTGCATCGAAAGTACGACTTTCGGCCCCTCGCGTGAGCGGGAAGTCGTACTTTTCGATGCCAGGGAGTGGTGAACAAGGCCATCCCAAACCGCGTATTCGCCACCCTCGCCTTCGGCTCGGGTGCCAATCTCACCCGCAGTTTGGCATAGCCTCCTTTCCCTCCCTCGGTACGTAATATACTATTTTGTGCCCAAGGAAATTATCATATGTTTTCGCTACTTTACGACGATAACTTTGGAATCGTCAATCTGAGGGATCCGGCAACCGTCCACAGCGATTCCGCGCAGCAATTTACACCATATAACCCGTATTCAGGCGCATGGATATCTACGGAATAAGCGTTCTGCAGGACGGTCCGGAGTCCTATCCAGATCGATTCTGCGCGGCAAGTTACGCAAACAAACCCATACGTTCGCTCATAGAAATCGTCATTTTTTCCGCTTTCATTCGTCGATATTCCTGGATTCGGCAATCTTCAGAACCCGGGACTCAACGCGGTTGATTCTGGGTAGGAAATGACGCAGAAGAACCATATCTGGTGAGAAAAGTTTCCGTCACTCCGTGCGTTCATTCGTTGATATCAACGAAATTATCGTTTTGTAGGACACCCCAGTGACCTGGTCAGATCGATCCTGCGTGGCAAGTTACACCAAAAAACCCATATTTGATGGCTCATAAAGATTGTCATATTTTTCGCCCCTATTCGTGGATATTTCCGAGATGAGCAATTTTCAGGATCCAGGACTCGTCTTTCCTATTCGTCGATATCTCTGGAATGGCTGATCTCCAGGCCCCGGAACTTGTCGTAATTGATTCTGCGTAGGAAATGAGACGAAAAAACCATATCTCTGGAGTAAAATATCCGTCACTCCGAGCGTTGATTCGTCGATATCTACGGCAGTAACGTTCTGCAGGACACCACGGAGACCTGTTCAGAACGAATATGCTCGGTAATTTACGCTGGAAAACCAATATCCAAGCCGATAGAAAGTATTATAATTTCTCACCCCTGTACGTCGATATCTTTGAAATCATCAATATGGAGGATGCGGCTTCCGGTACGTCAACATCGATTCAGCAGCAATTCACATGAAAAAAAACCGATAATTAGGCTCATGAGCCTTTCCATAGAAATTATCACATTTTTCGCCCCTATTTGTCGATATCTCTGGTATGAGTAATCTCTAGGACCCAGGACTTGTCGTGATTGATTACACGAAAAACCATATCTGCGAATGAGAGGTAACGTCATTATTTACAATCATTCGTCGATATTAGCGGAATTAGCGTTCCGCAGGACAGCCCAAAGACCTGTCCAAATCGATACTGCGCGGCGAGTTACGCTGGAAAACCAATATTTGAGTGCATCGAAATTATTATATTTTTTCGCCCCTGTACGTCGATATCTTCAGAATCATCAATCTGGAGGATCCAGCACCCGGCCACATCGATTTTGCACAGCGATTTACACCGAAACACCGATATTCAGGCTTATGAAGACTGTCACATTTTCCGCCCCCATCGATCGATATCTCTGGAATGGCCAATCTTCCAGACCCGGGATTCGTCGAGATTGATTCTGCGTAGCTAATCACACGACAAAACCGTATTCGTAGAGGAAAATTTCTTTCACTTCGAGCGGTAATTTGTCGACAACCACGAAATTATCGTTCTGCGAAACCGGGCGGGGACCTGTCCAGATCGATTCTGCAAGACAATTTATGCTGGGTATAGTATATTACGTACCTGGGGAGGGAAAGTAGGCTGTGGCAAACTGCGTGTGAGATTGACATCCGAGCCGGAGGCGAATACGCAGTTTGGGATGGTCTTTTTCACTCCCGTGTGACGTATACTATTTTTTAACACCCCCTGTGAAAACGAATTTTCAACACACCTGCATCGAAAGTACGACTTTCGGCCCCTCGCGTGAGCGGGAAGTCGTACTTTTCGATGCCAGGGAGTGGTGAAAAAGGCCATCCCAAACCGCGTATTCGCCACCCTCGCCTTCGGCTCGGGTGCCAATCTCACCCGCAGTTTGGCATAGCCTCCTTTCCCTCCCTCGGTACGTAATATACTATTTTGTGCCCAAGGAAATGATCATATGTTTTCGCTACTTTACGACGATAACTTTGGAATCGTCAATCTGAGGGATCCGGCAACCGTCCACAGCGATTCCGCGCAGCAATTTACACCATATAACCCGTATTCAGGCGCATGGATATCTACGGAATAAGCGTTCTGCAGGACGGTCCGGAGTCCTATCCAGATCGATTCTGCGCGGCAAGTTACGCAAACAAACCCATACGTTCGCTCATAGAAATCGTCATTTTTTCCGCTTTCATTCGTCGATATTCCTGGATTCGGCAATCTTCAGAACCCGGGACTCAACGCGGTTGATTCTGGGTAGGAAATGACGCAGAAGAACCATATCTGGTGAGAAAAGTTTCCGTCACTCCGTGCGTTCATTCGTTGATAACAACGAAATTATCGTTTTGTAGGACACCCCAGTGACCTGGTCAGATCGATCCTGCGTGGCAAGTTACACCAAAAAACCCATATTTGATGGCTCATAAAGATTGTCATATTTTTCGCCCCTATTCGTGGATATTTCCGAGATGAGCAATTTTCAGGATCCAGGACTCGTCTTTCCTATTCGTCGATATCTCTGGAATGGCTGATGTCCAGGCCCCGGAACTTGTCGTAATTGATTCTGCGTAGGAAATGAGACGAAAAAACCATATCTCTGGAGTAAAATATCCGTCACTCCGAGCGTTGATTCGTCGATATCTACGGCAGTAACGTTCTGCAGGACACCACGGAGACCTGTTCAGAACGAATATGCTCGGTAATTTACGCTGGAAAACCAATATCCAAGCCGATAGAAAGTATTATAATTTCTCACCCCTGTACGTCGATATCTTTGAAATCATCAATATGGAGGATGCGGCTTCCGGTACGTCAACATCGATTCAGCAGCAATTCACATGAAAAAAACCGATAATTAGGCTCATGAGCCTTTCCATAGAAATTATCACATTTTTCGCCCCTATTTGTCGATATCTCTGGTATGAGTAATCTCTAGGACCCAGGACTTGTCGTGATTGATTACACGAAAAACCATATCTGCGAATGAGAGGTAACGTCATTATTTACAATCATTCGTCGATATTAGCGGAATTAGCGTTCCGCAGGACAGCCCAAAGACCTGTCCAAATCGATACTGCGCGGCGAGTTACGCTGGAAAACCAATATTTGAGTGCATCGAAATTATTATATTTTTTCGCCCCTGTACGTCGATATCTTCAGAATCATCAATCTGGAGGATCCAGCACCCGGCCACATCGATTTTGCACAGCGATTTACACCGAAACACCGATATTCAGGCTTATGAAGACTGTCACATTTTCCGCCCCCATCGATCGATATCTCTGGAATGGCCAATCTTCCAGACCCGGGATTCGTCGAGATTGATTCTGCGTAGCTAATCACACGACAAAACCGTATTCGTAGAGGAAAATTTCTTTCACTTCGAGCGGTAATTTGTCGACAACCACGAAATTATCGTTCTGCGAAACCGGGCGGGGACCTGTCCAGATCGATTCTGCAAGACAATTTATGCTGGGTATAGTATATTACGTACCTAGGGAGGGAAAGTAGGCTGTGGCAAACTGCGTGTGAGATTGACATCCGAGCCGGAGGCGAATACGCAGTTTGGGATGGTCTTTTTCACTCCCGTGTGACGTATACTATTTTTTAACACCCCCTGTGAAAACGAATTTTCAACACACCTGCATCGAAAGTACGACTTTCGGCCCCTCGCGTGAGCGGGAAGTCGTACTTTTCGATGCCAGGGAGTGGTGAACAAGGCCATCCCAAACCGCGTATTCGCCACCCTCGCCTTCGGCTCGGGTGCCAATCTCACCCGCAGTTTGGCATAGCCTCCTTTCCCTCCCTCGGTACGTAATATACTATTTTGTGCCCAAGGAAATTATCATATGTTTTCGCTACTTTACGACGATAACTTTGGAATCGTCAATCTGAGGGATCCGGCAACCGTCCACAGCGATTCCGCGCAGCAATTTACACCATATAACCCGTATTCAGGCGCATGGATATCTACGGAATAAGCGTTCTGCAGGACGGTCCGGAGTCCTATCCAGATCGATTCTGCGCGGCAAGTTACGCAAACAAACCCATACGTTCGCTCATAGAAATCGTCATTTTTTCCGCTTTCATTCGTCGATATTCCTGGATTCGGCAATCTTCAGAACCCGGGACTCAACGCGGTTGATTCTGGGTAGGAAATGACGCAGAAGAACCATATCTGGTGAGAAAAGTTTCCGTCACTCCGTGCGTTCATTCGTTGATATCAACGAAATTATCGTTTTGTAGGACACCCCAGTGACCTGGTCAGATCGATCCTGCGTGGCAAGTTACACCAAAAAACCCATATTTGATGGCTCATAAAGATTGTCATATTTTTCGCCCCTATTCGTGGATATTTCCGAGATGAGCAATTTTCAGGATCCAGGACTCGTCTTTCCTATTCGTCGATATCTCTGGAATGGCTGATCTCCAGGCCCCGGAACTTGTCGTAATTGATTCTGCGTAGGAAATGAGACGAAAAAACCATATCTCTGGAGTAAAATATCCGTCACTCCGAGCGTTGATTCGTCGATATCTACGGCAGTAACGTTCTGCAGGACACCACGGAGACCTGTTCAGAACGAATATGCTCGGTAATTTACGCTGGAAAACCAATATCCAAGCCGATAGAAAGTATTATAATTTCTCACCCCTGTACGTCGATATCTTTGAAATCATCAATATGGAGGATGCGGCTTCCGGTACGTCAACATCGATTCAGCAGCAATTCACATGAAAAAAAACCGATAATTAGGCTCATGAGCCTTTCCATAGAAATTATCACATTTTTCGCCCCTATTTGTCGATATCTCTGGTATGAGTAATCTCTAGGACCCAGGACTTGTCGTGATTGATTACACGAAAAACCATATCTGCGAATGAGAGGTAACGTCATTATTTACAATCATTCGTCGATATTAGCGGAATTAGCGTTCCGCAGGACAGCCCAAAGACCTGTCCAAATCGATACTGCGCGGCGAGTTACGCTGGAAAACCAATATTTGAGTGCATCGAAATTATTATATTTTTTCGCCCCTGTACGTCGATATCTTCAGAATCATCAATCTGGAGGATCCAGCACCCGGCCACATCGATTTTGCACAGCGATTTACACCGAAACACCGATATTCAGGCTTATGAAGACTGTCACATTTTCCGCCCCCATCGATCGATATCTCTGGAATGGCCAATCTTCCAGACCCGGGATTCGTCGAGATTGATTCTGCGTAGCTAATCACACGACAAAACCGTATTCGTAGAGGGAAAATTTCTTTCACTTCGAGCGGTAATTTGTCGACAACCACGAAATTATCGTTCTGCGAAACCGGGCGGGGACCCGTCCAGATCGATTCTGCAAGACAATTTATGCTGGGTATAGTATATTACGTACCTAGGGAGGGACAGTAGGCTGTGGCAAACTGCGTGTGAGATTGACATCCGAGCCGGAGGCGAATACGCAGTTTGGGATGGTCTTTTTCACTCCCGTGTGACGTATACTATTTTTTAACACCCCCTGTGAAAACGAATTTTCAACACACCTGCATCGAAAGTACGACTTTCGGCCCCTCGCGTGAGCGGGAAGTCGTACTTTTCGATGCCAGGGAGTGGTGAAAAAGGCCATCCCAAACCGCGTATTCGCCACCCTCGCCTTCGGCTCGGGAGCCAATCTCACCCGCAGTTTGGCATAGCCTCCTTTCCCTCCCTCGGTACGTAATATACTATTTTGTGCCCAAGGAAATTATCATATGTTTTCGCTACTTTACGACGATAACTTTGGAATCGTCAATCTGAGGGATCCGGCAACCGTCCACAGCGATTCCGCGCAGCAATTTACACCATATAACCCGTATTCAGGCGCATGGATATCTACGGAATAAGCGTTCTGCAGGACGGTCCGGAGTCCTATCCAGATCGATTCTGCGCGGCAAGTTACGCAAACAAACCCATACGTTCGCTCATAGAAATCGTCATTTTTTCCGCTTTCATTCGTCGATATTCCTGGATTCGGCAATCTTCAGAACCCGGGACTCAACGCGGTTGATTCTGGGTAGGAAATGACGCAGAAGAACCATATCTGGTGAGAAAAGTTTCCGTCACTCCGTGCGTTCATTCGTTGATAACAACGAAATTATCGTTTTGTAGGACACCCCAGTGACCTGGTCAGATCGATCCTGCGTGGCAAGGCACACCAAGAAACCCATATTTGATGGCTCATATAGATTGTCATATTTTTCGCCCCTATTCGTGGATATTTCCGAGATGAGCAATTTTCAGGATCCAGGACTCGTCTTTCCTATTCGTCGATATCTCTGGAATGGCTGATCTCCAGGCCCCGGAACTTGTCGTAATTGATTCTGCGTAGGAAATGAGACGAAAAAACCATATCTCTGGAGTAAAATATCCGTCACTCCGAGCGTTGATTCGTCGATATCTACGGCAGTAACGTTCTGCAGGACACCACGGAGACCTGTTCAGAACGAATATGCTCGGTAATTTACGCTGGAAAACCAATATCCAAGCCGATAGAAAGTATTATAATTTCTCACCCCTGTACGTCGATATCTTTGAAATCATCAATATGGAGGATGCGGCTTCCGGTACGTCAACATCGATTCAGCAGCAATTCACATGAAAAAAAACCGATAATTAGGCTCATGAGCCTTTCCATAGAAATTATCACATTTTTCGCCCCTATTTGTCGATATCTCTGGTATGAGTAATCTCTAGGACCCAGGACTTGTCGTGATTGATTACACGAAAAACCATATCTGCGAATGAGAGGTAACGTCATTATTTACAATCATTCGTCGATATTAGCGGAATTAGCGTTCCGCAGGACAGCCCAAAGACCTGTCCAAATCGATACTGCGCGGCGAGTTACGCTGGAAAACCAATATTTGAGTGCATCGAAATTATTATATTTTTTCGCCCCTGTACGTCGATATCTTCAGAATCATCAATCTGGAGGATCCAGCACCCGGCCACATCGATTTTGCACAGCGATTTACACCGAAACACCGATATTCAGGCTTATGAAGACTGTCACATTTTCCGCCCCCATCGATCGATATCTCTGGAATGGCCAATCTTCCAGACCCGGGATTCGTCGAGATTGATTCTGCGTAGCTAATCACACGACAAAACCGTATTCGTAGAGGAAAATTTCTTTCACTTCGAGCGGTAATTTGTCGACAACCACGAAATTATCGTTCTGCGAAACCGGGCGGGGACCTGTCCAGATCGATTCTGCAAGACAATTTATGCTGGGTATAGTATATTACGTACCTAGGGAGGGAAAGTAGGCTGTGGCAAACTGCGTGTGAGATTGACATCCGAGCCGGAGGCGAATACGCAGTTTGGGATGGTCTTTTTCACTCCCGTGTGACGTATACTATTTTTTAACACCCCCTGTGAAAACGAATTTTCAACACACCTGCATCGAAAGTACGACTTTCGGCCCCTCGCGTGAGCGGGAAGTCGTACTTTTCGATGCCAGGGAGTGGTGAAAAAGGCCATCCCAAACCGCGTATTCGCCACCCTCGCCTTCGGCTCGGGTGCCAATCTCACCCGCAGTTTGGCATAGCCTCCTTTCCCTCCCTCGGTACGTAATATACCATTTTGTGCCCAAGGAAATTATCATATGTTTTCGCTACTTTACGACGATAACTTTGGAATCGTCAATCTGAGGGATCCGGCAACCGTCCACAGCGATTCCGCGCAGCAATTTACACCATATAACCCGTATTCAGGCGCATGGATATCTACGGAATAAGCGTTCTGCAGGACGGTCCGGAGTCCTATCCAGATCGATTCTGCGCGGCAAGTTACGCAAACAAACCCATACGTTCGCTCATAGAAATCGTCATTTTTTCCGCTTTCATTCGTCGATATTCCTGGATTCGGCAATCTTCAGAACCCGGGACTCAACGCGGTTGATTCTGGGTAGGAAATGACGCAGAAGAACCATATCTGGTGAGAAAAGTTTCCGTCACTCCGTGCGTTCATTCGTTGATAACAACGAAATTATCGTTTTGTAGGACACCCCAGTGACCTGGTCAGATCGATCCTGCGTGGCAAGTTACACCAAAAAACCCATATTTGATGGCTCATAAAGATTGTCATATTTTTCGCCCCTATTCGTGGATATTTCCGAGATGAGCAATTTTCAGGATCCAGGACTCGTCTTTCCTATTCGTCGATATCTCTGGAATGGCTGATCTCCAGGCCCCGGAACTTGTCGTAATTGATTCTGCGTAGGAAATGAGACGAAAAAACCATATCTCTGGAGTAAAATATCCGTCACTCCGAGCGTTGATTCGTCGATATCTACGGCAGTAACGTTCTGCAGGACACCACGGAGACCTGTTCAGAACGAATATGCTCGGTAATTTACGCTGGAAAACCAATATCCAAGCCGATAGAAAGTATTATAATTTCTCACCCCTGTACGTCGATATCTTTGAAATCATCAATATGGAGGATGCGGCTTCCGGTACGTCAACATCGATTCAGCAGCAATTCACATGAAAAAAAACCGATAATTAGGCTCATGAGCCTTTCCATAGAAATTATCACATTTTTCGCCCCTATTTGTCGATATCTCTGGTATGAGTAATCTCTAGGACCCAGGACTTGTCGTGATTGATTACACGAAAAACCATATCTGCGAATGAGAGGTAACGTCATTATTTACAATCATTCGTCGATATTAGCGGAATTAGCGTTCCGCAGGACAGCCCAAAGACCTGTCCAAATCGATACTGCGCGGCGAGTTACGCTGGAAAACCAATATTTGAGTGCATCGAAATTATTATATTTTTTCGCCCCTGTACGTCGATATCTTCAGAATCATCAATCTGGAGGATCCAGCACCCGGCCACATCGATTTTGCACAGCGATTTACACCGAAACACCGATATTCAGGCTTATCCAACTGTCACATTTTCCGCCCCCATCGATCGATATCTCTGGAATGGCCAATCTTCCAGACCCGGGATTCGTCGAGATTGATTCTGCGTAGCTAATCACACGACAAAACCGTATTCGTAGAGGAAAATTTCTTTCACTTCGAGCGGTAATTTGTCGACAACCACGAAATTATCGTTCTGCGAAACCGGGCGGGGACCCGTCCAGATCGATTCTGCAAGACAATTTATGCTGGGTATAGTATATTACGTACCTAGGGAGGGAAAGTAGGCTGTGGCAAACTGCGTGTGAGATTGACATCCGAGCCGGAGGCGAATACGCAGTTTGGGATGGTCTTTTTCACTCCCGTGTGACGTATACTATTTTTTAACACCCCCTGTGAAAACGAATTTTCAACACACCTGCATCGAAAGTACGACTTTCGGCCCCTCGCGTGAGCGGGAAGTCGTACTTTTCGATGCCAGGGAGTGGTGAAAAAGGCCATCCCAAACCGCGTATTCGCCACCCTCGCCTTCGGCTCGGGTGCCAATCTCACCCGCAGTTTGGCATAGCCTCCTTTCCCTCCCTCGGTACGTAATATACTATTTTGTGCCCAAGGAAATTATCATATGTTTTCGCTACTTTACGACGATAACTTTGGAATCGTCAATCTGAGGGATCCGGCAACCGTCCACAGCGATTCCGCGCAGCAATATACACCATATAACCCGTATTCAGGCGCATGGATATCTACGGAATAATCGTTCTGCAGGACGGTCCGGAGTCCTATCCAGATCGATTCTGCGCGGCAAGTTACGCAAAAAAACCCATACGTTCGCTCATAGAAATCGTCATTTTTTCCGCTTTCATTCGTCGATATTCCTGGATTCGGCAATCTTCAGAACCCGGGACTCAACGCGGTTGATTCTGGGTAGGAAATGACGCAGAAGAACCATATCTGGTGAGAAAAGTTTCCGTCACTCCGTGCGTTCATTCGTTGATATCAACGAAATTATCGTTTTCTAGGACACCCCAGTGACCTGGTCAGATCGATCCTGCGTGGCAAGGCACACCAAGAAACCCATATTTGATGGCTCATATAGATTGTCATATTTTTCGCCCCTATTCGTGGATATTTCCGAGATGAGCAATTTTCAGGATCCAGGACTCGTCTTTCCTATTCGTCGATATCTCTGGAATGGCTGATCTCCAGGCCCCGGAACTTGTCGTAATTGATTCTGCGTAGGAAATGAGACGAAAAAACCATATCTCTGGAGTAAAATATCCGTCACTCCGAGCGTTGATTCGTCGATATCTACGGCAGTAACGTTCTGCAGGACACCACGGAGACCTGTTCAGAACGAATATGCTCGGTAATTTACGCTGGAAAACCAATATCCAAGCCGATAGAAAGTATTATAATTTCTCACCCCTGTACGTCGATATCTTTGAAATCATCAATATGGAGGATGCGGCTTCCGGTACGTCAACATCGATTCAGCAGCAATTCACATGAAAAAAAACCGATAATTAGGCTCATGAGCCTTTCCATAGAAATTATCACATTTTTCGCCCCTATTTGTCGATATCTCTGGTATGAGTAATCTCTAGGACCCAGGACTTGTCGTGATTGATTACACGAAAAACCATATCTGCGAATGAGAGGTAACGTCATTATTTACAATCATTCGTCGATATTAGCGGAATTAGCGTTCCGCAGGACAACCCAAAGACCTGTCCAAATCGATACTGCGCGGCGAGTTACGCTGGAAAACCAATATTTGAGTGCATCGAAATTATTATATTTTTTCGCCCCTGTACGTCGATATCTTCAGAATCATCAATCTGGAGGATCCAGCACCCGGCCACATCGATTTTGCACAGCGATTTACACCGAAACACCGATATTCAGGCTTATGAAGACTGTCACATTTTCCGCCCCCATCGATCGATATCTCTGGAATGGCCAATCTTCCAGACCCGGGATTCGTCGAGATTGATTCTGCGTAGCTAATCACACGACAAAACCGTATTCGTAGAGGAAAATTTCTTTCACTTCGAGCGGTAATTTGTCGACAACCACGAAATTATCGTTCTGCGAAACCGGGCGGGGACCCGTCCAGATCGATTCTGCAAGACAATTTATGCTGGGTATAGTATATTACGTACCTAGGGAGGGAAAGTAGGCTGTGGCAAACTGCGTGTGAGATTGACATCCGAGCCGGAGGCGAATACGCAGTTTGGGATGGTCTTTTTCACTCCCGTGTGACGTATACTATTTTTTAACACCCCCTGTGAAAACGAATTTTCAACACACCTGCATCGAAAGTACGACTTTCGGCCCCTCGCGTGAGCGGGAAGTCGTACTTTTCGATGCCAGGGAGTGGTGAAAAAGGCCATCCCAAACCGCGTATTCGCCACCCTCGCCTTCGGCTCGGGTGCCAATCTCACCCGCAGTTTGGCATAGCCTCCTTTCCCTCCCTCGGTACGTAATATACTATTTTGTGCCCAAGGAAATTATCATATGTTTTCGCTACTTTACGACGATAACTTTGGAATCGTCAATCTGAGGGATCCGGCAACCGTCCACAGCGATTCCGCGCAGCAATTTACACCATATAACCCGTATTCAGGCGCATGGATATCTACGGAATAAGCGTTCTGCAGGACGGTCCGGAGTCCTATCCAGATCGATTCTGCGCGGCAAGTTACGCAAACAAACCCATACGTTCGCTCATAGAAATCGTCATTTTTTCCGCTTTCATTCGTCGATATTCCTGGATTCGGCAATCTTCAGAACCCGGGACTCAACGCGGTTGATTCTGGGTAGGAAATGACGCAGAAGAACCATATCTGGTGAGAAAAGTTTCCGTCACTCCGTGCGTTCATTCGTTGATAACAACGAAATTATCGTTTTGTAGGACACCCCAGTGACCTGGTCAGATCGATCCTGCGTGGCAAGTTACACCAAAAAACCCATATTTGATGGCTCATAAAGATTGTCATATTTTTCGCCCCTATTCGTGGATATTTCCGAGATGAGCAATTTTCAGGATCCAGGACTCGTCTTTCCTATTCGTCGATATCTCTGGAATGGCTGATCTCCAGGCCCCGGAACTTGTCGTAATTGATTCTGCGTAGGAAATGAGACGAAAAAACCATATCTCTGGAGTAAAATATCCGTCACTCCGAGCGTTGATTCGTCGATATCTACGGCAGTAACGTTCTGCAGGTGTTACAGACTGGCATGCAGTGATCGTCGAAAGGGGGAAAACGGACGAGAGCCTAAGTTCTGGATCCGTTTAATCGATCGACGAAGACAGATGCTCAGATTCAACGCACCTCCTTTAAATCCACATGGACGGGCTTACGGGAGGCTAACAGGGAACAGTTAGATAGTATGGTAGAAATGTAATGAATCGTTCTTACCTTTTAGTCCAGTTCGATGATCTCGACAATTTTGGGCGTAGTGGGTTGAGGGGGTATGTCAGGTTGCCTGATATTGAAGGATCGTCGACTGAGAGTGGCTTCTATGGTGCTGATTATGCACCTAACTCCTTGATAGTCTACAGAGTGTTGGGTTATCGTTTGAGGTTGGTCTTCCCAATACCCGTAGTGAGGTCCTGTTGGTAGCTCGGCTGGCTGTGGTGAGGGAACCTCCGTACGTGAAACGTTTGAGTGAGTATTGTCTGTTTCACATGCACTTTGATTGTTTTCGTCTTTCGATAGAATAATAGTGTCGCGGCTGTCACTGTCACTGTGTACTGAGAATGCTTGGTTAACGTAATCCTTCAGCCAGTCTGGCGTTGGGGAATTATCAAGTGATTCTAATAGTCGTTGTCTTCGAGCTATTGCTTTTGCTAGGCGAGCATTTGCTCGTTTGCCTGAACGACGTTTGAATTTCCTTTTTCTTGTTACAGCTCCATCCATCTACAGGAAAGGAAAGGAATTTGTTAACGTTGGCTTGGCTCTAGTGTCCTCGCCTCGACGTCGTGTAAGTATAGAAGGGTTTAACGCAAGCTTGGAGATTAATTCCTCGCCTATGCTTGTTAAACGTATAGAAGATACTGAGGCAAGCTTGGATCTCGAAATCCTCGCCTAAGCTACAGTGTCCGAAATAGTGTATGAATATACTGGCTCAGAGACCTGAGTACTTCGCCCGTGTATATCCGTTGGGTGTGATAGGATGACTTGAAGCTGGTTCAGATACCTGCTTCAAGTTGGTTATAGGATTTTGGTTTTGATGTTGTATGTGAATGAAGGTGAGTATTTACCTTGAATTTGCTTGAGGTTAATAAGTTGTTTAAATTTGATTATTAACTTGAGTTTATTGAACTTGTTAGAATATAGTTTATAAATTGAATGGATATAAAATAATTCTCAATGCGCCAAGACCACTGAAGACTTACGCGTCTTACTATTATTGAACACTCTATACTCTTATGTGCGACCGTGGACACGATTTAAGAATCTTCGCGAACAGAAGTTAACTGACTGAAATCTGATTTGAGATTGATGAGCGATTTGACAGAGTAACTCCTTGGTTGAGTTCTGACTGAAGACTGCGGTAAGGCTTTAGTGGTGAGCATGGGCTTATAAGGTCCATAAAATCTAGGTGGTGGGGTTGTTTATCGCTAGGGTAAATTCCAATCCCACGGTGGACTTCGACCAGCTGCATATGATTATTTGTTTTGAAGTTTAGAGTTTTGAAAAACAACTCTTGGTATGAGCGGGTGATGAGTCACTTGTTTTGACCGTTTAGAGTTTCGAAAAACAACTCTCGGTACGAGTGGGTGATGAGTCACTTGTTTTGACCGTTTAGAGTTTCGAAAAACAACCCTCGGTATGAGTGGGTGATGAGTCACTTGTTTTGACCGTTTTAGGTTGGTGAGTCCAAGGGGTCGGTTAGTTGCGCCCCTCAGCACCGAATTTCGGGTTTTAGGTAAATTCGTATGCAGTCTGTTCGGAGTCCTGGTCGAGGACGGACCGCTCTTGGTTTTAACAAGAGGGGTTCGTTCTCAAGTTTTTATACTTATTTCTTAAATGGTAACGTAATAGTAAATTTATGTGATTAAGTGGTATGTTTGAGTTATTGGATATGTTAGTTATTTCCTTTATAATATAAAGGGCAAGTTTATAGTATTTGAATATAATATATGAATTTAATATGAACATTATATGAAAATAATTTGGATAGTTTGATTATAAATATAACATATAGAGTTAGTAGGAAATATACGTTTATTAATTTATGTGGTTCATACTAGAGGGTGACAGTGTGACGTATCGAGACTTGATATCTTTTCGATTGTGGGTATGATGCCGATTGTGGAGTAGTATTACCCTCTGGTATGGACCACTGATGGTGAAGTAAATTTCTTATAGCCTAGTTGGGTATTATAGTTTTATCCTTGGTAAAGAGTAAAGAAGGTTTCTAGTTTCGTTAGTGTTTGTCGTTGGTAAGCGTACGTTCGATATGGTAAGTTGGTGAGAACGTTACACCTCCCCCCTTAGCATCAAATGTCACGGCATTGCCGTGCATTTGACGTAGGCGTTCTGTGAGTTCTTGAATTGATGCTGTCTCTGTTTGTTCCGTAAGTGGATTTGTTGGTCGTTGCGGCAGTTGTTCTTCATTGTTTGACTCTGGATCCGTTGTTGTTGGTGTTCTTCTTCCGAGGTGTGTTATTAGATGGGTCACGGATCCCCATAGGGCTCCTAATAGGTGTATGCTCCAGCCATACATATCGTGAATCGTGTATCCGTGTATGATGGTGTCTATTATGAATTTAATGATTCGGATTGTAATAAATATACCTAATAGTCCAGCAGACATGGTTCCAAAAGACATGAATCCTGACCAAATCCTTTGTCCCGTTGATTCTGCTATTTTATCTAATGTGGCGTCGTCCATCAAATTATAAATCGAGATGCCTTCCTTAGTGACTGTGTGTCCCGTGGCACCTCTAGCGATTGTGTTGAGTACAGCTGGTCTCTCGGCGGGGAATAATAAGTGATCTCGTAGGTTATCTAAGTCTTGTTGTCTATATATACCGCCTGTTCCTAGTGGTCCTGCGCTGATATATTTCCATGTCATTTTAGTTTTTGGGTTCAGTGATTTTGGTGGTATAACGTCCACAGGTGTTGGGGTGAATTTATACCAGGTGTCCTCTATTTTGTACATTGTTGCTAATATTGGGTTACATCCCTTTTGAGTTCCGACTTTAACTATTATTTTAGATTTTGGTGTGAGGAATAATGATGTATTTCTAATTTCGATGGGGAGTTCCGAGTAACAATGGTCCGTTTGTCTTAGGCTGCATTCTATGGGTATACATTTTATTATGTGTACTACTTCTCCGGCGACTGTGGCCATGTATCCTGGGCTTTGCATTAAATTATGGGCAAATTCGTCGGGTGATAGTGTAGCTATTGTGAGTGCGTTTCGTATAACCTGTTTTTCTAGTTCGCATTTTTGGGTTATAATGTCTCTGTATAAAGTTGTTAGTTGGTTTCGTATATGTCGTTCGACGTAGATAAATTTTGAGTTTATATATGTGAATATGTCTATATTCTCTACCTTTACTGTTGTTTTCTGAATAAAGGTGTTACCTTTTGTAGTTTCAAATATAAATAGTTTTGGGTGTTCCGTCCTTAGTATCGTGTAACCACAAGTTCGTCTTTCTGTTGTTTTAATTAAAGCGAAGGTAACGTCGTCAGATGCTATTGAATATATCGTTATAGGGTTGTCTGTTGGTTTGTCCGGTTTTTCGCTTATTTTTGAGACGGTGCCTTCGTATAGAACGTCGTATTCGTTGAATCTACAGTTGTCCTCCGGGGTGTCTGCCCAGAATGAATATCCTCCTTCTTCGTCGAAACAAGAGAGTTTGTTTAATTCGCAGGTGAC
This sequence comes from Tenthredo scrophulariae, assembly GCA_963978835.1. Taxonomy (NCBI): domain Eukaryota; kingdom Metazoa; phylum Arthropoda; class Insecta; order Hymenoptera; family Tenthredinidae; genus Tenthredo; species Tenthredo scrophulariae. The sequence continues at coordinate 13,125,016 of OZ022232.1, forward strand.
TCCGTTTTGTAGAGTAATTTTATTTTCGTCGAGTCTTACTGTTGCCATTTGTACAGTCAGTGTGATTTTTATGGTTGCTTGTACTACTACCTTGGTCCATTGTCCGTATCCGTCGTCGAAGAATTCTCCCTCGCAGCTTCCGTCTCTCTGTGTACTTCCTGCTAATGTTGCTGTTGTTCTTGTCGTCGCGTTTCGTTTAATATTGGTCAAGTACTTGTTGTGTCCTATGTTTAATTCTCCTCTTTCTTGCAGGTGTCGGCATTCTGCTTCACTGACTTCGCGTATATATGCTTGTCGACCCCCTTCGGTGATTGATATATGGGAGTGCATTCCACAGTGATACACCGTTCGGTCAATTTCGACGCGGCATTGCATCACCTTTGTTTTCTTGAATTTTGATAGTTGTAGTAGTTGTATGTAGGTTTCTTGTATTTCTGGTTGAGTTTCAGGTAAGTCGCAGTCCGTTGTGTCGAGTAAGCTTAGTGTTGTTATGTTTAGTCCGCCTCCGCCACAATCATAGCCGATGAGAGCGTGAACGGTGGTGATCATCAGTAGTAGTGGTAGTACGTACTTCATGGTTAGTTTCGTTTTGTTCTGTCTGGAACAGAGGGTTCCATATCTGTCTTTACTCTTTATAGGTATATCTTTAAATTTATCTTATTTCCTAATTTGAGTTTGAAATCGATTTTTAGGGCTTTGGTCTGTTGATGTGACGTCTACCATCATGGTGAATGATGGTATTAGCGAAGTCCTTATGGGATTCATATATAATAATTATTTCATATGGTTGGGTTATTAAGTCTTCCAACGTTCCTTCGATATAATTTTCGTCAGTAGTGTATGACGTGATCCCGTATGTTCGGTTTTCTAATAATCCTTCGTTAACCAGTTGCTCTAAAATATTGATTTCGTGTTCTCTTAGAATTCTACTTATCCTTATTATTACTTTAGAAGTTATATATTCTATTTCGATTGTCCGCGGGTTGTTGTCCGTGGTTTTTCGTTGGTAGAGTATGAGGTATTCTTGTGGTAGTTCCGTTATCCTCATTTTGTCTTCCTTTTGAAAATGAATTTTATTTAAGTCTAGCTATTTTCAACTTGTTTCTGTGGACTATTTTATCCCTGTTTTTTACCTTAATTTTAATGTTCTGGTTGTCTAGTATTTCGATAATTTTGTATGGGCCTGTATATTGATCGCCTAATTTACCTCTTTGGGGTTCCTTTAAGAGGTACACCTCGTCTTGTTCTGTAAGATGCAGCGGATTTATTTTTCTATCGTAATATTGCTTAGACCTAATTTTTGCTTGCTTTAAGTTTTCTTTGGCTAAATTTTGTATTTCTCGGATCCGGGTATAAAGTTCGATGAGGTAGTCTTCGTATGTTTTATCCGACAATGGTTCTTCTATTTCATGTTCTGAGGGCATTCTTGCCAGTTTACCAAAGACTAACTCATGAGGAGTGTACCTGGTACCTTCGTGTGTGCTTGTGTTATAAGAAAACATAGCCTGTGCCAACCATTGATCCCAATTGTTATTTTTATCTACAAATTGTTTCAAATATTCAGTTAAAACATGGTGTGAACGTTCTATAGATCCGTTAGATTGGGGGTGGAAGGCAGTTGTCCTAACCTGTTTGATTTTGAATTTCTTTGCAATTTCTTTCATTAAGGAACTAGTTAAGTTGGCACCCTGATCTGTTAAGATTTGTTTTGGAGCCCCGAATTTACATATTAAATGGGTTATGAGGGCGTCCGCTATAGCAATTGAATTTGTTTCTATTAATGGAATCGCCAATGAATATTTGGAAAGCTGGTCTTGTATGGTGAGGATGTATTCATTCCCCGAAGGTGATATGGGTAAGGGGCCTACTATGTCCATTGAAATTTTATCGAAAGCTGAGTTGGGGGTGTCCGTTAAAGTCATGGGTTGTTTTGTTTTTACTCTAGTAAGTTTTTGGTTTGACAGTTAATGCAGGTGGATATGAGATCCTGAATTTGTTTTTTCATTCCGTCCCAATAATAATTTTGCCTGATTCTGGTATAAGTTTTGGTCATTCCCTTGTGTCCTCCTAAAGTGGAGCTGTGGTATTCTTCTATAATAGCTTCACGTTCTTCCTCTCGAGGTATTCTTACTAGGTTAGTACAGACATGAATTTGCGTATTGTATTCTTGACTGATGTTTTTTAAATGTTTCTCGATCTGTTTCCAACTGAGTGAGTCTATCTGTGTTGTTTTTGATATGGAAAAAGATTTTAGGTCTAGTTCATTAAGAACATCTATGAGAGAATTTATAGTATCGTTAAAGATCTCGTGGTTGAGTTGGGTTTTTGAATTTTCTTTAATAGGTAATCCTATAAAGATTCTTGATTTTACCTTGTTTATTTTTGCTCTGCCTAAGGTAAGATCTTTAAAGGTTGGTAGAATTTTTGTTTTTAATAATTCTCGTGAACCGTCGTCGTAAGGTTCGCCGTTACAAGTTAGAAAGAAAACAATTGCGCCCTTTTGCATGGAAAGTCTATCACGAGTTTGAATTATTTTGATTAGATCTTGTCTGACTTCGTAGTTCCTGGAACTTGGTTCAATTATTTCTTCGTTATTGGAGTCGCTGTCTGTTTCGTCTTCTGTTTCGTAGTGTGCGTCATGTGACTGGGTTGATTCTGAGTCAGAAGGGTAACTGTGGAAATCGTTTAATGAGGTTAAATCATTGTTAGGTGGTGTCTCAGTTATGTGTTGTTCTTGTTCTTCTGAAACATCTGTAGTTGGTGCCTTTGGGTTGGTAAAGTTACAAATTAGTATTTTGAAGGGGTGTTTGAATATTTGAGTTAGAGCGTGTTTCACGTGTGGCCAGAAAAGTTTATCAAGTCCGCATCCTATGCGTGGCATTGCTATTTTTGTTATTTTTAAGCTTGTGCAGAGATTCCGTAAATTGATGAGGCTAGTTCTAAGGTCTTCAAAATCTGGTTTTTCGTCACTTCGTTTCTTGGTTATTAGATAAAATATATAACGATCGTTAGTTTGAGCGTATGCTACTTCCCCTACTGTTTTATTCTGGTCTTTCAATTCTTGGACCTTATTAAATCGTTGTTTGAATTCGACGGCTATTCCTGCTCCCATTCTGAGATCTTCGGCTACACAGTGGGCTAGTGCGTATGTTTGGTCCACTGTGAAGAGGTCTTGTTTGATTTCGCTTATTGTGTTTTGTGGAAAAATGTCATCGTCTGAAGAATCGTCTGTTTCTGTTAATGTCGCGGTTTGTGTTATGGGATTATTGGATAATTCGTGTATTTTTGCCTGCTTTGTTTCTATTGGATTTCTGGAAAGTGCGTCGGCGTTGGCATTTATACTACCTGGTTTATAAATCATGTTATATTCGTATTCGGCGAGTTTTAATCGCCATCTAACTAAGCGCGATGTAGGGTCTTTGACTGAATTTAACCACACTAAAGGTCTATGGTCTGTAACCAGAGTGAACTTGGTCCCGTATACATATGATCGGAAATGCGAGACACAGTAAACTATAGCTAGTAGTTCTTTTTCTATAGTTGAATAATTTTGCTCCGCTGATTGTAATAGCCTAGAAGTGTATGCGATTGGCAAATCTTTTCCTATTTCTCCTTGACTTAATACGCCTCCTATCGCATATCCTGAAGCATCCGTGGTTATTATAAAGGGTTTAGTATAATCTGGATATTGTAAGATCGGTCGCTCGCATAGTTTATCCCTAAGTGTTTCAAATGCTATTTGTTGTTTTTCTTTCCAGTTAAAAGATGTAGCTTTCTTTAGGAGTTCCGTCATTGGTTTTGCGATTTTAGAGAAGTTTGGAATAAATCTACGATAGTATCCTACCAGACCAAGAAATTGTTTAATGTTTTTTGCATTTTTAGGTACTGGGAATTTCTGAACCGATTCTATTTTTTGGGGGTCTGGTTTTACTCCGTCCTCGCTGATTATGTGACCTAAATACATAACTTCTCGTTTGAGGAATTCGCATTTGTCCGGTTGTAACTGAAGGTTAGCTCCTCGAAGTCTGTTCATTAAGAGATTAAATTTTCTTTCGTGTTCATTGAGTGAGCTCGCGTAGAGAACAATGTCGTCTAGATATACAAATAGTTCGTTTCCTTGTAGGCCTGCTAATACGTTATCCATTAAGCGTTGGAAGGTGGCTGGTGCGTTTTTTAACCCAAACGGCATTCGTGTGAATTCATAGTGTCCATAAGGGGTAGAAAACGCGGTTTTAGGGCCATCTGCTTCCTTCATTCGTATTTGGTGAAAACCTGAAGCTAAATCGAAGACTGAAAAATATTTTGCGCTACCCAATTGGTCGAGGATTTCGTTGATATTTGGTAAAGGGTAAGCGTCTCCGATCGTTTTTTCGTTTAAAGATCTGTAGTCTATTACCATTCGCCATCTTTTATTTCCTTGTGAGTCGGCTTTTTTAGGTACAATCCATACCGGTGAATTATACGGAGATAGTGATGTTTTAATTAGGTTATTCCTTTCTAGTTCTGTAACCTGCTTATTTATTTCATCTTTATGAACTGGTGGGAATCTGTATTGTCGCGTGTTTACAGGTGTGTCGTCCGTTGTAGTAATGCCGTGTTCTATAGCGTTGGTTGCTTCTAGGGGTTCGTCCGGTAAATGGAATCTGTCCGCGTTATTGCGTATTAGTGATTCTACGTGCTTGCTTTCTTCTTTATTTAAATGTTCTAGTCTGAGCAGAGGTTTTAGTTTATTGAATTGTTCTACTTGGTTGCTGTCTGTTACGTAGGTGGTGGTTACCTGGGTGTTTGGTTCTGTGTTTTTGGGAGCTTCTATAAATGGAAAAATTTCTAGTTCAGGAGTTTCGAACAACATGTCCTTTTCTGTAGTATTTATGATAGGTACTGTTATCTCGTGATTTTGAACCGTGACTAATGCTACTCCCATGTAGATTCCAGCTATATTACTTATACGCGGTAGGTATCCTTCCTTTAAGTTGGTTTCTTCTACTTTTACGCGTGCGACTTGTGTGGTTCTTGCTTTTACGATGAATATGTCTTTAGGTGTGAAAGGTAGCGTTCGATTATTTATGATAAGGCATTCCTTTTCGTAGTCTATTGTGGCTTTAGTTCCGCGGAAAAAGGCTGATCCAAGAATTCCGTCTTGTTTTATTTTGAAGTCATTGTTTACCACGTGAAAGGGTACTAGTCTATCTGCTATATTGATTTCTGTGCTACCTAAAGATTTAATTAGGTTCTCTGTTATACCTTTCATTTCTATAATTTCAGAGGTGTTTACCTTTTGCCAGTCTCTTAATTTCTTTGCTTTAATTATATTGGGTTCTGCACCTGTGTCTATCATGAATTTGGTATCTTCCAGGAGGTCCCTTGAGGCTATTTCTATATTTGGAACCGCGCCTAGGCTGAGGTTGATGGTTGCGATAATATTTCTTCTATTGCCACTAAGGGGTTCATTGCTTGCGCCTGCCCTGTCTCTCGGGGTTTTGCGTTCCCCGAGGGGCCTATACCGTTTCCCGAACCCTGTTCGTTACGCTTACGTTCATCCGACCATTTCTTTTTCCTACATTCTTCTATTGTGTGACCCAAATTTTTACAGTATTTGCAAGATTTGGACGTGTCTTGGTTATTTCGTTGTTGTCCGTAGTATGGTCGGGGTCTATTATTGTCGTAATTATTCTGTTCTGAATTATTTCGAGTTTGTCCCTGAGTATAAGTTGGTTGATCATTATTTCGTGGGGAGCTAGGTTGACTCGATGTTTCGGGTTCCCGTTTGAGAAATCTACATTTTTGTGTTTCATGACCTATTCTTTTGCAGTGAGTGCAGACGGGTGGTTCGGTTTTACGTGAATATGGGCCTGTTTTATTATTTTGATCATTTTTGAATCTTTCCTTGTCTTTATCGAATCTTTTCCCGATTTCTATAGCTTTCATAGTTGCCTCTGAGAACGTACGGGCGCCTGTGATTTGAAGCGCGTTACGATAGTCAGCCGGGAGTCCGTCTAAAAAGCTGTCCAATGCTTCTATTTCTACGGATTCTGTGTCTACGTAACCGTTTGTACGTCTTTCTACTTCTAAGATTGCTGTTTTTAGGTCTTTGACGCGACTAATGTATTCTATTATGTGTTCTCCCGATTTTTTGAAGATATTAGCTAATTCTCCTCGGTAAAAGTTAGCAGAACGGTTAGGGCTAAAGATTTCGAATAGCTGGTCTAAAAATTCTTGGACTGAATTGAATTCGTCGTCTTCTAAAGCTATGGCTGCTCGTGATGTTAGCTTGCTCTTTAGTAATTTAACTAGTATCATCTCGGCATTAGGGGAAATCATGCCTTTTGCTCTCCTGCATGCTCTGGAAAATGCCATGAGGGCTGCTGTGTCTCCGTTAAAGTTAGGTACCATTTCGATCGCTTGTTTCATTGTTAAGGCGTTTTCTGAGGTCGGGTTTACGTATGGTATGGTTCTAGGCTCACTGCGTCTGGGGTTTGGCCTTAAGGATTCTATTTCGCGCCTGAGAGTTCTTAATTCGTCTGAGAGAGTTTGTATTGGGTCTCTTGTGGGTGGAGCGATGGTGGGTGGATTTATGGGAGGAGTAATGGTAGGCTGGCTGATGGGTGGAGTAATATTTGTGGGTGGATTTATTGGGATTTCAGGAGGCGTATTTACCCGCGTTAGTAGGGTGATGCCTGTTTCATCTTGACCGCCATCTTGATTGGTTGAAGGACCCCGGAACGTATTTGTTTGTGAATTTAACATTTCTTCTCTCAGCTTCTTCAATTCGGATTCTAATTGTTTTTGCTGTTCGGATTGTTTTCGAAATTCGTTTAATTGTTCTTGTAAACTTCTGTTTCTTTCTGTTAATTCAATTTCTCTAGCTTGATGTGCCTGTTCCTTTGCACTGACGCTTTGTTGTAATTTAATGACTTCTGTTTCCCGTGCTTCTATTTGTGTTAATTTTTCCGTTAATTCTAAATCTAGGCGTGCTAGTTCTGTGGCGTCTAAATTTTTACTTCTAAGTCCTGAAGCCATTTTGTTTTATGAATTTAATATGAACTGTTTCCCTAATCGTAAGAATCCCACTTCTGACACCAGAAATATTTACGCGTTGTTACAGACTGGCATGCAGTGATCGTCGAAAGGGGGAAAACGGACGAGAGCCTAAGTTCTGGATCCGTTTAATCGATCGACGAAGACAGATGCTCAGATTCAACGCACCTCCTTTAAATCCACATGGACGGGCTTACGGGAGGCTAACAGGGAACAGTTAGATAGTATGGTAGAAATGTAATGAATCGTTCTTACCTTTTAGTCCAGTTCGATGATCTCGACAATTTTGGGCGTAGTGGGTTGAGGGGGTATGTCAGGTTGCCTGATATTGAAGGATCGTCGACTGAGAGTGGCTTCTATGGTGCTGATTATGCACCTAACTCCTTGATAGTCTACAGAGTGTTGGGTTATCGTTTGAGGTTGGTCTTCCCAATACCCGTAGTGAGGTCCTGTTGGTAGCTCGGCTGGCTGTGGTGAGGGAACCTCCGTACGTGAAACGTTTGAGTGAGTATTGTCTGTTTCACATGCACTTTGATTGTTTTCGTCTTTCGATAGAATAATAGTGTCGCGGCTGTCACTGTCACTGTGTACTGAGAATGCTTGGTTAACGTAATCCTTCAGCCAGTCTGGCGTTGGGGAATTATCAAGTGATTCTAATAGTCGTTGTCTTCGAGCTATTGCTTTTGCTAGGCGAGCATTTGCTCGTTTGCCTGAACGACGTTTGAATTTCCTTTTTCTTGTTACAGCTCCATCCATCTACAGGAAAGGAAAGGAATTTGTTAACGTTGGCTTGGCTCTAGTGTCCTCGCCTCGACGTCGTGTAAGTATAGAAGGGTTTAACGCAAGCTTGGAGATTAATTCCTCGCCTATGCTTGTTAAACGTATAGAAGATACTGAGGCAAGCTTGGATCTCGAAATCCTCGCCTAAGCTACAGTGTCCGAAATAGTGTATGAATATACTGGCTCAGAGACCTGAGTACTTCGCCCGTGTATATCCGTTGGGTGTGATAGGATGACTTGAAGCTGGTTCAGATACCTGCTTCAAGTTGGTTATAGGATTTTGGTTTTGATGTTGTATGTGAATGAAGGTGAGTATTTACCTTGAATTTGCTTGAGGTTAATAAGTTGTTTAAATTTGATTATTAACTTGAGTTTATTGAACTTGTTAGAATATAGTTTATAAATTGAATGGATATAAAATAATTCTCAATGCGCCAAGACCACTGAAGACTTACGCGTCTTACTATTATTGAACACTCTATACTCTTATGTGCGACCGTGGACACGATTTAAGAATCTTCGCGAACAGAAGTTAACTGACTGAAATCTGATTTGAGATTGATGAGCGATTTGACAGAGTAACTCCTTGGTTGAGTTCTGACTGAAGACTGCGGTAAGGCTTTAGTGGTGAGCATGGGCTTATAAGGTCCATAAAATCTAGGTGGTGGGGTTGTTTATCGCTAGGGTAAATTCCAATCCCACGGTGGACTTCGACCAGCTGCATATGATTATTTGTTTTGAAGTTTAGAGTTTTGAAAAACAACTCTTGGTATGAGCGGGTGATGAGTCACTTGTTTTGACCGTTTAGAGTTTCGAAAAACAACTCTCGGTACGAGTGGGTGATGAGTCACTTGTTTTGACCGTTTAGAGTTTCGAAAAACAACCCTCGGTATGAGTGGGTGATGAGTCACTTGTTTTGACCGTTTTAGGTTGGTGAGTCCAAGGGGTCGGTTAGTTGCGCCCCTCAGCACCGAATTTCGGGTTTTAGGTAAATTCGTATGCAGTCTGTTCGGAGTCCTGGTCGAGGACGGACCGCTCTTGGTTTTAACAAGAGGGGTTCGTTCTCAAGTTTTTATACTTATTTCTTAAATGGTAACGTAATAGTAAATTTATGTGATTAAGTGGTATGTTTGAGTTATTGGATATGTTAGTTATTTCCTTTATAATATAAAGGGCAAGTTTATAGTATTTGAATATAATATATGAATTTAATATGAACATTATATGAAAATAATTTGGATAGTTTGATTATAAATATAACATATAGAGTTAGTAGGAAATATACGTTTATTAATTTATGTGGTTCATACTAGAGGGTGACAGTGTGACGTATCGAGACTTGATATCTTTTCGATTGTGGGTATGATGCCGATTGTGGAGTAGTATTACCCTCTGGTATGGACCACTGATGGTGAAGTAAATTTCTTATAGCCTAGTTGGGTATTATAGTTTTATCCTTGGTAAAGAGTAAAGAAGGTTTCTAGTTTCGTTAGTGTTTGTCGTTGGTAAGCGTACGTTCGATATGGTAAGTTGGTGAGAACGTTACACAGGACACCACGGAGACCTGTTCAGAACGAATATGCTCGGTAATTTACGCTGGAAAACCAATATCCAAGCCGATAGAAAGTATTATAATTTCTCACCCCTGTACGTCGATATCTTTGAAATCATCAATATGGAGGATGCGGCTTCCGGTACGTCAACATCGATTCAGCAGCAATTCACATGAAAAAAAACCGATAATTAGGCTCATGAGCCTTTCCATAGAAATTATCACATTTTTCGCCCCTATTTGTCGATATCTCTGGTATGAGTAATCTCTAGGACCCAGGACTTGTCGTGATTGATTACACGAAAAACCATATCTGCGAATGAGAGGTAACGTCATTATTTACAATCATTCGTCGATATTAGCGGAATTAGCGTTCCGCAGGACAGCCCAAAGACCTGTCCAAATCGATACTGCGCGGCGAGTTACGCTGGAAAACCAATATTTGAGTGCATCGAAATTATTATATTTTTTCGCCCCTGTACGTCGATATCTTCAGAATCATCAATCTGGAGGATCCAGCACCCGGCCACATCGATTTTGCACAGCGATTTACACCGAAACACCGATATTCAGGCTTATGAAGACTGTCACATTTTCCGCCCCCATCGATCGATATCTCTGGAATGGCCAATCTTCCAGACCCGGGATTCGTCGAGATTGATTCTGCGTAGCTAATCACACGACAAAACCGTATTCGTAGAGGGAAAATTTCTTTCACTTCGAGCGGTAATTTGTCGACAACCACGAAATTATCGTTCTGCGAAACCGGGCGGGGACCCGTCCAGATCGATTCTGCAAGACAATTTATGCTGGGTATAGTATATTACGTACCTAGGGAGGGACAGTAGGCTGTGGCAAACAGCGTGTGAGATTGACATCCGAGCCGGAGGCGAATACGCAGTTTGGGATGGTCTTTTTCACTCCCGTGTGACGTATACTATTTTTTAACACCCCCTGTGAAAACGAATTTTCAACACACCTGCATCGAAAGTACGACTTTCGGCCCCTCGCGTGAGCGGGAAGTCGTACTTTTCGATGCCAGGGAGTGGTGAAAAAGGCCATCCCAAACCGCGTATTCGCCACCCTCGCCTTCGGCTCGGGTGCCAATCTCACCCGCAGTTTGGCATAGCCTCCTTTCCCTCCCTCGGTACGTAATATACTATTTTGTGCCCAAGGAAATCATCATATGTTTTAGCTACTTTACGACGATAACTTTGGAATCGTCAATCTGAGGGATCCGGCAACCGTCCACAGCGATTCCGCGCAGCAATTTACACCATATAACCCGTATTCAGGCGCATGGATATCTACGGAATAAGCGTTCTGCAGGACGGTCCGGAGTCCTATCCAGATCGATTCTGCGCGGCAAGTTACGCAAACAAACCCATACGTTCGCTCATAGAAATCGTCATTTTTTCCGCTTTCATTCGTCGATATTCCTGGATTCGGCAATCTTCAGAACCCGGGACTCAACGCGGTTGATTCTGGGTAGGAAATGACGCAGAAGAACCATATCTGGTGAGAAAAGTTTCCGTCACTCCGTGCGTTCATTCGTTGATATCAACGAAATTATCGTTTTGTAGGACACCCCAGTGACCTGGTCAGATCGATCCTGCGTGGCAAGTTACACCAAAAAACCCATATTTGATGGCTCATAAAGATTGTCATATTTTTCGCCCCTATTCGTGGATATTTCCGAGATGAGCAATTTTCAGGATCCAGGACTCGTCTTTCCTATTCGTCGATATCTCTGGAATGGCTGATCTCCAGGCCCCGGAACTTGTCGTAATTGATTCTGCGTAGGAAATGAGACGAAAAAACCATATCTCTGGAGTAAAATATCCGTCACTCCGAGCGTTGATTCGTCGATATCTACGGCAGTAACGTTCTGCAGGACACCACGGAGACCTGTTCAGAACGAATATGCTCGGTAATTTACGCTGGAAAACCAATATCCAAGCCGATAGAAAGTATTATAATTTCTCACCCCTGTACGTCGATATCTTTGAAATCATCAATATGGAGGATGCGGCTTCCGGTACGTCAACATCGATTCAGCAGCAATTCACATGAAAAAAAACCGATAATTAGGCTCATGAGCCTTTCCATAGAAATTATCACATTTTTCGCCCCTATTTGTCGATATCTCTGGTGTGAGTAATCTCTAGGACCCAGGACTTGTCGTGATTGATTACACGAAAAACCATATCTGCGAATGAGAGGTAACGTCATTATTTACAATCATTCGTCGATATTAGCGGAATTAGCGTTCCGCAGGACAGCCCAAAGACCTGTCCAAATCGATACTGCGCGGCGAGTTACGCTGGAAAACCAATATTTGAGTGCATCGAAATTATTATATTTTTTCGCCCCTGTACGTCGATATCTTCAGAATCATCAATCTGGAGGATCCAGCACCCGGCCACATCGATTTTGCACAGCGATTTACACCGAAACACCGATATTCAGGCTTATGAAGACTGTCACATTTTCCGCCCCCATCGATCGATATCTCTGGAATGGCCAATCTTCCAGACCCGGGATTCGTCGAGATTGATTCTGCGTAGCTAATCACACGACAAAACCGTATTCGTAGAGGGAAAATTTCTTTCACTTCGAGCGGTAATTTGTCGACAACCACGAAATTATCGTTCTGCGAAACCGGGCGGGGACCCGTCCAGATCGATTCTGCAAGACAATTTATGCTGGGTATAGTATATTACGTACCTAGGGAGGGACAGTAGGCTGTGGCAAACAGCGTGTGAGATTGACATCCGAGCCGGAGGCGAATACGCAGTTTGGGATGGTCTTTTTCACTCCCGTGTGACGTATACTATTTTTTAACACCCCCTGTGAAAACGAATTTTCAACACACCTGCATCGAAAGTACGACTTTCGGCCCCTCGCGTGAGCGGGAAGTCGTACTTTTCGATGCCAGGGAGTGGTGAAAAAGGCCATCCCAAACCGCGTATTCGCCACCCTCGCCTTCGGCTCGGGTGCCAATCTCACCCGCAGTTTGGCATAGCCTCCTTTCCCTCCCTCGGTACGTAATATACTATTTTGTGCCCAAGGAAATCATCATATGTTTTCGCTACTTTACGACGATAACTTTGGAATCGTCAATCTGAGGGATCCGGCAACCGTCCACAGCGATTCCGCGCAGCAATTTACACCATATAACCCGTATTCAGGCGCATGGATATCTACGGAATAAGCGTTCTGCAGGACGGTCCGGAGTCCTATCCAGATCGATTCTGCGCGGCAAGTTACGCAAACAAACCCATACGTTCGCTCATAGAAATCGTCATTTTTTCCGCTTTCATTCGTCGATATTCCTGGATTCGGCAATCTTCAGAACCCGGGACTCAACGCGGTTGATTCTGGGTAGGAAATGACGCAGAAGAACCATATCTGGTGAGAAAAGTTTCCGTCACTCCGTGCGTTCATTCGTTGATATCAACGAAATTATCGTTTTGTAGGACACCCCAGTGACCTGGTCAGATCGATCCTGCGTGGCAAGTTACACCAAAAAACCCATATTTGATGGCTCATAAAGATTGTCATATTTTTCGCCCCTATTCGTGGATATTTCCGAGATGAGCAATTTTCAGGATCCAGGACTCGTCTTTCCTATTCGTCGATATCTCTGGAATGGCTGATCTCCAGGCCCCGGAACTTGTCGTAATTGATTCTGCGTAGGAAATGAGACGAAAAAACCATATCTCTGGAGTAAAATATCCGTCACTCCGAGCGTTGATTCGTCGATATCTACGGCAGTAACGTTCTGCAGGACACCACGGAGACCTGTTCAGAACGAATATGCTCGGTAATTTACGCTGGAAAACCAATATCCAAGCCGATAGAAAGTATTATAATTTCTCACCCCTGTACGTCGATATCTTTGAAATCATCAATATGGAGGATGCGGCTTCCGGTACGTCAACATCGATTCAGCAGCAATTCACATGAAAAAAAACCGATAATTAGGCTCATGAGCCTTTCCATAGAAATTATCACATTTTTCGCCCCTATTTGTCGATATCTCTGGTGTGAGTAATCTCTAGGACCCAGGACTTGTCGTGATTGATTACACGAAAAACCATATCTGCGAATGAGAGGTAACGTCATTATTTACAATCATTCGTCGATATTAGCGGAATTAGCGTTCCGCAGGACAGCCCAAAGACCTGTCCAAATCGATACTGCGCGGCGAGTTACGCTGGAAAACCAATATTTGAGTGCATCGAAATTATTATATTTTTTCGCCCCTGTACGTCGATATCTTCAGAATCATCAATCTGGAGGATCCAGCACCCGGCCACATCGATTTTGCACAGCGATTTACACCGAAACACCGATATTCAGGCTTATGAAGACTGTCACATTTTCCGCCCCCATCGATCGATATCTCTGGAATGGCCAATCTTCCAGACCCGGGATTCGTCGAGATTGATTCTGCGTAGCTAATCACACGACAAAACCGTATTCGTAGAGGGAAAATTTCTTTCACTTCGAGCGGTAATTTGTCGACAACCACGAAATTATCGTTCTGCGAAACCGGGCGGGGACCCGTCCAGATCGATTCTGCAAGACAATTTATGCTGGGTATAGTATATTACGTACCTAGGGAGGGACAGTAGGCTGTGGCAAACTGCGTGTGAGATTGACATCCGAGCCGGAGGCGAATACGCAGTTTGGGATGGTCTTTTTCACTCCCGTGTGACGTATACTATTTTTTAACACCCCCTGTGAAAACGAATTTTCAACACACCTGCATCGAAAGTACGACTTTCGGCCCCTCGCGTGAGCGGGTAGTCGTACTTTTCGATGCCAGGGAGTGGTGAAAAAGGCCATCCCAAACCGCGTATTCGCCACCCTCGCCTTCGGCTCGGGTGTCAATCTCACCCGCAGTTTGGCATAGCCTTCTTTCCCTCCCTCGGTACGTAATATACTATTTTGTGCCCAAGGAAATTATCATATGTTTTCGCTACTTTACGACGATAACTTTGGAATCGTCGATCTGAGGGATCCGGCAACCGTCCACAGCGATTCCGCGCAGCAATTTACACCATATATCCCGTATTCAGGCGCATGGATATCTACGGAATAATCGTTCTGCAGGACGGTCCGGAGTCCTATCCAGATCGATTCTGCGCGGCAAGTTACGCAAAAAAACCCATACGTTCGCTCATAGAAATCGTCATTTTTTCCGCTTTCATTCGTCGATATTCCTGGATTCGGCAATCTTCAGAACCCGGGACTCAACGCGGTTGATTCTGGGTAGGAAATGACGCAGAAGAACCATATCTGGTGAGAAAAGTTTCCGTCACTCCGTGCGTTCATTCGTTGATATCAACGAAATTATCGTTTTGTAGGACACCCCAGTGACCTGGTCAGATCGATCCTGCGTGGCAAGGCACACCAAGAAACCCATATTTGATGGCTCATATAGATTGTCATATTTTTCGCCCCTATTCGTGGATATTTCCGAGATGAGCAATTTTCAGGATCCAGGACTCGTCTTTCCTATTCGTCGATATCTCTGGAATGGCTGATCTCCAGGCCCCGGAACTTGTCGTAATTGATTCTGCGTAGGAAATGAGACGAAAAAACCATATCTCTGGAGTAAAATATCCGTCACTCCGAGCGTTGATTCGTCGATATCTACGGCAGTAACGTTCTGCAGGACACCACGGAGACCTGTTCAGAACGAATATGCTCGGTAATTTACGCTGGAAAACCAATATCCAAGCCGATAGAAAGTATTATAATTTCTCACCCCTGTACGTCGATATCTTTGAAATCATCAATATGGAGGATGCGGCTTCCGGTACGTCAACATCGATTCAGCAGCAATTCACATGAAAAAAAACCGATAATTAGGCTCATGAGCCTTTCCATAGAAATTATCACATTTTTCGCCCCTATTTGTCGATATCTCTGGTATGAGTAATCTCTAGGACCCAGGACTTGTCGTGATTGATTACACGAAAAACCATATCTGCGAATGAGAGGTAACGTCATTATTTACAATCATTCGTCGATATTAGCGGAATTAGCGTTCCGCAGGACAGCCCAAAGACCTGTCCAAATCGATACTGCGCGGCGAGTTACGCTGGAAAACCAATATTTGAGTGCATCGAAATTATTATATTTTTTCGCCCCTGTACGTCGATATCTTCAGAATCATCAATCTGGAGGATCCAGCACCCGGCCACATCGATTTTGCACAGCGATTTACACCGAAACACCGATATTCAGGCTTATGAAGACTGTCACATTTTCCGCCCCCATCGATCGATATCTCTGGAATGGCCAATCTTCCAGACCCGGGATTCGTCGAGATTGATTCTGCGTAGCTAATCACACGACAAAACCGTATTCGTAGAGGAAAATTTCTTTCACTTCGAGCGGTAATTTGTCGACAACCACGAAATTATCGTTCTGCGAAACCGGGCGGGGACCTGTCCAGATCGATTCTGCAAGACAATTTATGCTGGGTATAGTATATTACGTACCTAGGGAGGGAAAGTAGGCTGTGGCAAACTGCGTGTGAGATTGACATCCGAGCCGGAGGCGAATACGCAGTTTGGGATGGTCTTTTTCACTCCCGTGTGACGTATACTATTTTTTAACACCCCCTGTGAAAACGAATTTTCAACACACCTGCATCGAAAGTACGACTTTCGGCCCCTCGCGTGAGCGGGAAGTCGTACTTTTCGATGCCAGGGAGTGGTGAAAAAGGCCATCCCAAACCGCGTATTCGCCACCCTCGCCTTCGGCTCGGGTGCCAATCTCACCCGCAGTTTGGCATAGCCTCCTTTCCCTCCCTCGGTACGTAATATACTATTTTGTGCCCAAGGAAATTATCATATGTTTTCGCTACTTTACGACGATAACTTTGGAATCGTCAATCTGAGGGATCCGGCAACCGTCCACAGCGATTCCGCGCAGCAATTTACACCATATAACCCGTATTCAGGCGCATGGATATCTACGGAATAAGCGTTCTGCAGGACGGTCCGGAGTCCTATCCAGATCGATTCTGCGCGGCAAGTTACGCAAACAAACCCATACGTTCGCTCATAGAAATCGTCATTTTTTCCGCTTTCATTCGTCGATATTCCTGGATTCGGCAATCTTCAGAACCCGGGACTCAACGCGGTTGATTCTGGGTAGGAAATGACGCAGAAGAACCATATCTGGTGAGAAAAGTTTCCGTCACTCCGTGCGTTCATTCGTTGATATCAACGAAATTATCGTTTTGTAGGACACCCCAGTGACCTGGTCAGATCGATCCTGCGTGGCAAGTTACACCAAAAAACCCATATTTGATGGCTCATAAAGATTGTCATATTTTTCGCCCCTATTCGTGGATATTTCCGAGATGAGCAATTTTCAGGATCCAGGACTCGTCTTTCCTATTCGTCGATATCTCTGGAATGGCTGATCTCCAGGCCCCGGAACTTGTCGTAATTGATTCTGCGTAGGAAATGAGACGAAAAAACCATATCTCTGGAGTAAAATATCCGTCACTCCGAGCGTTGATTCGTCGATATCTACGGCAGTAACGTTCTGCAGGACACCACGGAGACCTGTTCAGAACGAATATGCTCGGTAATTTACGCTGGAAAACCAATATCCAAGCCGATAGAAAGTATTATAATTTCTCACCCCTGTACGTCGATATCTTTGAAATCATCAATATGGAGGATGCGGCTTCCGGTACGTCAACATCGATTCAGCAGCAATTCACATGAAAAAAAACCGATAATTAGGCTCATGAGCCTTTCCATAGAAATTATCACATTTTTCGCCCCTATTTGTCGATATCTCTGGTGTGAGTAATCTCTAGGACCCAGGACTTGTCGTGATTGATTACACGAAAAACCATATCTGCGAATGAGAGGTAACGTCATTATTTACAATCATTCGTCGATATTAGCGGAATTAGCGTTCCGCAGGACAGCCCAAAGACCTGTCCAAATCGATACTGCGCGGCGAGTTACGCTGGAAAACCAATATTTGAGTGCATCGAAATTATTATATTTTTTCGCCCCTGTACGTCGATATCTTCAGAATCATCAATCTGGAGGATCCAGCACCCGGCCACATCGATTTTGCACAGCGATTTACACCGAAAAACCGATATTCAGGCTTATGAAGACTGTCACATTTTCCGCCCCCATCGATCGATATCTCTGGAATGGCCAATCTTCCAGACCCGGGATTCGTCGAGATTGATTCTGCGTAGCTAATCACACGACAAAACCGTATTCGTAGAGGGAAAATTTCTTTCACTTCGAGCGGTAATTTGTCGACAACCACGAAATTATCGTTCTGCGAAACCGGGCGGGGACCCGTCCAGATCGATTCTGCAAGACAATTTATGCTGGGTATAGTATATTACGTACCTAGGGAGGGACAGTAGGCTGTGGCAAACTGCGTGTGAGATTGACATCCGAGCCGGAGGCGAATACGCAGTTTGGGATGGTCTTTTTCACTCCCGTGTGACGTATACTATTTTTTAACACCCCCTGTGAAAACGAATTTTCAACACACCTGCATCGAAAGTACGACTTTCGGCCCCTCGCGTGAGCGGGTAGTCGTACTTTTCGATGCCAGGGAGTGGTGAAAAAGGCCATCCCAAACCGCGTATTCGCCACCCTCGCCTTCGGCTCGGGTGTCAATCTCACCCGCAGTTTGGCATAGCCTTCTTTCCCTCCCTCGGTACGTAATATACTATTTTGTGCCCAAGGAAATTATCATATGTTTTCGCTACTTTACGACGATAACTTTGGAATCGTCGATCTGAGGGATCCGGCAACCGTCCACAGCGATTCCGCGCAGCAATTTACACCATATATCCCGTATTCAGGCGCATGGATATCTACGGAATAATCGTTCTGCAGGACGGTCCGGAGTCCTATCCAGATCGATTCTGCGCGGCAAGTTACGCAAAAAAACCCATACGTTCGCTCATAGAAATCGTCATTTTTTCCGCTTTCATTCGTCGATATTCCTGGATTCGGCAATCTTCAGAACCCGGGACTCAACGCGGTTGATTCTGGGTAGGAAATGACGCAGAAGAACCATATCTGGTGAGAAAAGTTTCCGTCACTCCGTGCGTTCATTCGTTGATATCAACGAAATTATCGTTTTGTAGGACACCCCAGTGACCTGGTCAGATCGATCCTGCGTGGCAAGGCACACCAAGAAACCCATATTTGATGGCTCATATAGATTGTCATATTTTTCGCCCCTATTCGTGGATATTTCCGAGATGAGCAATTTTCAGGATCCAGGACTCGTCTTTCCTATTCGTCGATATCTCTGGAATGGCTGATCTCCAGGCCCCGGAACTTGTCGTAATTGATTCTGCGTAGGAAATGAGACGAAAAAACCATATCTCTGGAGTAAAATATCCGTCACTCCGAGCGTTGATTCGTCGATATCTACGGCAGTAACGTTCTGCAGGACACCACGGAGACCTGTTCAGAACGAATATGCTCGGTAATTTACGCTGGAAAACCAATATCCAAGCCGATAGAAAGTATTATAATTTCTCACCCCTGTACGTCGATATCTTTGAAATCATCAATATGGAGGATGCGGCTTCCGGTACGTCAACATCGATTCAGCAGCAATTCACATGAAAAAAAACCGATAATTAGGCTCATGAGCCTTTCCATAGAAATTATCACATTTTTCGCCCCTATTTGTCGATATCTCTGGTATGAGTAATCTCTAGGACCCAGGACTTGTCGTGATTGATTACACGAAAAACCATATCTGCGAATGAGAGGTAACGTCATTATTTACAATCATTCGTCGATATTAGCGGAATTAGCGTTCCGCAGGACAGCCCAAAGACCTGTCCAAATCGATACTGCGCGGCGAGTTACGCTGGAAAACCAATATTTGAGTGCATCGAAATTATTATATTTTTTCGCCCCTGTACGTCGATATCTTCAGAATCATCAATCTGGAGGATCCAGCACCCGGCCACATCGATTTTGCACAGCGATTTACACCGAAACACCGATATTCAGGCTTATGAAGACTGTCACATTTTCCGCCCCCATCGATCGATATCTCTGGAATGGCCAATCTTCCAGACCCGGGATTCGTCGAGATTGATTCTGCGTAGCTAATCACACGACAAAACCGTATTCGTAGAGGAAAATTTCTTTCACTTCGAGCGGTAATTTGTCGACAACCACGAAATTATCGTTCTGCGAAACCGGGCGGGGACCTGTCCAGATCGATTCTGCAAGACAATTTATGCTGGGTATAGTATATTACGTACCTAGGGAGGGAAAGTAGGCTGTGGCAAACTGCGTGTGAGATTGACATCCGAGCCGGAGGCGAATACGCAGTTTGGGATGGTCTTTTTCACTCCCGTGTGACGTATACTATTTTTTAACACCCCCTGTGAAAACGAATTTTCAACACACCTGCATCGAAAGTACGACTTTCGGCCCCTCGCGTGAGCGGGAAGTCGTACTTTTCGATGCCAGGGAGTGGTGAAAAAGGCCATCCCAAACCGCGTATTCGCCACCCTCGCCTTCGGCTCGGGTGCCAATCTCACCCGCAGTTTGGCATAGCCTCCTTTCCCTCCCTCGGTACGTAATATACTATTTTGTGCCCAAGGAAATTATCATATGTTTTCGCTACTTTACGACGATAACTTTGGAATCGTCAATCTGAGGGATCCGGCAACCGTCCACAGCGATTCCGCGCAGCAATTTACACCATATAACCCGTATTCAGGCGCATGGATATCTACGGAATAAGCGTTCTGCAGGACGGTCCGGAGTCCTATCCAGATCGATTCTGCGCGGCAAGTTACGCAAACAAACCCATACGTTCGCTCATAGAAATCGTCATTTTTTCCGCTTTCATTCGTCGATATTCCTGGATTCGGCAATCTTCAGAACCCGGGACTCAACGCGGTTGATTCTGGGTAGGAAATGACGCAGAAGAACCATATCTGGTGAGAAAAGTTTCCGTCACTCCGTGCGTTCATTCGTTGATATCAACGAAATTATCGTTTTGTAGGACACCCCAGTGACCTGGTCAGATCGATCCTGCGTGGCAAGTTACACCAAAAAACCCATATTTGATGGCTCATAAAGATTGTCATATTTTTCGCCCCTATTCGTGGATATTTCCGAGATGAGCAATTTTCAGGATCCAGGACTCGTCTTTCCTATTCGTCGATATCTCTGGAATGGCTGATCTCCAGGCCCCGGAACTTGTCGTAATTGATTCTGCGTAGGAAATGAGACGAAAAAACCATATCTCTGGAGTAAAATATCCGTCACTCCGAGCGTTGATTCGTCGATATCTACGGCAGTAACGTTCTGCAGGACACCACGGAGACCTGTTCAGAACGAATATGCTCGGTAATTTACGCTGGAAAACCAATATCCAAGCCGATAGAAAGTATTATAATTTCTCACCCCTGTACGTCGATATCTTTGAAATCATCAATATGGAGGATGCGGCTTCCGGTACGTCAACATCGATTCAGCAGCAATTCACATGAAAAAAAACCGATAATTAGGCTCATGAGCCTTTCCATAGAAATTATCACATTTTTCGCCCCTATTTGTCGATATCTCTGGTATGAGTAATCTCTAGGACCCAGGACTTGTCGTGATTGATTACACGAAAAACCATATCTGCGAATGAGAGGTAACGTCATTATTTACAATCATTCGTCGATATTAGCGGAATTAGCGTTCCGCAGGACAGCCCAAAGACCTGTCCAAATCGATACTGCGCGGCGAGTTACGCTGGAAAACCAATATTTGAGTGCATCGAAATTATTATATTTTTTCGCCCCTGTACGTCGATATCTTCAGAATCATCAATCTGGAGGATCCAGCACCCGGCCACATCGATTTTGCACAGCGATTTACACCGAAACACCGATATTCAGGCTTATGAAGACTGTCACATTTTCCGCCCCCATCGATCGATATCTCTGGAATGGCCAATCTTCCAGACCCGGGATTCGTCGAGATTGATTCTGCGTAGCTAATCACACGACAAAACCGTATTCGTAGAGGGAAAATTTCTTTCACTTCGAGCGGTAATTTGTCGACAACCACGAAATTATCGTTCTGCGAAACCGGGCGGGGACCCGTCCAGATCGATTCTGCAAGACAATTTATGCTGGGTATAGTATATTACGTACCTAGGGAGGGACAGTAGGCTGTGGCAAACTGCGTGTGAGATTGACATCCGAGCCGGAGGCGAATACGCAGTTTGGGATGGTCTTTTTCACTCCCGTGTGACGTATACTATTTTTTAACACCCCCTGTGAAAACGAATTTTCAACACACCTGCATCGAAAGTACGACTTTCGGCCCCTCGCGTGAGCGGGTAGTCGTACTTTTCGATGCCAGGGAGTGGTGAAAAAGGCCATCCCAAACCGCGTATTCGCCACCCTCGCCTTCGGCTCGGGTGCCAATCTCACCCGCAGTTTGGCATAGCCTTCTTTCCCTCCCTCGGTACGTAATATACTATTTTGTGCCCAAGGAAATTATCATATGTTTTCGCTACTTTACGACGATAACTTTGGAATCGTCGATCTGAGGGATCCGGCAACCGTCCACAGCGATTCCGCGCAGCAATTTACACCATATAACCCGTATTCAGGCGCATGGATATCTACGGAATAATCGTTCTGCAGGACGGTCCGGAGTCCTATCCAGATCGATTCTGCGCGGCAAGTTACGCAAAAAAACCCATACGTTCGCTCATAGAAATCGTCATTTTTTCCGCTTTCATTCGTCGATATTCCTGGATTCGGCAATCTTCAGAACCCGGGACTCAACGCGGTTGATTCTGGGTAGGAAATGACGCAGAAGAACCATATCTGGTGAGAAAAGTTTCCGTCACTCCGTGCGTTCATTCGTTGATATCAACGAAATTATCGTTTTGTAGGACACCCCAGTGACCTGGTCAGATCGATCCTGCGTGGCAAGGCACACCAAGAAACCCATATTTGATGGCTCATATAGATTGTCATATTTTTCGCCCCTATTCGTGGATATTTCCGAGATGAGCAATTTTCAGGATCCAGGACTCGTCTTTCCTATTCGTCGATATCTCTGGAATGGCTGATCTCCAGGCCCCGGAACTTGTCGTAATTGATTCTGCGTAGGAAATGAGACGAAAAAACCATATCTCTGGAGTAAAATATCCGTCACTCCGAGCGTTGATTCGTCGATATCTACGGCAGTAACGTTCTGCAGGACACCACGGAGACCTGTTCAGAACGAATATGCTCGGTAATTTACGCTGGAAAACCAATATCCAAGCCGATAGAAAGTATTATAATTTCTCACCCCTGTACGTCGATATCTTTGAAATCATCAATATGGAGGATGCGGCTTCCGGTACGTCAACATCGATTCAGCAGCAATTCACATGAAAAAAAACCGATAATTAGGCTCATGAGCCTTTCCATAGAAATTATCACATTTTTCGCCCCTATTTGTCGATATCTCTGGTATGAGTAATCTCTAGGACCCAGGACTTGTCGTGATTGATTACACGAAAAACCATATCTGCGAATGAGAGGTAACGTCATTATTTACAATCATTCGTCGATATTAGCGGAATTAGCGTTCCGCAGGACAGCCCAAAGACCTGTCCAAATCGATACTGCGCGGCGAGTTACGCTGGAAAACCAATATTTGAGTGCATCGAAATTATTATATTTTTTCGCCCCTGTACGTCGATATCTTCAGAATCATCAATCTGGAGGATCCAGCACCCGGCCACATCGATTTTGCACAGCGATTTACACCGAAACACCGATATTCAGGCTTATGAAGACTGTCACATTTTCCGCCCCCATCGATCGATATCTCTGGAATGGCCAATCTTCCAGACCCGGGATTCGTCGAGATTGATTCTGCGTAGCTAATCACACGACAAAACCGTATTCGTAGAGGAAAATTTCTTTCACTTCGAGCGGTAATTTGTCGACAACCACGAAATTATCGTTCTGCGAAACCGGGCGGGGACCTGTCCAGATCGATTCTGCAAGACAATTTATGCTGGGTATAGTATATTACGTACCTAGGGAGGGAAAGTAGGCTGTGGCAAACTGCGTGTGAGATTGACATCCGAGCCGGAGGCGAATACGCAGTTTGGGATGGTCTTTTTCACTCCCGTGTGACGTATACTATTTTTTAACACCCCCTGTGAAAACGAATTTTAAACACACCTGCATCGAAAGTACGACTTTCGGCCCCTCGCGTGAGCGGGAAGTCGTACTTTTCGATGCCAGGGAGTGGTGAAAAAGGCCATCCCAAACCGCGTATTCGCCACCCTCGCCTTCGGCTCGGGTGCCAATCTCACCCGCAGTTTGGCATAGCCTCCTTTCCCTCCCTCGGTACGTAATATACTATTTTGTGCCCAAGGAAATTATCATATGTTTTCGCTACTTTACGACGATAACTTTGGAATCGTCAATCTGAGGGATCCGACAACCGTCCACAGCGATTCCGCGCAGCAATTTACACCATATAACCCGTATTCAGGCGCATGGATATCTACGGAATAAGCGTTCTGCAGGACGGTCCGGAGTCCTATCCAGATCGATTCTGCGCGGCAAGTTACGCAAACAAACCCATACGTTCGCTCATAGAAATCGTCATTTTTTCCGCTTTCATTCGTCGATATTCCTGGATTCGGCAATCTTCAGAACCCGGGACTCAACGCGGTTGATTCTGGGTAGGAAATGACGCAGAAGAACCATATCTGGTGAGAAAAGTTTCCGTCACTCCGTGCGTTCATTCGTTGATATCAACGAAATTATCGTTTTGTAGGACACCCCAGTGACCTGGTCAGATCGATCCTGCGTGGCAAGTTACACCAAAAAACCCATATTTGATGGCTCATAAAGATTGTCATATTTTTCGCCCCTATTCGTGGATATTTCCGAGATGAGCAATTTTCAGGATCCAGGACTCGTCTTTCCTATTCGTCGATATCTCTGGAATGGCTGATCTCCAGGCCCCGGAACTTGTCGTAATTGATTCTGCGTAGGAAATGAGACGAAAAAACCATATCTCTGGAGTAAAATATCCGTCACTCCGAGCGTTGATTCGTCGATATCTACGGCAGTAACGTTCTGCAGGACACCACGGAGACCTGTTCAGAACGAATATGCTCGGTAATTTACGCTGGAAAACCAATATCCAAGCCGATAGAAAGTATTATAATTTCTCACCCCTGTACGTCGATATCTTTGAAATCATCAATATGGAGGATGCGGCTTCCGGTACGTCAACATCGATTCAGCAGCAATTCACATGAAAAAAAACCGATAATTAGGCTCATGAGCCTTTCCATAGAAATTATCACATTTTTCGCCCCTATTTGTCGATATCTCTGGTATGAGTAATCTCTAGGACCCAGGACTTGTCGTGATTGATTACACGAAAAACCATATCTGCGAATGAGAGGTAACGTCATTATTTACAATCATTCGTCGATATTAGCGGAATTAGCGTTCCGCAGGACAGCCCAAAGACCTGTCCAAATCGATACTGCGCGGCGAGTTACGCTGGAAAACCAATATTTGAGTGCATCGAAATTATTATATTTTTTCGCCCCTGTACGTCGATATCTTCAGAATCATCAATCTGGAGGATCCAGCACCCGGCCACATCGATTTTGCACAGCGATTTACACCGAAACACCGATATTCAGGCTTATGAAGACTGTCACATTTTCCGCCCCCATCGATCGATATCTCTGGAATGGCCAATCTTCCAGACCCGGGATTCGTCGAGATTGATTCTGCGTAGCTAATCACACGACAAAACCGTATTCGTAGAGGAAAATTTCTT